>CM017192.1:7743068-8343068 GCA_004837865.1 Musa balbisiana | reverse complement strand
AACTATAGTTCCACTGAGGTGACTTGCCATTAAACATGAGCACAAGTTTATTGTGGTCTAAGAAAGACTCTGGCAATTTAAATTGCTTTAACTGGATAATATATCTGATCATAACTGATGTCATTTGGGATGAGAGTGGATCACAGGAGTTAAAGAATTAATGATTAGACTAGCAGAATAGCAGATGGATAAATGGATGTACTTCTACTATACCAAACAAAACAATGTCCTTTATGTACTCAAAGTATCTGCTTCCCTTTCCTTTGTTTCCACTACCCGACCTGCAATTGTTAATGAATCTACAACTATAAGAAAGAAAGATCCATTCTCTCTCTCTCTCTCTCTCTCTCTCTCTCACACACACACACACACACAGACGCGCGCGCGGTAGCAGAGAAAGGCAGAAGCCATGCAAGCGCTCGCTGGGCTTGGTCGGCTGTTCTTCTCCCACCGTCACAGGTTGAACTCTGCCTTGGCTTCAGCAACTGATGATGAATTCCGCTGTTCCGAGCTAATCTTCTACTGGTCATCACATTCAGCTTTAGCATACACTCGTGTAGTATCTGCTGTTGCTAACCTACTTCGAGCAAAGATATGTAATGGGATGAGCAAAAAGGCCATCATTAGTGTAAGATGGAGGTAATGACAGCATGCCATTCTTCACTTGATAGAAGTCCGGATGAAGCAAGCCATACATCGAAAATAATATACACACGGCCGCAAAACTATAGTGCAGTGTAGCCTAAAAATTAAAGTGCATGTTTAACTAAGACAGCACTTGACAGTGAGTGGGATTATAGTGTCTGCTCCTGAGCTTCCCGAGTATTAAATAGGATTGGCTTTAGAAAGTAGAAGACATGTCTGTAAAGTCTCATATTGTAAGCATTAACCAGTGATCTGATGCTGTTCAACTTTCACATAAAAGCTATTTTTACTGCACAAGTGCTCCAGACAATGAGATATATGCTTTAACCAACTTTGTCATCTCAGTTGACTTGCAGCAACCGAAAAGGTTTAGAATGAGCAATGAGTTGCTGCAATGGTGCATCGACCTTTGTTATTATTATATGAAGGGTAGGTGTTGCTGTGTGTGATATTTTACAGGGTCACTTGAGCACTAAGTTTAATGTGCTTATCCTACAGTCTCTCCATTTTGCCACCGTCAGATAAGCATGACCATAAAAGGTTCATATTAGTACCCAAATATGGAACTCCTCACTCGATCCTATCGACTAGCTCTTGGATGCATGCCGATGCCCAATTGGTCAGTAGTGTTATTGCTTCGAGTTGAGCCTACCACCTCACAAAAGTTAACTGAGTTGCAATTATATATTCCATCATTTGGTTCATTAAGGAATCTCCCTCCTCATAGCACTCATGAAAAGAACTAGTAGTTTATGATTGAAAACAACATAAATCAAGCTTTGTTTTGAGCATGCACAAATATGCTCTCCATCATGTCAATGATTGCTACAGATTCTGATATAAATATGCTCATGCAAAGCTCTTGAGAATCTTCCCAAAGCATGAGATTGAAACACAATTATGTTTGGTTATGATGATGCTGAAGAAATAAGGGTTTCGAATTCCCTTCAACCAACAAGATGGAAGTGAGCTTAAGACACAACAGTAGAATGGAAGAAGAAGAAGAAGAAGAAGAAGAAGAAGAAGACAGCCACTTCCTGGAAAAGGAACGATGGTGTAGCTCATGACCAAGTTTCATAGAGCTGTGAAGGATGAATCCGTCCAAAAACATCGGCTCCGACGTGGCCACCACGAGAGGATGATAGCAGACAAACAAGAACTGAGATAAGAAGAACCGACACCGCACTTCCCTACTGAGCAAAAGAGCTGTTGATTAATGAATAGAATAAACTGAAACATTAAGCTCGTAAGTAGAACGCAGAATCTATAAATCATCATGTCGTCCACTGACACTGTGAGCTTTTTTTGCAGGGATGTGAGGAGTATAACCCATGAGCTCCAATATATAGACAATCGTGGAGATGCAACATTTCCATGATTGCCAAGTGCATCTGCTTTGCGGTAGATCCTGGGAAGGTGTGGCACCAAAACCACATTCTATTTGTACTTTCACCATAAAGACAGAATAAAACAATTCTACTGGTAATATCGAGTTAGGTTCGTTTGTGGATCAAAGGGCGGGGAGGATTGCGCGAGAGCCTATCAGAGTTTGGCTGGCTGAAGTACTCGATCGAACACCTAATGTGTCGTTAGGTAGATGAAATCAAAGTCGATGGTGGTGGGAGATTCGGCACATTATAAGTTGGGAATCTTTGAATTAAGCTAACATATACTGAACCATCACACGAGATGAAAGTAACAGAGCCATTTCTGCTGTCTCGATGCGGTGGACTGCAAGCCATTTCTGCTGTCTCGATGCGGTGGACTCACAGCTTTGTGCATTGATCATGGAGAATGTTGAACTTGATAGGAAGAAAGGATAGATCTATCAAACAGATGAAGAGTAGGACAAGCTTCAATCTTCTATATTTTTCTCAAGAAAAACTTTTTTACAATTTTAGAAACTCTATATCACTCATGACCCAACATATGGGGTTTATATAGTCCCCAAAGATACATTACATTAATTGTATTCAAGATGAATCATTCTCTCTCAAGAAATCCTTTCAATAACTAATAACCAATTTGACTTATCTTTCCATAGACTTTTAATCTATTTTTTCTTCTTCAAGTAATGAATCTCCCTCTTGATGCAATGAATCTTTCTTTTGATGAAATGAACCTCTTTATGACATTTGAACTAGTTTAATTCCAACATTCTCCCCCCTTAAACTTGTTCCATCTAGCATGCCAAGTTTCTTTCGAAGTTGTTGAAATATTTCAAATCTGAGAGGTTTTGTAAGTATATCAGCCACTTGTTCACTTGTCTTGATATGATGTAGCTCCACTTCTTTATTTTTGATATGATCTCTTATAAAATGAAATCTTGTGTCAATATGCTTCGATCTTTCATGGTAGACTGGGTTCTTGGCTAAGGCAATAGCTGATTTGTTATCAACATAAATTTTAGTTGACTTCTCCTGTGGCAAATAAAGTTCTTGGAGTAATCTTCTTAGCCAGATTGTATGACAAACACTGGAAGAAGCTGCTATATATTCTGCTTCACAACTTGATAGAGCAATGATCCGTTGCTTTTTTGAAGACCAAGTGAATGTAGCTTCACCAAAATAAAATACAAATCCAATTGTACTCTTCCGATCATCGTAGCTTCCGGCCCAATCACTATCACTATATCCAATAAGCTCCAACTTTTTAGATGATGAATAGAACATTCCATACTCAATTGTTCCTTTAATATATCGTAAAATTCTTTTAGCAACATTTAAATGAGATGTCTTGGGAACTTCCATATATCTACTTATTAAACCAACTCCAAATAGTATATCAGGTCGAGTGCATGTCAAATACCTTAAACATCCAACTAAACTTTTATAATAAGTTGGATTAATGTATTTACCTTCACCTTCCTTGGTCAACTTGGTGTCATATTCAACAGGTGTATCTGTAGGATGACAATCTTCCATAGAAAACTTCTTTAAAACCTCCTTTGCATAATTTTCTTGTGAGATAAAAATTCCTCCATTATCTTGTATAACTTCGATACCGAGGAAATAAGTCATTAAGCCCAAGTCGGTCATCTCAAACTCCTTTTTCATAAAGTACTTAAAATCTTTAATCATGGAGCTACTATTGCCTGTAAATATTAAATCATCTACATACAGGCATACAAACAAGATATCTCCACTAGAGTTAGATTTCGTATAGAGAGCATGTTCATGTGGACATTTAGAAAAACCATTTTGAATAAAATAAGTATCTATTCGAGAATTCCATGCTCGTGGGGCTTGTTTAAGTCCATAAAAAGCTCTCTTTAACTTGTATACTTTGTTTTGTTGTTCACGAATAATAAAACCAGGGGGTTGTTGAATATATACCTCTTCTTCAAGAACTCCATTAAGAAATGCTGACTTGACATCCATTTGTAAAATTTTCCATTTCATTTGAGCTGCTAGAGAGATAAGTAATCTTACTGTCTCTAGTCGAGCAACTGGTGCAAATACTTCTTCATAGTCAATCCCATATTGTTGTTTGTATCCCTTTGCAACCAAACGGGCCTTGTATTTCTCTGCCTCTCCTTTTGCATTTCTTTTTGTTTTGAAGATCCACTTAACACCGATAGCTTGGTGGTCTTCTGGAAGTGTAGTAAGCTCCCATGTATTATTTTTGTTAATGGCATGAATCTCTTCATTCATAGCTTGTCGTCATTTTTCATCTCTATAAGCTTCTTCGAAGGTTAATGGATCATATCCTACAAAAAGACAAAATAAGGAAAGTTCATCATTGTTAGTATCAATCCTTCGAGTCACATCATATAGGTCCTGAATCGGTCTTGTCCTTCTTATAATTGGACTTCTTGAATCATGTGACCTAGCTGATCTAAGTGATGATTCCGGCAAAGCCACTTCAGTGCTTGCTTGTATTATGTCATCTTCTTCTGAATCTATAGCCTTCTTATGCTGCTCATCACTTTTCCAGTTCCAAATCTGTTGTTCATCAAACTCAACATCTCTTGACATCACAACTTTATTTGTGATAGGATTGTAGAGTTTGTAACCACTGGAATTATCTGGATAACCTAGCAAAATACATTTCTGACTTTTATCCTCCAATTTTGTTCTCTTTTCTTCTGGTATCTTGGCAAATGCAACACTTCCAAAAATCCTCAAATGATCAACTCTTGGTTTCTGTAAGCTCCATGCTTCTTCTGGTATAACATTACCAATTCGCTTTGTAGGAAACCTGTTAAGAAAATAAACTGCACAAGCAACAGCATCTCCCCAAAATTCTTTAGGAATTTTTCTTTCCTTTAACATGCATCGGACCATATTAAGGATAGTCCTATTTTTTCTTTCTGAGACACCATTTTGTTGAGGTGTGTATGGCATGGTGAATTGATGTAGAATTCCATTATTTCTACAAAAACTTTCAAATTCATTTGATATATATTCACCACCCCTATCTGTTCTTAAACATTTAATCTTACAACAACTTTGTCTTTCAACCAAATCCTTAAATTCTTTGAATTTACTTAAAACTTCTTTCTTTTCTTTTAACATATAAACCCAAGTTTTGCCACTATGATCATCAGTGAATGTAAGAAAATACCTGCTTCCTCCAAGTGATACTGGATTGATAGGGCCACAAACGTCTGAGTGCACCAGATCAAGTCGATGTCATGCTCTTTTTGTCCTTCTGACTTTGAAAGGCTTTCTTTCTTGCTTACCCATGACACATACTTCACATAATTTTGATGAGCGATCAATTTTTGGCATTCCTATCACCATATTATACTTCTCTAGAAGTTTCAAAGCCTCAAAATTTAAGTGAGCATATCTAATATGTCAAAGTGTAGAAATATCCTCAATCTCAGCTTTAAAACAATTTGATTGATCAAAAATACTTAAATGCAAAGGAAACATTCTATTCCTTGCCATTTTCACATGTGATATCAATGTTTGATTCTTATCACGAATTGAGAGAGCCATATCTTTCATCTCAATATCATAACCTTTTTCAAGTAATTGTCCTAAACTTAGAATATTATTTTTCATATCATGAACATAATAAACATCTGAAATGCATAATTCTTTGCCATTATTAAGTTCAAGGAGAATTTTACCTCTACCTCTTACTAGTCTTTGAGACAAATCACCAAATGTAATGTTCCCGGAATAACTTGTATCCATTTCTGAAAATAGCTTTTTGATGCCACACATGTGATTTGAGGCTCCTGTATCTAGATACCATGTCATAGACTGATCCTCTTTCAAATTATCATAACTCATTAATAAAACTTGATTTTCGTTCTTTTCTTCCTCAACAAAATTTGCCTTATCACCTTGATTGTTAGGATTATAATAACATTCATAAGAGTAATGTCCATACCTTTTGCAAATATAATATTTGCTCTGATACCAAATGTTGAACTTGATAGGAAGAAGGGATAGATCTATCAAATAGAGGAAGAGTAGGACAAGCTTCAATCTTCTATATTTCTCTCAAGAAAAACTCTTTTACAATTTCAGAAACTCTATATCACTCATGACCCAACATATGAGGTTTATATAGTCCCCAAAGATACATTACATTAATTGTATTCAAGATGAATCATTCTCTTTCAAGAAATCCTTTCAATAACTAATAACCAATTTGACTTATCTTTCCATAGACTTTTAATCTATTTTTTTTTTTCAAGTAATGAATCTCCATGCAATGAATCTTTTTTCGATGAAATGAATGTATTTATTACATTTGAACAAGTTTAATTCCAACAGAGAACAGGATTTCCTGCACCATTTGCCACTCGATCTCGGGCAACGGAGTCAGAAAGCGAGCAATCAAGCATTGTGGATGCCCTCTGGATGAAGCGTAAGGCGAAGCCACCCATGCCGAAGCATTCCAAGATGTGGTGCAGCAGCCCTCGGGATGTGTTCGGCTTCCCCATAGTTGCCTTCCTCTGTTGCATGTTACAAAGTAATATCATCTTAACAAAGGAAACGCCATAATTAAGACAAGGATCAAATCCATATTACACATCATATATCTTTTTCTTTTTTTATTTTTTCTTTATCTTCTTTTGATATCACATGTCATATTGTATACATATATTCTTTTTGTTTATATTAAAAAAATTAAAATAATTATGAAACTTAGATATATACTAAACTCGAGTGAATTAGCCTCATTTTATATGAACTTAAAACGTATATTTCTATTTCAATTAGATAAATTAATCATTAACTAAGAAGTTATCCATATTTTATTTTAATTACGTTCTTTATGTTATATTTCATTCAATTATATGCACTATAAATACTCATGCAATCAAATTATGTGTTGCCTGCTAGTCTTAATCAACCTGCAACATTTCATCCAACTTTAACAGGCCCATTTAGGCCTTATGGGCCTGAGGGAAAGCTTATATGAATGGAGCCAACTATAGAAAACCTTTGAAGCGAGTGTTAGGGTATCATTGTCTTCGTGACATACTTATAAACTAGTCAATGACTCTATCGATGCTTTGATTGTTGGGCTGCCCATAGTGGGTTTAATAGCTCATAACCCATATCTCTTTTACTCTAAACCTAGATCTTAATAAGAGATATGTGATGGTTGTGAAAAATTATCGTAGCAATGTACAAGTACAATGCAGAGAGATTGTTATAATATTCTCGTCTCAGGTTGGATATTATGCACAATGACGTAATCCTTATATTTCAATTATTCTCTTATAATTGTTGTTGGGTTTTGTGTAAAAGACTTTTAGATTTGTATATTCATTATTCTTATAATAGATTTTCTTGATCGGAGATAATATAATCGGATTTGAAGACATAAATAGAGATGAGAGAGGATATCTCGTACTATTTTCGACGTCATGTTGAAAGGAGTTCACCATCTCATGCGTGATCATCGCAATGGGGCTCCTTCCGCTTTCGTTCGGGTACCGAATGATTAATCTGCTATTCTCGAAGAAACTGCGACGTGTTTTGAGATGATCTCTAAGTTTCAGGCTTGTTCTTTTGATGTCCTCAGAGTTGTACACAGTAGAAATCTTCGAGGCTTGTCTTGTATTCACGTCCTGATGCCAAGCACCGTCTGCTATATGATGGCAGGTGGTTTCCGCAGCGGTGTGTGACGGGCTTGTCGATTGCCGATGACACGGTCGAGTATGGAGAAAATCTCATGTTAGCTGTGAAAGATCTTATTGAATCATACAGAACCGTTTCCATCATCTCCGGCTTCTCCTTTCTTCTTCCTCAACAAAATTTGCCTTATCACCTTGATTGTTAGGATTATAATAACATTCATAAGAGTAATGTCCATACCTTTTGCAAATATAATATTTGCTCTGATACCAAATGTTGAACTTGATAGGAAGAAGGGATAGATCTATCAAATAGAGGAAGAGTAGGACAAGCTTCAATCTTCTATATTTCTCTCAAGAAAAACTCTTTTACAATTTCAGAAACTCTATATCACTCATGACCCAACATATGAGGTTTATATAGTCCCCAAAGATACATTACATTAATTGTATTCAAGATGAATCATTCTCTTTCAAGAAATCCTTTCAATAACTAATAAGTTATCCATATTTTATTTTAATTACGTTCTTTATGTTATATTTCATTCAATTATATGCACTATAAATACTCATGCAATCAAATTATGTGTTGCCTGCTAGTCTTAATCAACCTGCAACATTTCATCCAACTTTAACAGGCCCATTTAGGCCTTATGGGCCTGAGGGAAAGCTTATATGAATGGAGCCAACTATAGAAAACCTTTGAAGCGAGTGTTAGGGTATCATTGTCTTCGTGACATACTTATAAACTAGTCAATGACTCTATCGATGCTTTGATTGTTGGGCTGCCCATAGTGGGTTTAATAGCTCATAACCCATATCTCTTTTACTCTAAACCTAGATCTTAATAAGAGATATGTGATGGTTGTGAAAAATTATCGTAGCAATGTACAAGTACAATGCAGAGAGATTGTTATAATATTCTCGTCTCAGGTTGGATATTATGCACAATGACGTAATCCTTATATTTCAATTATTCTCTTATAATTGTTGTTGGGTTTTGTGTAAAAGACTTTTAGATTTGTATATTCATTATTCTTATAATAGATTTTCTGATCGGAGATAATATAATCGGATTTGAAGACATAAATAGAGATGAGAGAGGATATCTCGTACTATTTTCGACGTCATGTTGAAAGGAGTTCACCATCTCATGCGTGATCATCGCAATGGGCTCCTTCCGCTTTCGTTCGGGTACCGAATGATTAATCTGCTATTCTCGAAGAAACTGCGACGTGTTTTGAGATGATCTCTAAGTTTCAGGCTTGTTCTTTTGATGTCCTCAGAGTTGTACACAGTAGAAATCTTCGAGGCTTGTCTTGTATTCACGTCCTGATGCCAAGCACCGTCTGCTATATGATGGCAGGTGGTTTCCGCAGCGGTGTGTGACGGGCTTGTCGATTGCCGATGACACGGTCGAGTATGGAGAAAATCTCATGTTAGCTGTGAAAGATCTTATGAATCATACAGAACCGTTTCCATCATCTCCGGCTTCTCCTTTCTTCTTCCTCCTGTCCTTTTATTATGTTTATGTCAGCATGGTTTGACCACTTGAAGATCGTCTTGTGTTGATATCTGAACTCTACCAATCACCAAGAAATAAGACCTAAAACTGACATGAAAGGCTTTGACACCTTGAAGAACTCATGCAGATTTGGGGATCGCAAAGCGTTTCTCGATGAGAAAACGCATTTTTCGACTCTTTTGAAGGGCACTTATGGGTATATGGATCTCATGTCATATAGTTCCACTGCATCCCTCTCAACTAGTCTCCACTCCCGATCAATCTCATGCTGATGCACAGATACCTGGCGCCAGAATACGCTGCGACCGGCCAGCTTACGGACGAATCTGATGTCTTCTCCTTCGGAGTGGTGCTTCTGGAACTGATCACTGGAAGAAGGCCTGCAGGTTTGGCTGATCGGGTCAGTGTTATATACGACTCTCAGCTTCGAGACAAAACCATCATTTCCTTCATCTTTTCGTCGACAAAATCATCGATTGCGTCGAGGCAAATGCCGTCTTCATCTCTTCTTTACACGTAAGAAGAAACAACTATAATCCTACAGAGATGGGGAGAATGATTGTTTGACTTGTCATTGTACCATGAGATCCATTATGGTATGAGAACAAGTCAACCGATTGTTTATCTTCTGTCTTGATGTGAGGGAGACACATCAGATTATCCTATACGCAAAAAAATTCATCAGCAGATAGGGAAGAATCGTACTGTTCTGATCTTTCCTGCAACTATCATTGATCTGTTGCTCTTTCACATTAGGTTCCGAACCTCCTTCGAATAATTGCTTGAGTTCAAACAGTAAACCATCACAGGTTATGACAGAGATGACAACATCATGTGTGGCCAAAATGACGGCGAAATCTTGTCATATTGGCTGCTCAACCTTTTTTGTGTTCCGTCACTCGTTAAAGACGACGAATTTGAAGAGAGCCCCTGCGATTGTCAAGGAGAAGCTAATATAATCGGATTTGGAAGACATAATAGGAGATGAGAGAGGATATCTCGTACTATTTTTCGACGTCATGTTGGAAAGGAGTTCACCATCTATGCGTGATCATCGCAATGGGGGCTCCTTCCGCTTTCGTTCGAGTACCGAATGATTAATCTGCTATTCTCGAAGAAACTGCGACGTGTTTTGAGATGATCTCTAAGTTCAGGCTTGTTCTTTTGATGGCCTCAGAGTTGTACACATAGAAATCTTCGAGGCTTGTCTTGTATTCACGTCCTGATGCCAAGCAACCGTCTGCTATATGATGGCAGGTGGGTTCCGCAGCGGTGTGTGACGGGCTTGTCGATTGCCGATGACACGGTCGAGTATGGAGAAAATCTCATGTTAGCTGTGAAAGATCTTATTGAATCATACAGAACCGTTTCCATCATCTCCGGCTTCTCCTTTCTTCTTCCTCCTGTCCTTTTATTATGTTTATGTCAGCATGGTTTGACCACTTGAAGATCGTCTTGTGTTGATATCTGAACTCTACCAATCACCAAGAAATAAGACCTAAAACTGACATGAAAGGCTTTGACACCTTGAAGAACTCATGCAGATTTGGGGATCGCAAAGCGTTTCTCCGATGAGAAAACGCATTTTTCGACTCTTTTGAAGGGCACTTATGGGTATATGGATCTCATGTCATATAGTTCCACTGCATCCCTCTCAACTAGTCTCCACTCCCGATCAATCTCATGCTGATGCACAGATACCTGGCGCCAGAATACGCTGCGACCGGCCAGCTTACGGACGAATCTGATGTCTTCTCCTTCGGAGTGGTGCTTCTGGAACTGATCACTGGAAGAAGGCCTGCAGGTTTGGCTGATCGGGTCAGTGTTATATACGACTCTCAGCTTCGAGACAAAACCATCATTTCCTTCATCTTTTTCGTCGACAAAATCATCGATTGCGTCGAGGCAAATGCCGTCTTCATCTCTTCTTTACACGTAAGAAGAAACAACTATAATCCTACAGAGATGGGGAGAATGATTGTTTGACTTGTCATTGTACCATGAGATCCATTATGGTATGAGAACAAGTCAACCGATTGTTTATCTTCTGTCTTGATGTGAGGGAGACATCAGATTATCCCTATACGCAAAAAAAATTCATCAGCAGATAGGGAAGAATCGTACGTTCTGATCTTTCCTGCAACTATCATTGATCTGTTGCTCTTTCACATTAGGTTCCGAACCTCCTTCGAATAATTGCTTGAGTTCAAACAGTAAACCATCACAGGTTATGACAGAGATGACACATCATGTGCTTGATGTAAAATGATATTTATGTTACAGGCATCTGCACTCTGTGAGGAATGGTATTTGATTGAGTGGAAGACATGTTCCCCATTGTTTCCTATTATTCCTGGTTAGCAGCCAACGCACTCCACAATGTCCATAGAAAATTTGACCGATGCAACTTATTCCTTTTGTAGCTCGTCGCTGTCGCCGTGAGCAATGCTTCTCACCTGAACGAGGCAGGTGATGGGGCTCCTCTACCTGCCCAGTTCTCTTGGCTCACAATCCTGCCTAACAGTGTGCTTCCTTCATCTTTTTCGTCGACAAAATCATCGATTGCGTCGAGGCAAATGCCGTCTTCATCTCTTCTTTACACGTAAGAAGAAACAACTATAATCCTACAGAGATGGGGAGAATGATTGTTTGACTTGTCATTGTACCATGAGATCCATTATGGTATGAGAACAAGTCAACCGATTGTTTATCTTCTGTCTTGATGTGAGGGAGACACATCAGATTATCCTATACGCAAAAAAATTCATCAGCAGATAGGTATGGGAGACAACATCATGTGTGGCCAAAATGACGGCGAAATCTTGTCATATTGGCTGCTCAACCTTTTTTGTGTTCCGTCACTCGTTAAAGACGACGAATTTGAAGAGAGCACCTGCGATTGTCAAGGAGAAGCTAATGAGAAGGTGAAACTTCTCTTTTGTGTGAGGTTGGAGGACCACATATATAGCTTGAGGCCAACTTCCATGAATTAGCAGCCCCGCTTCTTCTACAGGCATCTGCACTCTGTGAGGAATGGTATTTGATTGAGTGGAAGACATGTTCCCCATTGTTTCCTATTATTCCTGGTTAGCAGCCAACGCACTCCACAATGTCCATAGAAAATTTGACCGATGCAACTTATTCCTTTTGTAGCTCGTCGCTGTCGCCGTGAGCAATGCTTCTCACCTGAACGAGGCAGGTGATGGGGCTCCTCTACCTGCCCAGTTCTCTTGGCTCACAATCCTGCCTAACAGTGTGCTTCCTTCATCTATATCTGTACATATACATGAGCAGCGAGAGATCAATGCAGATGCGCTGTGTACTTCTGCTGCTTAACCACGGCAGAGAAGATAAAACGTATGACAATGATAGCCGCTTGTTTGTATTTGATTCGATCAAAATAAGTGCCGAATAATTTGACCAAATCGATTCTGAACGGTATGAATGATCACCGGATTCGAAGCTTCTTTCTCCAACCTCGATCTCAAGTAATGGTCACCAACAACTCGTCTTCATATAATATGCGGTAGTTTGACCGGGCGGCTCCCTGAAGGCTCGGTGTGGTCAACCATCTCCATTGCCGGCTTCCTTTTTCCCGAGTCAGCTTTGAATCATGAAAGAGAAATGTCGAAGATGCCTATGCAGAGATGCCAAGCGCTTTAATGCCACCTGAATATTTTAATCGCTGCCACTGCATTTAAAATCTAAAGCTGAGATTTGATCATTAATCTTCTGACAACATGCATGAATTCGTAGCAAATGCCCCACATTCCTTCTGATCTCCTTGTTGGTCTCTGCCAGCAGATGTGTGGCTGCCGACTCCACACGAGCGACACGGTCGATCCAAAATCTGACTCTCCTCATACACGCTAACTAATGCAAAAAGTCAAATCACACCGACGAGAAGTCGATGTAATCATCCACATGCAGACCGGAGAGCTGCGTCTTCTGCAGCATACATTACGTGCATTGAAATTTTCATGCAAAAGCAACGCTTACGTACCACAAACAATTATCATCTCTTTGGCTTATTTCGCTCACTTGGGTGAATTAAGAGTGTCACCAACCCATCTCAGGAAGAATCAATTGATTCGTTAATCATTGGAGTCACCACAAACAAGTCGGGCCTACTCACCAGCTGGAGTTTCCCCCAAGGGTTTCTGGAGCATAGATGAGATGGGTCTTGGTCAAAGGAGAAGTTTACGATGATGTGAAAGTTGGTACTTTGACCCATCTTTTTCTAGGCACAGTGTGCTCGGCCTATCTCCTGCTCATATATGTATGTGGCTTTGTTTGAATGCATCGTCGTCGGCAACTGGAGCAGTGATGCGCAACTAATCCTTTGGACTGCCTGCCTGTCTCCTCCTCGGTGTTGCGTGGCTGTTGGCCTCTTTTGCTTCAGAGACAAACAAAGGGAGTCCTTTTTTTAGTGTCTTTAAATAGAAGAAAAGAACCCTATGAACTGCTATCATTCACAGGACTGATTCTTGCAGCAGATTAAACGTTTGAATCGTGCAGCAGGCAGTGCTTAAGCTGGTCAGATTCATACACTATGACAGTAAAGCTGATGCGGTTTGCTAGACTTTCACTCGTGCGAAAGAACAGAAAGGCATGAAAACTCGGCATAATTATATGACTTGGCTGTTCTTCGATCTCCATCCTTAATAGAAAGGTTTTAAGAGGAATGATGCTGAATCATCAGCATCAAGACTTGCCCGTTCTCCCATCGCCGGCCTCAGTAGGAAGGCTAAAGACGAACGAAGAAGAGAGGCCGGCGCGGGCACGGTACGAGAAGCGAGGCGTGCGTGCACTCGCGACCTGCGCGGCGGGACCGTGTGGACCCCGCAGCCGCGCTCTCGCGCTCCCTCATCTCGCGCTTACCTTTTCTGGTGTGAGGATTCGCTGCCAAATACATGCAGGGTTCAGGTTTTATGCGGAGCATGATTCGGCAAGAATGTGGGACCCCGAATGGAAGAGGAGAGAGAGAGAGAGAGAGCTTGGATGTTGTGGTGTGATGTGACAGCGGATCCGAATCCCTTCGGCTACCATCAACGTTGAAGGGTTAGCACGCACTCGTCGAAGAGGATGGCCAGAATATATCCCTTTTGCTCCTTCCTCTACTCCGCCACCGAGAACGCGCCTCCACGGCGCTGCTGCTTAACGTGTCTTTTACCCCCCAATTACATTGATTCGCTCGATATCAAGAAGAAGGTTTTGATAAATAGACCTCGAAGACTAACCCGAACCGCGGTTGCCTGTCATGTCCACATTCGCCGCCGGCCCCCTCGCCTTCGTCACCCGCCGATTCCCCTCCTCCGACTACCCCCGCTGCCCCGCCCCCAGCCACCCCTGCCGCGCCGCCCCTGCCACCCCTGCCGCGCCGCCCCCTGCCACCCCTGCCGCGCCTCCACCGGCTAACCCTGCTGCCCGCCTCCGGCCACCCCTGCTGCCCCCGCCTCCGGCCACCCCCGCTGCCCCGCCTCCGGCAACCCCCGCTGCCCCGCCCCCAGCCACCCCTGCCGCGCCGCCCCCTGCCACCCCTGCCGCGCCGCCCCCTGCCACCCCTGCCGCGCCGCCCCCTGCCACCCCTGCCGCGCCGCCCCCTGCCACCCCTGCCGCGCCGCCCCCTGCCACCCCTGCCGCGCCGCCCCCTGCCACCCCTGCCGCGCCGCCCCCTGCCACCCCTGCCGCGCCGCCCCCTGCCACCCCTGCCGCGCCGCCCCCTGCCACCCCTGCCGCGCCGCCCCCTGCCACCCCTGCCGCGCCGCCCCCTGCCACCCCTGCCGCGCCGCCCCCTGCCACCCCTGCCGCGCCGCCCCCTGCCACCCCTGCCGCGCCGCCCCCTGCCACCCCTGCCGCGCCGCCCCCTGCCACCCCTGCCGCGCCGCCCCCTGCCACCCCTGCCGCGCCGCCCCCTGCCACCCCTGCCGCGCCGCCCCCTGCCACCCCTGCCGCGCCGCCCCCTGATCCTCTTGCTGCTAAGCTTAGTATGCGTCTGTTGTTGGAAAAAGAAGCGCCGGCCGCCGCCTCCACCGCCCCATTACTACGGTGCTGCCCCGCTGCCTCCGCATGCAGGAAAAGGTTGATCTAATTTTCTCGTAACAATGACCAAAAATGTTCTTTTTTCATTGATTTAGATCATAATCTACAATCTATAATCTATATTGAAACCTAAATATCGTCTATTTCGCTGTACTTCCACAAATTTCTATTTTTTTCATGAATGTTGTCAGATTTTGTGTGGAAAAAGTGATTTTTTTTTCTGTAATTTCCTTTTTTCCATGAGGGTCAGGATTCAAGAACCAACTATTTGATTATTCTCTATCAGAAGTCAATGGTGAATATTTAGACAAGAGAATTAAATATTAAGCAGATTGTTATACAGTGAGAATTTTATATCCGAGAGAAAGATGCAGATATTGCATATTAACTCCACTTGATGATTCAACCTGAAGTATCAATGCATATTTATGAAATCATTTTTTTTGTTTTTTGTTTTTTGTAAAGGAAGATACCTGCATGAATGGAGGTACCTGGGTTTCTCTTTCTATGACATCTGCAATGATGCAAGTATCAGATAATGGTTTTCAAGTTGATATAATTTGCCTACTTTTGCAACTAAGATTGCATTGCATAGGTGTTGACTTGTCGCTATTGTGCATCAAATGATCACATCACTACCTTTTGTTAAGACTTTAAATAGGATTGTTATTTGTGTTTCCTAATTCTGTTTGCATTTTCTGACTATTGATCAAGAAAAGTATCATCATCTAAATGAATGTGATGGTGTTTTCAGATGACCGGTATGGTGAACATTGGCAACAGAATGCTCCACCTCCAGCAGATCATGTTGTCAAACTGCCTCCAGGTCCTCCTCCACCTCCTCCATTTGCATCACGTCCACCACACTCTCCAGGCCATCTGCCCCCTCCACCTCCGCCTATGATAAGTAGCAGTGGAGGGTCTGGGTCCAATTATTCCGGTTCTGAGGTGCCACTGCCTCCATCTCCTGGTGGCGCCCTTGGCCTCTCAAGAAGCACATTCACCTATGAACAGCTGGTTATGGCAACCGATGGTTTCTCTGATGCTAATCTCCTTGGGCAAGGTGGTTTCGGTTATGTACACAGAGGAGTACTTCCCAATGGTAAGGAAGTTGCAGTCAAGCAATTGAAAATCGGAAGTGGGCAGGGAGAGCGTGAATTCCAGGCAGAGGTTGATATCATTAGTCGT
Organism: Musa balbisiana; assembly: GCA_004837865.1. Taxonomy (NCBI): domain Eukaryota; kingdom Viridiplantae; phylum Streptophyta; class Magnoliopsida; order Zingiberales; family Musaceae; genus Musa; species Musa balbisiana. Next base: position 8,326,620 of record CM017192.1, on the reverse strand, counting down.
GTACATCATAAGCATCTTGTTACGTTGGTTGGATACTGCATTTCTGGAGGCAAGAGGCTACTTGTCTATGAATATGTTCCTAACAATACATTGGAGTTCCATTTGCATGGTGAGCCACAATCTCATGCTGTCATCTGCAAATTTTAGCTCGGATAGTTCTGCTCTATTTAATTTTTCTTTTACTTTGGTGCTAAACTTCTATACTAGATCATCGTTTTTGTAACTTCATTGCATGGATTTGGATCAGAAATGGTTTTTCAGCACATATTTGAGATGTAGTACAAGTTCATATAAGAAAATTCAGATGGTTTTCTAAGAAAAATTGTTTTTTAATACTCTTGTATCATGATTTATTATATTATTGATAGTGACTGTCTATAGTTATGCATTGTGTACTCGATACACATTCAGATGAAAGGGACCTTGAACCCTTCTAATATTCCTGATTATTCTTAACTTCTCTACTTTTCTTTCAAATTAACTCAGAAAATCTTATCTTCTTTCTATCAGTAGAATTTTCTTCCATATAGTTTATACAAAGATTGGGGATCTTGATTGAGGAAATTACTCTAATGTTATATATGTCCAACCCATCAATTTACATGAAATAGTTGTTAGGTGATATTCCAGTCGTTTGCACAGCTTTTTGAACCCTTAGCAAAAGAAAAGAATGTCTAGTTAGTAATGACCCTTCAAACTGAATGCTAAAAAGTTTTTAATTAACTTGTTTAAAGCCAGAATTGCTGATTCCAACAAATGGTCCTTGTGACTATTGTTGGACACTTAATACAGTCCATATGATTTTGTTTTCAGATGATAGATGTTTGATCCAACATGTCTTTTGAGGATGATCCTGCATTCCTGTAGGATTTGTTCCCCAAAAGTGTAGTCTATTAATAGCTGATGTTTTATACTTGTTTCATCCTTCTCTGGATTACTATTTTACTACTAGAAACTTTCGTCTGAAATTAATCTATATTGCCAGGGAGAGATCGGCCAACTATGGAATGGTCTACACGATTGAAAATTGCACTGGGTTCTGCAAAGGGTTTGGCATATCTTCATGAGGACTGTGAGTTTGTTCTCCTTTTTTTTGTCTTTATTACTTCTCAAACTTAAAGCTTAGTGTCGATTTGCTCGCTTAATTTTTTTTTACTTTGTTCCTAATGAAGGGCATTTTTCTCTGCAGGCCACCCTAAGATTATTCACCGTGATATTAAGTCAGCTAACATTCTTCTTGATTACAAATTTGAGCCAAAGGTAAGCAAGTGCTGCTTTTTTGTCCACTGAATTTTACTCAAATCACCACATCATCTATCTTGTTTACATAACCAAGTTCAAATATGTATTACTTCTGCAAGTAATATGTGCTTCCTCGTTACTATTGTTTTTCATTTGAATTCTGTTCCAATAACATTATGCAATAGGATCAGGTGTCTCTTTCTTTTTTTTTCATTTTTGACATGTATACATTTAAAATGCAAATCATGCTCTTGGCTTAATTTTTCCTAATCAAACCAGGATTTATTTGCACTGCAGTTTTTCTTTTTGTTGCACTGTAGTCTTTTGGTAAATTCCTGTTACTATTGTTTTTTATTTGAATTCTGTTCCAGTAACATTATGCAATAGGATCAGGTGTCTCTTTCCTTTTTTCATTTTTGACATGTATAGATTCAAAATGCAAATAATGCTTTGGCTTAATTCTTCCTAATCAATCGAGCATTTATTTTGCACTGTAGTATTTTTGGCAAATTCTTGTTAGTTTATCTATAAGATTGATAATGAAAGATTATGTTTGACAACAATAGTAATGAATGAACTTATTAGTCATTTACGGGATAGACACCATGACATTATTTTAGTTGATGAAAGTTCAATTGAAAATAATTTTAATTTAGGTTATGGAGACATTTTATAAGTTAAAGGTTTTATATTAATTAGAACTAAGATTGGCTATATAAATTATAATTTTAGCAATATTAAGAGAACAGTTTAAGATATTAAGATGGAGGGATAAAAAGCTTCTGTATAATAAAAATTTTTGGTATCTTAGATTATTATTCAACAAATGGGGGGATTGATTTAAATATTACTTGTAAAGTAGAGCTGAGTGTTTGAAAAGTCGATGCCATTGTTTTTCATTTGAATTTTGTTCATGAATATTATGCAAATTTTCTATTTTCATGTTTGCCATGTATGCCTTTAGAATGAGAATAATGCTTTTGGTTGAATTCTTCCTAATCAACAGCGTTTACTTTGGTAACTTCCTGTTAATTTATCTTTAAAAGCATAGAAAAATTAAATGTTGCGTTCTGATCTTCAGGTTGCAGATTTTGGTCTTGCAAAGTTTGCTTCTGATAACAACACCCATGTTTCCACTCGGGTTATGGGAACTTTTGGGTATGCTCACTTTTGCTTTTGCTTTTATCCTGGACTTGTTATATTAAATGGTTGATTCCTTCTAAAGACTCATTTTCTAAATGTTTGGGTTCTTGTATCATGTGTCAGTCTTTATCAGGAATCTGTTCTGCTATCAATATTTTTGTTGCAATTTGGATTCTTACAGTACAATGGTTGAAAATATTTTTTTTTGGTTATTCTCCAGCACAACTGCAAATCGTGTAGTTTTTAGGTTAGATGCTAATTGTACAGTGTGGAAGGATTTTAAATTTGAGGTTCCTTTTGGTTATTCTCCAGCACAACTGCAAATCGTTTAGTTTTTAGGTTAGATGTAATTGTACTATGCAGAAGGCTTTTGAATTTGAGATTTCGTAAGGTTTTCATGCTCATGATATCCTTTACCATGACAGTTTAACATATAATCTCTGCATTCTTGCAGTTATCTGGCACCGGAATATGCATCTTCAGGTAAACTCACTGATAAATCAGATGTCTTTTCGTTCGGTGTCATGCTTCTGGAGCTAATCACTGGACGCCGTCCTGTTGATTCATCCCAAACTTTCATGGATGATAGCTTAGTTGACTGGGTTAGTATGTTGTGTGCCTAATCTTGTTCTGTATATTTTTGCGCATCATGCTGTTGCTTCTGCGTACCTTCAGCACTCAATTCTTGGAGTTGCTTGTATCTGCAGGCAAGGCCATTGCTTACTCGAGCTCTTGAGGATGGCAATTATGATGCCCTTGTTGATCCAAAGTTGGGAAGGAACTTCGACCCGAATGAGATGGCTTGCATGATTGCCTGTGCTGCTGCTTGTGTGCGCCACTCAGCACGGCGACGGCCAAGGATGAGTCAGGTGCTGTTTCTTTGTTCCTTTTTATATATCTTAAATGGTTCTTTTTCTGTCAGGTCTGTTTTTTTTCTCTCTTATGACAATTTCTCTTGAATCCTTTGTTTCCATTTTTCTGTGTCTGCATTAGTTTCTCTCGTGATACTGATCAACAAACACCTTCCTTGAAGTTAACCTTCCTTTTGCTAGTTTGTCGGAACTTATCATCTGTCAATTAAAATTATATTTTATCCATTATTTCTGCATTCTGTTTCCTCGGATTATATGAACTCCTCAACTTCTCAAGAATTCTTGTAATCAGTTCTTGTCTGAAGCACATGGACTGAGTTTGATATATATTTCGGCCTTTGCGATAATATGAAAGATACTCCCTATTCCTACAACGAGCTTTTACTAACTAACCCCACTGACTGAAAACCAATCAGATCATGCGTGCTTTGGAAGGAGATGTGTCTCTCGAAGATCTGAACGAAGGCGTCAGGCCGGGTCATAGCAGGTTTTACAGTTCGCATGGCAGCTCCGACTATGACTCTAGCCAGTACAATGAGGACATGAAGAAGTTCAGGAAAATGGCACTGACACCGGAGTATGGCAGCAGCGACTACAGTGCGCCTACCAGTGAGTATGGCCTGCATCCATCGGCGTCGGCCAGCAGCGAAGGTCAACATACACAGGAGATAGAGATGGAGAAGAAGAAAGACAGCTCTGGCTTTGGCAGCAGCTTGTGAGAAGAAACTTTTGCAGATTGTTCAATTGTAAAGCACAGCCATCATGTTCCAGCCATAAGTATAGTTTCTGGAATGCTTTTATAGGCTTCTTCAAATATGTTTAGGCCTTCTTTTGCCAATAATGATGAACATCTGACTGATTCTTTTTATGATTTTAACTTCATAAGCTCTCTCCCTTGTGCATACTCTCTGGTCTCAGTTCAAAGAATTTTGGATTGTTTTGTGTCAAGAACATCTCCTTGAATGCAAGTCATTGTTAGCTTGTCAAAGCTGAGTTGTCTTCCAACTTTTCTGCTCATCTAACTTTTATAAGAACATTCAAGAAGGTCATAAACTCCTTTGGTTAATTATCAATTATTTCTGTAATTAATTACCTTATATCTCGATTTTTATATTTTTAAAAATTATATTGAGACGATGATTTTGTTTACGAAAATATATATAATTTATCATTGAAGTAGTTTAAGGATCAAGATATTAAAAATAATTAATTATAGAGATAATATGTAATTAATCCTCCAACATGCTTATATTTATGCAATCAATAATTCATTTATCCTTGCAAGCTAATCATTACCCATTAATGGCTCATTAATCCACTATTTGGTAGCAACAACTCTTATCAAGGTGATAATGGTGATCCTTAACCAGGCCAGCTCCTATAACAGAACACAAAGTGTTCGATACCGTTCATAGTGTACTCCATCCTCCACCTGACCTGCGATATCACCAATTCGGCCCTGAAAGTGGGCTCCACATAAGGCCACTCACCTCCTTGGTTGTTCGCGTACGACAATGGGTTCCCTATCATATTGCTCATAATAATACAGAGAAGAAGCGCACGACAGTCTTAATTGGGTGTCCTTTTGGGTCTCAATCGACGCTGCCTCGCTCTCTTGCGGCAATAATTCTAGGGCTCGATCGGGTGGCGAGGGAAGAAACCGTGGGTCGCCAGGCTCTTCTCGGCTCTGTCGGTCGTCGGATCTATGGCGTCCCGGCGGCGGATGCTCCTGAAGGTCATCATCCTCGGGGACAGCGGGTGAGATCTCCACCCGTTTGTGAGTGGAAAAAGCCCCTCCTTTCTGTTGTTTATGTGTCAGGATCTTTCCTTATGTGTAATGGTGTTCTTTGATAGGGTTGGGAAGACATCTCTCATGAATCAGTACGCGTTTAATTTTTGAACGAAAGATTTGTTCTTTTGGTCGCGATTCATTTGTCTATGGTGGGTGATTTGGGGTTGGATGCTAATTTGAATATAGGTATGTGAACAAGAAGTTTAGTAATCAGTACAAGGCTACGATTGGAGCCGATTTCTTGACTAAGGAAGTCCAGATCGATGACAGGTTGTTCACATTACAGGTCAGGAACTCTACGCCATGGCTTGTGTTGGGATTCCTTTTGCCCCCCCTTTTGGGTGCTTCTTGTTCCTAAGCATGATATATAATTCAAATTGGTTTCATGATGAATTTTAATGGTGTAATGGTTTTCCTCTGACTTGAACTGTTGTTTTCATCCAAGGATTGTAATTTGTGATATTTATGCTTACTTAGAAGTCAAAATTAATCCCTTTTATCTGAAATATTACTTGATGTTCCTAATTGTGGTCATGGGCAGATGAAAAAGTACTTTGAACATGAATAATATTTCCTCTGGTGATTATGAACAAACATAAGTGTAGGTGACCAGTTTGTAAAGAAACAAAAGAAACATAAGCAAAGCAAATATCAGTCATATTTCTGTTCAAGTAATTATGAACATGAATCAAAATAATGACATGATAAAGCTAATAGAATTGGACAATCAAAGAAGCACAAGCTCCTGATACAAATTAAGCTTGAGTACTGTAGCATAGAAAAGGCATAGTTGTACCATGGCACTGGTTGGCAACCATAAACACAATTACCACAAATGATGTTCAAGTTAGACAAGCTTGATTCACGTGTAACATAATCTTGTAAAGAAATTTCAAGACAAAAGCTTAGTTGATATAGCTTCATTTGCTTGAAATATATGAACATTTTGAGAATCTAGCCACTTAGGTAAGCTGGTATTCTCTTTGATGGTGGTTTGGCTTCTGATTTGTGCATGTATTGAGGAGCCTGATACTTACACTTCTGTTTGTGCTATAAGATTCTTGTGGTTTGGTCTTATAGCTACTTAACATGGTTCTAACTAAACTTGGCCAAGCATGCCTCCGGTTGAGATTGGGTGTAGCTCTATCTGATTTGAGCTTGACTTGAATCCCTCTTAAATTAAGAGTGTTCATCTTTAGCTCAGATTGCAAATTAAATGACATTCACTTTTGTCTTATGTAAATGGCTTGGTCTATCAACCTTTGAAAATATTCTCAACAATGTAACCGACTTATTATCGTATGTCCAGAACTAGGTATTTTCCTTCTTTTGCTGTTATTTTCAGAAGGGAAATTAAAGAACTTACCCACAATTTTCTGACCTATTGCAGCTTCTTACTTGTATGGTAAAAGATATAGTTGAATTATCTTACTAGAGTTAATCATTGATGATGTTTTCTTGACAAATAGGAGATTAGCGGAGTCTAAGTAGACTTGAATGGTCTATTAATGGAAACATCAAAGTGCAGCAAAATCATCAATTTTTTTAAACTTTACTAGTCTGTTATGCCGTTGGGCTTTCGGCTTTGGAGATATCTTTGTTGTTTTTTGTTCTCCGTTGTTTATAATATAATAAGCTCGTTGTCTGATGTTTTATCTTTCAGATATGGGACACTGCAGGGCAAGAAAGGTTTCAGAGTCTTGGTGTGGCTTTCTATCGTGGAGCTGATTGCTGCGTCCTCGTGTATGATGTTAATGTCATGAAATCATTTGATAATTTGAATAATTGGCGAGAAGAATTTCTGCTTCAGGTAAATGATACTTGACTTTCTTGATTGATTTGGAGCAGTACACATGGAAAAAAAAAAGGGTACATCTGTATTGGTTCTGTATATTTCAGGCCAGCCCATCGGACCCTGAGAATTTCCCTTTCATAGTTTTGGGTAACAAGATTGATATCGATGGCGGTAACAGCCGAGTGGTGAGACACTCTTTCCTTCTCAACGATATATAGGAAATGAAAACTTATCATCGGTGGTAAAATCTCTCTTCCATATTATCCAAGCAAACAAAGCAAATGGAATAGATCGATTGAACTCTTAACAACATCATTTCGGTGAATCGATAGAAGTCCATATGTGATACTGTTATGTTTCTGAGATGGTTCTTTCCATATCTGGTTTTTTCAGGTGTCTGAGAAGAAAGCAAAGGCATGGTGTGCTTCTAAGGGGAACATCCCCTACTTCGAGACATCAGCTAAAGAGGGACTCAATGTGGAAGCTGCTTTCCAGTGTATCGCCATGAATGCCCTCAAGAATGAGCCAGAGGAAGACATGTAAGTATCTCTCATATCACCTCCCAACCCATCTAGTCCTATTTGTGCATCAACTGCCATTCACATCAACTCAAAACCTAAAGGTCATCATTTAGATGACAGTCTGCTTATCGTCTGAACTCAACTGCCATTCACATGAACATTATCTAAATCAAAATTGAAGTTTTAGGAATCTATTTATTTGGTGATTGATCACCTCTAAACTTAGGCTTGTTTTTTGGTGTTAATGCTATCAATGTCATTTTTACTATGGTGAAGATATCTTCCTGATACCATTGATGTGGCGGGTGGTGGAAGACAGCTGCAGCGATCATCTGGTTGTGAATGCTAAGATGAGAGTCTATTGGCGTCAATTCTGTCAAACATTTGTTGCCTTTGCCAAATTATTTGTCTCATAGTTCGTGGTGATTTTTATTTGGACGGTCTGTGTGTATGTATTGTAATGTCTAATCTGCTTTGCTATCCGATATGATGCGATTCTTCTTATTATAAATATTTGCAGTAGTAAAACTGACATGGATAGTATTTTGTTACCTCGCGTGCGGTGCTCTCTTCGAGTTTTCTTCCACGTAGCCAAAGAGATACGTACTTGTCTCGGAGGCGTCCCACACTTGGCTGCAGCTCTTGCCCCTGCAACTAGCCAAAGAGATTGATCGAGCATGTTTTCTTACCACATGAACGAATGAGATGGTGGATACGGAAACAATGGAGTTGGAGGACGCAGACGCCGACCATACTGAGCTCACTCTCGTTGGAGAAGCCATCGCCCGAGCTGCCACCGCCATCAGGTCACTCGCTGCTTCTTCCGTGGCTGCCATAGAAGACGATGATGACGACTCTGAAGCCGATGAAGAGAACAAGGGATGTGTTGAGGACCCCGGGCCGAGCAACGGTGACGTACCTGATGCCCTTTTGGGCGGCGAGGCCGAACCTTTACCTTCCTGTGGCCTCATCTAAACCAGACACGTCCATTGTGATGATTATGTAACGTCTTCATAAACATATTTGTACTCTCTCTATACGGGTGCGCCTGTAAGAGATAATACTTGCAAACAAATTTTATGGAAGAGTTTAGGTCCAATAAACCTGCAATTATAAGAGAGTATAACTGGGTAAAGAGTTAGGATGAGTAACCATTACCAATGGAATGCAGATTTCCACTTCATCCTTGTATTCTTGAACCATGAGCTCCCTACTGGGTTTGACTGATGATGAAGGAACACAAGCTTCGGTGCCCTACAAGCCCTACTGGTGAGAAAAGAACATTCCTCCACCTGTAACTTCAGCAGGCAAAAAGGTCGGAAACAGGAAAAGTAGAGAACCTGGGGGAATACAAGAAAAGTTATCCCTTTCTTCCTCATCCATATGCAGATACTTTCGAGGTCTTGCATGTGAAAGCAATGCCTCAACTTTCTTGTCCAGAACTCCATCTCATCAACATTAATTATCCAGGCCTGACTTTGTTTCCAAGCTTGGTCTCTAATAAAAGTCCATGTGGATCCCTCCCTCCTGTTTGTATCAATTTGCAAGCTCCAAACAAGCTCCAAGTTCTGTACCAGCTTGGACAATCTGTGGAAACAAATTAGGTGCAGTGCTTCGTAATCGTGGTCAGTTTCACCCTTCCTTGGTCGATATCTTCTGTAACATCCAACTGAGTTCCTCATGTCTTTCTTGCTATTATGAATGAATTTTTCACCTGCATGCAGTAATAAATGACGATAAGTAGCAGCCTTAAGAAATACTCTCACTGATGTCATGTAAATTGCAACATGTTGTCTTTAGTATGATTATAGATGACAAATAAGAATATAAGATTATGTGACAATTCAATGAAAAAAGCTTCATATCATGGCTTCTTTAAATGGTTCTGCAAATGAATTCATCTAATTTAATTGTTAGGGGTGAGATTTTCTGATTTAGGAGAAGAGTACCAGGAAGAGTGCCAGAATACAATTGAAGGATAACACCACGAAAGAAGGTATCATATTTATGTTTCCAGTGGGCCCTTCATGTCTTATGAAATGAAACATATATGTTTTGCATGGCAATTATTTGACTAAAGCAAAAGAATTTCTTCAAGTTAAGCTAGTCACTGAGAATCATAAAAATGTGAAAATATATTATTTTTCTTCTATATCAATATCAGTAGTTAATAAACTATTTCAGACCTATTTTTCTGAACAAGTTATATCATAATTTCTATAGACAGTCTACTATAATCAAACACTTGTTTTATTACTACATGTTGCGTGCCCATCAATTAGAAAACAAGGATCCTCTGCACCAGTCATGTTGCCCAATGAGAACAAGGTAATGGTTCAGCATGGATGCAATCTGATCATTCTATTGGCCTAACTATTCGTAGGTCCATCCATACTGTACTCTAATCTGAGACTGATAAGGTTTTGAATGTATAAACAATTAGCATTCATAATAAGCTTCACAACACAGAAGCAAAGAAGCAATTTCAAAGGAAGCCAAATACTACAATCTGTGTGTTTGTGTTGAAAGAATGCATATAAGAAGTCATAAAACACCTTCTTTTGTAGAAAGAAAACATACCTGTATTGGGTTCCAGAGGCAGTTTTCAGGCCAAATGAGTGACGTCAACAATGCCAGCGATGCTGCGTTTGCAACTGCAGTTGCAGCAGCTGCATATGCTATCACTTCACTGGAAGAAGAAGATCCATTGAATCAGAAGCGCCCTCCAGCCAAGATAAAAAGCAAAAGGGAAGAAAGCATGAACAAGCCATCTGATAGCATACTATCGAGATGGTTAACTGGCTACGATGAAAAACAATCAGGTACTTTCCTGTTATATGTCCTTCTGCAGTTACTAGCATAATAAAGCTGAATCATTGTGTTCTCATCAATTCCATACTGATGTGTATAGTTAAGGTATTTTTGAATCCATTTCCACATTCAGCCCAAGGATACATAGAAAACATTAAGCATGAAATCCAATACCCAAAATATTTGTGAAGGATAACACAATTTCAGATCATTCTCCAGTGGAAAAGCCGGTAGGAAACAAAGAAAATATGCTAGACGAATCTGGGTTTGATCGCAAACTTTCAGGAAAAGCAAAGGAAACTAATCTAATCACTAAAAGGACACCAACGATCTCTGATAAGTATCCAGATGATACAGGCAGTATTAGATCTGAACACGGACAAAACCAAGCAAGGAGACAAGCATCATCCACAATCAAACCTACAGCATCACTTTCTGGGAAAGGAAATGGCGTTGAGAAAACAACTGGTTACGATACAGAGGAAACAAAAGCAAATGCATGGGAGAGAGAAAAGATGGACGAAATTAAGAAAAGGTAACCACAGCTTGCCTAGCAATCTGATGTATCAAAAAATTTCAGCAGCAGCAAATTCTTTAGTGAATCTACTTCTAACAACAGAAACAATTTTCAGGTATGAAAGGATGATGAATGAAATTCGGGAGTGGGAGAATCAGAAGAAGGTGAAGGCCAAACACCGACTGGAACGAAAAGAGGTTTATGATTATTGCTGTTGCAATTTTCTCCTTTTCATCTTATTTCTATTCGAAGACATATCCACCCCAAATAATAAAGACCTTTAGAAGTCCTTGATGAAGACAGAGTCTTCCTAAAGCAGCTGAACTGCAAAAAGCAATAGCAGCTGCCATCGCTTTCAGCTTCTCAAACCAAACTGACCAGATCTTATGTCATTCAGAACCTTGGACTAAAAAAATCCTAAAACATTTCAGTATACATGCCCTTATTATTAAACATACACCATAAATAAAGTTTCAGCTGCACAAACAAAATCTCTCTCATGAAATGGCAAAGTCCAAGGTAAGAATGCTGATAAGCAGTGTGGTCCCTACTAGATAATTCACACATTCCAAGTAAGCAAATCTCCCCTGGCAACTCTTAAATTAAAGCAGACACCATACCATTACAATCTTCATTTTACAGAAAAAGGAAATAGAACATATTCATACTTCACATCCACAAGAATATACCTCACTACTTTACAAAAAAAAAGAACTACTTCTCCAATAAACATTTTGTTTCTTGGAATTACCCAGTCACAGTTGACATTCAGAAAACAATTTTACCAATGGCTTATCCAGGTAATTTGCACAATATCTTCTTTTATTATCAAAGGCACTTGTCTGTATTACATCCCAATATAGATGCCTATGGACACACCATGACATCAAAATGCAATCCTACTATATCCAAGCCTTACTCTGTCCCTTATATTTCAGTTGAACAAAAGACAAACCTATCAAGTTCCGATGTGTTTTGAATGCATCTCCTCTTGGAAGTTCTCCTAGTTCTTATAATCACCATATGTTCAGGCTTCAGTTGCTAATGAAGCATGCCAGGGCATAAAATGATTGTTGTTCACTAAAAGAAAAATAAAACAAAGTTTTATGATATTTTAACTGAGATAAAAGAACAGCTAACCGCTTAATATGGTAATTGCAGAGATATGTGGAACGCAGAAAAGAAAAGGCATTACAAGAATATCGTTACAAGATAGAAAGAATTGATCGAGTTTGTAGTGACGCAAGAAAATTAGCAGATGAAAAGAGAAAACATGATGAGACCAAGACACAAGAGAAGGCCAGAATGATGCGTTCAAAGGGGAATGGACCTCATACATGCTTGTGCTTCTAAAACATCACCAGAAGAGAAGAAACAGTATCTGGTCAAGACACTACATCAATGTAACTCAAAGGCAATTTGCTTGTGGATCTTTCATTCTATGTATAAAAATCAACATGTGCAGATCAATGAACATCTGGTATATCTTGTTTATATATATTACAACCTAAAAAATTCATGTTCATCAAATGAGACCAAAGCAGAACTTCAAATAGTTCAGAAAAATAGAGGATGTGTATGTGACTAACGGACTGAACCCAAGTTTAAACAGATACATGGTTTAACCTCATGCACATTCAATAAAGTACATGTTGAATGAAGTATCAAAGAACATGAAAAGCAGTTCAGTATGGATACCACAGTGATTAAGTGATCAAAATTATCAACTATAATTTGAGCTAGAAATAGAAGAAACCTATAACAGCAACTCGCAGATGCTTGCAAAACAATGGACAATCTCCTACGTAACTACATGTTCTGTCACTTCAGAAGATAGTAAATTTCGAGTATCTACAACCTATCATATGGCACATTTCAAATCACTATGTTATACCCAGATTTTAATTTTATTTCACAATGGGTATTAATGTAATCGAGATGTTGTGGCTGGTCTTCCTATTTGAATTAGAAATAAGATACTGTTAGATGATAATATAAAGAGAACCCTGCTTGATCTAGGACTAGACTTTAACTTTGGAGAATTAAAGTTGATCTTGGTCACCTCTCTATAAGTTTCCCTACATCTTCCCTCCTCTTAATCCATCAAGGGGAGCGAGATCATAGGGAAAATAGGTGTCATTGAGATAGGTAGGTATCATCCCAGCCTTAGCTATTTAGTTTCTCTAATGAAAGTGTAGCTAGACATTTACTTATACTAATATAATGAGATTCATTGGGATGTATTTTGAATTATTGACAATAAATACACATGAATTTATTCTTACTGTTTTGCATATTACAGACGACTTGAGGTCCGCCTTTCCCACAGAAAGAACACCAATGAGAAGAATAAGAAGATACAAAGGTATCAAACGCAAACCTCGGTAGCAAGCTTGTAATCCCCCTTGTCCTCCCACGCCCCACCTTCGGACAAACCTATCCGCTTCGCGGATCTCTCTACGATGGCGAGGTCTGCGACGCTGAAGGAGGCGACGATCTCATAGCGCATCGATGGTCTGATCGTCGGACCCCCATGGTGGAGATCCCCAACAGCGCCCGGACGGAGGGGACGTCGGAGCGACTCCCGGAGCCGGAAGGGCTTGCACCGCCGGCGTAGGGAAATGTGACGTCTCTCCTAATTGGACATAAAGTAGTCGATTAAGTCTCAGGCCACCGTCATTGGTTTAAGTAATGGATGAACATATTGGATCATAAATTTGTTTTCTAAATAATATATAATTATATTACAATATGTAATACGTTATGTTAAAAATATGTCACATACATAGATAATTACATAAAATAATTTTTATAATATGATGGATGGGAAAATAATAAATGCAATAAAATTTTCTTGTCTCATTTGTATAATAAAAATTGAAATATTTTTGAAAAATTCAACACAGAAAATTAAAATTATTTTTAAGATTTAGTGTGTATATATATATATATATATATATATATATATATATATATATATAACATTTTTTTAATAAGGAGAAAAATTCCCGGGCTCTTTGCCAGCCTCAAACCATACAACAGAAAACTACCTTATGCATTCACTCACTCTCTCTCTCTCTCTCGTTCTCTCTCTCTCTTCTATTTTAGTTCTTTGACCCTCCACCACTTCCTCTCCTCCTCCAAATCCCTTCAATCTGCACCCCACGTTCGATCCCCCCCCAATAGAAAATGTCAACACCACCTCAAAAGCCCCCTCTCCTCGTTCGCCACAGCTCAACAAGAATAGGAGCTCATCCAACTCTTAAGCAATCCTCATTCTCTCAAACACCTTCATCAATATCTCATCTTCCCCTTCGCTTCCCATCCTCGTCTCTTCTGTCCCTTCATAGTTTTGGTTCTTCTCACCAACGACGAAGTTTTAGCCTTCTCCTTCCGTTCTTCCCACCTCCTTTCCCTGTCAGGAGAGGTGGGGAACAAGGTCCAAGCTTTGCCTCATTTTACGTGCCCAAAACCATCAAAGTTACCATCTTTATCATCCCATCGATCTCGTAGCCCTGTTCGTTCACATCGTACGCCATCAAGTTCCCAGCTTTATCTTCCATGCCATCCGTTGGCATTGTATTTTAGGAGGGTTTCTCGTACTCCGTCAAAATTCCGTTCAGGCGGCTAACTACGAGGCCCTCTTACCTCCAATCTCTCCGCTCCCCCGATCGGGGAGATGACCCGGTGCACCCCCGCACGCTATGGTATAAGGTCAGGGCGTTCAGTCTTGTCATGGTGCGGTTTCTCAGGCGGGGGCACGGCTTCGACAAGTCGGAGGAGGGAGACGAGGTGTGCGAGGTAGGAGGGCACCAGGCTCATAGCCTGATTCTGGAGGGCAGTGAGAATGGCTTCGGAGTTGAGGAGGATATCTACTTCCATAGCCAAGGGGCAGGCGCAGGCCGCCCTCTTGGGGCGCAGCAGATTGGCTCCGTGCTCGAACGCTCGTCGGGTATAGGCCCGAGGTCTCGACAGCGCAAGGATGGAGGTGCTCGAGCTGGACCGCCATCAGGCAAGTTTTTTGAGATGCCACACAACACGCATGCTTATATGGAAAGGAGGATTCATGAATTGATTGTTATGACATCAGTATGTTCTCTGTGTTTTGGCTTTTGATTCAGATATGGAGTTGATGAAGGAGAGGTTCACAAAGCTGCTTCTTGGTGAGGACATGTCTGGTGGTGGTAAGGGCGTTTCATCAGCTCTTGCTCTCTCCAATGCCATCACCAACCTTGCTGGTAATTCCACTCTCCCTGAAGACTAGCCATGATTTGTCATACTTCAACACAATCAGCTGAGGAGCAAAATAAAATGCTGGATATTGTCATCTAAGAAATAGGAAAATTCTATTAATATATGCAATTTGCTAACCTGTTTGATTCTGATAAGTCTAAATGCTCAAAGGATCATTAGCCATTGTTTTACTGTTCCTGATA
This sequence comes from Musa balbisiana, assembly GCA_004837865.1. Taxonomy (NCBI): domain Eukaryota; kingdom Viridiplantae; phylum Streptophyta; class Magnoliopsida; order Zingiberales; family Musaceae; genus Musa; species Musa balbisiana. Next base: position 8,311,491 of record CM017192.1, on the reverse strand, counting down.
CATGCAGCATCCGTTTTCGGTGAGCAATGGCGTTTGGAGCCTATGTCTGCTGAAAGAAAAGCTAGGTGGAGGAAAGAAATCGGTTGGCTTTTATCGGTCACCGACTATATCGTAGAATTCGTTCCTTCCCGGCAGACATCGAAGGATGGATCCATCATGGAGGTCACGCGGGACCTATAAGCTCTGTAGATTGTGCATAGCACGCAGAGAGATCTGCATAAAGTTTCATGCAAGTTCAAACTCATGTGTTTCCTTCACTTGCAGATAATGATCACTCAACAACGCAAAGATCTTCAATTGAACATTCCTGCGCTGCGCAAACTCGACGCAATGCTCATCGTAAGTGAGCCTCTCCCTCTTCAGAAGAACAAACAAATGAACTGCCTTCATGTATAATTCTGAGTTCTTCATCGTTATGCATGGTGAATCAGGGCTACCTGGACAACTTCAAGGACCAGAACGAGTTCTGGTACGTATCAAGAGACGCTGATGAATCTGAGAAAGGTGCACAGAGAAAAGACGACAAATGGTGGCTTCCGACGGTGAGAGTCCCTCCCAATGGACTCTCGGATGTCTCCAAGAGATGGCTGCAGTTTCAGAAGGAATCAGTCAACCAAGTCCTCAAGGCAGCAATGGCAATCAATGCTCAGGTCCTTATGGAAATGGAGGTCCCTGAAGCCTACATCGACTCCCTTCCCAAGGTAGACCACCATAAGCTTGTGAATGTATGTTGATTTCTCATGTTCCTAGCCAAGTCTCTGCTCCCTTGATCTGGTTTTGTGACAGAATGGGAGGGCAAGCCTAGGAGAATCGATTTACAGGAACATTACAGATGATGTCTTTGACCCCGAAGAGTTCCTCGAAACGATGGACTTGTCGACGGAGCACAAGGTCCTCGACCTCAAGAACCGAATCGAGGCCTCCATTGTCATCTGGAAGAGGAAAATGCACGACAAAGACAGCAAGTCCTCCTGGGGTTCGGCTGTCAGCTTGGAGAAGAGGGAGCAGTTTGAAGAAAGAGCCGAGACCATCTTGCTCTTCATCAAGCAGAGGTTTCCTGGACTCCCTCAAACATCTCTCGACATAAGCAAGATCCAATACAACAGAGTAAGGGACACGATCTCTGTCAAGGATCAGAATCTATCATATCTTATCCACTTCCCCAGTGCATTTCTTTGACGGCCATTTCTGCAGGATGTTGGACTGTCGATCCTGGAAAGCTACTCGAGGATTCTGGAAAGCTTGGCTTTCACCGTAATGTCCCGAATCGAGGATGTCATCTACGCGGACTCTCTGGCTCAAAATCCAGCAACCAAGAATTCCAACAAGAGGCGATCCCTGCATGATGCAGCAGCAGTGAAGAAGCTGAACGCGAAAGAAGAACCGGAGAAGGTGGAGTCGCCGTCGTCGATGACCCTGTCAGATTTCATGGGTTGGAACTTTGAGCCAGAACCAGTCATGAAGAAGAACTCCGGGTACGTGGACGACATCATAAGCTCGAAGAAGAAGCCTCCTGACGTCGAGGCCGTGAAGAAAGTCTCCTACATAGAGAGGGTAGAGCACGTAGGTGGCATGCGAAGTCCTACAGCTCGCCATTAAAGAGTACTGCAGAGGAAAAGAGAAACTGCTTTGGGTCAAGAGTGGATAGCTCACACAGGCATCTTGAAAGCCTTTGATAGGTCTCATGTTATATTGACATCGATAAGGACAAACACGATATTTTCCCAACTCTATAATTATTTCCCACTATGCTTATATGGGATTGAAGACAATATAATTGTAAGTATATTTTGGATAAGAAAATTCAAATGATCAAAAATACCTCAAAACCTTAAAATCAATTAATAATTTTTATTCCCAATTTTTTTTAATTTAAGTGTCTATAATTATAAATTGTTTGGTTTATTTTAATTAAATATGTGTTGTTCGACCGACGATGGGTTGGACCGGTCCTCGGGCCGGTTCCGTAACTGCTTCCGTCATCATCCATGCGTTCGCCACTGTTTGATCGACACGTGGCCCGTGTGACGCTGCCCACTCTCGGCACCGTTTCCGTTCTCATCCGTTCCTCGATCACGCGACGGAATGACCGAAGCTTTTGTCCGTTTGTTTCCCGTTACGGTTTTCTTCTTTTTCTTCCATTTTTTCCCCCATTTTTTAAATAAAAGGTTCGAGACGGGGAGAGATCCATATAGAAGTGGCTAAAGAAACACCGGCTCGAGTGGGAGAAAGGGGAAAGGAGATTCGATCTGGAGAACGGGTCTGCCGATCGGGGGACGCCGCCATCGCCGCTTGGCTTCCCGGTTCTTCCGTAGATTTCCGATTCCTGTCATCAGGGTTGGCGTGGCTCCGGTAGGACTCGCCGGAACCCGTTCGGATCTCGTCGGAGGGGTCGAGCTATCGGTCGATCGGGTTTTCTGGGGCCGCAGGGATGGCCGGCGCTCTGGTGGATCGTGCGACGAGCCATATGCTGATCGGCCCGGATTGGGCGATGAACGTCCAGATCTGTGATATCCTCAATCGTGATCCTGGGTATTGCTGTCGGTGTTGTTTACTGTTGTATTCGTTTGTGAGTTGAAATACTGGTACCTTGATGAGATGTGGTTGTGGCGTTTTTTTTCGTACGATGGAATCGTTGCAGCCAATTCCATTAAATTTTAGCAACTTTTTAGTTTTGCCTCGCCTTATTTTTTTTCTTGATTTGCTCGTAATGAAAAAGTTTGGATTTTTAGGCAGTATACGACGGAAATCGTCGATGGATGTCGTGAATTCTACTTTCTAGGATAAGACGTGTTGACTGTGTGTCCATTTGTTAGAAATTCCACAAACGAAAAACCATTCTGACATTCTCTTTTGTTCTTCCTAGAAATTTTGATGAAAGTATACACATTTGGAACCTTAGATCCAGTATAAATTAGGCTGATACAGGAAATAAGACCTTAGAATGAGTATGTTCAGATCTGAACACTTTGCATTTAGATCTATTACTTTTGGTAAATAAAAACGCTAAGATCAATCAGCAACAACGTGCAACTCTTATTGGTAAAAATAAAGCAACCTTGAATCTGGCTTCAAGAAGTTACTTGCATACAGTTGGTATGCTAGTTGCTTATACTTGTGGCACGACACATACACATGGCTTTGACAACATCCCAAGAGCTGCAGAGAAGGTGGTAACAATTTGTGATGCTATGATGAGAACGGCCTCAGATCATATTATTGATAGGAGCACAATCGTGAAGGAGAGACTAACATGTTATATTTATATATTTTTTGGTTTTCAAGCAACATCAGCTACATAAGAGAAGGCACGGAAGAAGTACCTTTTTTATGGTCCTTTTGTCTTTTACATTATTTCAGTTGGTTTAAGGGTTGTCTTATCATCAGTGGATCAATTATAATTTCAGTTTGTAGATAAAAGAAAGGCCAACCTGTAAAAATATAGGTATCTCCAGCTAACAATGTGGGACTTGATGGCTATTAGTTTGACTATGATATCGTCTTCCACAGCTCTTAATGTTAGGAGACGATGTCTGTAACTAACCACATATATTTGGTGTTTACTTGTTCTTGTTGTCAGCTAAATTACCAAGGTTACAAAAATTTGAAGTCACTAAGTTTTTCTGGAGGACCCTTGTTGATTGACTGTCAAAAGGGGAAAATTATGGGATTAAGTTATTGATGTTGTTGTAAGCTTATTTTTGTTCATCTGCTTATCTTACTTTTAATGCTAGAAAGACATTTGAAATCAACTTTGCTATATGCTACACGTGACGAGTAATATGACTGGTTGAATTGTTATGGAGGAGACAATGTATATTCTTGATGAGCTGTGTCTTTGAAATGTTGGGTGATTACATCTGTACTCTCTAGGTGAAGATACTCTGACACTAATTTAACTCTTCGCATTCATTTTACCAGACAAGCAAAGGATGTCATTAGAGGCCTCAAAAAGCGTATTGGTCATAAAAATCCTAAAGTTCAGCTACTTGCACTAACAGTAAGTATATATCTAACTTGTAATTATTGTCATCAACTTTTGGAATTTATCATATTGGATAATCAACTTTATTCACGAAATTGTTTGTTTCGTATATGCCTTTTTCCTACATGAATTCATCCAAGCTAACTATGACTACACTGTAGCATTCCATTTATTTATGATAATTAAACGTATGGTTTGATCATAATAGCTTAGGTGGAGGATGCCTCTGCGCAAATTGAAGTTTAGGAATTGTGAAATTGACTCCACTTAGGAGCCATTAAAAGTATTTGTCCTATTCTATTTTATGTCGACAATAAATTGGTTATTTTCTTTTCTTAATTGTTCTGTAGCTGATTTTGAGTTAGGCCTAGTACCAATATACATCACAAAAACTTTTTTGTGGATTCCATGAGAACCAGGATTGGCAAAATACTAGCAAACTTAAGTTTATGACTTTTTCTTTTAACCTAGATGATCTCCTGATCAATTATGTTGTCATCGAAGAGCACTCTTAGCATAAGGTTGTTTGTTTGATCTGGATCCACATTTCTAGGTAAAATAATGCAGAAAAAAACATCCTAGTCTAAGAGACTCCTATTGTTGCAAGGTGTGGGAAGGGATAGATATATGAACAAGATCTATGAAACTTAATACTTGTGTTTCCTCCCATAGATGGATTGTGTAGGTTATATAAAGCACCGCTGGTGAAAAAAATGTGTTGATTAGGATCTATATCTATGCTCATGGCCTTTTGTATAATATTTTTAATGGATCATATAATAAAGTTGAACCTTATGAACTAAAATTATTAGTGAAGGTTAACTTTTAAAATTTTGATGTTATTATTTTTTTATTTTTTATTTGTGATATGCAAGTTTCTTTATTCCTTTATATTACATACAATAATTAGGCCATAATTTTCATATGAAATTGCAGCTGTTGGAAACAGTTACAAAAAGTTGTGGTGACATTGTCCATATGCATGTTGCTGAGAAAGACATACTCCATAAGATGGTCAAGATTGTAAAGAAGAAGGTTACATTTCCTGGGTTTATAATGGGCCTTTGTTTCATATGTCATGATGAAGATTCTTTTATATTGATGATGTTTTTCATATTACAGCCAGATTTGCAAGTCAAAGAGAAAATTTTAGTACTAATTGACACTTGGCAAGAAGCATTTGGTGGCCCTCGTGCAGCATATCCACAATACTATGCTGCATATCAGGACCTGTTGGTAATTGTCAAATTTATTAATTTTTGTTTGTCTAGCATGATAACTGTATATGTACTATTGTGAAGCACTCAACACTTAAAATGCTTGACGTGTCTTTTCAGATATATTTCCACAGGTTTCAAATAATTCTCCACATATATTTGATATCTCGAAACATTAGAAAACTTGTATAATCTATCCTTTTTTATGGCAATAAATGGTACATATGGTAGGCTACATATATCATTTCAAGATGTCATCTTTTGGTTAACATACAAGTAGTTGAGGCTTTTGACTTAGTCCTTAATGTTTTGCATTCGCATTTGAGGTGTTCTGTGGATGTCTGCAATTTATGTTATTGGTTGTTATGCATCATATGAATTAGATTGTAGAAAGGATAGGTTGTAATGAATATATATATATATATATATATATATATATATATATATATATATAAAGCACCGGTTGCTTTTTCTTTGTCATGTCTTACGTTTATAAGACATGTAGTCATGTGCTGGCATGTCTATTTCCATCATTCGTATCTATACTTGCTGAAGAAAAAATCATCCAAATGAGTAGTGTTGTGGAACTTTATGTCGTGGCCTGGGAGTTGGTATGGCTTGGTCCTGAGCCGAGGGCGTAAGGTCGTCCATGTGAAGAGGAGGACGAAGGAGTGAGGTCGGGTCGAGAGGTTGTGTCCTAAGCTCCTACTGCGCACTCGTAGCCGACCCAAGATGGGGCTTGATTGGCTTCATGTGTGTCTCAATCCTGCACAACATATCGATGTTGGGAGGGGGATTCCCGACTCGACCCCTCCGATGGTTAAGCCAGTAAGAGGATTTTGTGGGGTAAAAAGTTCGATCCCCTTCCCCTGGGCTACGGGTTTGCTTTTATACTTGTGAAGCCGACCTGAAGGTGCAGGGGTCGTTAATGCCCATTGTTGTCCTCATTCGGCGCGATCGACCCATACACTCCAAATGGCATGGGCCGGCCCGTCCTGCTCCTTGTCGTGCGGCACCGACACATATAGTTTCCGATGACTCGGATAGGTCTGTCCGGTCCCCCATCGTGCGATGTTGACCCGTACGGTACTAGGTGATACGAAAATAGTCATGCACCATCTGCCAGGTCGATTGTCTTTACTGTAGACGTGTGTCGGGTCATCCCACGTTGGCTTCCTAACAGCTGCCAATTGTCGGTCTGCGATCAATGCTGAGATATTCCTTATCACCTTGCTTGCTAGTATAATAGCACCGACCACAGACCAACAGCTGGCAGCCACCAAGGAGCTGACGTGGAACGACTCAACACACGTTTGCAGCAAAGACGATCGAGTTGGCAGATGACGCAGACTATTTCCGTATCACTGAGAACCGTACGGGTTGACGCCGCATGATGGGGGACTGGACAGACCTCTTCAAGTTGTCGGAAACCGTACGTGTCAACACCGCACAACGAGGAATAGGACGGGCCGGCCCGCGCCGTCGGGTGTGTATGGGTCGGTCGCACCGAACGAGGACAACAACGGGCATTAACGACCCGCACATCTTCGGGTCGGCTCTGTAGGTATAAAAGCAAACCCTTGGCCCAGGGGAAGGGGATTGAACCTTTTACCTCACAAAATCCTCTTCCTGACTTAACCATCAGAGGGGTCGAGTCGGGAATCCCCCTTTCGACATCGATCTGTTGTGCAGGGTCGAGATGCATACGAAGCTGATTAAGCCCCACCTCGAGTCGGCTACGAGTGTGCAGCAGGAGCTTAGGACACAGCCTCCCGACCTCACTCCTTCGTCCTCCTCTTCACGTGGACGACCTTGCACCCTTGGCTCAGGACCAAGCCATACCGACTCCCAGGCCACGAGATAAAGTTCTACAACAAGTAGTATGATAATAATAACGCAAAGCAAGTTACACTTTCTGAGGATGTTTTTTAATTAAAATTCAAATATTGGGTGTTGGGTTACTGTCACTTGTAGGTTCTTGACATTATGATATCTTAGTGACCCCTTCTGCCCTCACGCCACTCTGCCTTTTTTTTTTTTCCTTCATTAGCAAGCTGGAGCTGTATTTCCGCAGAGGACTGGGAGGTCTGCTTCTATATTTACTCCACAAAATCAACCTTTGACATTGTATCCTCCATCTGCACGGAGTACTGATGATCACCAAGAAGTGCCTGAAACATCAGTCGGATCTGATTTTCCTGCTTTAAGGTGTATGCCTAACTCCTATCTTGTAATCCTTAAATTGTATTTTACTTGCAAATCATACTAGCAGGAATAATGCTCTGTGGTTCTGACATCTCTTATTCCTTTTCTCATTTTTTTCACTTCTCCATACTTTTAGCTTAATTGTCAGACTAGGACTCATTTACCTTTAGTACTAATGTTAAGGAACTAAGTTGGCCATTTACTAGTACTGATCATATATTGCCTATGAGCTGAAATTAGATAGTTATATTCAACAAAGTGGAACAAAGAAATGAGGTGAGCATATTTTGATGTAACTTCCTAATACAAAACACATTCCCAGCTTATAGTCCTCAATTGAACATATTGTACTGTTTCTTATCAGGATATTCATTAAATGCTAGTCTAATTTATCAAAAAAAATCTAGCCAAGCTAAAGATACGGATTGTGCAAAAGTGGCTTAAAGTTTTGAACTTATTTATTTTCGTGCATATTTTCCATGTACAAATTCATAGATGTGAATATTGGAGTCCGGTTGGCACATGTAGGCGGGAACTCTCCAAAATGCTAACTAGTTTAATTTACTTGCAAACAACCTTTTTGATCTATGTTATTATTAGAAAAAACTAGCAAATTGCAGTACCTTTTCCCGTTATGTGATCCCTTCAACATTTATCACTGTTACCATTTAAGATTAATTTTATTTAATTTTTCAGCCTGACAGAAATTCAAAATGCTCGTGGCATCGTGGATGTTCTTGCTGAGATGTTGAATGCCATAGACCCTGGGAACAGAGAGGTATTGTCAGTGTGGCACTTCTGTATTAAATTTAGAATCCTTGAAATGTATTTCGAATCCTGAGAATCTTGACCCATGCTTTTAGACCATCATATTTCAATATGATTATGCTAGATAACACCATTATGCTCAATGACTTGTTCTTATCTTCTTAAACACCTATAAATTAATTACACAATTTAAGTGGTCCCTGTAAATTGAGATTTTTTTGTGTTTTATCCAAGACTACAATCTCTGACATGATTTTTTAGGCTATGGCTGATATAGCATAATCACACAACTGCCACCTGCTCCAACTTTCATTTTCAGGGTCTCAGACAGGAGGTTATTGTTGACCTTGTTGACCAGTGTCGAACTTACAAGCAGAGGGTAATGCAGCTTGTCAACACAACCACGTAAGTTTATTAGTAAATTTTTAATACTTTTAGACTTTTTCAAAGAGAAGGTAGAAATTTAGAATATGTTGTGTATGCTGTAGTCCTTTTTGGAGAAATCAGTTCCTCTTATATGGCATTTGAACTTGTTCCAATTCCCTCAGCAAATCTATCTGTTTTATCATGTATTAGTAAACATAAACAAAGGCCTAGTGTCTTTAGCAAACTTATCCTAAAATAACACAATATAGGATTTTAGACTGGTGTGTATGCTATGATCCTTTTCTATGGCATTTGAGCTTGTTCAATCTTACTTTCTATTTTATTATTTTATTAGTAAAAATAATAAGTCCTACCATCTTCTTTTAAGAACATACATTTTTATTCATATTTTCCATCCCTTTTCTTTCCTTGCTGTGAACTTTTATCCTTTGTTTATAGTTGGTGGAGCCAGGTATAGCAAAGTTGATATTGTGATGAATGTAGGCAATGGATTGTGCATGCTGGCTGGCATGTACTGTGCCAGTGGGTTTCAGCGGACAGTTGTTTGTGACACTGGGACAACTGTGGGCCATGATTGACACATGACCAACAAGGCATGGCATGGTCCCCATCCGAAGTTGCATGATCCATTCATGTCATGCTAGTCGCTTCTGCTGCGAGGATAGAATCCTTGGGGCATAACCTGTTTGCCATTTGATGAAGTATTTTCATATTTTGGTGCTGCCTGGTTTATCATACCTGTCTGCAAAGACATGGGATGCATTTTTCATTATGTCCGTTTGCTTCTCTGTAACAGAGATGAGGAGCTTCTTTGTCAAGGACTTGCTCTTAATGATGACTTGCAGCGTGCACTCGCCAAACATGATTCTGTTGCAGCAGGGATTGCCGTTCAGGTGGAGAAGCCAAAAACCCTTAAAGCGCTTGTAGATGTTGATGATTCTGCAGCCAGCAAAGACACAGATCAAAGGTGATTAATTTTCCCTTACCATTGTTTGCTTGTTAAAGCACTGCAGTATAACAGTTTAGAAACATGGTATTCTATCTATTAGATGTTATAAGGAGTACAAAACTTGATTCTTGCTAAGTCTTGTGGCTTTCCAGTAGGGTAGATCTATGCATAGCAGTTTGATTATTTGAATATTACCGGCCTTCTCAAATACATGTAATTGAGAGTGTTTTATGAGTATACCAAACCTTTGACCGTCTTTGATTCTCTTCAAAAAATGATTTACTACTTAGGTGGTGGTTTCTTTGTTAACTCCAGATGTTAAGTATATTTCACTTTGTGATACATGTGATATGTAGGTCCAGCACAGGCACCAGTAGCAACCAGCCTCCTCTTCAGCAATTATCATTGCCTGCACCTCCAGTCTCCAATGGTTCTGCAACCTCTTTAGCAATAGTTGATCCAAACATAGATCTTCTCAGCGGAGAGGATTATAGTAAACCTGCAACTGAGAATATGCTAGCCCTTGTTCCTGTCAGTGAACCACTAACTAATTCTGCTTCTGACCAAAACATCTTAGCCCTTTCAGACATGTTTTCCAACACTAGCGCTCAAGTGAACAATAACAATCCTACAAACGTTTCTGATTCTTCATTGACATTGTCAGCCCCACAGGCTTATCCTTCTGTATCACCACTTCAGCTGCAGCCCCAGCTGGTACAGCAGCCTGCCCCTTATCCTAATGGAAACAACCCAGGACCACCCCGATATGAGCATGCGATTAATGATGGTTCACAGTTAAACCAAGCAAATACTGTGTGGAATGGTCAAGTTATTCCCAGCTTAACATCACAGCAGGCAACACAAGGTTATGGTAAGCCAAATTATTTGCTTGATTATTTTTCTTTTAATTGCATTTATTACATCAGCCATGTCATAATTATATGCTTGCAGTATTTGCTTTCTGAATGTGAGACAACTGGCACAGACTAGTGAGAGTTCAAACTTTGGTGTATTGTTACATGAATAATCAGCAACAGTTTGCTGGGAAAAGTTTGTTTAGCTTTCACATTGAGATCAACCGATGTCAGCTGCTGTATGAGAGGAGAGGTTTCAATTAGTTTCTTATCTGTAAGCTCTGAATGCTAACATTTCATTTTTCAGGTATAAATGACCAAAATGGAATTCTTCCTCTACCCCCTTGGCAAGCTCAACCTGTGCGGACTACTGAATTGCCTAATTTGCAGCCTCAACCTATGCAAAATGGCCATCTTGGAGGTGTGAATTCTTTACCGGGGCCAGTTAACCAACCCGGAAACATGCAACTCCAAGCCCCCCAATCCATGCCAGGCAGCTTTATGGGGGTAATGCATCCACAATTTATGTTAGGAACACAGTACGGAGGTCTGCAACCGCAGTTTGTGCAGGGTAACCAATATGTGGGGCAGAACGGTCAGATGACTGCTATATATTCGCAGCAAATGCTCGGAGGACATTTGCCTGCTATCAATCAGCAAACTCTCTCCGGCGTCCAGATGACCGGTTATGGGTACAGGAGGCAACCGGAGTCCCAGTTCTATGATCCGAGGGTTACTGCATACAATTATTCCAGCCCAGAGGAGCTTTCCCAGAGGATGTATGGGCTCTCCATGCAAGACAATAGCATGTTTGTGAATAAGACTTCTTCCTACCAGAGCTCAACGCCCTCTTACCTGCATCAATCCAACATGCCATCAAAGCCCGACGATAAACTTTTTGGTGATCTTGTTAATATGGCCAAAGCAAAGCAAAATAATCCTACTTCTAATAAAGTTGGAAGCCTGTAAGATCAGCTTGGGACCATTTTAAATTGTCTTTCGCATTCTTTTATGTTTCTGTACTTGTTCTAATGTTTTTGTTATATAAATTTGTCTTTCGATTGCGGATCTCATGCTGAATGATTTCCCGACAGATTAATACTTGTCTTTGAGTTTATCATACAAACTGTACTGTCTCTACTAATCTCTCTCTCTCTCTCTCTCTCTCTCTCTCTCAAACTTTTTCATTTGGCTAATCAGTTAAGCTGTGCATTGCAAACCATATATATATATGCATTTAAGAAGTATACTTCCAATTGTCTCTGGCAAACACAGAATGGCAAATTCTACATCAACTCCCCATTAGATGCTAGCTAGAATAATTCTACATCTCAGTGTCATGCCTTCTTTAACTACATAAAGCTGCTCTAGATGTGCTTATACTGCTCAATTTATTATTGTCTTGATGAGAACTAAAGTTGTCCATTGACCCAAAAAGATCATATTTTAAGTTTTTGAATTGAATTGATGCTCAACCGATTCGGCTCATTGACGATCCATATCAATTTCAAAGAGAACTATGATGATAATCTCATAATCGATAAAAAAAAAAAATTAGCTAGTTTATTTTAGATTCATCATCGATATCGATATATTTTTTTTATCTCACAAATATATTTTTTGTGATGAAGGTAAAAGATAAATAAATGCTGAATATATACTACGATTCATCATCGATTTCAGCTTCTGCATATTACTGCCAAACACAAATAATGCTGAACATATACTACGACTCAGTGGTACTCGCAGAGTCTTCCTTTCCTCCATGGCTTCTCTTGTTCAACTAATGATTAGTGTGGCATGAGAACCAAACCGTCTGAAATGAAACCCTAATTGCCACATTGCAAGAAACTGCTGATAGATCACACTGGAGTAAGATATAATTACTCATAGCTGATTGCCGAGAGAGTCTCCAGAACAAACATGTCTCCGCTATCCGGCCTTATCTCCTACCATGCTTCGGTACTCGCAATCCACTGCATCATAAGCGATCAGTCTTCTCTTTCGGCAGAGTTGACAGCCAATGATGCCTTGCCAACCTGCAGTCCCCAAAGCAGGCGAAGCAACAAGTCGTAAGCCTCAACGGAAGCCTCCACCGAGAGCTGGAGCCCAGAGATCGGCTCCATTACGACTCCCGACATGCATCATGAAGGCGACAGGGACGAGGCAGAGCCCACGACTCCTGAGGTCTTTCTTCTGTTCATCATTGCATTCCTGCAGTAACGAAGAATGGGCAGCAAAACAGTCATACTCTTTGGAAGTCGATCGATCGGTATCATTCGCAAAGTACCTGATCTTGTTCTCCACTGTTCTTCATGCCATTCTCATTCAAGATCTGCATTTGTCCCGGGATCGATAAGAGTAGAGGCAATGAGTGGCGGTGGTTGATTTCCTTTAACGTCGCAGACGAGCTTAAAGTGATGCACATTTAACCTCTGGTCTCGAGGGAAAGGAGAGTAGAGTAGAATTCTATGAACGACGACCTACCTAGCGTAACATGTGAAAGTAGAAGAAGACAAACCCTAGAAGAAGAAGAAAGCGGAAGATATATATGCATAGATACTGAAAAGATACCGCCTATCTTTCGTTCACAGGTTGTCGAGCAATGCCACCAAAGGCTGACTCAGTGCAAGACTTTGGGCACAACTCGTGACCGCGACATACATCAATGGGGCAAAAGAGATGGGGATCAGTGATTTGTGGGTTAAGCCGCTGACAGTACGCAGTGCTACTACAGCACACCGAGAGGAACTGAGGAGATCTTATAAAGAGAACTCATCAAAAATAGACTCTTCAACAATGAAAACAACTAATCTTACAGTATGTGTGAGCTCAGAAACAGATCAATAATGTGAATGTTTTGTATGGATTTCGTGCATGCGCGCGAGTGTGGGAGAGAGAGAGAGAGAGAGAGAGAGAGAGAGAGAGAGGATGGTAGGGATGAGGGTATGATTACTTACAGGCTGACTCAGGTCTCCTGATGCAGCGGGCAGGTACGACGAGCTCAGAACCTACATGAAAGAAAGGGATGGTTGAGACACTGAGGAACTGCAGACGCATGGCTTTACAAGACCACCAGCAACAAAAAGATACTGCATCGCAACAAACACTAATTCGATGCTGTGTCAATGGCTTTTTCTGCGTGCCCTCTCACCACACCCTCCCCTCTTTCTCTCAGCTTGCTTTCAGTGCACAAGAGAGAGAGAGAGAGAAGGAGGAGAGATTGACCTCAATTTGACTGTGGAGGAATCTGATGTAGCCAATGGCTTCTAGCAATACGGATGCAGTGTCTGTCTGAAAAGTATAGTTCTTGTCAGATCTCCTTTCGATTGAACAACAAATATATATATATATATATATATATATATATATATATATATATATATATATATATATATATATATATATATATATATATATATATATATATACATATACATATTACAAAGTACTTGAAGAGCTCCAACTATAAGAGAACTTGGAACCTTCAATTAACTTGCTGCATAAACTCCATGTAAACTTGAACAAGGCTTTCCTAATACCTTTCCAAACGGGGAAACTATCTGGTGAAGTGCTGTAATTCTCTCCCCTAACTTCTCCTTCCTCACCTGTAAGAAACCATGGTCAGATATTTCTAGACTATATAAAGAATGTGAATACACACACACACACACACACACACACATATATATATATGCTCTTAGTTTTCTTCTTTAACGAAATAGGTTTGCTGAAATATAGTCGGATGGTAGATATATACATAAACCTTGGAGGAAGAGCCTTCAAGCCTAGCCTTCTTGAATGCTGGAGCTGTTTCTATGCTGTTGCACTTGGGAAAGAAGCAAGATTCGATTAGAAGAAATAGTAGTCAGGAAGGAATCCATTTACGTGTGCATATAGTTTTATGATTTGGGGTAAAGAAAGCAATTGGATATAATCTATGATTTAGATGACAGTAAATGTCATCTTTTCAAAGCTCAAGACATGATTTTAGAGAGATCAGTACTGAAAATTATCATCTGTTCAATTACGTTGAACTCTGGAGATGATGCGATTTGATGTATGTTTCTCTCACCTCAGATGAAGTGTCCGGGAGCTGATCTGCTTTGCTCGAGAAGGTCAACACATTGGTGCTGAAACTGGTCGTGATGCAGGAGCTGGGAGATGAAGCTGGTACGAATTGGGTCCATGTCGATTTAGAGGCGTGGATTTCTTCGTTCCCATGGCTCATGTGCACGTATCCTCTTCCAAAGAGCTCTTGTTGTGTGTCAGCTATCTGTGCAGGAGCTGATGGGTAGACCTGTTGCTCACAGTTCATGGTCTGCAAAGGCATCATCGAACCATGCTTCTCTTCTTCTCCCACAAACCCTCCGCTGAAAGATCAACACCATGACAACAAAATCTCTAATTGGAAGTCATGTTACAAAGAGAGAGAATGTGTGTGTGTGAGTGTGTGTTAGAGATAGTTACAACAAGAGCTGGCACCATGACTCTGGCATGCCTTGGCCATCTTGCCAAGAAGTAGTTGGAGTATTAGAAGGCCGTGAGAACTGAGGGCAGACCGAAGAAGAGGACGAGGACCGAGAAGAAGAAGAAGAAGAAGAAGAAGAAGAAGAGGGCTGAGGAGGTGGTCTCATGTCACCGTTCGTGCTCCACCACCAGGTTGGTTTTCCTTCCACCATCTGCTGCACCATGGAACTCTGAAACACTCCTCTTCTCATGCCTGCATGTTGTTTCTCCTCCATCTCTCTTTATACTTCCACACCCTCTATTTGTTGACACTGCAAGTCAATTCTAATTCGAAGCCTTTCTTCTGTTCTGATAACGGAGAGAAAAGAATGAGAACACAAGCATGCTTGGAGAAACCTAAATAAATATACTCACTGAGGCCTCTTGTGGTTTTATCTTCTCTTTCTCCCTTCTGTAATACTTCTGCTTGTGTTATCTGTTTCATATTCTTTTTTGATCCTTGTTAATTTTTCCTGCTTTTGCTATATGATAAAGTAGGGCAAAAAGGAGGTGGCAGTGCATTCACAGCAGGAGATGGTAGTGAATGTGTATGATAGGTCCCAAGGTTGGCAATATAAGCTTGGCCACATGAATGACACTCTCAGAACCTGCATTTACCCAACTGTTCTAATTGGATGAGGGTATGATGAGGCATGAGTCAATCCTCCATTGAGAAGAAGAGTTAAACGTGTGGTAATTATGATCAAAGAAAGAATGCTTATTTATCATATGAATCCTGTGACAAACAAGATAAAATTAAGATGACCCTAATCTTTATTTTTCATGCAGCTGAGTCTACCTGACCAGCTAAAACCATATGGAGCTGAGATGAGTTTGGGTAGAAAAGTAGGAAAGGATTTGATTCCCAAGTAATAGATGAATTAATGTTCCTAAATGATGAATTAATAGTGAGAGAAGCAATTGTTGGACATAATTGTGAATATATATACACTCAAACAATTTAGAACAATCAGTGGCAATTTATACCAAAACAATTTAGAACAATTAGTCACAATCTTGAGTAGAAGCAGCATTTGTAAGCTGACAATGGATTATTGGGATTGAATAGAGGCAGCCATGGCCAGTCCTCTCTCTCTCTCTCTCTCTCTCTCTCTCTCTCTCTCTCTCTTCCTTTTAGCACTCCTCTGGCTTGTCTGCATCTGGCCACCCACATATTCCTTTGTAGATTGCAGCAGCTTCACTTTCCTTTAGCTTTGCCTGGTGAATAATCATGGTTCAGTTTTAGGTTGCAGAAGCTATGTAGATCCAGTACAACCTAAAGTCCACAAGTTCAAAGAAAAACTATCAATGATTTATCAAGATA
This sequence comes from Musa balbisiana, assembly GCA_004837865.1. Lineage (NCBI taxonomy): Eukaryota > Viridiplantae > Streptophyta > Magnoliopsida > Zingiberales > Musaceae > Musa > Musa balbisiana. Next base: position 8,295,293 of record CM017192.1, on the reverse strand, counting down.
AAGCTTCCTTTTTTCCATAAATATTCAAAATGTAGATCTGTTTTTTTCTCCAAATCAGGTAGCTTCATCCTGAGATGTAATAGGCCAACAAACCAATGCTCACACTGTAGAAAGTGTTCTTGAAGGCTGCACACTTAAATAACTCAGGTTTAGGTAGTGAAATTTCTGTACTGGTGCCTACGCTTGCAACAAAATTCGCAAGCCAAAAGATCAGGTAGATACTGGCAAGGTCATAAATCATTACAAACAAGCTATGCCTCAATATTCAGACGTTATGATCTAAGAGGAACTAAGAATATGGGGGAAAAAAATTCTAAGTAACTCACTTAGCTTTACTCAAACTCCTCACCAACATAACTGATGCCAGCTCTCTGTCAAAGCTATTTACATTAATGATGCTTATATTTAAAATTTTATCCCTAAGACACCATCAAACAGTCTTTGAACTCCGGATGATTGTTTAACAAGTTCACAAAACAAATAAAGATGGGTTTTCTCCTTTAGTACATCAGGATAATTATTCATCAGGGGAAAATATATAGTCACTAGCATCTACAAGAACTTCTACATACTTGAACTCATCTAAGAACATCGTACATCTCTCGTAGGATGACGTAAATAGCTTAAACATCATCCATTCGCCGATCCGAAGGTTTACTACCTTTGGAATCCACAATGAGGTATAATCACTCATAGTGGAATTAATGAGAACTAACTTAAAAATACATAAATACATATATAACATTTGCACTGATCTTCTTTGCCACTTGCTGTAACCACATACATCTTCACATGCACTAATTCATGATAAACAAAAGTTCATGATTAAAACAATCACACTAACACATCATCAAAGTATATCATGGTACACGTATATAATGAACAGGAATCATATTTAAAGCAAAGCCTACAACTCTTTATCATATCCAAGCAATAGAAATAAATGCTTACCCAGATTTTTACTATTTAAAAATAAAATTTAATATTTTAAAAACACTATTTGGGTCGATGAGCCACTTACCTTGTCGGAGTCCAAGCTAATCACTTCAACTCTAGTCACTTTATTGGAATTTGATGAGGTATCCAAACCATTCAGTAGTTGCAGTGTATCAAACTAATTTAAAATCCAAACATCCCATGAATGGCACATTTCTTTGTGTTCTGGTCTCACCCATGCAGCTTACAAGATTCTATGCGTTATATGTACATCCAACAACACCTTCCCAAGCTTGTCAAACTTGTCAACTAGTGTAACTCAACTTGTATAACGTTCTTTGTAGACATTCCCTTGGCAAATAGGAGCTTTCAAAAATCTAATGACATCGGAGATAAAGGAAACATGGACCACGTTAGTTTCTTTCCAGACCATTAACCATATCAACATTCTTCTAGCCATAGACTGAATAGACAGATGGCGTGAAGAACTATTTCTGTTTAGGGATAATCAAAGTCACATGGATCATCTGACAAAATATATAACTGATGTCATCACCGAAGTTATACTAACAAAGAAAGCTAACGTTACACTAATTCAAGACACATTTCTAAGCACCTTTAGATTGTCTTCCAGTATACGAGTAAAATAATTCTGAAGCTCAGAGCCACGGCTATACATCAATATTTCCTGTCAATCAGGAGGGTTCTGCAAATAGACAAAAGTTTAAGGATAACAAATAAGCATCCTTCAGAAATAACCAAAAAGAAAAGACCCTCATCAGGCATTACATTGAATCGTCCCAAGTTAGGCTTCAACTTCCCAGCCAACACTTTAAGAGCAGTTGACTTTCCAATACCATTTGTCCCAACCAGACCCAGAACCCGTCCAGGTCTTGGAACTGGCAACCTGTGTAATAAATATCCATCATACAGACTCCATATAAAAGAAATTTATAGAAACAAAAATTATAACATCATGTATGTTCTGAAATAAAATTTCTGCCAACCTGTGCAATTTAAATATATTTGGACCATAACGGTAGGTTGTATCTTTATCTAAATCCTTTGGCAGATTGATAATCTGAATGGCCTCAAATGGGCATTTCTACAACCAAATAACAAACAATCACAGAGTTTAGATATATCTTAAAATACTTGAAGACCGAAATCAACAATAGAAACCAAAGGGAAGATCCAAAGACCATAACACAAATATGACATCCAATGCATAACTCCTCAGAAATAAAAGCAATTTTTGAGCCAGGGGTTACTTCTATGCACAGTTTTCCTGTCAGAGGCAGAAAGATGAAGTAATATAAGCTCATAATGTGATTACAGTAGGAACAGAAATCAATAAACAATACGAAGTCCAAGTAGAGAGGGAAATGGTTATTTACAATAAGAAATGAAATGGAAAGCTCTTGCAGTCAAAAAGAACTTTATAATGGTTTTCTAGAAGATCAAAATAAGAAGCCTGGTCATGTGTGGGGTGGAACTAGATATCAATCAACTAAACAAGTTGTGGGATCTAATATCATAAAATTACAGTTTTAAAGGAGTAATATTGCTAGAAGGTCCTTTCAATTTTAATGATTTTCCTAAATTTACTGACCAGTAATTTTATAATAAAAAAATTGAAGAAGTTATCCATCTCCATATGATGAATTTTCCACATTAGGAATCCTATTCATCACGTTACTCGCATCTCAACACCGCTTTAAGAAAAGTAGACTCCTACAATTTCACTCAGCTAAGTGCTAATAACTTAAATAAAGCATAAAGCCAAATGCTTCACTACGTTTACTAATCTGGCTTACTTGTTTCAACTTTGCCTATTAAGGCAAGCCATTATGAAGCCTGCGTAATTGTATGTGTGCCACACAGACGACCATCTAAATCAGTTGCATACCAGATGGGCTTTTAAAAGCTAGAATCTTCACAATAATAGTCGAATACAAATTTGGCTCTTGAGTTGAATCATAAGGGGAAAAAAAGGATAGGACACTAGGGCATAGCAATTGCAGTTCCTCCTTTTTAGTGTGTGTGATAAGCCGACTTTGTGAAACAACATCTACAATCAACTTATTGAATCAAAAAATTTTCGCTAACCAACTGCATCCAAGCTAAGATAACTAAGAAAAGATACAAACTTCCAATAAAGAATTATTGAAACATAAGTTAGATCGACTCGCACCAAAAACCAGCATTCAATTATCAAAGATCCCCAAAAAGAATAAAAGAATGAGTTCCGTAAGGCGACTTGCATCGATTAGAGCTAACGATTGCGATACGGGTCAGCCAATCCACCATGATGAAGGGGACGACAATCTCCACCGCGGAATTTACCCTAATCCATGAACACAGAAGAAGTGAGAGAAGCAAATCATGATAAATACCAAATATACAAGCTGTAACGCTGTCTAGAGATCGATCGAGAAGAAAAGAGGAAGAAGGGTGCGAGGTGTCACACCACATGCTACCGGCTGTTCGCGGAAGAACTAGGAACCCTAATTCGGCATTCAATTCAATGTACGAGATATACGAAGAAGAAGGGATCAGTTGTCCGCTCGGCCGACCCTGAACCCGACGTCTTCCCGGTTCGGTTCACTAATCAGATCGTTTTGAGCGTATATGGACCCTATTAACCTTCCTAATTCTTTAATATATTAACTCTTATGGTAGCTAAAGTACATCCTTTATAAAACGTCATGGGTTCGAACTTATATAATAGCGTAAATATTTTTATATTTTCATTTAATTCTTTATAATATTTCTATTTTGATATTATTTCAAATATAATTATAAAAATTAAAATAAAAGATTGTAAAATAGTATTATTTACTAATTAGACCATCTAAATCTTAAAATAAATTAAATGCTTGAATTTTTATTTACTATCAAATAAATAATATCCCTTCAATATGTTTATCTCATTCCTAGCATCTTATTTTATTGTATCATAATCTTTATTTTTATAATATTATTCATATATTTTATATTTTCAGCATAGATATATATTTTTATTTTTTAAAATATTAAATATATGGTTCGATTAGTTGACCCATCGATTAAATGAATGACCAAATGACCTGACCCTTGATCAAGTTGATAGTCAATCTGGTTTTGATAATTATACTTTATATATATATATATATATATATACTTTTAATATTAAACATCAATCAAAACTAACATTTATGGATTTTCAACATTGAAGCTGAAAACACAAATTTGAGGCAGATGCATATATAATTTTCTGTCGATTAAATATCTTGAAACTGAAACACCTGTATTCTAGAAGGATCCAGCAATCTCATCCCTCATAAAGTCCAAGTCAGGTTGCAAAAGCTTCTTTAACCGGCAGTTCTCAGCTACTTTAATCACCCATTAACCACCAAGAAGGAAGTACATTTGGTTGAATCATGAAAGCTGATGATATTTGAAGTATATGGGAATACATATAATTTGCTGTAGCATAATCATTTCTCTCAGTTTTGAAATCAGCTGCCTTGACACTTGAGATGGTCCATGAGGTCTTCGAGTTCGCTCTTACATCAGCTGTCTCCAGTGCATGTTCATCTGAACGAAAATTAGGAAGAATTCTTGCGTGAATTAACTTGCAAATTCATCTTCTTAGCATCATTATTGGAGTTGTGTGATGAATTATCCCCCTTCTCTCTCTTTAAATGGATTGCTTTCACTAACAACCTTGTCCTAGGCTCTGGAGTCATTCCTTTTGATCTCATTTCACTGTAGAATTGCAAAGCCTCATCTAGCTTTCCCTGACTGTGAAGTCTATGAATCCTTACTGTGTAAGACCGCTGATCAGGACCTAACCCGCTCCTCTTCATTTCAGCCCATACAGATCTAACACCCTGCTGATAGTTCCAGTGCAAATAAAGATTCAGGATCAAATTGTAAGTGTCAGCATCAATTCTGCAGCCAATCCTTTCCATTCTCAACAACAAAGCGGAAACCTCTTCAGGTTTTTCCATTGTTTTCAAAATGTAAGAGTAAGTTATGGTATTTGGGAGGCAACTCTTTTGTTCCATGTCATCCAATAGCTCATGTACTTTCTGCATCCTCCTGATCTTACATAGATGTTTGATGAGAGAGTTATACGTTGCTACATCTGGAAGGCAACCACGCTCATTCATTTCACTAAATATCTCAAGGGCTTGCGGGATTCTCTTCTTAAAGCATAATGCATCAATGATGCAATTGCAAATTGTAACATCTGGATTGCACCCCTTCTTCCACATGGATGTAAATAAATTCACAGCAGAACCAAGCTTTCCAGCTTTTGTTAAAGCATTAATGAAGATGCCATAGGTGAACAAATCTGGTTTGCAGCCAGAAGAGATTATGTCATTCCAAACTCTCTTAGTATCACGTATGCTTCCCAACACACACCAACCATTAAGGATGATATTTCTGCTCTTTATAACAGGTGGGAACTCATCTTGTTTCTGAAGAAACAGAGCTTCTGCTTCCTCAACATGTTTATATCTGCAGAGGGACATCAGAAGTGTCTGGAAGCCGATCATATCAAGCTCAAAGCCATATTCTCTCCTCTTGTAGAATATTTCTATAGCTTCTTGTACCTTATGGGTGCCTGCATATCTATTCATAAGAATTGCAAAAGTTTTGTCATTAATGATGGATGGATCTATGTCTCTTGGAATCTCATCAAAAGTTTGCCTCATTAGCCTAATTTGCTTCATCCTACCAAGAATGTCAAGCATCTCATTGTAAGCTCTTGATCCATGCTTATAATCATTTTGCATAGAAGCCCAATTAAAAAAAGACATGGCAGGCTTCCAATCAGAGCGGTGCCTCCGAAGAACATTCACAACTAGGTCTTCGGTTAACTGAATATTACATTTATCAAGAACCGATGGAAGCTCAGTGCTGTTCTCATGAGACTTTAGTATCTTTTGGATCATCATAGCATCTCTAGCACTTGGACCATTATCAGATGCCAAGCCATCAGCGGAGGGCAATGAAACACACACCACTTCTGATACTGAACTTGAAAGACGTAGTCTAGATTGCATAGAAGTGCCCAGGAAACCTTTTGGATATATGTTTTGCAATGAAATAAAGGAATGAATTCCGATATTCTGCGAGAAGTACAGTGATTTTCTAAACAGAGCACAATGGTTCCACAATGCGTCTTGGATGTATGAGGTGTTGCTTGATGCTATGGTTGTAAATGTCTGTTTGAGCACATGATTTTGGTTGACGAGTAGCAATTGATCTGAACATAATTAAACCTTAGTACTCCAGATATCAAAACAGTCGAGTTCCGAAATTTCTATATAAATCATAATCTTGAGGACAATGACTGCAAAACTGACGTATGCTAGGAATGCTTAGAAGAAGGAAAGATTATATTATGTGCTGGAATAAGAAATTTTCCCACATCCAGATCTATTACTGTGGTGAATTCTTCCAATAAAGTACTCCAAAAAGAGGCTGAAAATTTATCAAACTAACAGATTTAACCAACCCACTGAGAACCCAAACCCACAATTCACAAGAAAAGTACCAATAACTAGCACAACCATTCAAACTAAGCCTGTTAAATGTGATTCATTATTTATCAACCTAAGTCCAGAAACCCAGTGCAAACAAGAACTTTGTGGCGCAAAGTTTGGCATCTTTCTTGTCTAAATTTAAGTAGAATGCTCAAATTTGGAAATAATGCATATCAAGGCTCTACCATCTAGAAGAAAGTGGATCAATTAATTACCAAACTGTAAAAAACCAACGGAAGCAGTCTGACCATGCAAAGGTGTTACACTGGGATTCCTTAGCTATTACAATTTATTCAATATATTCCGTGACCTTATTATCTATCATCTCCACTAAGGTGGAACCAATTAGAAACCTAATTGCACGAGGTTCAGATCTTTCTTCCTCGACACCAAGCATCAAACTTAGAACTTGACAAAATAAACCAATTACCAGTACCATGTAAGACATCATGCTTCAGGAATAAAAAAGATGACGAAACTTACCAAGAATGACAGGAGTCGCAGCCAAAAATAGAACCCTGGACTTGGTGACCCTCGAGTAACACATCAGAATATAAAGGACAGCAACGGCTCATAGACTTAATTGAGGGGCAGTAGCGAAGGGCAGAAAGTCGATCACGGCACTGGGAAGGCCACATGAAAGAGAAAACCATGCGATGCAGGAGATCACAAGTATGCCGCTGCAAGTTGCCAAGGGTTTTAATAGACAGCAGAATCCACGATCCAAATATACATGCTATGTAAGACATTTCAGCAAACAAGTGGTGATCAAACAAGTGTTTCCCATCTTAAGCCTCACTTCACAGCGATAATCCACAGGCAGGTGATCGAAACAGAGACTCGGCTCGGATCACATGGTGAGATGACTGACGGCACGAAATTGAAGGCTGGTAGCAGCGTGTGCTCGTAGCGGAGGAGGCGAGGGTGCAGTGTTGTGATCGGGACGGTGTTCCAGCTATAGTGAGGTCGTGGCCGTCGAAACGGTCGAAAGCCTGGAGAGGCACTTAGCTTTATGCCATGTTGTGACCCAACCCAAGCCCAGCTTGTATAACGAGTTAGATGTATTACTTCGAATGCGGCTTCGCTTCTCCTGTATACATGCATTTGGTCTACGAAGATTAACATAAATTAACATGCGCTAATTACATATTATCTATAATAAGTAATCCTTAATATCTCGATCTTTATACTTTCAAAAATTACATTGAGATCTCTATATTTAGAAAAGTAAAACATTTAATCTCTTTGTCTCAATAAAATCTATAGAGATCCTAATATAATATTTAAAAATATAAAAATCAAACTATTAAATATAATAAATTAAAAAAAATTTATAATTAACTCATTTAACAACGAGCATAAGGCAAAAAGTCACAATTGTAACTGTCCAAAGAAGAGGACGATACATTAGCTGAGGGGATAGGCTTTTTATCAAACATCTCAAGAACATTAGTTCATATCAATCATCAACATAAATATTTTTGACTGCAAAAAATCCCTGTGGACTGGAAGATAATATATAATTTGGGAAGCTGATACATCGTGATGATCCTTTTTTGTCTGACATGAATTTAACAGCAGAGGAGACCGTCCTGAGATCAGCTGAAGGTTAACAGTTACCATGTTATAACCACAACCAAGAATTTTCAATCATATCAAGCAGATCTCTGCACTATAAAAAATAAATAGAACAGGAGCTTTTTTTTTTGTTGCTTCCTAAAAATACTCAAAATCAAGATAGGAAGAATCATTTGAACTGCCCTTGTTTGCACTACTCCCAGAAAGGCCACTTTCGGAGCCCTTCTTCTCTTTACTCGCGAATTGATTATAGTTGACCGGATCAGGAATATGTGGTGGCGTCATGCTTCTCACCAAAGCCCAATTTATACCATCAAAGAATGGATGTTGCTTAATTTCTGTGGCACCTCTATGATACGCAATTCGTTTTTGAGGGTCCTTGACAAGTAGGCCTTGTATGAGGTCCCGAGCAACCAGGCTCACGAGAGGGGACTCCGGAAACCTCAGGGGCTGCCCTACCACATTATGAAGTGTGGCACGGTTACCTGAGCCTTTGAAAGGGGTTGTCCCATGCAAAAGCTCATAGAGGAAGATACCAAATGTCCACCAATCCACTGCACTGCCATGTCCCTCACCTCGAATAATTTCCGGTGCCAGATACTCGTGAGTCCCGACGAATGACATTGATCGGGCATGTGTTGGTTCAGCCATGAACTCCAAGTTGGATCCGTTGCTAATGCCAAAATCCGATTTAGATTTCCGATTTCTTTTGGGGAGAATCCGAGGGAAGAATGTTGATGGCTGGATGCAACTCTGTACGACGTGCTCGCTGTCAAGCATACTGTTAGCAAAACTACTACTGCTTGTGCGACCAGACGTGGATTTGACTAGTGTTGGATCAACAGAGCATCGCAGTGAGAGATCAAAGTCTGACAGCATAATATGGCCCTCCTCCCTTACAAGAACATTTTCAGGCTTCAAGTCTCTGTACACGATACCTAGCATGTGCAAGTACTCAAGTGCAAGCAACACCTCAGATGCAAAAAATCTGTGGCACATAGAACAGTGAAATGAATAAAATGTTCCAAACCTTAAGATGATAATGCAGCAAAAAAAAATTGTCATATTCAAAAGATGATGAAAAGTAGCATCGTTAAGGAAGATCAACCAAGACAAAAGAAAGGCATAGTTAGAAGTCACACTCAATTTCTACCCTGCACCACCTTTAGACACAAGAAATATTAAGTACAGTGCACAAAACATCCATTCTATCACCTTAACTTACTAAATTGATACATAATTGAACTGTTTAACCATGCTTCTAAGAAATGTCAAAAGTTTCAAAAATTCAGAGAAGATTAAAAATAAGTCGTACTGACTGTAGATTTACATGCATTATCAGCTACGACTAGAAAATGTAACTAATAGTTGAACAAGTTTGCATCTGGAGTTTGATCAGTATTTGTTTATTTATTATTTTAATGGTACCTGAGCTATTCATGGTGTATCAATTGGATAAACATATAAGATAAGTTGCAAAAAGAAAAGGTGATTCAGAGGATTCCCATAATGAACAGCATAGGGCTGATGGATGATCTAGCGGGAAAGAAAAGTTTATTTTCACATATTTTCATAATTTAAACAGTCAGTATCATCTAAAATATGACTAGGGCCCATCCATATTAATGAATTAGTTCAATATATTGTTTAGAGCTTGTTTGTTGCGGGGTGTATCTTGTTTAAAGATTCATCTAAGACATTTTTATTTTGGTTCTATTCGGTAGATTATTAACAGAAAAATCTAATCTTTTATAGAGATTGAGGCTCGATGGATTAAGCTACCACCAATATATGGTCTAAGGAGAGCTAATGTATGCAATCTTATGTTGTTTGTTTCCATGGTTTGAACTATATTCACCCAGATACAAAAGAACACCTTTATCATAGTTCCAAGGCTTGTTATTGCAAAGCATAACCTCTTACATTAGAAGAAAAGAATTCTTTCTTGATTTGAAAAAAAAAAAAGGTCCAAAGAAATTTTATAAACTTTATTTCATTTTTCAGTGTGGAGAGAGAGGCTTATGGCTGGAAGCTTCATATCAAGCAAAGGTTTCCTCGTATGCAAAAAGTTGGCCACAAATCGAATGGACTTCAAGAGGTTAAGGATGAAAATGATGCACGAGGAATGGGAATACTGGGTTTCTGTTCCATCACCTGCTGTAAAATTACTTCTAAAAAAGTTGGCTTTCAACATGGCAACAGTGCAGAATAGAGAATTGATGTATAAGATGTGATAGGCTGAACGAGAACATTATTGAGTATATATTATAAAGCTGGAGCATAAAGCTATCCCAGTGGATTTTTTTTCATCTTGGAGATCAAAGAACACTCTCAATTTGGGAACAAATTTATGGAGTGGATGTGGTTGCTACTTTTGGAGTTTGAACGTGATAGAATTTGGTTAGTATATTGTCAGTCAGTTGATGCTCTACACCGTTAAATTTAGAAAATATTTTACATATTCTCAGTTTTTTGAGGTGCTTAATGTGAATACATAAGAACATACCATAAAATCACTCAGGAGGATGCACAGTACACAAGCTGTGAATTGTAGACAACTGAAAAAATAAACTAGTTGCTGAAAAGTATGTATACAAATCTGAAGCGAAGTCAGTAGGTCATCCTGGACTACCTGTCAAATTAATTGTGGTTTTGTTTCAAAGAGGCTTCTAAGCACAGTGCAAGCTTAGTCTGGACATGCACATCAACAACTGAAGAACCAAGAAACATGTGAGGAGCAAATAGTATAAAACCTAAGATAGAATAGACTATTGTAAAATCACCACGTGAGGTTCTTAAGTCAAAGGTTCAGCTGAAGACAGATAGTTGCAAAGTTTCTGAATTTGAGGCAGTGTCGAAAAGCAATGTGACAGGTATTTTTGATAAGTGTGCCCTATGACAATTATTTGAATCCTAGAGTTCTTAAGCTTCTAAGTGATGTGCATATTCAACTTCATGATATTAAGCACTAAAGCACCCAAAAGAAACAACATCAAAATGACATAAATATGATCATTAAGGGAACTGAGGGGTAAAATTAGAAAATCATAGAGCAAGGGATATGTTCAATTAGCTGAAAAAGTTCGGCAACTGATAGAGACATTACAGTAGTATGAGAAGAGGGATAAGGAATTTTGGTAAGACAAGAACCTGAAACAAAGAGTCTTACAAGAAAAGCAGTAAAAATGATATGGAAACAAGATGCTTGAACTAGAGTCTAAAAAGAGAGGAAAGTAGTAAAATGAAGGAAGCGTTATAAAAATGATGGAAATCTTGTAATAATATGGAGGTAACACCTTACTGTTCTCCATTTACTCCAGGAGGGACCGACATTTACCACTGATATTCCCCATCTCAATCTTCCTCAACTGCTACATTTATCGGATTCAGGGTAAAAAAGTTTAAATCTTCGAATATAAAATATGTTATCTAATAGGATAAATGCTATCTAGTTGGAGGTAGAAGCATCAATTTCCTATTGAAACCTCAAAATGCAAAGAATCTATTAGTTACATACAGAAAGTGTATCTATAGTTACTTAAAAGAAAGATGCAGGTGTGACCATTACCAAGAAAGAATGATGTAACTGTTGTGCATGAAACAATTTTACTGAGAAGTGGTTGCAGGGAAGTAGAAAAGTTTACACATACTTGCACAACTATCGTCAAGCAGAAGTTGTTCTAGGAGAAGGTAAATAACTGGAGTAAAAGAGGAAACTGAAGAAATTCACCTAGCAGCTTGCTCGCTGAAATATTTATTAGGCTGCTTCTGCCGAAGAGAATGGAGATTGCCACCACTGCAGTACTCCATAACTAAGCAGTAGAACTTTTCTGTCTCAAAGTGAGAATACAGAGTCGGCAAGAATGGGTGATCAAGCATACTGAGTATTTCCCTTTCAGTTTGTGCCCGGAGTAGCTTATTCCTGCTAACTATTGAGGCCTTGTCCATCACTTTCATTGCAAAGTATGCACCAGTTCCTCTAAGATCAACAAGATAAACACTGCCGATGTCACCATAACCAAGGCGCTTCAGAAGTCTAAAATGACCTATGCCAACAGGGGATTCTCTCGCATTGGCCAATTGAATGGCCTCCCAACGACAATCGCCTCCAGTGTGCCGTTTAATAGGGGCAGAATTGGCACTTTCAATGCTGTCACTTCTATTGCTACTGTTGCTACCTCGATTAACAGTTGTGCAGGAGTCACTAAGTTTTGCATCACTACTCTTTGTGGTCACTGTTGTGGTTGATGTTCCCATCGAGGTTGAGGCAGAGGATGAGGACGAAGCAGTTTCAAAAATCATTGGCAATGTGGCGTTAGGACATGGATTTGGGTAGCATTTTGGGCTTCGAGGTGGATTCTTCAACACATTTGTCCCATTCTTGATGATTGGTTCCAGTTTTTTTTTATGTGATGCTTTCGATGATACTGAATCCAAACTTGCAGGTGGTCTTGGACTTTGGCATGGACTTGTGTGCGCTTCAACATTATTTTCAGTCTCTGTGCTTCTTGTTGAGTCCATACATGTGGATGCTATTGGATTCACTTGTTTGTCTTTAGACGATACTCTTTCTGGAAGAATGGAATTCATGTCAGCTTTCATCAAGTAGAAACACCAGAATTGTCAAGCAAACTACAGTTAATAAGTTAAAAGGATGCCAGTACTTGCTAAATTTTACCTAGGTATTAGTAAGAACAGGTCATGGGCACTAATACTGAAACCACAAAGAGCTACATGGCCATTAGAAAAGGTTATTCCTTTTTGATGAATAAAAAGGGTTACCCCTCAACGGGTCCTTGATTATCTCAAACAGAAACACCTGCCACAGCACGGGTCCCTTATCTTCTATCAGAAGCACAAGAAATAAAGAATCAAGACTGGAATGACATTACCGAGACATCATCACAAAAGATGGTTTCAAGAAACGCAAATCGGTGAGACCACAACAACACCGAAACCAACGTAGAGAACAACACAATAAACCATGCGACAAAAACTTTTATGACTTCGTTTTCACAAACAGAATAAGGAACCACAAGTAGATACAAATTAGGGTTTTTGGAGACCAGATCGCAGAATCAAGTAATACAGAGTAAAACGAAAAAGAAAGGAAAGAGATTAAAGACGAAGATTGATGGGTGTTCATCATGAAAGGGATCACAGAACCAACCTACGGAGCTCATAGGTTCCAAGAAACGCTCTAGAACCCGATTCCTTGAGAGCAAAGAGGTCACGGAGAGGTGAAGAGGATGTAACCGGGCAATTGCGTCCGAAATTGGGCGAGTGGGGCCGCCTCCTCCTCGGAGCCCATCGACGGGATACGGGAGCTGGGTTGGATTCGTGGGGCTGTGAGAGGAAAGCGCGGAGAGAAGCCATAAATAAGCTAGGGTTTGGTTGTTGAGAAGATCTGCTAAAGGTGAGGGATAAAGACGAGATCAGACGGCAATAGCGGGGAAAGAAGGGAGGCGGTGGGAAACGGTCGGCAGCGAGGTCAACGGAAACGGAGCCAACGAAAGCGTGGCCGCTCCCTACCGCCGACGTTGTGGCGGGAGCTGTTCGAACTGGGTTCGTGTATATATCTCGTGGTTCCGGGTTCAAACCGGACCCGGTCCATGTTACCGGTCCGGTCGAGCCTGGTTTGGTCCAGAGCATATATAGATATGGAACATTATTTCGAAGTCCCATCAGAACTTTTGCTCCTAAGCATACAAATTTTTATAGACCCAACAATAAGATTGTATTATGGAGAGGTGACACGGAGTAATTACATATTATCTATTGGTTAACTATCATTAGTATCTTAATTATTATATTTAAAAAATATAATAAATTATAATGATATTTCTATAGTTTCTTTATGGTTAATTACCATTAGTATATTTATTTTTATATTTTAAAAAATTATAATGATATTTATGTAATTATGAAAGTGAAATATGTAAGTATATTTATCTTAAAAATACGAAAATAAAAAGTAAAAATATAATTTTACTTTTGACCATTTATGTCGGCATCAACGAAGATGATGATGATCATCATAGTATCTATAGCAAATATAGTGATTGTCTTATTGTTGACCCATTGGGTAGATCGCACAACCCGAAGTTGGGGTCAATAAAACTTCTATTACTCCCTTACTACCACATCAATTTTATTCACTATGGTTATCGTCGACTAAGAAGAAAAACTCTGGAAGGCTGGTAAGCGAGTGATTATCGAGCTCATAATGGAGACGATAGTAGAAAAATATGAGTATCGGAATTCAACGCTGAGTACATCATCGTACCCACCATCGATGCAGTCATCAAGCGGCTCTCACATTATGTTGTCACTCTCCTCACCCATAACCTCTAGTGGTACCGTTATCTGTCACTACTAATTGAAACGTTAAAAATATATTTTTTAATATTTTTATTAGTAAAATTGATGATATTATGGTGAAAGGATCTTTCACTTTCTAAGATGTTAATATAATTATTTTTAAGTATAGACATCGAGACACCAAAATAGCTAATGAGATGATATATAATTAACATGATAACTTACCTCATAATATTCTATTGATGACTTTTGATTTAATATATATTTTTATTTAAAAAACCTATATCGAGATCTCATAACAGGAAAATAAAATCATAACATGAATGATAAATATATATATAACATGTGAACACTTGTACATTAGGTCATAATCAACATGACATATACTTCAATGTCATAAGGTGTGATGAGAGTTGGAACAATCCCTCATGTCCAAATAGCGTTCAATAATCTCGTGTAACTATTTCTACGAATTAACTCTTTATATTATTTTGATGATTACAAAAACTCTTATAAAAATATGAGGTATGCCACTTTATCTAAAAGATTACTTGACCATCTGAACCCTCTAAATCCTTCACTATTTTATTATTTTTCATTAGAGGAATTTTTATAGTACTTGTTCTTAATTTTGATTTTACACCAAACTTATTACCACCTCATATTCAAATTGATATATGACTCATTGGAGTTCTTAGACAATCAAAATGTATATTAACAATGACAAAAATAAATAATAGTTAAATCAATTCAATTGCCATGTCACCAAAATTAAAAGGATTTTATCTTCTTTGATGTATGACCATCTAAGAGTGAAGTATTATTCTAATACCAATTAAATACTAAAACAAAATTATGCAACTATAAATGGATTGTTCACTTTTATTTATTCATTTATTCTAATTTAGAATCCAAATGTATTATCACTTCTAGAGGAGCACATCGTATTCTTCGATCCTTCTTTGTTTCAATAATATACTGATATCCATATCTAATGATCAAATATAATATCATCATGATAATGTCACATATTTCAATATGAAATTTGTCATAATGAAACACTCAGATCAAAGAGAAAGAACACTCGATCACATATTTCCACATGAGGATTGCTATCTTAACAATCAAAACTCTACGATTTATTGCTCTAATATAAAGTAAAGCTGGTTTTACATACTTGAAGAACTTGTTCAATTGGCATGTCCCACACATTTAATTTCACAATAATTAGCACAACTATCATCATAACTTGGTCAATTACTACAAATATCCAAACCTAGACAAAGGACATCTTTATCATCTTCACCACTTTATTCATGTCTTTCCAAGAGCAGCCACATTTAAAGTTCAAATCATGTTGCATGGTCCTCTCTCTATCTTTCCTTCATTTGAATTATTATTATTTTATTATATGTCACTCATAGCTTTCCGAGCCAATTCGAATTGAAAAGATCCGCGATCCCCTCACCGCCCCCTCCGTACGACGCTCGTTGCGGCACGCCCAATCCGGCGGTGATCCGTTGCTCGTGCTCACCGGGATTCGATTTTGAAAAGACCTTGCTCCACCCGCATTCCCGTCACCGGATCAGTCCACCTGCCTCGTGATTGGAAGACGACGGGGTCGAACGGGTGGGCCCCACTTGGTGTGCGGATGTTGATGGCCGAGTCTCGGCGTCGATGGCACGTGGTGGAGCGCAGCCCGCGCTCCGAGATGCGCGACGATCGCCTGATGGAGGGTCCAGATCCTTCGGGATTCAAACCGACTTCTTCCCTCCAAGAAATTATTTTTAATTATTTGAAGATGAGGGTGTCGATAAACCCGTCTCGTTCCGCTTCTCCTTTCTTTCCCTTCTAATCCGCTCCTCCTGTCCGAACAGGAAGAGCGAGAGTGAGAGAGAGAGAGAGAGAGTGAGGTTTCGTGGTCTGATCTCTTCTTGGTTTGGATTGCTCTTCGCTTTTCTTGCTTGATCTCGTAGCGAGAGAGGGCGAATTTGAGCGAGGCGACGTGACGGAAAGGCGGTTTCTCGGTTCGGGGTTGTAGGGTTAGGGTTCTTGAGGGCTTTGGCAGATGAATCGCCGGTCGTCGATCACCTCTTCGACCTCCGCGGCGGCGTCCGCTTCGGCGAAGAGACCGGCTGCGATGGAGAATGCTGCCAAATTGGCGACAGCTACGGGCGAGCAGGCCAAGAAGAGGGTCGCTCTTGGGAACATCAGCAACCAGAGCAATGTGGCACGTAACCCTGCTCGGCCGCTCGGGGCTAAGAGTGCCAATGTGGGTATACTTGGTGTAGTTTTTTTAGCGTTCTTTTCTTTCTATGTTCTTGTACAAAAAGATCTGCTTTTGGTCCACATTGGTTATCGATGGTCATGTTGTCTATTACTCTATAGAGCTTCGATCTGTCGCTTGAATAATGAATTGGTTTCCAGATTGTTTGAGTTTGAATGCTTAGAGTACTGACTTTCTTCTTGTCAATTCTGTTTCAAATTTAAGGGTTCCCTAAATTTTCTAACGAATTTTTGTGATCATTCTCCTTTCTGGTGATACTATAGCCGGGAAACCTGTAACTTTTTAACGGTCTGTTAGTGTTTTGTGATACTACAGCCAGAAATGTTACTCCATCTCACGTTTTGTTAGTGTTTAACATTTCCTATTTACCTAATTCCAATACAATAATTCTTCTTTTTAGTGTAAATATTATGGAGCTACTAAATCAGAACTGCAAAAAGTGGTAGTTTGTCCTTTGTCAAGTAAAATAATATGATCTGTGTTTTGACGAGTCTTCATGCTCTATATCCTTAGATGCCTTACATGCATTACTTTGGTTTGTTTTGGATGCTTGATTGCCTTCTTTCCCTCTTTATGGTCCATTATCTGCACGAGAAAATTGCTCTTGCTCAATATGACTCGAAAATCCTCAAGAAAAGGGCCTATACATTTCGAGAAAGTACCATGGTCTCTGCTTGATTACGTGACAATTGGTCAGAAGAGCTAAACAATTGAGTCCTCATCGGTCATGCATGAGAATAACAGGTTAAGTTCATTTATGTTTTCTTCGCTAAAAGTCAACTTAAAGATCGAGTTGAAACCAAAACGTTGGTTTTTATTGTGATAAAACCATCATTTGAGTAGTGCACTAGTTTTATTAATTTTTAATCTGTTGTTGATATGCTCAGAAACCCATTCTGAATGGTCAAATGGCACATGGTCTGTTTTGATTTCTCTAGTAGATAAGCTTTGTTTAGCAGTAGAAACTCCTCGTTAAATAGACCATCCATAAGGTAATTCCATTTTTCACTTTGTTTGTTGATCTTATGTGGCAAATTCTAATTTTCATCAAGTGTCGCACTCATTTCTGTATGCTAGGTTCAATTGCTCTGGGTCATGTCAGATGATGCATTCTTAATTTGTAATAATCAGATGAGATCTTGCAATATTTTATTCTCAAAAGTGAATATTTTATTGGACTCTCCCAAGGACACAGGTATCGTCGAAACCATGTTAACTCCTGTGTTTCTCATGTTCTACAATTTTTTTTCTAGGCTTTTCATTTTAGTATCTTTTTATTCCTTTGCAGTTAAAGATTTTTCATGCTCTTCTTAATTTTTATTCCATGTCTTGTTTTTGAACTATTAACTTCCCTATGTGTAGTTAGTCACCAATTACTTTCTTTAATTTCTTCATACATCGAGTATGATCGAAGGACTTCTCATTTTGTTTAGAATTTCACTTTATCCATGCATTTCTAGTAAATACCTACTTAACCTTTTTTCCCTGCAAATCTAGAAGGCCATTCCAACAAGTTCAGCGTCAACAGTGAAAAAGGGATCTCTGACTGGTGCTCGTGATGCAAGATTGAGTCGAAGTTCTGCAGTTACTTCAGCCACCATCAGACCAAATACAAACAAATCCAGCAAGAGAAGTTCGCTTCCTGTCAACAATGGACCTAAGCCTGCAGCTGCTGCCAGTCTCGCATCCTGCATTATAGTTGAGTCCTCTAATTTCTCAGGAGATTCTGTTTCTTTGGATGAAACAATGTCAACATGTGACTTGATGAAAAGTCCCGACGTGGAGTATATAGACAACGGAGATTCTTCAGTCATAGCTTCACTGGAAAGACGAGCAACTGAAAACCTACACATATCTGAGCATGTAGCTGCAGCTGGTATCTTCTGATTGATCCCATAATCCAGTCCTACTGTTACATGTTTTGACTTCTAGCATGATTTTATAAGTAGGATTGCCCTACTTTTTATGTAAAATTTTTATAGTCAATGAAGTTTATTGCTTCTTAGTTTTATCACGTTAAACAGACTTTGATTCTTATTTGTCCCTGAATCTTGTATTAACTATATACATATCAGGTTCCACATCAAATATTGATGTTCCTACACCGATGGAAGTCGACAATGTCATTGATGTCGATACAAACCACAATGATCCACAATTTTGTACTACACTTGCTTGTGATATCTACAGACATTTGCGCATAGCTGAGGTGAAGTTCTTATTCTGTATCATTTTTTGCTTTTCTTTCTGCTGGCTTGTTTCATCTCATTTTCTATGCATATTCTGATGATAACTTTACCATTCTAGTCAATGAAATGCTTAGTTTGCCTAATCTGATGATTAACAGATTCTCTTTATCTAGGTTCTAGACAGTTTGCTCTGTAGATCACTAGAATGCGTTGTTCTTTTATGATGTTTGATGTGCTATCCTATTATAGTTTGCGTGAACAATGTTTGATATTTCGTCAGCTCCAGTGTGCTGGCCAGCTATTGAATTGACATCTGCAATATGCTGAATCTTATAGTTTGGCAAGCCAATGACAGAAAAAAGAAGCGGAATATGCGGGAAACCTTAGAGACTAAATAATTCTCTAGCCATAGAATTGAAAATAAGATATGGTCTATTGCCTGGGGAGCTACCGGAGCAATGCCCTTACATTTAAAGCGCTAAAGTTCTTTAATCTTGATGTCAAGTAGACATAAGATGCATGAAATTTGAATGAACAGTGCCTTTCTTATACTGATATTATGGTGCATCTGCTTACCTGACAGACTAAGAAAAGACCTTCCACGAATTTCTTGGAAACAATTCAGAAGGACATAAATGCAAGCATGCGTTCAATTCTAATAGATTGGCTTGTAGAGGTATATCCATAACAAGTGACTTCTATTGAATGCCATTTCTTTCAACTTAAATGCACTAATTTTCTCTTAACTTCAGGTTGCAGAAGAATATCGCCTGGTACCTGATACATTATATTTGACTGTTAATTACATCGATCGATATCTCTCTGGAAATGAGATAAACCGCCAGCGATTACAACTTCTTGGTGTTGCTTGTATGCTTATTGCTGCGTAAGAACTAACCAAAGATGGTATAATGATTTTTAAGGTCACTTCTTTATTGATAATAATTTTACTTGGTGATAATATCTACAGAAAATACGAAGAAATATGTGCTCCACAAGTTGAAGAGTTCTGTTATATTACTGATAACACATACTTCAAGGATGAGGTAGATGTCCTTTCAACTTCAGATTAGATTTTTTGTATGCAACGCTTGTGCTGTTAATTCATATATCTTAGCGCACAGGTTTTGGAAATGGAAGCCGATGTTTTGAAGTACTTGAAATTTGAAATGACAGCTGCAACTTCTAAGTGTTTCTTGAGGTAAAATCTATGACCCTTGGTGTACCTTTATATATTCTCACGATTTTGTGGACATGCTACTTATCATAATCTTTGATGCGAAAACAAAAGGAGATTCATTCGTGCAGCACAAGGATCTGATGAGGTAAATCCCCCATCTTCTGTCCATTTCTTTTGTAGCTTATTTCTCGAGAAGTAATGACACTTTAAATCATATATTTCCTTTCCAGGTTCCAGCATTGCAACTTGAGTTTCTCGCCTGTTATATCGCAGAGCTGTCGCTTCTAGAGTACAATTTGCTCTGCTATGCTCCGTCGATCATAGCGTCCTCTGCTATCTTTTTGGCCAATTTCATAATGCAACCGACAAAGAGACCCTGGGTATGTATGTCTTTTGTGTTCCTTTCGATTTGCAAAGCGAATCTGTTGTTTCTGCTGAGCAACAACTCCTCCTAGAGTGATCGGTCTTCACCATCTCCACCATATTGTTCACAGTCCAATGTTTTTCGAATTAATGCCTTGCCATTCTCTGACTGATGATGCAGAATGCTACACTTGGTCATTACACACTGTATAAACCATCTGATCTCTCCGACTGCGTCAAGGAGTTGCATCGCCTTTTCTGTACTAGCGCAGGCAATAACCTACCGGCAATCAGGGAAAAGTACAGTCAACACAAGGTAATTTTTTTTATATGGCCTGCTCAAGCACCTAATCTTTTCTTTTCGTTGACACTCGAGTTTGATTAGTTTTGTGTTTTCTCTTCCCAGTACAAATTTGTTGCCAAGAAGTACTGCCCTGCTTCCATACCTTTAGATTATTTCCAAGATGCGGTGCATTAGACTTGGTAATGGGAATCAGTTTTAGAATCTGCATCGTGAGTCAGCTCATCCATTGCATGATGAGACTCCTTGAACCGATGGAAGCCACTGACAGTTCCGACGACTCACCAATGCACATACATCGCTCAGCTAGCTACTAATGGAGAGGCGCTCTGATGAGTTGTTCATTGTGTTGATCTCGCTTTTTTTTTGTACCCTTATGAAGAATTTGTGAAAATTATGGTCCATAATTTCACTTCCTGTGTGTATCGGCGTTTCCAAAAGCCACCGCTCACCCTGCATGCAATCTGACGGTCAACTCGGTTGACATGTCGAAAGCTTTGACTTTGATTGTGGTATTCAGATAGATGGAGAAGCTGCGTCCCAAGGATCGTTGATAATTTCCACTATGTACTTGCACAATGATCACCCTTGGGTTAGTCATATCTGTGAGCTCGCTTTGTATGTTAATTCTCCGCTATTGATATGATCTGCAAGAGCTCTCCAAAACAGGTGTGCCTCAGAAAGTAACACATTTTCTGAAAGTAATCTTGCAGGTATTGATAATAGCATCCATCATCAGCAGACGCCAATATCAAACAAATATTGCTGCTTTGGTTGACATGTAATGTTTGCAATCGACATGAAGTTCTTTTCTTATTCCTATTATTGACAATATATTTCTGGGAGTTTTCGAATTTATGTTTGTGTTGGTATATATATATATATACATGCAATATATTTCTGCTCGGTTTTATACCGGTCCTACTGATTTAATGGTTTGTCTTTGTCATTTGTTTTTTACACAAAAAAAGAAAAATACATGTATTTCAATCTCAATTTTGTATTTGGGTTGCTGATCTTTGTGTGTTCCGATTTCTATTTTACTCTCTGATATGGTTTTCAAAATTACCAAATTTGATTGCAGTGTTGAGATAGAGTTAATATTTTCGTAGTCTAATATAGACTTTGGTTCAGTGGTAGTTATTAGAGCATTCTTAATATTTCTACGTAGGAATTATTTTTCTTAAGAAAATCAATAAGTTGTGAGGGCTCCTTCATCTGGAAATTACTTATGAAGGATCTCTCCAAAATCCCTTTTTTCTTATCTGTCTACTTAACTTTGATCAAATGAGTTGTAATAATAACTATGTTTTATTAGAAAAAATTCAATTAAGATTATAAAAAATCGGGTGCATAATTTTGAAGGCACAATTTGTAACCCTCTTATTAATTATGAGGGAATGCATCCTCAACCCAAGGTGTGTATGACCGCAAGATAGTCTATGTGCAGGAGGATATAATCCAAATATGGTATCCATGATACGTTAGATATGGTAATCGGTACCCCCACATGTTAGTTTTGTAGAGGGAATGAATGATAATTTCATGCTAGAATATTCCACCTAATTATTACTTTCTTATCTTTGTCATCTCCATAAATTCAGGAGAGAAGACAGAATACAGGCATGAGATGACATGTTTCGGAAACCGAGTTCCGAGTCGAAGTCCATCGGCCATCCCCACCTCACTCTACTCCTGCAACATGTTCTTCCTCCTTACCGCACTCCTGCGAGAGGCTGCTCCCTCTCAGTACTTAGAGATGAGGTCCAGAGTCCGATCCCGCCGAGCTACACTACGTACGTAGCATCGACGCCATAAAAGGTTCGTCCTTTGAGAGTTTTCATGAATGAGTTATATGTTCGCTTCTCTTCTTTCTGTAGCCACAGATTAACATCATCCGTACTACAATCTTTTTTGTTCTACTTCTATTTCTAATTTGGTTTCATAGACTACAGAAGAATAAAGCCCTCCACTTCGCAGATGTTCTTTAACACGCAATTCTGCAAATTCATGATGAGCAAACTTATTTAAAATCTTCGTTAATCCTTTTTATGATATCGAATTCCGAACAATCTACTGATGAAAAAGATTGAAAATAATATTTGTTATAATAATTGGTAAACTACATTCTAATTAAAGTTTTGATGCTGTTGCTGTAAAGACACAGCTGCTTCCTTGTCTGACGGCAGAGAGGAGACCGGATCACTGCCATTTAACGTTGGTTCGGCTCTGGTGGATGAACACAGCGGCACATCAGTATACTGCAGTCAGTCATGAGGAATGTTCGAGGAAGGTGCAGTCAATTTGTAATGTGTATTGCAATGTTATCCGTAATGTATTTTACGCTACGACTTGCGTATTATTGTACGCAATTTTGCTTGCGACAGATGTATTTGATTCTGAAACATGAAATATAGCGCAATGTATGCAGATTTCTGGCTACTGTGCTTTCGATCGATAAGGTTCATAAATTAAGATAAAATACTTAAATCTCTTACCATGAAAAAATAATAATAAAATTAAAAAAAGCTTTAAATAGAAGGAAATGTTCATCTCATCTTGAGATAGTGTGGATGAAGAAAACGATATATTAGTAACTGCAAGTTTGTAGTGAGCGTTGCACTGTTATTTGATACTAATTTTGATATATTTTCTACTACAACTTTGTATGATTGTATAAAATTTTATGACGAATATACTCATTTGATTCTCGAATATGATATATTTGTGTAAGTATAACGCCGTATGCAAATTATTATTATTATTTCATTGTTGTTGATATATTTTTGAATTTATTATCGTCACACATGATTCTTCCAATATGATAAATAAATTAATAATAATAATAACAATAAATATATTTGCATCAAGTAAGTATGCATGATAATTAGTTATTAATCAATATATGATGCAAGTACTATTAAAGTTAAAAATATTATTTTTGTCGCGATTAAAGGCACATGATATTTTCATCAAAAACTTAAATATCTAATAAGTTAAGCAGGATTATAATAATGACATGACTGATATCTCAACATTACGTGATCGATAAATCCACACCTTAGTTGATACCTCGATATTATGTTATCGATTCCTTGACATTATATGACTAATACCTCAGTACCATATGACATCTTACTATCACATGATCAATATTTTATCACATGGTTGAGTGTGCCTGACGTTTTCACATCCCGAGTTCAACACACCACCTTCGTAATTAAATCCAAAAGAGAAATACTATCTTTTTCATAATTAACATTTATGTAAAGGTAAAATGATTAAAAAATATATTTTATTAAAAAATTGGCTTAATAAATTAAAAAAATCTAACATTTTAGTGAAATTATATTTTATTATATCAGTCTACAATTTATCAGGATATAAAGTATCTTTCCCAAATATCATCCAATTATTATTTTGCATCACAATTATCTAAATATTTTGATTAATAAATTTTATAATAATTATTACTTTAGTTAAACAAACATTGAAATGTTATAAAAAAAATAGGATGGATAATTTTGGAAAGACATTTTATAAGTGTCCTATTTGAGACATGACTGTAAATTATATGCATGCACTTTGTGTGGTAGCATGGATATGTCAGATATGGTGTTCATATGATAATTCACATTCCACAAATGTTTTGAGAAGACAATAATGAAAATTTTAAGCTAAAATATTCTATCTATTCATTGCTTGCCTATTTTTATCTTAACATATTTTTTCTCAAGAAATACAGAAGGAAGAGAAGCATTGTTGCAACAAAACATGCTAAAAAAAAGAGTACCAAAGTTATCTCCCATAATAGTCATCTATGAGTTTCCTTTTTCCTCCTTCTTTCAAAGTCTAGTCATGATTTGATTCCTAAAAGAAGTCAACAATGAGTTATTCTGAATGGAAAAATGGTTTTGTCTGTCTCTCTCACATCAAAATTTGTGTTTCTTAAATAGATCATATGTGCTTGGTTTGTCCACCTCTTTCTATTAATTAGGCTTCTTAGTTTCTTTTCTTACTACCTGTTTAGGCAAGATTTAGTAATGTTGTGAGTTAGCTGATTGATTTTTGATGGCAATGTTCTGAAATTAAAAAATCTAACATTTTAGTGAAATTATATTTTATTAAAAAATTGGCTTAATAAATTAAAAAATCTAACATTTTAGTGAAATTATATTTTATTAAAAAATTGGCTTAATAAATTAAAAAATCTAACATTTTAGTGAAATTATATTTTATTATATCAGTCTACAATTTATCAGGATATAAAGTATCTTTCCCAAATATCATCCAATTATTATTTTGCATCACAATTATCTAAATATTTTGATTAATAAATTTTATAATAATTATTACTTTAGTTAAACAAACAATTGAAATGTTATAAAAAAAATAGGATGGATAATTTTGGAAAGACATTTTATAAGTGTCCTATTTGAGACATGACTGTAAATTATATGCATGCACTTTGTGTGGTAGCATGGATATGTCAGATATGGTGTTCATATGATAATTCACATTCCACAAATGTTTTGAGAAGACAATAATGAAAATTTTAAGCTAAAATATTCTATCTATTCATTGCTTGCCTATTTTTATCTTAACATATTTTTTCTCAAGAAATACAGAAGGAAGAGAAGCATTGTTGCAACAAAACATGCTAAAAAAAAAAAAAAAATCTAACATTTTAGTGAAATTATATTTTATTATATCAGTCTACAATTTATCAGGATATAAAGTATCTTTCCCAAATATCATCCAATTATTATTTTGCATCACAATTATCTAAATATTTTGATTAATAAATTTTATAATAATTATTACTTTAGTTAAACAAACAATTGAAATGTTATAAAAAAAATAGGATGGATAATTTTGGAAAGACATTTTATAAGTGTCCTATTTGAGACATGACTGTAAATTATATGCATGCACTTTGTGTGGTAGCATGGATATGTCAGATATGGTGTTCATATGATAATTCACATTCCACAAATGTTTTGAGAAGACAATAATGAAAATTTTAAGCTAAAATATTCTATCTATTCATTGCTTGCCTATTTTTATCTTAACATATTTTTTCTCAAGAAATACAGAAGGAAGAGAAGCATTGTTGCAACAAAACATGCTAAAAAAAAAGAGTACCAAAGTTATCTCCCATAATAGTCATCTATGATGAGTTTCTTTTTCCTCCTTCTTTCAAAGTCTAGTCATGATTTTGATTCCTAAAAGAAGTCAACAATGAGTTATTCTGAATGGAAAAATGGTTTTGTCTGTCTCTCTCACATCAAAATTTGTGTTTCTTAAATAGATCATATGTGCTTGGTTTGTCCACCTCTTTCTATTAATTAGGCTTCTTAGTTTCTTTTCTTACTACCTGTTTAGGCAAGATTTAGTAATGTTGTGAGTTAGCTGATTGATTTTTGATGGCAATGTTCTGAAATTAAATCCCACCTTCACCCTTATCATTCATTCTAAAAGAAAAAGACATAATTTTTTATTCCTCTCAGGTATATTCATATATATTATCCTTATATTTTCAAAGATATTAATTAGCTTAGCGAATAAATTGGGCTTCTATTAGGTAAACTTAAGTAATACAAATTCTAATGGATGAAAGTTAGTATTGTTAATCGTCAATTTATATATATTATTCTTATATTTTCAAAGATATTAATTAGCTTAGCTAATAAATTGGGCTTCTATTAGGTAAAATTAGGCTACACAAATTCTAATGAATGAAAGTTAGTATTGTTAATCGTCAATTTATATATATATATTATTCTTATATTTTCAAAGATATTAATTAGCTTAGCTAATAAATTGGGCTTCTATTAGGTAAACTTAGGCTACACAAATTCTAATGAATGAAAGTTAGTATTGTTAATCATCAATTTATATATATATTATTCTTATATTTTCAAATATATATATATATATATATATATATATATATATATATTCTTTAAATAGTCAACTTTGTGAAAACCAATCCTTTTTTCACATTAAATAGAAGACATATAATATAAAATCAATCAATGGGAGGTACATACACAACTCACAAGTCATCTCGAGGGAATACAACGTGTATATGGCCAAAGTCACCAAATTTTTTCTTGATTTGTCTCAAAATTGTCAGCCTATATGTAATATTCTACAAATTAATGATTTAAATCCAGCATACATTTATTTATTATGCTTGCTGCTGATATCTTTATCGTCTACGATGATCCATCCTCTCTATAGCATCAACATCTCAGCAATATGCTTACGGACATTGTTGTTGCGCAGACAAAAATGGCTTCCTATCCTCTCTGTACTGAGATGACCGGACCGTTGCCATCAGACAAATCACCACCATTCAAGTATAATAACCAAAAATTGATATAAAGACCAAAAAAATCTACGCCTAATTTGGATTAATATTTTTCTGATCTATATTCAAATGTCGGGTATGGATCCGAGAACAGATTGGGCTTTAGGTCTGGTATCTGATGGATCCGACCCGACATCATCGCCCATTTCCGAAAAAATGTGCTCGTCAAGCCATCAATCATATACTCGTAAAATCTTTGAACAGGAGGCATACACACAATCAAGCATGTAGCACAAAAAGTCAAAAGATCATGATCCCCGATACAATGAAAAATTTACAAGCTGCATGATCTTGTAATGTGCACCGGCTAAAGATTAAAGACGCATATTGGATACATCTAAGGACACCGAATACTTGCACCGAAAATTTAGACCTGGGACGAATAACACAAGTATTTTCTCCACACTTTACATAGTCCCATCTCGATCAACGATTTGACTGAACAGTCAGAAAGCACCAAATATCAACACTACGGTGTCTCGAACACAATCCAAAGGGTACGGACACAAGTATTATGAGCTACAGGGATTTGGAATGCATGCTGCAGGGTCTGTATTCGGCTGTTCCTTCCATATGCGACCGGTAACCCGCAGTTTCAGCTCCTTCCTATCTCCGCCAGAGAAGAAGAGTGCCATATTCCTCTGAATTATTAGACCATCATGACTGTCTCGAACTTTACGGTGGCTGTCACGAATGCTGCGAGGGGTACCTTCCCATATTAGTTTCCTGCCACTCGAACCAACCTCGAGGCTGTAGCTATAGTGCCTTGCTTCAGTCTCGTCACCCATGAAACGGAGGAAGGTCATGTATACCGGTGCGACCCCAAGCTGAAAAGCCTCAAAATGGAGACAGAAATACTGCCCATAACAATGAAACACCTGTAGAACATGGAGACAGCAAATGGTAGAATATGGAAGAAAAATGCAGGTAAAGTGGCATATGACTAAACAACATGTATAGAAAATGAGGCATTTAAAGTTTAAATTAAGTATAATCATATGCTTTAACAGTGTTTCCTTCGATCATAGATCTCTACAAAGGTAGATCATATATTTCAAAGCACACAAATAAAGAAAGTCATTTTAGATTTAATCCTTCGGCAAGGACATAGTCAACTTTAGAGTGCTTAGCATACTTACAGTCAGCATCCAGGTGGCATTTTCTACCTCTCTAGGATTGGACTTCACGTATCTATGGTTGAATGTGGAACCAATGTGCATATCTACCTTGTGATCATCCCTCAGATGTGCCACGAGAAAAGGAATATCCCCGACAACAGAGCATTCAGAACCCGCATATGGGCAGTTGTACGGTCTAAAATTACACCAAGCTTCATGCTGGAGCTTGCTGTAGTATGGGAAGATTTCCGGGCAACCCAACGAGAAATACCGGCACGGGAGCTCAAGTGACTCGGCAACTTTTTCCAATGCCAAACATCTGATGTCTCCAAGCTCTTGCCTACATGTGGGGCAACGATTATGCACCCTTGATTTGCAAGCTGAACATAGAGTGTGTCCATTATGGCACTGCAAAGGTTCAGATTAATTTTCAGTACAAAATAATTTATAAGCACCATACCATAATCTAGAGAAAATCTGGAAGAATAGAAGTAGAAATCTTCATGAATAAAAAGAAGAAAAAAAAAAGCTTCACACCTTTTGAAACATCACAACAATCCTTTTCTTATTTCGGTACTGAAATGTGACAATACATTTTGGATATTAAAGAAGACAATTTCAAGACATTTGAGAATATCAAACAAGGTTTACATATAAGTTCTCCAAGTTAACTAATAGCAAACATAGCAGCAAATGTACAGGACATATGCAGCTGAGAAAGCAAAGAAAGCTAGCAACTCTTATTCGTACCAGACATGCAATCACCAACTTCTAAAGCTCACCGAAAGCTTACTGCATAAATGATTACTGCTAGTCTGTCTACATAAAATACTACAAGCGAGAAAACCTTTAGTTCAACAATGAAAGTCTAAACACCGAAATGTTGAGTTTCAATTCGCTGACACATTTATCTCCAGTATTATACTGTAAAAGAGAATCGACTAGAAGTAGAAGCTAACATTTTACATGCTGAATTATATCATAACCTAACATCATATAAAAGGCCTTAAATGTTAACTATCGAGTCCATAAACCAATTCAAGAAAGACATGAAGAAAAAAGAACAAATATGATACATGTACGATGATTGAAGACTACGGCCTCTCTGTAGCAAATTCCGAAAATATATGTCAAATCATATTCATCCAACACATATGTGGATCAATTTAAGCTAACAATTATACAGAAGTCAGAGCAAAACACTACAAACTGAGGACAACAAAAACAAAGGAAAAGAAGAAAAAGAAATGGTCTTAATTTCATATCATCATGATTTCATGAAAAATAATAACAGGCACAAAAACTACATTCACAAAAAGTGTAGATCGAGATATTATTTCACCGACTTCAGCAAGATCATAGATTGGCACAGAAAAGATCACACATTTGTCTGTCCTTGAGAATCAAAATAGGTGAAAATATTGCAGCTTCACGTCACCAAGCTTGAGATTCCCAAGAAGAAAAAAAATCGATGCCGAAAATCTTAACTTTATTCCAACCATCACTTCAGTTTCGCTCGAAACACAAAATCAAGAACTCAAATCTGGCAACGATCTGGCTAGATGAAGCCCCAACAGTCAGTAAGGACAGAGGGGAAATCCAGAAGAGGCAAACCCACCTGATGGATCGGGGGGTACATCGAGTTGGTGCAGACGGGGCACTCCAGCAACTCATGCACCCTGGTCGCAGGGCTCATCACGGGCGACCGGCCGCCGCCGGCGACAGTCCCGCTTCCATCGCCTTGTGGCTTCAGGAAGGGGTGGGGCACATGGGCGACCTCCTCATCGTCCACTACCATCGTGTCCGACACCGAGATGCACTCGATGTTGTCCGATTCCATCACCAAACAAACGAAAGGAGGCGCCTTGGGACCCCTGTTCTCCTCTTTCTGGCTCCCGTCGCCGGGGGATGCAGAGTTACGGATCCCCCCCCTCGGGCGAACCAAAGCAGTAATAAATGCGACAGAACGGTGGGATTTGCAGCACCAAATTGAACTTTCGAAACTGTGGGTTTGTTGGCAAACCAAAACAGAGTTCAAAAAACACTTTTGTTTTTTGTTTTCAGGTAAATTGTTTGCTTCAGAACTTAGTAGGTGAGAGGACAACAGGGGAAGACGATGGGCGAGCTTTACTGACTGCTTGTAAAGTGATCCATGTTCTTACCAAAAGGAATTTTTGGATGCCTCTACAACTTTTGAGTTTTGATTTCTTTGCTTTGAAGGAATACAAAGAGAGTTTGATTTCTGATTCCATAAAAATATAATAAGAAACTAAAAGAATACCCCATCACATGCAATTTTACTTTTTTTTTTCTCAGCACATCTTTTTAAATACCAAAGAGTGAAATCATGATTTTTATTTTATTTTATGAAATTTTCTCAAGATATCATTAGCAACTCCGAAAACAACTGTAAACTCAATGAATAGACAAATTTAGGTAATGCTGAGAATTGTTTGATAACGGAAAATTGTTACAAAGATCACTAAAACTCCAAAATGAAACTTGAATATTCGTTAACAATCCAAAAATAATAATGGTTAGTATGCCGGCAACCTTCCAATCACATCTCTCTTCATGAACAGAAAATTTTGAGAAAGATCGGAGAGATGCAACATATGTTTCACCATAGAAAGTTTTCTTTTGATATTTGTAGATCGAGATACTTCTTGATGATGGAGTTCGGTCTCATGCTTCAACAAAGTCCTGCATCGAAAAGTTTTCTTTTGATATTTGTAGATTGAGATACTTCTTGATGATGGAGTTCGGTCTCATGCTTCAACAAAGTCCTGCATCGAAAAGTTTTCTTTTGATATCAGTAGATCAAGATACTTATTGATGATGGAGTTCAGTCTCGAGCTTCAACAAAGTCCTGCATCGGCTCTTCATGCTCATTTTGAACCAACACCAAGTCAGGAACTTCTTCGATACTTTCAGCAGGCTGGCTTGCCCAAGGAGAAAAGAAAGGTGTATCAGAGCAGTAATGATTAGTTCTGAAGTATTGTGTTCTTTGTATCGTGTTCTTTACATTTTTTTTGAGTTTTGATAATGTGTAGGAATTAGCAGAAGGTAACTAAATACCTGCCATAATTCCAAAAGCTGCCATAGAAGGAAATTGACAATCATGACTAGGCCAAACAGCTTGCCAGCCCAAGCACCACATTTCAGGTATCTAAATTCATAGGAACAATAAGTTACGATAATGAATTGTGTCGATGCATATAAAGGTTGGAAAACCAACTTTTGGATAACTATGAGCATATGGAAGTTTAGAAGCTTCCTACAACATGTTGTTGTGCAGTAGTTAAGGGAAACACAGGATAGCTATTTTTTATTTCACTGAACATATAATTCAATTCTAGGAGAAAACTTTCCAGAGATCAACTTATTATCTTATTTGCCCAAGCTATCAAAGGAAAGCTGCAGAATCCATAAGAGATTTGCTGATACACTTACCGCGGCAGGCGTTGCAACAGATTTTCATCAGAGGACTGTAATGCACAATCATACACGATCTCTGTTCTTTTAGCCACATCATGCCAGCTGTACAGTTTTTTCATCTGAGATAATTCAATGTAACAAGTAAAAAAAGGATAATCTATTAGTTTGAGTGAATTTATTTCTAAAGAAATGCACAATAACAAGAAAAAGAAATGTGATTTGACCCTTTAAAAATGCCAAAACTTGTTACGGTTGACGTCGTACCCGTGAGTGCATGACATGTGGATTGATATTAGGAAGCATGTGAATAGCTTTCCCAATAGCATGCACCATATCCCCTGGGTCTGGTTCTGCAAGCACAATCATGTCATCCGGAAGGACCTGCCAAATTCAACATGATGAAAAACTTAATTACTGTTTTCAACTTTTACTCGAACAAGAAATAAGCATCAGTAGCATTAGGACATTAAAAAACACACAAGAAATCCCTATGTGCATGCCTCTGGGACACCTCCAACTCTTGTGCTCACAGTAAGCAATCCACAGCTAGCAGCTTCCAAAATGGCTATGCAAAAAGCTTCTGTAAGAGAACTACAAAATTACGCATAAGTCAATCATATGCTCGTTCAAACTTAAAGCACCTAAACTGTGTTTACATGGATTATATACACAAATCTTGGAAACTTTTGTTCACACCAGCAAATCATTTTCCTTACTATAAGAAACAAGCGGCAAAATCTTTACAGACAAGAAAGTTCAGTTACATAAAGGTTAATCACAAGGACTTAGATGACCCTTAGATTAAATTCAGCGAGAACAGATAGGTTCTATTTAGCTCAGCTCCATTTGTAATATCGATCAACTCGGGTAAATAGAGTCAAGATAAGCGCACACAAAATTTCCTACACCTAGTACTAAACACCAGAAAATGTTCCATGTAGCTACCATATCTTGGTATCCACAAAAATTAGTACCAAGATAACTTTAATTGAAAATACAAATTTAACATAAGCACACATAATATCCTATATTCCTATTATTAATACTAAGCACCAGATAATGTTGCAAGTAACTACAGTATCTCAGTATCGACATAAATTAAGTACCTTCAGTTATGAAAAGAAACTGCATATACAGTACACATATGCCAGCATATATTCAGTAGTCAAGGCTAAAATATCATAATTATTTTAATATTTCATTAGAGGAGATTTTGCTTGAATGGATGCCATGCTTGTCAAACAATTCACTAAACCTCAGGAGCATTTAAACGAGCATAATTTAACTGGATTTTAATAAGATTAAAAAGAAGGATTAAGAAAGAACTACCTGTTTAGAAATATATGACCAGAAATAAGAACAGATCGCACTTGAGAATGTGGAACAGCACCCAACATTTCAACTCTATCCTGAAGAGAGTACTTCTCCCTCATCTCTTCTAGCCGCACACGTTTTGGCCCATCTCCTCCAACTACAAAACGGACCTTATAAAAAGTAAACTATAAGGAAAGAGAATTTAACAAACAATTTCTTAAATGAAATTTAAGGGACCAAATAATAGAGTAATGCAACATTGATCGGCATTTTGTTTTTGTGTAAACTTATCTTTTGCCTCATTCAAAATTTTCAAAAATTATGGCACTCCCAATGTTGCATCATTAGAAAAAAAGAATTGAACGCTTTAGCTTACATTTGGAAAGAGATGACAGACTTCTGGGATGACCTCAACAAGGAGATCTGCACCTTTCCGGTACACCAATCTACTCACGACAATGATGACGATTTCATCACAACTGAGCCTATTTGGGGCAGGACTGAACATAGCAGTGTCCACAGCATTAGGTATTACAAAAACTCTCTCAGGTGTTATCCCAGACCTCAAAACTGTGTTCTCCTTGCTTGTATGAGAAACACATATAGCCTGACTTATGTCAGCAAGTGTAAACTGCAACACCTTATTCATGTGAATGCTTCCGACATCTGCAAAACCATAGAGTGAATGATCTGTGAATATAATCTTGTAACCCATGGTCCTGGCATGCATCAGTGCTTCGTGACAAAGAGTTGAAAAAGCTTGATGTCCATGAACAATAGAAATCCTCTCACGAACAAGGATGGTCCTTGTGATGGGAAGTGTTCCATAAAATGTTGGTAATGTATTCTGCATAAGGAATGGTCTCCATGGCACATAATAAACTTTCAGACCATTGGTCACGTACCGAACTCCAGAACGGTTTCCATATGCATGTGTCATAACCACCACCTAAGCAATGCATTTAGAAAAGCCTAAGATCAATTTTAAGAAATCATGGTTATACAAGTGTAAAATTAGTATGATGACCAAAAGGTTGCTGATCAAATGCAAACTAGTGGCTGTATTAGTCAACCTTGCAAGTAGAAGCAGCAATTAATCAGGTTTCTTTTCTCAGCTAAGAAGAAAACAAAATGAACATCTTATACAGAAAGAAAAAAATGTTCAACCTTGTGGCCAAGCTTAAGCAAGCATTGTGACAGATAATAGATATGACTTTCCACGCCGCCAAAGTTTGGGTAGAAGAAATCAGAAACCATCAAAATCCTGTGCTTCCTTTGTTGATCCATGGCAATCAGAAATCAAGGTCCTGAAAGTCAGAAAATCTATAGTAACTATTAAATAACATCACAAAGAATTAATTATCCCTTGAAGAATGCAACACTGACAAGACAGCAAGATAAGTAGAATACACAGCTTGAAATATTTCATGTGGTCATTATTAGTTGAAGAGAGAGAAATTAAACAGTTTAACTAGGGCAGCTAAAGGAACATAATCTAAGATCCTTAAAGAGCAGCTAAAAATGAAAAACCAGATATGACCTCGTGTAGGCGACCTTGTATAAGCTTTGAGCATAGCTGAACAAAGTGGGGAACCCAGAAGCTTAAATGGTCAAATTGACCTTAGCTACCGATAAAGTCAACAAGTAAAAGATTCATGCTCTACAATATATTCATTGGCATATGCATATATATTATATATATATATATATATATATATATATATATATATATATATATATATATATATATATATATATATATATATATATATATATATATATATATATATATATATATATATATATATATATATATATATATATATGAGTTATTAGGAAAACATATCTAAAAGAATTATGTAATTAGCCAGTCGTAGAACGAGGCAAGGGCTGTCAGGAAGGTTGGGGGCCGACAGCGGATGAGTAGAAAGAGGGAGAGAGACAGCGGGAGTGAAGAGGGAGGGGGCTGTCGGGGACGCTCGGTAGGGGGCGATGGCGGAGGAGGAGGGGGAGAGACAGCAGGAAGGAAGGAGAGTGGGGAGGGGATATCGAGGAGGCTCGAAGGGGCGGCTGCAGAGGAGGAGGGAGAGAGATATCGGTTGGGAAGTAGAGGGGTGGGAAGGGGAGAGGAGCATGAAGGAGGAAGAGGGAGGGGGCGTCGAGGAAGCTTGGCGGGGACGGAGGCGGGGGAGGAGAGGGAGAAAGAGGGAGAGCGACAGCGACAGCGATTGGAAAGAGAGGCAGGAGGCACAACGCCGGGAGAGAGAGAGAGAGAGAGAGAGAGAGAGAGAGAGAGAGAGAGAGAGAGAGAGACAGGAGGAGGTACCGCCACCGATGGAGGGCTGCCTTGTGCACGGACGCGGGGAGGAGCGGCGGGGATCATTGCTGAAGAGGAGGCGGCGACGGCAACGGGGCGAAGTGAGCGATATGGAGAACGAGAAAAGGGTTTCTCTCGGCGCGGGACTTGGCTTGGTTGAACCGATTGTAACATTCGGGTTCAACTCAAGCCAAGTCAATTTCGATCAGGTTTCAAATTGGGCCAGGCGAGCGCCTGGGCGGCCCAGCGTGTGGGCCCAGGCGATCCAACGGCAACTGAGATAGAACTCTTTGGTTACTGAAAACAGCGCTAAAATCCTAAATCACAAAACCAGCGTGAGAACTGAGAAAATAATTAGGCAAATTCATCGAATCGGGCCCCAAATAAGCCGCAAAAGAGTCGTGCGTATACGCGACCCGTAAACGCGCGCCGCCGCACCGTTGTTGGAGGGGAGAGAGGCGGAGAGGGGTTGAAGCCGAAGGATAATAGAGATGGCGATGTGATCGTAGTCCTACTACTTGGATCAAATATATCTGAATATATGCATCACGATCGCCCACAATACCAACCAATCCAAAGAAGAAACCATTGACGACTTATGAGGAGAAGGATGAAGACGAGAAAGCATCCTTGCCATCATAGCGATAACTACAGAGGTGGTCAGGAGGGCATTGTAGTGGATTACCAGCTTGCCATGAGATGATCAACCGGACAAGAACCCCATCAAGAAGAAGGGCGCCAAGGTCGAGTTCAAGCAGATCTCCGAAGCCTCGGAGGTACTCTTCGGGATAAAAAAGTCATCTTTTTTTGTTTGCTACATTCATCATGCCCGTGTTTCTTCTAAAGATCAAACCTTGATCCAAATTCTTGCATTTTTTCCGTCCTTCGCAAGGTGGATTCGCTAGTGATAAACGAGCATGACAATGCGCATGCAATGCAATTATCGTGGGAGTACTGAAACTTCATTCAATCCTCAAGTCTTGCTAGTTCTATTTCTCTATGACAACGTGCCGGCTTCGTCTTGATGATTCTTTTCAAGTCTTCAAACTCTTGAGCGATCCAAGGTAGCTGACCATGAGAAGACTTCCTGCACTCCTTCCAAATCATAAAGCGACCGTCTTCCCTCTCAAAACTTCCCATCCCCTCTCCGCTAGAAGATGCAAGGAAGTTGGCTCTCACTGGAAGGCCGCGCTCTTCCGACTCCTCGAAAGCCGTGACATGGACGAAGCCCGCCGCCTTTTCACCAGAATTCCTTCTCCCGGCGTCCAACTCTACACCATGATGATCGTTGGGTACTCGCGGACCAACCGCATCGACGAGGCCTTCCGACTGTTCGACGGTATGCCGGTGAGAGACACCGCTGCATGGAATTCCATGATCAAGGCCGCCTTAGATTGCGGTGACTTGAGTCTTGGGCGGAAACTGTTCGATGAAATGCCGGAGAGGAATGTGATCTCGTGGACGACGATGATCAATGGGCTCTCACGGTTCGGGTGGATCGATGCGGCGGAGGAGCTGTTTTTAAGGATGCCTCGGCGGGACACTGCCGCGTGGAATGCCATGATTTCGGCGTATTGTGACAATGGAAGAGTTAAGGATGCTCGGTTGTTGTTCGAGAAGACGCCGCAACCCAATGTGATTTCTTGGACTGCAATGATCGGAGGTCATGACCAAAACGGGGAGAGTGACAAGGCATTGCTCCTTTTTCACAAACTGTGGAGTTCTGGGACGACGCTGACGCCGAGCACTTTTGCATGTGTCCTAACGGCGTGTGCCAATGCATCGGAATTAGGACTAGGCACGCAGCTGCACTCCCATACTGTAAGAACAGGCTATTCATCAGATACATTTGTTTCTACTTCACTGGTCAACCTTTATGCCAAGTGCAAACAGATTGAGGATTCAATCCAGCTATTCAGTGAGAGGAAAGAAAGGGATGTGGTCTCTTGGACAGCTCTCATAACCGGCTACGGTCTGAACGATAGACATGAGGATGCACTGGACGAATTCAACAAAATGATTGCATCTGGAATCAGGCCGAATCAGTCTACCTTCACCAGTGCATTGAACTCATGCTGTGGGCTGGAAGCTCTCGATGGAGGAAAGAAGCTCCATGCAACTACAGTCAAGCTGGGTTTGGAACTTGATGTGTTTGTGGGCAATTCACTGGTTGTGATGTACTCCAAATGCGGGGATGTAGAGGATGGTCTGATGTTGTTTGACAGTATGGATAGGAGGAATCTCGTCTCGTGGAACTCGATCATAGTTGGATGCGCACAGAACGGGTATGCAACATTGGCACTGAAGCTCTTTGATGACATGAGACAGATCAACGTACAACCTGATGAGATCACATACACAGGGCTGCTGACTGCTTGTAGCCATTCCAGAATGCTCGAGAGGGGAAGGCACATTTTCCATCTCCTAAAGCATGATTCCTCGGTCCAAGTGAAGCTCGAGCACTATGTTTGTATGGTGGATATCTTAGGCCGGTGCGGAAACCTGGAAGAAGCAGAAGAGTTCATTCGGAACATGCCCGTGGAACCGAACAGCAAGATTTGGTTGGCTCTGCTCGGTGCTTGCAGAATGCATTCTAATATCGAAGTTGCTCGCAGGACTTCCAAGAAGGTGTTCGACATGGAACCAGATAGCAGTGCAGCTTACGTATTGCTGTCCAACATATATGCTTCAGCCGGAAGATGGAATGATGTATCACAAACCAGAGTGATGATGAGATATCGAGGAATCACGAAAGTTCCTGGTTCCAGTTGGATTACGCTGAAGGAAACAAGGCATGAGTTCGTGTGTGGAGACAGGTCTCACCCTATGGCCATGGAGATATACAAGAAGTTGGACTGGCTCGGAGTTAAGCTGAAGGAACTTGGCTATGTTTGCGACAAAACATTTGCGTTGCACGATGTGGATGATGAACAGAAGGAGGCAGTGCTAGCGCACCACAGCGAGAAGCTTGCTATTGCCTTCGGTCTTATTAGTACCGTGGAGGGTAGTACGATTAGAGTCATGAAGAACCTAAGGGTGTGTGGGGATTGCCACTCTGCCATTAAAGTCATATCGCAAGTCGTCGGGCGTCGGATTGTATTGAGGGACGCCACTCGTTTTCATCACTTCAGGGATGGACTCTGTTCTTGCGGAGATTGCTGGTGACTATGTATACATTCTTTCCAAGTGGATAACTCTTCAGCTCATTGCATGGTCTTCGTATTGCACAAGGCAAAAGATTGCTCTGGTACCAGAAGTAATCGAGATATATCATCAAACAGGTACATGTCAGATTGATTGGACGTGCGTTGCATGTCTTCTGGCTTTAAGAAAAAGAAGCAACTCAGTTGTGCACGCCTAATTGTATTAAAAGATCGTACGTGGTGTTTGTGTCCTCGGTGAGTTGGAGTCGCAAACAATGTGGAGTCCTTTGTTGTTCAATTATATCATCATTAATTAATGATTCTTGTTGTTCTAATGACACCGGTGCAGATACAGCATCAGCTGAAGAAAGAAAGGAGAGGGGGCAAAAAAGAACTACATCAGGTAAAAGAAAAAGTACCTGCTTTCCCTCAAGAACTCCAGTTCACGTGTCTCCCAAAGTGAAGCTCTTTCTGATAGCTGCAAGGTCCTGTGAACAGGCTA
Organism: Musa balbisiana; assembly: GCA_004837865.1. Classification (NCBI taxonomy): domain Eukaryota; kingdom Viridiplantae; phylum Streptophyta; class Magnoliopsida; order Zingiberales; family Musaceae; genus Musa; species Musa balbisiana. The sequence goes on along the minus strand of CM017192.1, from coordinate 8,256,390 downwards.
TGTCTCAAGAAACTGGACTAACGCGACAGGTGAATAACTCCTTAGTATTTATTGATTCACCTAATCGTCTCAGTTGTTTGGTGCAACACACAAGTAGTACCGTTTTACAGATGTAAGCAGCTTTAGTGTAATATTGCAGAGGCTAAAGCTTTCTCTAGCTCTCTTCAATCATCAATCGGCCATTGTATCCTTGGTGCTTTCTTCTACGCTGAAGCCTACTTAAATGTCTGTGATTGCAGAGGCTAAAGCTTGGATCTACATGGGACGCATGCTTCTCGGAATGAGTGAGGTGTGCGCCTTCATCAATCAATTCCGGTGCACGCTCGTGATGAATGGTTCCCATGGAGGTGGTCCTTTTTCTGTTCTATGGAGTCTGCACAAAGCTCAAGTGGGTCATTTGTGATAGCAGGTACTGTTCTTACTGCTTGTATGTCTCGGCCAAAGATTCATGTCGCTTATGTATGCTTTACGTTTTCGGTCTAATGTGTCGAAAGCCTTCAGCAACACTGGAGAAGGGATCGACGAGGAGTAAACAACTCGAGTGCATGGATGAGGCTGCTTCGCGTAGCCTTTTTGACTCCCACACTAACTTCATGGGTACTTTATTATTAGTTGTTAATATTAATTGAAGAATTATTGGGTGAGCCAATCTTTGCCTATTTGTTTAACCCCTGTCACTTCCGTAACGTCTCCCTAGACTTTTTACCCGGCTCTCTGTGCTTTCATTGTTGGGGACCGCACCACTGTCAGCAAGAATCCAAAGCCTCGACATGTCATCGGGTCTATTATTCTTTTGTTCTGCGGCACAGCTTTATGTATTTATTTTATTTCTGTGCTTTCCTCTCTTATTTGTTTTATTTTATTTTATGGTGGCCTGCAAGCGGAGAGAGTTTACAATCTCTCTCTGCTGCTGCTGCTGCTGCTGCCGCTGCCGCCGCCGCAGCTCCTGCTGTTACAATCTTGGACACTCCTTTTTCCTCTTCTTCGATTCACAGAGGCAGAAAGCTCTGGGAGATCTTAATGTGGCCACTGTGAATTGATCGTTTCTTCTTTTGTTAAGCATCAGAGGATGGAAGCCACCAGAAGAAGTCTATCTCTATCTCCAGTCCTGATCTCCTTCTACTCCCATGCTTTAATGCATTGTTTAAAAACGACTGTTGCAGATTCTTCTGATTTTTGGCAATGTTGTGTTCAAAATCTTGTCTGATGTAATGGCCCTTTAGGTGCAGTTGCTGCTGAGTTTCTTGGATCGAAACCTTGTTTTGGTTGATCTCTGGTTCTGTGTCCGTGTCTTCCTGGAGTTTTTGGGGTAGTTCAAAGATTTGGTGGAAAGATTCAATTTTGGAGTGGGTTTAGATTTATCTGCCGTGTTACGTTTCCTGATGCTTGACTAAGGGCCCGTTCTTGTTCTTGTTGGGGTACTTGTTTCAAGATGAAATGGATCAGATCCTAGGCGTCGCATCAAGTTCTTTGTGAAATTGGTTTTCTTTGATTCAGCCTTCCAAAGATTTGAAACTTGTAGGGCATTTCATGTCATATTATAGGTTTTTGCTCCTAAACTTGTAGGATGGCTAAGAAAGGTGGCAAATCCTCTGGGGATATAGAAGAAGGGCCGCACCACTCTAACTCGAATGACAGTGACGAAGATAGCCTCTGCTTCTCAGATGCAGAAGAGCATTCTTGGCATTCGCCGTATGGCTCCAACTGTGGCAGTTCCACTCACAATGTCTGCCGGATCTCTGGCGCATCCTGCCGTGAGATCAATGGATTTCAAGAGCCTTGTAGAAAATCCTGTGTCTCACAGTCTTCGCTTGATGATGATCTGGAGACTGGCACTTCGATGGTGAAGGTAAATACTGATAAGGGTGAGAGAGATTGCAGGATATGTCATCTCAGCTTGGAGAAGGCAGCTCCAGAGTCGGGAGTCCCGATTGTGTTAGGCTGTTCCTGCAAGGGTGATTTAGCCGCTGCCCACAAGCAGTGTGCTGAGACCTGGTTTAAAATCAAAGGAAACAAGTAAGCTTGCAATTTCTCGTCTTACTCTTTCTGCAATCTTTTGTTGCTTCATAGGTCCTGAGGTCCTTTAGAATATGGATGATCCTGGATTGATTGAATTATGTATGATGCCATATTTGTTAAACATCCATATGAAGTCTGCATTTGATGTCTATGTTGATAATGCCAATAGGAGCAAACCCTATTGGGTATTAGGTCGATACAACTTCAACACCAGCTGAAATGCACAAAACACAAGTCATGCAGATATGATTTCTGTGAAGATTCTAGAGAGGAAAACCATGCATCTGCATGCACATAGCTAGTTTGTCTTTCAAATCATGTCATTTTTTATATTGGCTTCAGAAAGACGTATGGAACTAAGTAGACGATAACAAAATGACAATTTCCGGAAGCAATGGAAAAGTTGAGTAATCACTTGACCTACTTTGTGGATAAAATGCAACGCATAATGTGCCAGTGTAGTATAAAAAACTAGTACATGATAATTATAAAATGAGGAAATGTAATATGATCAACCTTTTGTTCATGTCAATAGTGGCAGAGTTTAAACATCAGGAAACCGTAAATTGAACTTTCTACACCATTGAGTTATGTCAGGTGCAAATAACACTAGTTCAAAGTATGAACCATTACCAGATTGGAGATAAAAGAGAGTGCAATCGATGAACGAAAGGACAAACAGATGATGCGGGCAAACCAAGTACAGGGACTGCATGTCCGAAACACAGTGCAGCCTACCACCTTTCATGCAGATATATAAAAACAGTTCTCCTGTTGTATATACTTAACGATGATTTTTCTGTCTGTTTGTATATAAATATTAAAATGTCAAACTTTGCTGTTATAGAACTTAAGTTTAAATAAGTAGGTCAGAAATTTATAGAGCATAAATTTAGGCACTTTCCTAAGAACAATTTAATCTGCATAAGCAAAATTGGTTGCATTTGGTCTGTTCTAGATTCTGACATTTGAGATCAATCTTGAGGTTTCAAATATTTCAATGGTGCCTCCATGATGTGGGGTTCATACATCCAAGTCCTTTGCCTAATAGTGGAAACAAAGATTGAGAAAAGAGGAAAGTGTTAACTGGAAATAACGTATACTAAGTATTCAGGAAAACGTTATTTGTACTTCTCAGACTGGTCAGGTGATATATGTTTTCTGCTATTTCCTTACCTTCTTGTACAGTTTGTAATTTCTAGTGGATATTATCAGACTGATTCCCTTTTTGAAGGATGCCCTACATGAATGGGAAAGAAAAGGAATCTGTTGAATGGTAGAACTATAGGAGGCACAGCAATTTTTTTCAGATCTTTTGAAGGATGTCCTACATGAATGGGAAAGAAAAGGAATCATGGATCTGACTGTTTCTCATGTGCCTCATGTTTTTGCCTTTGTCACCACCATGTAAGAAAGTGCAAACATGAGTGTGCAAACATAAAATTGGTGTCAACACCTTAAAACATCCAGTCAGTTTCTAGTTTGCGTTAGGTTCTGCCATAATGAAAGAGGCCTCCTTTATCACTCAGCATTTCTATGACATGGTGGTTCAGTATTTCTATCATGACATGGACAATCTTCAGTTATATTCTCTCGGCATACCGTGCCACTCAAATCTTTTGATGAACTAAGTTTGTTTTCTGAATATTTTTTGTTTGTGTTTATCGTTCTAGGATCTGCGAGATTTGTGGCTCAACTGCACACAATGTGGTTGGCGTGAGCGAGACTGAACCCATAGAGCAGTGGGACGAATCTAACAATTCTACAGCTCCACCTGCTGCTCCGCCACCACCTTCAGAAAGTCGGAGCTTTTGGCAAGGGCATCGTTTTCTTAAATTCCTGCTCGCGTGCTTGGTGCTCGCATTTGTTGTCTCCTGGCTCTTCCACTTCAATGTTCCTGGCTGAATACGAACTGGCATATGGTGAAAAATTAAGGTTAAAACCGTGTCTCTCTTGGTACGGGTGTTTCGAGTTTGTTTTGAGTGAAGGAAATGTTCAAGCGAAAAACCGCAATGACTAGGCCCTCCGGAAAGTGTTATATATCTATCATCTGTGTGATATGGCATGAAAACAAAGCTAAATTTTGCAACCTTGTTGGATGCATTGGCCTTTGTTGAGTCTGCTATGAGTGTTCCAATGGCATAACTTCTCTTTTCTTGATCATTCTACTATTGTTTGAAGCCACATTTCTTAGCTGAATGTTGAATGCTTGTGATGATGCATGATGTATTCTATAATCAACCACTTACTACAGAAAACCACGGATACTGTTCTATGTCAGAGAACCTTCATGTGTGAAGATTGTATAGACCATACGTTTGTTGCCTGTAAGATGTACATATCAAACACATGCAAAGATGGCAGTACATGAACTAACTATCGGCGCACTAGATGGAAGGTGTCACGCCGGGGCCCATCCACGTGGTGGGGCCAGCTGACTTATCCAAACGTGTTAGGTTGGGATTGGCCCACCCGCGAATGGAGCCCAGCCCATCATGGACGGTGGACAGCGTCGGGTTTCATCGTAGTTGACTCGAGTGGGTCAGATTCGAATAGGACTCTCTGAACCCGAGTTGGATACGGGACGGGCTAATGTAACCGAGCGATCAATTGGGTTCGATTAAGGATGAGATAAAATGTAATAATATCTTTTCGATTAAAATGTAATCAATTATTTGGATTTAGGATATAAAGTGTAATATGTTTCTATAGGTATCCATCACATGATAAATCAAAAGACTCAAATAAGAATAAATACCTCAAAAAATCGAGGCATTTTATTACATGACTCAAACTCAAATAATTAATTTAGGTATTTATTTTTGAATGATTTCTCTAGAAAATATTTATATTTAGGATATTTTCCAATCATTATTCTCATTTTATTTTATTGTATTTTAAATTCTCAAATAGTACTTCTAATTTAAAAAATATTTAAAATGTTATTTATTATAATATTTTAGTATATTATAATATTTTGGTATGTTAGTGTTTTTGTCAACACAATAAAAATATTGTAAGAAAATATTATAAATAATTTAAATCAATTTTTATTCTCAATTAAATTAATTACAAATCTAAAAATATAATATGATAATGATCTATGTAAAATGATAATTAAATATGCATACTATGATTAAATTTATAGTAATTTTAATAAAGTTTACAGGATTTTTAATATCATAAACAAATCAAATGAAATTATTATAACAGTTGAAAATTAATAAAAAAATTGATGAAATTTTTTTAAAAAAACATTTTAGATATTTTAATTTAGAAATATTTTTTAAAACAACAAAAAAAATACTTTTAAAAAAACAAAAAAAAATTTAAAAATCGATCTTTATTTTTCTACTCTATTCATCGAATAGAGATACCAAAATTTAAATGGAACAGATGATTGCCATCACTCGCAAAAATCTCAGCAGCTGCCATTGAGAGAGAGAGAGAGAGATGCGTGGGAATAGGGCTGATTTGATGTTGAATGCTGTGAGTGGATGATTACGTTTCTCTCTCTACGCCAGCTTTTCAACCTGGCCACAGTATCGTACAGTGATCAGTGGACCAGGCGGCCTCGGAATTCGCGAATCGACGGAAAACTCGGGCGATCCACCCACCTCTCCTCCCTCCCTCCCTCCCTCCGCTCCCGCAAGCAAGCAAAAGATATCCCTGCGCGCTTTAACTCCTGCGCTCAAAAAGAGAGAGAGAGAGAGAGAGAGAGAGCTAAAGATGAGGCCAAAAGAGAGAAAAGATTGCTGTAGAAAACCAAACCCAGTGGCTGCGGTACTACTCTCTCTCTCTCTCTCTCTCTCTCTCTCTCTCTCTCCTTCCCCGGTTCGGATGACTGACAGTGAAGGGAACTGCAGAGAACGACGTCAGCCCCACCTCCGTAACATGCGCCTTTCCCTGCCCACCTACCCCGTTTCTCCATCAAGAACCAAACCTTTTGGGGGGTGGGGGGGTAATAACAGCGATTCCTCAGCGAATCCACTACGACCCATCATTTCGTAACTCGACACGTCGTCCAGCGGACGAGCTTGATCGACGCGATAACCTCCTGTTATGGACGACAGCAGCAGCTTGGCCACCATCATGAGTTCCGCCACAGCTACCTACAGTGGTGTGACATCCGCCTAACACCCTCTTCCTCTTCCTCTCCCTCTACAACAGGTTGCGTGCGTCTGTTACGCCGTTCCATCCACGCCGTTGGCCCACCTGACGACGCTAGTGCTCGCCGTAGAGGTCGGCCGGCTGGGCCCCGGGACAGCCGGTGGTGGATACAACGTCTCGTTCTGGACGGGGTCCGCCGGATACGGCCCACCTGACCAATTTCCAAGTACGTCGACACCAGCCGCTGCAGCTATTCACCTTCGAGCGAGCAAGGACGAACCAACGGTGTTCCGAGAGGCCTGGCGAGGTCCCACGTGCGCCCGCCACGGACCCTAATTAATTGACCTCTCTGTCTCTGTCTCTGTCTCGCTCTCTCTCTCTCTCTCTCTCTCTCTCTCTCTCTGCTGTGCTCTCGGTGCAATCCAATCGCCGTGTTCAAAGAGGCGTAACTGTTTGTTGGTATTCCCTGTTGTCATATACGCTGCTACTGTTCTCTGAGAGCAAATCGAAACGGGGGAGGGGGGAAGAGTGAAGGGAGTCGGCATCATGATATACATAACGTGTAGTTGGATGGGGTAAACATGAACTCCAGTTCTCATCATATCACAGCCGTGTTCCCTCTTTCTCCTTTCGCTTTCACTGCTCCACTGTTCACTCTCTTTTCCTTCTTTATCGCTTGCTCTGTGGAAAGCAAGAGAAGCAGCGAAAAGTTGCGAGCATCTGCCCCCTCACTCTCTCCAGGGTTGGGCTACGAGAAGCGTAGTAGCGGCAGTAGTAGTAGTAGTAGTAGTAGTAGTAGTAGACAGAGGAGTTGACGCGAGAAAGGAAAAAAAAGAGAGATGGCTTCGTCGGCTGCGGATCGATTCATGGGAGGCGGCGGCGGCGGAGGAGGTGGGGATGAACAGATGCTACTGCACCCCCAGATGTACGACCACGTCCCGCAGCACAGCAGGAGGGAGAAGCTGCGGTTCCCGCTGGAAGGGTCGTCGCCGCCGCCGGCCTCCTTCCTGCTTCTCCACGACGCCGACGCTGCTCCCTCGCTCTACCCCGCCAATTCCCTGACGGCCTTCCTCCCCTCCTCTTCCTCCTCCTCGTCCTACTACTCTCACAACCCCACCCTTAACTACGGTGACACCCAATTCGACGGCCACGGCGCGCTGCCGATCCCCGCGCAGCACCAGATCCCCATCCAAGGCTTCTCCCTCTCCCTCACCTCCTCCTCCTCCCCTCGCCCCCCGGCTTCGCGGCACCACCTCGCGAGCCGGCCGGCCCCCCTGGGGCCGTTCACAGGCTACGCCGCCGTCCTCAACCGCTCCAGGTTCCTGGAACCGGCGAGGAAGAAGCTTCTTGAGGAGGTGTGCCGTGCGGGACACCAGGCCGCGGCGGGAAGCGGCGGCGGCGGCGGCAGCCGGGAGATGCTCCTGGACGCGGATCCGCCCAGGGAGTCGCTGATGGATCACGGCGTCGACGTGGTGGCCGGCCATGGAACGAAGGAGGACCGCGCGGTCGCCGGCACGGAGCAGCAGTGGAAGAAGACCAGGCTCATCTCCATGCTTGACGAGGTGAGCGGCTTGAATTATTTCTTCTGTGTACTGCTGCTTTGAGATGACTTCGTTCGGCTTCTTGTTGTGTTACGTCGTCCTTTTTGGATCCTCTTGCTTGTGCAAGTCTCCCAAGCAGTCTACTTTATTTGAAGGGTCTTGTGTTCCTTCATGTCAAAAGGTTTTCGATGCTACTGGTGAGATCTCGTTACTGTGTGAAGCCATGGATTTACTGCTCCTGAATCTGCTATTGCAGGGTTTGATTCAATGTATTTGAGATGATAGGGTTTAATCTTTCGTCACTTAGGAATAATTGAACATTTACTTGTACAGACTGATCCATTTAGATTGAAACAACTGCTTCTTTCCTGCATATCCTCGTCTTCCTCCTCAGACTTGTTGTCAGTGGAAGACAAGATGAAGTGGTTGCCTTGTTTAGGATCGACCCCGTTTAGCCTACAATCTGGCAGATTAGAGGCACTTGGTTTGATTTGCATGTCATAGTAGAAGGTTCACAAGTATTTGTTTGCTTATGAATTGTGCTTCACTTAATACTTGATGATGTGAGACTGTAGAGAAAGGATCAGACTGTGAGGAAAGCTATGCCATTTTATCTCTTGTGGTCAAACTCCTGTGATAGTTGATGAGGTTTATCTGCACTAAGCTCATGGTTGCGCCCAGCTGATGCATCAAGTTCATGCTGACATGTCGTAAATTATGCTTTGTTGATACATCAGATCTGTGGATTCTTTGTTTTGTGGTAGCTGTTAATTGCAGAAGTCATAAACCCAGTGTTGTAAGCTGGAACGAATTCAAGAACTGTACACATTTATAAGGCCATCTCACTCAAAAAAAGGTTTGTAGTTTTAGCCTAATGGAAGTGAATTTTTTTATTGGAGCAATCGCAACAAAGTTATTCAACTCGAGATAGCGATTCGGTGACTTGAATCGCAGGTCACTGCTAATGATGTTTAAGGATAAAGCTTTAATCAGGAAGAATGTGGCCTATTCTAAATGCTAAGAGAATTGCTGTCTTTAAGTTTCTCAATAGAAGGAAGATGGAGATTACATCAATTAATAGGTTGACATTTTGGAAAACATGAGGCAAACTGCCGTGTCTTCACATCTTTGTATTCTCGAGGATTCTTTATACGAGTTGAAGTGCTTTTATCGAGTTTTCGATGACATTTCATTTGACTTATTTGCGTAGTTAACGCGCCTTTGGTTATGTTACAAAGATTGATTTGTTGAAAGTACTATTTTTTTTTTCTTTATGCTTTTCATCTCCTTTCTTACTGTTTATTTAGACAATTCCAAGAAGTTACATAAACCATAGCCATCTCGATAATGGTCGCCTTGAACATTATTATGAACATTATTCAAATCCTTGTTGGGTATTAGATGCATTTTAAGTAATAGAAAGTGCGCGAGGAATTAGGAATAACCGTATAAATTGTTGTTTGATCTATGAAAAGCACCATGTATGTCAACATAATAACCAGCTTAAAACTTTGCAGCTTTTCGAGTATGTTATGTCTTCATCTTTTGATGTGAGTTGACTACATTCCAATGATAACCTTTTAGGTTTACAGAAGATACAAACAATGCTACCAGCAGGTTCAAGCTGTGATTGCTTCGTTCGAGTCGGTCGCTGGATTGAGTACTGCTTCTCCATACGCATCGATGGCTCTCAAGGCCATGTCCAAACACTTCAAGTGCCTTAAGAATATCATATCTGGCCAACTTCGGCAGACGAGCAATAAAGGTCACGGAGACGAAGGTGTCAGCAGAGAAGATATCTCAAGCTTTGGGCTCCTAAACAGTGGTAATTATCTACAAAAAACAACCAACAGCCCTGCTACCTTTGCACAACCGCACGTTTGGCGGCCACAGAGAGGGCTTCCTGAACGCGCCGTATCTGTGCTTCGAGCATGGCTTTTTGAACATTTTTTGCATCCGTGAGTAGATCGAACTTTATTTCCATTAAAGATGCATAACTTTGTGGTGATGAATGCTTGTCTGCTTATCATGTTAAAAGTTTATAGTGCCTGATGCAATTCCTTAAAACCTTCTGTGTTTTAGAAACGATAAATTCTTTACGACTGATCTCAGAGGACTTGTCGTAGTTACGGATAAAGAGGCTCCATACAGAACCGGAAAAGAAGAGCATGTAGTTTTGCTAATTTTGATAGCTTTCTAGCTTTCATTAACAGAACTAAGATCCCATATTTTGTTATGACATGCTTAACATGAATGTGCACTATTTTCCTTTGGTATTTCTTTCCTCTTGTAATTACATGTTGTTAATATGCGAAAGTGATGCCTGAAAATTTTATATTTTGCTACCAATCAAGTTGGTATTTTTTATAACAAAAAAAAACAAGATGTTGGCCTGCACTAAGACACTCGGACACTTTTAAATTAGCTGGCTTTTGTCATCACCATGGCCGATCGTGTTTTCGTCCGAAAGATGAAAAGGTCAGCCACTAGTCAATGATATGCAATAATTTGATAGTATTTGCAATAATTTAACAGTGGTACAATCCTTGTTGCTTAGAACTTTTTGGATTATTGGACACATCTATATATGATCATTTTCTTATCGTCTTCCAGGTACCCTACCGATGTCGACAAGCAGAATTTGGCTAAACAAACTGGTCTAACAAGAAATCAGGTGAAAGCACGGTGTAATTTGTATCTATACATGCTTGGTATTAAGCGTAGCGAACGTATTACTGCATTGAGTTAATCTCTCTTGCTCTCATCAACACTCCACTATTTTTGTTTTGAGCAGGTCTCTAATTGGTTTATCAATGCAAGAGTAAGACTCTGGAAGCCGATGGTCGAGGAAGTACATTCCCTAGAGCTGCGCCAGAAAAACAAAACATCGGCGAGCGGTAGCAGCAACTGTGCCACCACCGACGAACAACCTCAGCCGCCTTCCTCTTCGCGGACAAATCCCTTGAGTTCTCCACAATTCCAGATAGCGAGCGTATGCCGCAATCAGAATTCGGTGGCTGAAGGCATTCACGAGGAGCTGACCTCCATGCGCAACCACATCCAAGGAGGGCCTGTCAACTTTGTGTACAATGATATGTCGAGCCACCAGCATGTTGCAGGTGGAGCCAGTGTGGTTGCCGCCGGAGGAAATGGAAATGGTGTCTCCCTCACGCTCGGCCTCCATCAAGACAGCGGGGTGTGCTTCTCTGAACCGCTTCCGCTCAACGTGGCCCGTCGATTCGGCCTAGAAGAGTGCAACGACACCTACCTGGTGAGTAGCTTCGGAGCGCAAGAGAGGCAATTCGGGAAGGACGTCGTCGGTGGTCGTCTGCTTCATTCATGATTCGGTTGGGTGAAAGCTGTAGCAGTCCCAAGTTTGTAAGATGGAGCTATGACTGCTGTTGTATACCAACAACAGGCTGTGCCATTGGAGGCTTTTTGGCATTGTTATACCCTTTCGATGCATGTGGTTCTTCGCTTTTTCTTATTCTCTATATGGAAGCACTTCCTTTTAGCATTGAACATGTTGTCGACGGTGCAGAAAAGGAGACTCGATCCAAGTCTTCTCTTCACTTTTTAGTCATCATCATGGCCATAGTATGCATTGCTATATATGTCCCAGTCCAGTTCACTTTGGAGGAAATCGAGGCCATCTGAACTGAGATATCAGCCTTGGGATTCGATGACGACTTCCACTTCGTGAACGTCGTGACATGCAACAAATGATACGACGCAAACAGTGGCTGGTGTAGACAGCTCGGGAGGCAACTCTTGCATCCTTCGGGGATTGAAGAGCTGTTGCCAGCCAAGAACATGGTTGAAAGACGGATCGCGATCGATGACCCGAGATGTCAAGGATCTGCCGAACAAGTACCGAGAATGTGTTCGACGAAATCTCTTACCGACGCACAGGTTGGAATTAGTTCGAGATATAATTGATATAGAATATTTGCCATATTAGAAATGGTATCAGATGGCTGATCATGTGCCAGAGATGGCTAACAGCGGCTTCTGCACGCTGCTTGGGGGATAACTCTTGCGTCCTTGGGGTTGAGAGCCGTCGCGGGTCCAAACCCTGCCTCGGAAGGAACATAGGAGCAATGAAGACGCCCTGCGAAAGGGAGAACCAGAAGGTTTTGGTGGGGAAGAACGAGTCCTCCCATGGCACACATCGTGATCCGAGCCGCCCTCTTGGGAGCTCTCGTGGAAGAGCGAGAATAGTGGTCTATAAATCAGGGGACTGTTCACCTGCGACGCTTGCGTTGGAAATGACAGGTACTGCTGATACGTCGGAATAATTGCTTTTCCTCGGAAATGACATTCGCATTACAGCAGACTTCATGTGGGTTGAGGTGGTGCGTGCTGATGCGACTCCGACTGCTTTTTCCATACAACACTTGTCGCCTTCCCGCTGCCGATTTCTTTTCTCTTCGGCAAAAGCAGCTGCAGCGGCAGTGGTGTTGGTGACGGAAGAAGAAGAAGAAGAAGAAGCGATAAGACCTGACAAATTTTCAGGGGTGTATATGTATATGTATATATGAAGGCACGTGTGGATCCCTACGCGTCGGATGTGCACGAGAGGGCGCCATACAAACCAACAGAACCGTAGTGCAGTGGTGTGAGTCAAAACTGTGGACGGGTCTATTCGAATCGACAATAACAAGTCGTGACGTCCCCACACTCCGTTACACTGCTTCCAATACGTGCATATAGACGGATCTTAACTACAGAACTTACGTAATTATAATATTTATAGATCATATTTGGATAAGTGTATAAGTCCAAGAAGGAAATAGAAAAAAAATATAGTTGACATTTATCTTATAAACTCTCGAAGTTTATATATAGTTGCCATTTGTCTTATAAACTCAAGTAAATTATTATTATCTAGGAGCAAATAGAAAAAAATAATAATTTAGAAGCACACACACACACACACACACACACACACACACACACACACACACACACATATATATATATATATATATATATAATACATATATACACAAGGTTTTGAAAGAACATTAATTAAACTATTAGCATCCTATGGTCAATTGAGAAACAAACTTACCCAACAAAATGGTACGAGTGTGTATTGATTAGTGACCATGTTAAGGCATGGCAAAAGGCAAGCATATGATTCCATGAGCCACGTATCTGATTATTTTTAATGGAAAACAAGTGTGTTGCTTGATAACAGAGCAGAAGGAGACCTAATGACCCACAATGCTGATTGTAGTAAGATCATTACTCTGCCAATATCCAATTACAGGGAAATGGCAACTGTTTGCTAAACAGTTCATCCATAAGTAATGCATGCACACCACATGAAGAAGAATGGAGAAACATGTTGCCACAACTATAAATGTTTATGGTTACCAAGAACCAGCATGGAGAGAGAGAGAGAGAGAGAGAGAGAGAGAGCTATCTATCAGCCAATAGAGCAGCAGACAGACATGGTTCAAGAAGCATCATCAGCCAACTCCCTCTCATAAATGGCAGACACATGTAGCTAGTAAAAGCAAAGATAGAAGATGACTACCTGAGTTGTATCTCAGCATCTCATTCTTGGTTGCATGTACATGTGGCCGAATATATGCTTGTTTGAGTATTTCTCAGATTCCAGCCTTCTGCTTCACGATCATGCAGTGACAGAGCATCCCTTGATGGGTAATGGTTACCCATTTGCAAGTCTGCTTTAGAGCAAAACGACTGCACAACTTTGAGAAAAGATACTATTTGAAGCTTAGTCAGATACAGCTGCTAATTTTACTTTAGACACAAAGCAATACCACTCATCTGGCTCCCCCAGAAATTATGGGATAAGCGACTCGCACTTTGCAATCTCTCTCTCTGTCTCTCTCTCTCATTACTACATAAGAAATGGTTTTCACTTCGGGAAATTGCCTCTTAAGCGTATATGTTCCAGGGTTCGGCGAAGCCCATACTTGTTAACAGCTGCATTAGCAGCTCTGAAACCGTCACCATAGGCAAGTGATGTGTCTTGAGCAATTTGATGCATGAAGAACTCACCGAGTTTCTTCTCGGTGGCAGACTTTCCTGCTTTCTTAGATGATGGAATTGAAGAGGATGATGACGACGAAGAGGATGATGGCACATAATTGGATGAGGATGGCATACTAGTTGACCCTGGCATAACCTCAGATTCAAGCCACATATGGGCAAGAACCTGACAGATGCCTTCTTCCACCTCAGGGCTTAAGTTCTGATAGCCTAATAAGGAAAAAAAAAAATCCAAGCAAAATAACTACCCCACTGAGACGAAACAGACACCTAGGGAGAGAAAGATGGGCCATGTTCAACTGTAATTTATGGAATATAAGAATTAAATGATTTCATAAGTTCAATTACATTATGGCAATGTAATTATTTGCAATTTAGAAAAATATACCTCTGAGACGTAACCAACCATGCATTAATTCATGAGCAAGAATGGAACCAGTTAACAGCCTGCACTTAGAAGAACAAAGAAACATCAGGGTGTTTGACCTTTTTTGCTAAATTAAATGTGTTACTAACTTGTGACTTCTACAAGATGGAACACAATGATTATCTTCTATAGAAAAAAGAAGTTTATATTATGAGTTTATGACTCATAATAGATGAGCAAACAGCAGGGGTGAAGCTATGCTCAGGCCCTCATTGCAGGAGCTTTGTTCATTAAGGCACCTTTGTTTAGTAGACAGACAGAAAACTCCAATCTTTTCTATTTACCAAACATTGCAAGGTAAAAATGAGCATGATTCCTGACCATGAACCTAATATTATGCTTTGTTGATTACTATACGAAGGAGTTAAACAGATCCCTGTTGCTTATTACTACAGAAAATTATAATTATTAGAAACATTACTATTATGTTTTGTTGATGAATATTAGTGAAAGAATGCAAGGGGTTGAAAACAACTTTATGATTTGTTGAATGACAATTCATCTTTGGCAAATATTTATTTGTTTAATTAACAAAATACCAACTTAATTTCACTTTACTATCCTAATCATTTTGCACAAAATCCTACTCCGATTTACATGAGAAGCACAAGCTCCTCTGTTGCATAACACTCAAAATAGAAAATAGAAAAAAAAAATATTTTAGTATTAAAAAATACAGCTAACTTTAGCATCGTATGAGGATGTGACTAACCTGGGAAGGCCATACAATACGAGAATTGCAGTGACTTCGCATTGACGGGTCAACTTTTGTGGGAAAGTCCGCATGTCCAGAATTCTGTTTCCCCCAATTTTTGGCCTTCTAAGTATCTATAGATTGGAAACGTCACAGCTTAGACATCAGCACAAACTAAATCAAAGTGGAAGGAGATCACTTACACTGCTAACAGTTTGTTCCTCAGAGAGACATAAGCCTCTTGTTTCAGGCATGTGGTGATGACCCTAGTAGGAAAACAGATTCAAAATCCAGCACTACCTCCAGGATAAGCATGTCAAAACTCAAAACAATCAAGAAAGCTTACATCTTTCTCCCCTTCCATGGCTTCATTAAGCGCCTGCCTTTCTACCAAAAGCATGGGAATTTCTTGATTTATTTTCATGTTCATTCCTTCATAATAATCTCTAATTGAGTGGTATAGAGACTGACAGTCAACAATATCCATGATAGCAGAATCAAGACATTCCAAGCACAAGCTACGGCCATCTCCTAGGCAGATATATCTTGTGCTTCTTGACTTCAATATGAAGTAAAAGAGGGAAACTAAGAAATTATCAAAGAAGGATGTTCTAGATAACATGAG
This sequence comes from Musa balbisiana, assembly GCA_004837865.1. NCBI lineage: Eukaryota > Viridiplantae > Streptophyta > Magnoliopsida > Zingiberales > Musaceae > Musa > Musa balbisiana. The sequence goes on along the minus strand of CM017192.1, from coordinate 8,240,947 downwards.
CAATTATTTTTTTCTCAGTAACCATTTCATACTTGAAACAAGACACGGAAGTTCCTCCAATAAAACAAACACCACCCGTACCTCCATTCTCTCACAACTACAGCATCGAGGTGTGCGATCATGTTCATGTGATGGACAATATTTTTGGCCCCAAAAGGGGTGAGCTCTATACTCAATTAAACCAGCCCTGTTTGTTGGGATCTGTTGGCAAAAGAAAATGAAGATAAACTTTTGTTAGAAAAGTTATGAAATCCATTATGAAAAAAAAAAAAAAAAAGAGTGTTTGAAACGCAAAGTAATGAGATGTTAGGCTTTCAGCTAATGAAAAAGCTTCAATAGTTATACATGGCATATACCACACCACAGGACACTTGATCATTTATATCTTTTTAAAGAGCATATGTTAGAGATTTAGAGCATTCAATTTGGCGAATTTCAAATTGACAATATCAATGGTTGTTGTTACACAAGACAAATATTTACAAATTACAAAACTTACTATTTGGTGAATTACAAAGATTTCTAATTCATATGGGTTCCTATCAAGAAATATATCAAAATATAATGCCAATACAAGAAGCAGAAAACCTTTTAGAATTTCAATTTTATGCTATGGTGCAGACTTAATGCTGAAAGGATTCTGAGCAAGGTAGCAAATCCAAGGACCACAGTGGCAGTGAGATAACAATATCCCATACTGACAAGGAATGAAATCCAGTCAAGTTGGAGCAAGCGGAAGTCCCTAAAAGATTTTCTGAATGATAATAGAGGCCAAACAGACTGATAATCAGACAATCACTAATATATATACCACAAAGTACCAATACTTAAAAACAAGAAAACCAGGATAGCGTGAACTTCTATATAAAAAATAATTCTACAATGTTCTGATGACAGAGTTTCTTGTAACCATTTACATGATAGTAGTTGAAAAATGGTAAAAAAAAAATCAAGGAATAAGTTCTTACAAATTCATGGCAGACATCACATTTGGGGTGATGCAACTCCTTATAACATGACTTGTGGTATGGATCAATGCCTGACAAAGTAAACTAAAATAACCACCACATTTAAGAGCCACTTCACAGTAAAAGCTGCTCTGAAAAGACAGATGCTAATGTATTATGCATTAAAGAAGTGAAGCAACATATTTCTTTAAAAAGGAATTAACACACCTCATTCTCACAGATAAGCTGACCACAAGCATGACAACGAAAACATTGTGGGTGCCAAAAGGTTCCCATGCAGCTTAAATAATGTCCATAACCTATTTCATGGTGACATCCTCCACAAATTCTGCAGGGTAGAAGGCACAAGCATGATTATTTGGTGATCTGCTATAAGCCTGAAAGCATATAAACTAAGAAGAATAACAAATCAAACCTATATCCTCTGGGCAAAACCTGTACAGGGTAATATGGTTGAGAGGAGGACATGCTCAAACTTTCTTGGATAGCCCTAGCTAGCTCGTCGTCATCATTTCCCCGGCCCTTGTAGCCAGCAGCTATCCAGGAGTTGATACACCACTCAGAAATAATTAGCAGTTTAACCAAACACTTCAGACATAAAAGGAAAACTAAGATAAAAATTTTATTTGAAACCAAGTGTGAAAAAACAAATTTGGTGGAATCAAATTTTAGAAGCTCACATAATTAAACCTACCATTACGTCTCTTGGCATCCTCATCAAGAGAAAGTGCAATTGCACGATCAAGATCTTCATTTTCAGCTTTAGATCGGTCATTCTGGTAACAGCTTGCATAAAAAAATTTCACGCAATCATATGAAAGAAGATGAAATTGACATATTAAACATATCCCTAGTATAAATTTCAGGTAAATTTAGGAAAAACCAACTTATGTGTATCAATGTCTACTAAAGATAGAACCTTCCTGAGACATTTAACATGCAGTCTTGATTGTTGAATCAGAGAGGAATCTTTACCACTGGTTTAATTGGTCCATGAAACAAGTTTTCTTCCCCATTTACTTGTGGATGACGTCCATTTGACACTCCGGTACCTGTCCCTTTAAAAAACTTGCAGAGCCATCTCATAAAGCGAGACCTTCTCCTAGTATATGGAGCTATATTTCCTGGTCAGATAATGAGATTTGATAAAATACTATAAGATTGCTATCAAACATGAGGTTCGATGATAAATATATCGATCATGCCATTTTTATTTCTTAAAAAAAGAAGGGATGACAGAAATTGCATCATATTCAAATTGTATTCTGAACATGTGAAGCTTTGACCTAAATCAAAGATCAAATATCTCAAAGAACATGGCATAAGAAGAAGAATTGTGCAGAGTATCAGATCCTCCATCAATATTTTTCTTAATAGTTAAAAATTAAAATAAGCTAGAATACAATTTTCAAAATTTCTAAATGCTGATTCTTCTGGTTAATTTACATGACAGCAAGATTGTCTCTGCTTGAGGAAATGCTCTCTGATAAACTTGAGCCTCCTGAAATGGAACATCTCATACAACTTTTCATATTTCCAATGTATTTATTCTTATTTACCTGCTAAAAAGTGTCACTAGCATATGGTCAGTTGTCCTTGTTTGTAGGCTAACACAGTATTATGAAATTTTAAAATACAGCAGAGTATGTTTCCACTCCAATGTAATTATTGATATATATGTTCTACTTGTAATAATAAGAGAAAATTATTTATATAAAACTGTCAGAATTGGTTTTTCACATGAGGCCGGGATAAGTGATACTATCACGGATCCTAATTCTGCCATTTTTCCTGATGAAAACTAGTCAAATCGGAAACCATCGTGCCGGTATTGGGCAGTGCATTGGGGTCAAAGGTCGAAATTCCCATCCTTGATGGTAAACTATTGTTTTTTTGCTATGCAATATTGTCAACATGTTCTTCATATCCCCGTCAAAAATGCTTGAGCCCTTTTTTTGGCCATTGATAGGTAAACTCTTTTATCTCTTACATTTTCTTCCTCGAGCAACAAATAGATCAAATTAGAAGCAGATTTCGGAATGGACATCCGAACCTGAGCACACCTGCAAATTCTAGTGACAGCCACAACGAATTGATGCTCTTGCGAATTCTCGTAAGAGGAGCAACGAATTAATACTCATGCACCGATTCCCAAAAGGCACCGGGCATCACCTCAACAGTTTTTCCAACTAGATGAAATATTCTCTTTTAATCGGGATCGAAAGAAGACAACCGCAAGGATTTGTCATTTCAAAGACAAGACCTACTCTCTATGATCGAAAAGCAGAACCAAAATGTGCTTGTTCGATCTCGTTTCTCAACAAAACCCAAGAAACAAGCCACTAAATCAAGAAACGAAAAATAAGGGGAAACAAACAGAGGGTTGTGGGAGTACCGTGGACGCGAGGCCGGAAGAGGTAACCGGAGTTGGAAGAAGCCATTGGAGCGGTGATCGCAGCAAGAGAGGCGAGGATGGAGAAGGGAGGAGGAGGAGGAGGAGGAGGGTGGAAGCCCAACGATAAGGCATCTCAAAATGCTTCCGCGGTTGTATGTGTGTATATATATATATGTGTGTGTAGGTACATGTGGATTATTATAAGGACGGTGGGAGGAATCGGAGCGGGGGGAGGGAAGGAACGGGAGATTCTTTTGGATGGGGTGGGAATACGCAGCGAGCGGAAAGAAAAGGAGGCGGAAGCAGGGGAGAACGCGGAGAGAGAGAGAGAGAGAGCAAACGGACGCATTGCTCCGTTTTGCTTTAGGTGGGAATCGTTTTTAAAGGCGTAAAGTGTGGGTTGGTCGGCGCGTTCGAATCGGGCCATGTTACTTTTGCGGGGTCCACTTGACTGACGTTAGTTTGGGTCGGACATGGAATCAATGGGCGCCACGTGGATTGGTCGAACAATCGTGATGACCTCAGCCTGGGCCCCACTTCTATTTTGACCCTCCTATTTGGACCGCCTGTGGTCAAACATGGCGTTACTTTTCCTGATGCGTGGCTTGGCCGAGACACGGGAGCTGCGTCTGCCCGTGGAGCCCACTGGCACTTGGTGGAGCATTTATTACCTCTGCAAAGCCCCTCGTAGACTTTAAGGGGTGTCGTTGCGGTGAGCGGCGGCGATCGTCAGCCTGGTCGTGTCATCGCCTCCTCTGTCTTGATAAGATCGCCTGGTTTTTGCGTCTTTTGGCGATGCGGAGTGTGACGTCTCGATCACGATGCCGTCATCGCCGCACCGACTCCTCGTCCAAAAGCGCCTCACCAGTTTTTAAATCCGAATAGTAGCGGAGGGTGGAACGGAGCAGAAAGCAGTGCAGAGATATGGGGTGCAATCTTGTTGTTGTCAGCATGGTTCTCACTGTGGCGGTCGTCTTCTTCCCCACGACAACCTTCTCCGGTCCGGAGCTCCGTTCTTTGCTACTAACCAATGGTAAGTAGATGGCCCCAACGACACCTCGTGAGCTGTAATGAAGGATACAAGATATCGCCACTCTGTTCTCTACTCTACTTGGTTTCGGGATGCATCAGGTTATGAAGGAGAAGAGACAAGCAGGCACCGGAGGACACGGCCGTGCTGCGACCGGTGCGGCCGGCGCACCTACTCCGTCCCGCCGCAGTGCCAGTGCCAGGACCTGGTGGGGTCGTGCCACCCGTCTTGCCGGAGCTGCGTGCGCTCCTCGCTCAGCGTCGAGCCGGCCATGTACCATTGCATGGACCGCCATCCCCGACTACTGCCGGCGTCGGTGCAACCCCGAGCCACTCCTCGACCAGTAACCAAGGCGTTAGTTTGCTGCTCGTTTTGTTTCAGATTTCCGCAGTCATTTTACTTCCCACCTGTCATCTGGCTTTTCCCGGAAGGGAAGAAGGAATTGCTTGTCTCTTATGTTGACACCTCGCAAGAGTATTTGCCAAGGCAGCTTCCCTTTGTCTCTTCAGTTGTTCATTCTTCTTGGTAGAAGAAGATAGATGTCATCGCACAAAACATGAAGATTAGGCAACTCCCTCAGAAACCAGATCATATCACACCATCCATGAAACACAGAAATCACTGGATATTATCATCCAGTCTCTTTAAGCCGATTCAATATTGATATGGCATATTTCAGCACCGCACCATCCACGTGGCAGTGGTCGGACGTGACGCCACATCTCACATCCGAACGGGATCACTTGCGCTTGACTGTTCAGCGCCATACAAGTTGCGGCGCCACATGCGCAGAACCATTCCGAAAATTTTGGAACCACGTCACACGGTACGGGTCCATACAAGTGACTCTGCATATCGCATAACCATTTCAGAAAATTCTGAACGATTTTTTGGAAAGGTTAGAATTATCTAAGTCTCAAAATATTCTTACGATGAAGATACAAACTTAACTTAAGATATCTAAGTCATGGAACATTCTTATGCTAACTTCTCATATTTAATTGGGATTGACTTCTCGAACTTAGTTGAGATTGCCTAAGTCAGGAGACACACTTGCGACATACGCATTCGTAAATAATCAGCCTAGTTGCAACCTCATATAGATCCTTTGGGACCTGTAAAGCATAAAGTTGATTAGATTGAAAATGAGTGACGGATAAGTTTCGACGTCTCGCAAAGATGGAAGTTTTACAAGCAATTTAGCAAGCACCTTATGTGCACAAGAACTGCTTACCGGGTGTGGAGTGTGAAGGTAAGTTTCCGTCAAGTTAACGTGTGAACATGTGAAGAGTTTTTCAACGCCCGACGATATACCGAAGCCCCATCCAGTCCTATGCCACCCGGGGGGTTCCAGGGTGCTGAGATGGCTAACGTTTTGGGCGCTGTAGCAAACTGTAGAAAACAACCCGTGGCACGTGAAAACGAAGCCATTTTGGTGTTTTTTGGCCCAGCACGGTGAGCGATCGTACTATGCGCTACAACATATTCAAACATGTATTTTTACAAAAAAAAACATAAAACCAAGGCAAAACAAACTGACATGACTCTGTTCGAGCATGTAAAAGCGATGAACGGTTCGTTAAACGAAATTGTTACGAGTGCGCGATGACCGTTCGTGATAATACAGCATGGGTTCGTACAGGTCGATTGGCACTTGCTCGTAAGATATAAGTAAGTTGCTCGAGGATTATGTACGATCGATCCTCGTTCGTAGGTATAAAAGTCAATCCCTTTATCAACGTCGGGAAGGACTTAGAGCACTCAACTCCTTCTTACTCCACTCGATACTAACTTAGACCTCAAAGGGGACGAGTCAAGAAATCTTGTTCCTGACTTCGGAAAATTTGACGGTGAAGAAGTAAGTAACCCACCAAGGACCAATCTCAAAAGACGAGGCTCAAACCCAATCCGAATCGATGCTCACTTTCACTATCGCAAGCATTTGCATGAGTAATTTTGTATATTTGGGATTGGATCGAACCAACCTCAACGAGCGACGACATAAAGATTTCCCAACATATATAAAATTGTTGACCAGCAACATAGAATATTTGCTTTTTCTTTATGCAACGAATCATTGTGGTGGAGTTACGATCTTAAAAAAAAATCTGACCAATTACAGATAAAAGGTTGATGGAGATTGTTGAACGATAGTAATGCTTTGTATGCAGAGAGGAGACCACACACTTCTTTTTTGATTCGACCGGTAGCAACCATGCCATAAAACAAAAAAAGATGAAATGCACAATAAAGAATTATGATTGTGTATGTTTTATGTTATTTAAATGTTTTTTTTATCTAAATTGTAAGTGCATAATTATCTCGGAAGAAAGAAAGAAAGAAGAGGAGAATTAGATTTATCTTCTTCCCTTTTTCTTATATTTTAACTACTCGACGAGCTTCGAGTAGGCCCGCCAACCGTTCGACAGAATGCAGGAGAGGACCATCTTCTCGTGGAACGCCCTCTCGAAGACCATCTTCTTGAGGTAAAGAGATGGTTCCAATCGATGTCCCGGGAACTATAATTGCATGTCAACTAACGCAAATTGAGCCAGGTTTGATCTCGTGGGTTGTTCTCCTGGAAGCAAGCCGAATCCACTGCAAATGCCGTGAGCTTCAGTCAGTGAATGCAGGGACACCCAAGATGTGGGAATAGGTGACCGGAGCGAACAAGCTTTTGGAATCCAGGGGACTGCCGAAGGTGCCTGGCTGCCGCTGAATCTTGCTGGGGCACAGCGAGAAATTGGTCATGCTTAAAGAACTTTTAAGGTACTGGGAGGAAGGATGGTGTTGAATGTTGGTCAACGATGAACGGGACCGAAGAGGCAGTTGACTAATAACTGATAGCAGCCAAGATTTTCCTTTTCTTTTCTGGTGAGAGAAATCTTTCATAAATAGAGAATATATATCAAACACAAAAACATATTTTTTATGTTTTATTCTTTCGTGGTATCAAAGCCTCTCTTGTTTTAACAAGATTTCCTCATAATGATTACTTTGATCTCCTCGACGACAACAAATTTTCTCTATTACATGGTGCACTCTCATTTTCCCTGCGTTTCTCGCACATCGCCGAAGCTGCCTAGGCCTTCTTCTCGATTTTACCATTACCACTGTCGCCATCGTATTCTTCATCCTTTCGGAACTCCTCCATAATAGCAGTTAAGATTTTTCTAACTACACGAGGAAATAGGAAGCACATATCAAACACAAAAACATCTTCTTTATGTTTCATTCTTTCAATAACAAGATCAAGCATTGATTCAGTAAAGAGCATAAAGAATCCAATAGGGGGGTGTCTTCATCCAGAGAAATCTTTTGATGGTAAGAATTGGAGCCGAACAAATAGATAAGCCATATTAATTGACTGCCGCAAAGCAAATAATTTGGTGATAAACAACACCAAGGAAGCTGAACAAGAGTTTCTTGGTTTGATGAGAGCAATTAAGGAGCCTTATGGTATCATATAGAAAAGTGCAATGTATGGATCAATAATCAAGTATTTCCTTTTGAAGAGAGAAGTGATGTTCTGTAGATGAGTCTGCAGATTCAATTGATATGATGTCATCAAATCATAATGTCAATTATTTCCTTCTAAAGATTCAAAATTTTGGTATTGAGACTTTGCAGAATATTCTGCTTCCAGTCAAAGAAAGAAATGGAGTAAATATCTATCAGTATGAATAAATTTAGTGATACACAAAAGCATGAAACATTCATATATCATAATGAACATGATTGTCATATAATTACTGCATAAAATTAACATTCCTGCCATATCCAACCTTTGCATATCTTACATATAATTCAATGTATCAGAGTAAATATTTTCCATCCTACTTGTCATTATTGCTATAAACCTTATAAATATTCATGCTCATGTCATCTATCCAAGCGTTCTACAACCCATCAGCGCAGACATGAAAACCATGAGTGCAGTTTTGGCCCTTCTCTTTCTTGCAATCCTTCTGCCTCTTCACCACTGTAAGCAACTCTTTGACACTTGTGTTTGATGAGTTCTTATAATATATTGGTTTTTGTAATGTATTTAGATATTCTGCTTTGATTTTTCATCCCATAAAAGTTTGGTTAATGATATATTTTGGCTAAAAGGAGTGTGAAGATATGTGACAGCTTTTTGAAGGTAAACAAACATATGGTGACAGACAGTGGCTTAGTTTTTTTTTGGTGTCATGATAAGGATGGTTTGAAATAAGTAGCTTAGTGTGTAGGAATAAGGTTGTGCATATTAGGGAGACATTACCTCAGTGAGGGTTTCATTCACTATATTCTGACATGTTTGTCATTGTTTCTTTTAGGCCGTGACATAAACACAATGGATGAGAAGGTAACAAAGACAAGCCCTGAGAGCACTGAAGGTGGAATTGAAGTTGCACCACCTTGCTACACTAATAGCTGCTCATATGGAACTTGCACTTGTTGTTCATCAAGTGAAGACTGTTATCCTACTAGATCGGAGTGCCTGAAACATTGTCCTATTGGCAAATGAACCGATTCGATGTCCCAAAGGTTCGTGAGACAGGGAACATATCACTTGAAGTAGATGAATAAGAGCTTTTGTCAGCCATTAGAAAGCTGATGAAGTGCATTTTTCAGATGTATTGCATGTTGTTACAGTTCTGCAAAGATCAATGAAAGATGGAATTTAATTGGCTACTCCATGACTCTTTTTCTTCATGACATCCTCCATAAATAACTCCATCATGGCATTCCTTTGGAAACCATCTAGAATAACAGCTACTGTGAATTCAGTCATGAATGCAATGCCGTGAGTGATAGTTCTAGTGAATTTAATATGAGAGATTGAGAGGTTTGTAGGATATAATTTGGAATCATTGATTGTCATTTCATATGAGAGATTGTCACATGAGCTATTTAGATCAGGGCTGACATGAGTGGAATCTATAGTACTTTGCATTGACAAGCAGGACCTCACCAAGGACTGGAACTCCTCCAATCCCTAACCTAAACACAGACTGGAGTTGGACTTTCTCAACCTGAAACAGCAGTGACAAGCTGAAACCATCTTCTTCTCAACATTTATCCTTGCCTGTGAGGACAGTGGGAGGGCCAAAGCATGCTTTGTCCATCTGTACTGAGAACAGAATAAAAGGCCCTTTCAACTAATGTCTCCCATCTATCAGGTTGAATTTGATATGAGATTTCAGTAAGCTCAATCATTGGCAGTAAGATTTTGGGATGCCTAATAGTAGGATCTTCTTCAAACTAGTGCAGAATGTTAACTCAAACCTTCCACAAATTTCTTTATCAGGTGAGGCAACTTTCAATAAAATTAACTTGGTTTCATTGTCCGAATCGGTGTTCATCAGTCTGGAGTATGGTTGAGGATCATAATGAAAGATTATTTGGGCATAATAGATGACAAGGACATCCTGATTGGTCAATAATATTCAGAAAACAATTCAGTGGAAAATGATTGCTATTGTCTCAGTCACAATGATGAACAAAGCCAACTCAATCAGTGGCTTCATGGAAGAATCAACCGAACAAAATATTCAGGTGACATGAAAATTTTGTACTAAATTGTTCGAGAAGTTAGCATTTTTGATGGAATCCAGCAAGTAATGGAACACTGGAAGACAAAGAAAACTTGATTGATGCATGTGAGGAAACAGGTCTCTCATGCTGCTGCAAATCTAGTTCTGAACTTTCTGAGATTAGGTCGGCTGCTCGTCGCTATCATTATACCCTGAGATGGTGTCTTTCAAGACCTAACAAGATGTGGTCTTCACTAACAAAGCCAAAAAACAATCAGACTCTTGACAATTAATCATCCACATTGCTTTCAAACTCAATAAATCAGATTGGGATATAAATCTAGCAACCACTACAAACATGTGAATGTTCAAAGGAATCTTGAGATGCTTTGAGTAGATTTGCAGAACAAGTCACAGGGAGCTTCAAGAGCTAATACTTCTGTTCATGATCTAAGAAACACAGTTCCTGATTCCATTATTTAAAGTCTTCCCACATGATTGATACATGGCACATTGTCTGAAGCTATATACTTGATTTTGTTTTATGAGATCATGGGCCACATTAAGACAAGTATATACAATACAAAAATCACTAGTTGCTGAGGATGATCCACCAGTCATTGAGCAAACACAGTTGAAATCAGTTCTGAGGAGAAACTTACTGCATCAACACTTGTTGCATGCAGAGAGTGACATTTTTTTATGACAGATACCTTCCCAAGCCCTCTTTCCCACATGATAAGATCTGTTTCACCATATGACTCAAATTAAACATTTCCAAAAATGAACATTTTCATTGGAAAAGAAAACATAAAAAAAAAAAACCCAAAAGACAGTACAACAGGTAAAATGGAAACAGAAAAGAAATGGAAGCTGCAAACATATTTGGTGATGTAATATATACATGTGATCTACCAAAGCATCAACTTCTTTGGACTGTTCTTGATACTAAAACTCAAATTTAATTATGCATCTTATATCATCATAGTTGTGTGGGCCTTTGCGCATTGATCCATTGCATCATACAAATCGATACTGTCACCTAACATTCATGTTGAAGAATATCTGTACATAGGAACATAAATTATCAGGTAAAAAGAAAAGGATAAATACATACATGTCACTCTCTCTGTAGTAGCTGGTTTGTGGAAGTCAGCCGATCGAAGAATGAATTCGTGTCGTAGTAGGAAAGGGATTCTGATGCAAGTAGTGATCCTAACTTCACTGGTTATCAATTAATTCCCCAGTCCCAGATTCAATACTGCTGTCTGAGTTGTTGGCAACCTTGTGAAGGCTTTCCACATGCCAAGGACCTGTCGTTGTGCAGGAAGAAGGAGATGAATTTGCCAAAGAATACCTGACATGGAATATAGAATGTCGAGTTGATTCAGTGGTGACAGATAAGATTAGGCTGCTGATGAAGTGTGAGAAGGCCATTAACAATGCTTGTTGTCAGGAGTAGCCCCCACTGTTTGGAAGCTGTCTCAGTTCTCATCAGAGAAGTGATGCTTTCTAATGCATGTTAGGTCAAATTATAGGTTTCTTTATGATTCACGTTTACTCGACTCTATCCACCTCTATAAGGGAATTCAACCTCGAACTACAGTGATGGAAACAAACAAGCTGACTTGGAATACCAACTAGAGATGAAGATTACCGTATAGATTCTCATGCACCTCGATTTCTCTGTCCCCAACTTGGACGCAGATGCTTTGCTCCAACTATATTCCTTCCTCTCTCAGCTCCTCAGTGGAAACACCCGACAAGAAGCTCAGTCAGTGACTTGCTAAAGTCTTTGTTCGTCCAGGAACAAGCGCCATGGAGCAAGCAAGATGCTGGATGTGGACAAGAACAAGGCACAGTGGCAGGCCTCACCTCAGCGCTCAGATCCCCGGAGTCGTCCTTGGATCCTCCAGCAACGAGTCATGGGAGGAGAGAGCCTTCGCGGAAGACGCCGCAGGCCGCTTAGGAGGCTGCACATGGCCGCCGAGGTCGTACTCGTGCAGCTTTTGCAGACGGGAATTCCGATCGGCGCAGGCACTTGGTGGGCACATGAACGTGCACCGGAGGGATCGAGCGAGGCTGAAGCAGTTGTCTTCGAGCCTCGGCGAAGAGACCGCCGAAGCCGAAGATGAGCAAGTGACGGGTGCAGAACTCCATCCTCAGGTCAGCCCTAACCCTAGTTCCAGGTTCTTGCCACCACCTCTCTCTCCTAGGGTTTCTGCTCCATCCATCCAAGAGAACTGGACCGACAACACCTTGATCTCTCCACCTTTTTCTTCGTCTACCGCTCGAGAGGACCCCAGTGACTCGCTGTTCTCCACAACTAGATCCCTGCACCATCCGACACTTCTCCATCTGCTTATTGTACCAGAATCCAAGCTCGGGGAAACCAATTTAGGGTTCAACGGATTTGGTTTTCGGAGTCGGGGAGATCCAGGAATCTATGATGAGCAGAGCAGCTGTTACAAGAGAAGGAGAACCGAGAGACACTCTTCTTGTGAGCAGCAACAAGTGCAGTCTGAGGTACCTGATCACAACCATCCGGAAGAGTTAGATCTTGAGCTGAGGCTTGGAAGTATCCCAAAGATGTAGTATTTCTGATTGAATCAGTATGTATCACAACCTTGTGTTCTAATTTTTCCCAATTTCTTCATCTTTAGTCCCATCTTTCTTCTGAAAAATGCCTGTTTCATCTTCCATTTATGGATAGAAACTCGGATTCGGAGCTTCCTTTTTTTTCATCATAGACTGTAACCACAAAGCATGGATGTAGATCAAGAAATTAGAATAGAATATGAACTAAGGTTTTCTTGCATTAGCACAAGGATTTCCTACCACAAAAGGAGTCCAAGTAACCCCTTTTAATGGAAAAGATCTTACAATAGCATCAGTAGATCATGGACTGCAACCTGCACGAGCATGATGATACTTGTAGCAGAAGTCATGTGAATGATAAACGTGATAGTGTATTACTGTTAGGAGTTTCTTCTTGTAAGATAAGCATGCAGACGCAAGCAATATCATCAACAGACAGACTATACCTGCGGTGATGTTTCACCAACTAAGTTTTCTCACCCGGAGGAATCATATTGTTCTGTTCGTTCATAACATAAACATCTCATGTCCTTATTTGAGTTCGTGCAATACTGTCTTATGTGAACTCTATAGCACAGAATTATGCATTTATATTCATTGACTTGTAATCCCAGAGTAAATGGCTTGAGGATTGTCTACATCAAAGATTTCTTGTGTGTATATTTGCTAGTGTGTGAGGTGGTATGAGGGAGAAGAAGCTGAAAAGAGATGGAATTTAGAGTGCATGGGATGAAGTGATTTGTTTCATACTTCTATTTTTTTCCAGCCTGGTATAAATAAACTCACTGACTGACACATTCCAGCAATAGAACTAAAACACTCAAATCTGAGTCTGCTTTAGAATGTATATGCTCAAACGCATCTAACACCCGGATTCCCTTTTTCTGAGGCATTCCAGCGCATGAGTCAGATGTCTCTTCTTCATAAATCTGTGTGTTTGCTTCTGCATTTTTTGCCTTCCCCATGGCTCCGTATCCGAGAACACCATGGCATAACATCAATATAGCATTAGCCATTTGGCCCATTTATGTATGATAACCTCGACTGCTTTCCACCCTGCTACTTTCTTCCTTCTTCTGTGCGTAATATCTCCGGATAAAACCCTACACATCTGCTGCCCTTAACTGAAGTCCTAATCACACAGTCATAGAACTCATCTTTCCAAAATTAGCTTGGACAGGGAGGGATCGTATCAACTTTGACCTAAAGGCCTGGAGAGGACATTATGATAGGCAATCAGAAGCGTTCAAGGAGGTACCCATCGGAAACTCTCCCCGAGAGCATTCGGGATTGGGAGAATGGCCTCAAGATGGAGGCTTTGGGAAGAGAGTTGTAAAGGTGGGAGTTGCCCTACTGGTGTAAGAGGTGTGTGATATATAGGAAGAGGAAAAGCATTAAAGTGTGGCACTTTTGGATCTCCAAGTTACTGAATCCGTGTAAAGAAGTCATTAAAGGGGGACTGACTTGGCCTTGTCCTTCCTCGAGTGCTGTCTCTGCGGCAAGTGTGTTCAGAGGTGAACAGCTAGTTGAGTAGGGAAGTACAGAAAGAGAGAGGTTGTCTGATTCTGAGCAAAGTGTTGGAATACAGTGATGAAGCTGCACATGGTGGGAAGGTGTCGTTTGTGGGGGAGGAGGGTTTTTATATGGTTCAGAAAAGGAATGAGGACTGATGTGGGTGTGTGAAGAGAGTCCTTTTCTTTTTCTTTTTTTTCTGTCAATAATGCATGTACTTGAAAATGTTTGATAAATGCCCCAAAGAGAATATGGAATCCATTGTACTGATCAAACTATTATTTAATTCAGAAATGTTCTACCAACATGCAGTTGTGGCATTAAATCTTACACTTGAGGGTATGTGGTAGATTCTCTCCCTCTCCCTTCCTCTCTTGGAATATGTTGTAGTTTGTGTCTATTTTGACTCTCATGCAAAATAGGCCATGTGCAGTGCATGCACGTACAAGCAGTCATAGAATATAAGCTTTCTTTCTAGATATCAAACTTGCAGCATAGTAAGTGCAACTATTATATCTATTCTCCCACAAGACAGTTCCATTTACTGATTGCCGAGTCGGATAAAAGGGAAATGTGAAGAACATTTACCTCATAATCAATGATGTAGCTGCTGATCAGGGAGAGAGTCTTGTTTTCGGGTGTCAATGAGGGATGCCAGGTTTCATAACACCAAGGGCAGCTTCAGATTGGAAGTCCATCGAGAGGATCCAAGCCTGGCTAGTCTGAGACACGAAAGGTTTCCATCATTGAATTTACATTGTCTAAAAGCATTATTTATCATGAACAAACCCAAAAGTATATATATGCCATAAATATTTTTTTCAGAATAAATGTAAAGGAACCTAAGAAAAAGATTCCATGCATATAGAGTTCATTCTTAGCTAGAATCTGACCTTTACCAGGTACTCAGAACATAAACAAAACTAGAATTGGACATATAGTACCTAAAAGTTACACAACTATCATTTAATTCCAAAAAACTAAAAAGAAAAAGGTCACTTGCTTATGCAATGATCTTGAAGACCAAATAATGGAGCTTTACTATTCAACAAGCTCAGGATCATTAGGAGGGGGAACTGAGTCCAGATTGCAAACCAGAAAGCCCTAAACTTATCAAAATCTAGTTCCCAATTAGAGATGAACCATTCATATCAAAGCTCAATGATCTCTCTAAAATACATGATATGCTTTCAAGCAGCCTAAACATCGAACCGAGATTTACAGATAGACAAATGCATGAGTTATCTACCAATTGCAGAGTCTAGCAATAATCAATGTATGAAATGTTATTGCTTATGTGTTTAGAAGTAAATATACAAATTCCTTAATAAAATGGATCCTATCAATTCGAGAGTAGAAAATGCATCAATATCCGAATCTCTACCTGCCTGCTGTGAGGGCCCAAAAAAGATGTGTATACTGCCTATCAGATGGGCCCAAAGTAATGCATCATCATCTTTTCTGTTTCTTTTTTATTTGTTTTAATTCAAAAATAAGACAAGCATATTACTTAGTTAAATGAGTACAAGAAGTCTCTTATTCATCCAAATACAACATATGAACAAAATTTAGCAGGTCATTTTGATTATTTTAGCATAATTAACTAACCAATGTGCAACTCTCTCTCTATATGTGTGTGTGTTCAAATTTAACTTCCATAAAGAACTCTAAATATCTAAAGACATCACTAATAATATTTGGATTCGATAAGAGAACGTGTGTTCAAGTCGGGATGAGGAAATTCAAATATCTAGATAATTAAATATATAAAATAAAACCCATCAATTTCATTATTCTTTTTAATATTATCTAATAGTTATACAAAAACAAAAAAATATTTAAATTTGATAAAAAAAATAATTTTCTTCCAGAATATCCCACTGTGGCATTGTGGAATAATTAATATAATCCAAGAAAAACACCCGAGTCAACCCAAAACACGGAGACTGACGTCATCATACACGGAGGATTTGGACTCTTATAATGTGTGATATGCGCTCCTTGCGGCCCACAGACGCAAAACAACAAATGGTTAACGGGCAAACGGCACCTGCCGTCCACAGCAGACGCAGAACCAACAAGCGTCGGAGAGTACACCACCACCGTCGGTGGCCGGACAAGCGTCTAAAACCAAAGCAGAAACTTCTTCTCCCGAGCACTGAAACTTCGAAAAGGGTCTGCTCCGTTGACCACGGTAGAAGAGGTTAAACCATTTCGAGTGTGGACGCAGACAAAAAGGGTCGGTAATGCGAGGCCAAAAGCAGCGACCGTGGACTTGACGACACGCTCTCTCATGCCTACGATGTTTACCCAACTAATGATTGCGTTCAAATTCTTACACAAACTTCGATTGGCATTAGTGCCTCGTGCAAGAATTTTAATAAACATGGGATCAAATAATTGATGAGATTTAAATATTTTGGATCATGTGATTTATGTTCAATAAATTAATGTGTCAGATATCATAATTATAACAGTTTTAAGTTTATGTTATGGTTTAACCACTAAGATATCTCATTATTGGAGACGCATAAATAGAAAATTTTATCATTAATTATGAGCTAATTATATATTATCTCTCTAATTAACTATTTTTAGTATCTAGATCTTTGTATTTTCAAACATTATATTGGGATCCTTATACTTAGGAAACCAAAACATTTAATCTAATTTCTTCTCGTCGATTTTATTAATAAAAATATTATACATTCTGATAATTCAAAGTGAGACAGAATTGACACATATAAACCGTATGTTATTTTCATTAACAAAATTGACGAGTCAGTGGTAAATAATATGATTTTTTTCGTTAGCAAAATCAACAATATAATGAAAAATAAAATTAAAAATTTTAATGTAATTTTTGAAAATATAAAAATCAAAATACTATAGATAACAACTAATTATAAGGAATAATTTATAAATAATCCATTAATTATTTACCTGAAAATGTTTGCTATGTGCTCTGGAGTTTCTGATGAGCTCGTAGAAGCTTCGACAACCTGAGAAAACAGCAAAAAACTTGCTTTGGAGACCATGAATTCGTTAATATTCGTTATCATTTTTAGTAAAATTGAACGAAATAATCTTATATCGCATTTTTTTTATTCCGACAAAAATATTTTCTTGGAGACCAACAAGCTTGCTTTGAGATCGATGTCATTCATCGAGGAGGACTCGAATCATGAGTCTCCTTTGGGGTTGCTCAGTGTGTACGGAAATTGTTTCCCTTATGGAATATATCCGAGAAATTAGCCAGAAACTGACTGACCTGCAAAAGCCACGTCACTTGACAAAACAATGTGCACCTTCGGCCACAGCCAGCGGATGTTTCACACCTTGCAGTCCACAGCCACAAAACAACAAATAGTTAACGGGCACACAACGTGTACAGTCCGCGGACACGAAAAACAACAGCGGGGTTGGCAAGCATACCGCTGTTTCTGGCTGATCCGACGCCGATCGACACGCGTAGACGATGCCGACGGCTTACGCATGTTAAAATTTGATGGCGGCAACTTCTTCCCGAGCTCACTGGATTGGACAAAATGCTATCACTCAGCTGAAAGCTTCCCCCTTGACTGCATTAGCGATCACAGAACTGCCTTAACCATTTCAGCTGTGTGGACGGAGACAAAAAGCTACGACCATTGACTGCAAATCCTCGAGAACGCGGAGTTAACATTCATGTTTTCGTGGCCAACGATTGCGTTCATACTCTTGTAGCACCATCCCCTTCGTTAATCAAGTTTGGGATTGGGTTCCTTGACTGCGTGGACTTGGTTCACCGTTGTGGGGCCATTGGAACTCAAGGATGGCCCACCCTGAACCCGCCAATAGTGCGGCCATAATTGTGGGCTCCGGTGACCGAGCAACCGATTCCACCAAATCAAAGAATGCAATCTATTTTCTGCCCGTTTCGTCTTTACCCGTAAATATACCTTCCTTATAATAGGAGGGAATGGTGGGGTTTAACCAACCATCAGGCGGGTGGCTGGTGTGGGCGAGATTATAACAGAGGTGGTGGATATGCAGAACACAGCCACGTGGCGGTAAACGCGGGGGACGACGACTTCCTCTATTTCTCTCCCTCCCCACTTCCGACGTCACCGATATCTTTAATCCTTCGTGCGTTGCCTTCGCTGCTGTTACGTCTCGAGGCGCGCAACCGCGTGTGCCCACCGAGAAGGCTCTCGGAAATGGAGGTAGGCATCCCCTCGTTCCCTCCTCCCCCATATATCCCAACAATTCCCACGTAGGAGCCACAACCGAACCCAATTCCAAGCTTAAGGGAAGCAGTAATCCAGGAGTGGAGGAAGGACAGAGCCTGTTTCGTCGTTCCCTTCTCTGTGACGTAATCTGCTGCCTGCATGGGCGTTCTTCCGAAGGTGCTCGCCGATCTCCGGACCCGAGTGGGCAGCATCGACCGGGAGCGGCCTGTCGTCGGGATCCTTGCCTTTGAGGCGGCGGCCGCCATGTCACGCCTCATCTCCCTATATCGCTCCCTCGACGACGACGAGGTCCGCCGGCTTCGCACCGACATGCGGTCCCAGGGCGTGACCTACCTGACTTCCAAGGACCAGGCCTTCCTCCTCCGTCTCGCCTGCGCCGAGCTGGTCGACGAACTCGACAGGGCTGCTGCTGCGGTCGCCCGACTCGGCCACAAGTGCTCCGATCCACTCCTCCGGGTCTTCGATCGGTTATACGCTGACCTCAAGGCCGGCGGGATCTGCTTATTTCTCCGCGACGGCAGGGCTACCGACCAGGAGCGCTTCGGGCTCGGCAAGAACGTGAAGAGTGTCGAGAAGTGGATTAAGAGGATGGAGAGGTACGTCGCGGCGACCTCGCGGCTGTACGCGGAGATGCAGAGTCTGAACGAGCTGGAGGCCTCGGAGCGGCGGATACAGCAGCAGTGGCGGCGGCATAGTGGGCCGATCCCGGTGCAGAAGCCGGGTGTAACCCCCGCCACCCACCCCGTCCAGCTCGATCTCCGGTCGCAGCGCCAAAAGGTTCGGCGGCTCAAGGACGAGTCCCTCTGGAACAAGACCTACGACAAGGCGGTCGATCTTATGTTCCGCGCCGTGATCACCGTCTTCGCCAGGATCTGCGTCGTTTTCGGCCCCTGCGTCCTGGGTTTCCCCGTCGGCCGCGACAGAAACCACAGGGTCCTGACGCTCCAGGGCAACCTAGATTACCCGGGCAAGTACTCGTCCGGGCCGCTGGAAAGACTGGCGGCGAAGGGCGTAACTTTCCTGAGGAATTCAGCTCCAATCTTCATGGCCAAGGGAGCGCTCGACAAGCCGTTCGAGAGCTTGGGTAAAGTACTGGAAGCTGCTCCAAACACCGTCGGGGGATCTGGACTGGCTCTGCGATACGCCAGCGTGATCGTGCTGGCGGAGAAGTTGCTGACGATAAAGTCAATCGAGGGACACGGAGCGCAGGAGGAGGAGGAGGCGAAGGAAGAAGCCGCGGCTGTCGCGAGGGAGGAGCTGTACCAGATGATGCCGTCGGGGATGCGGGGGACGGTGAGGGCGAAGCTGGGGGAGTGCTGGAGGCGGGAGGGTGGGACGACAGACGCGTCGCTGGCGGAGGGGTGGAAGGAGGCGATTGGCGCCATCCTCGCCTGGCTGGCGCCGGTGGCACACGACACGCTACGCTGGCAGGAGGAGCGCAACATGGATCGACAGCAGCGGTTCCACACCAGGCCGCGGGTGCTGATTCCGACGCCGATCGACACGCGTAGACGATGCCGACGGCTTACGCATGTTAAAATTTGATGGCGGCAACTTCTTCCCGAGCTCACTGGATTGGACAAAATGCTATCACTCAGCTGAAAGCTTCCCCCTTGACTGCATTAGCGATCACAGAACTGCCTTAACCATTTCAGCTGTGTGGACGGAGACAAAAGCTACGACCATTGACTGCAAATCCTCGAGAACGCGGAGTTAACATTCATGTTTTCGTGGCCAACGATTGCGTTCATACTCTTGTAGCACCATCCCCTTCGTTAATCAAGTTTGGGATTGGGTTCCTTGACTGCGTGGACTTGGTTCACCGTTGTGGGGCCATTGGAACTCAAGGATGGCCCACCCTGAACCCGCCAATAGTGCGGCCATAATTGTGGGCTCCGGTG
Organism: Musa balbisiana; assembly: GCA_004837865.1. Lineage (NCBI taxonomy): Eukaryota > Viridiplantae > Streptophyta > Magnoliopsida > Zingiberales > Musaceae > Musa > Musa balbisiana. Next base: position 8,220,792 of record CM017192.1, on the reverse strand, counting down.
ACCGAGCAACCGATTCCACCAAATCAAAGAATGCAATCTATTTTCTGCCCGTTTCGTCTTTACCCGTAAATATACCTTCCTTATAATAGGAGGGAATGGTGGGGTTTAACCAACCATCAGGCGGGTGGCTGGTGTGGGCGAGATTATAACAGAGGTGGTGGATATGCAGAACACAGCCACGTGGCGGTAAACGCGGGGGACGACGACTTCCTCTATTTCTCTCCCTCCCCACTTCCGACGTCACCGATATCTTTAATCCTTCGTGCGTTGCCTTCGCTGCTGTTACGTCTCGAGGCGCGCAACCGCGTGTGCCCACCGAGAAGGCTCTCGGAAATGGAGGTAGGCATCCCCTCGTTCCCTCCTCCCCCATATATCCCAACAATTCCCACGTAGGAGCCACAACCGAACCCAATTCCAAGCTTAAGGGAAGCAGTAATCCAGGAGTGGAGGAAGGACAGAGCCTGTTTCGTCGTTCCACTCCTCCGGGTCTTCGATCGGTTATACGCTGACCTCAAGGCCGGCGGGATCTGCTTATTTCTCCGCGACGGCAGGGCTACCGACCAGGAGCGCTTCGGGCTCGGCAAGAACGTGAAGAGTGTCGAGAAGTGGATTAAGAGGATGGAGAGGTACGTCGCGGCGACCTCGCGGCTGTACGCGGAGATGCAGAGTCTGAACGAGCTGGAGGCCTCGGAGCGGCGGATACAGCAGCAGTGGCGGCGGCATAGTGGGCCGATCCCGGTGCAGAAGCCGGGTGTAACCCCCGCCACCCACCCCGTCCAGCTCGATCTCCGGTCGCAGCGCCAAAAGGTTCGGCGGCTCAAGGACGAGTCCCTCTGGAACAAGACCTACGACAAGGCGGTCGATCTTATGTTCCGCGCCGTGATCACCGTCTTCGCCAGGATCTGCGTCGTTTTCGGCCCCTGCGTCCTGGGTTTCCCCGTCGGCCGCGACAGAAACCACAGGGTCCTGACGCTCCAGGGCAACCTAGATTACCCGGGCAAGTACTCGTCCGGGCCGCTGGAAAGACTGGCGGCGAAGGGCGTAACTTTCCTGAGGAATTCAGCTCCAATCTTCATGGCCAAGGGAGCGCTCGACAAGCCGTTCGAGAGCTTGGGTAAAGTACTGGAAGCTGCTCCAAACACCGTCGGGGGATCTGGACTGGCTCTGCGATACGCCAGCGTGATCGTGCTGGCGGAGAAGTTGCTGACGATAAAGTCAATCGAGGGACACGGAGCGCAGGAGGAGGAGGAGGCGAAGGAAGAAGCCGCGGCTGTCGCGAGGGAGGAGCTGTACCAGATGATGCCGTCGGGGATGCGGGGGACGGTGAGGGCGAAGCTGGGGGAGTGCTGGAGGCGGGAGGGTGGGACGACAGACGCGTCGCTGGCGGAGGGGTGGAAGGAGGCGATTGGCGCCATCCTCGCCTGGCTGGCGCCGGTGGCACACGACACGCTACGCTGGCAGGAGGAGCGCAACATGGATCGACAGCAGCGGTTCCACACCAGGCCGCGGGTGCTGATTCCGAAGACGCTGCACTTCTCCGACAGGGAGAAAACCGAAGCCGCCATCGTCGAGGTTCTCGTCGGGTTGACCTGCATGTGCTGGTACGAGGAACGGAGACCCGAGTCTCTCAGGTTCTAAATCGCCTCCGAGCTGAAGATTACAGCTAGGATCAAAGACAACTACTCTAGATTCGTTTGATTGCATTCTTCGGCAACTCTTGTTCTTGAATACATTACAACGTCCCTGAATTCAAAGTTCAATACGGTGGGAGTGATCTGCATTCATGCACACAAGAGTTTGGGAAGTATGACGTCGTATGCTTATGATAGGGAAGGAGATTAGCTACAACACTAGTCTCATCTTCCTTTCTGATAGATTCATGGTTTCCTTGTTACACATAAGAATTCTTGGAAACATTTCTGGATGAAGTAATATTATAATCGAGTTCTTTTGATGTGTTCAGCATAGGGAAAAGGATAGCACTACAACCTTCATCTCCTTTCCTGACAGAAAACCTTACTTTGACTTTGCTACCAAATCCCAGCCAGTTTGTGATCTGGTCAAATCACTTGAACTTTGCTGATATCTTGCCTAACTCAAACTAAGATTTCGGTGGGCAGCCTTCACTATTTTTTCCGGCATGCAGCTGCCCACATGTCTTGCCAAGGGACATATAGCTTTGCTGTTTTCTCAGCTAATCCATCTGTTGGCAAAGCCAGTTCTCTGTCACATCTGAGACCTAAGTGCTTGGAGAATAAAGGTCATATCTTGCAAAGCCAACGGAATCAGCATAACCAGGATGACAAGTTTCATGGTTGTAGTCAGGAATGCTTTAACCAAAGTCATGGTAGTGGAGAATGTTCGATGCATTGGTCATCAGCAAGCATCTAAACTTTCTTCCTTTCATGGAACCACATCTGCAAAGTAAGCTACTATTTACTACTCACTTCGAAATCTATGATACACGATGTCCACCACTTAATAAAGAGCTCGCCCACTCCATCATAGAGAAAGTAATAGATTTTAATGATAGAATACAAGGGTACTTTACTGCCTCAGATTCATCTCAACCCAGCAGGTATTGGATTGTGATGATGCAACTTCTAATTGGGATTCAAGGTGAGATGAAACATTCTTTGGATATGCAAACATTGAGATTCATGTGGACTTTACATCTGATTTGATATTTATATCCATTTTGAACAAGCATTTGATGAGCTCAGGATTGGTCGTTTATGCTACCACATCAACATTCAAGTTAATGTACGCTGGTCTAACTAAGTGGAATCCTTCTTATTCTGACTTCAATTATTCTTTCTCTTGCGTGCTATCGGATTGAATTCACACAGTTGACGAATTCCAAATGGGTGCTTAGCAGGAACAAGTCCATGATTTGGAGGATGATGATGTATTCAATTTAATTGGGTCCTTAATTATATGACCCGATCTGGTTGAGTCCGTCAATCAACTCGATTGAATTTGATCCGACCTGACCTAGTTGCGTAATCCTGATCCGATCCGTTACACAGTCGGATCGGGTAAATGTTAACCGAGGGGGGTCGCGTTTGCTTACCCATTTCACTAATAAATCGGGTGGATATTAACGGAGGCGATCGCATCGCGTCTCTCCGAAGAACCCGTATCCCCCAATGGGCCTGAGATCTCGACGCGTGGGCCCGGGCTTCTTTGCGGATGCAAACCTATTTATATTCTGCGCTTAACTCCCGGGCTCTCCCGTCCGCGATCCCCCCGTCCTCGTCCTCCCTCTCCATCAGTGCTCGCCGAGCTCCGAAGAACGCCCCCAAACCCTATTCCGCGAGTCCCCTCGTGGCCCCCGTTCCCGCCGCTCATTCATTCCTTACAGGGATTCTTGCGCCGTTGCCGAGAGCGATCGATCGCCGGGAATGGCGACCAACGTCTCCTCCGTCTATATCCATGTCGTGGACGATGTCATCAACAAGGTCCGAGAGGAGTTCATCAACTACGGCGTCGGGGAGGGCGTGCTTAACGAGCTCCAGGCGGTAATTTCTTCTTTCTATGGTCAAGGGGCCGTCATTTCCCTATAAGATTTCTCTTTCTCGATGTTTCTAGGGTTTCATCGGGGTAGTTCCGTACTATGGACTTATTGTGGTTTGCGAATCTAGTTATGGGAGATGAAGATGAAGCAGTGTGGCGCCATCGGTGACAGCGTTGAGAGGTCGTCCCTCCCGAAGATTGCAGCTCCGACTCCGGTGCGCGATCTGAATGTTCCGTACGAGGGGCCGACCGAGGAGTACGAGACCCCTACCGCGGAGATGCTCTTTCCGCCGGTGCGCTCACCGCCTTTTTCTTTTTGGTCAATTCGATAGGCTGTGTTAGTTTTTGTGAATATTTGGGTATTCTTGCAGACTCCCTTGCAAACCCCAATCCAGACTCCTCTGCCTGGAACTACTGATCCGTCGATGTACAACATACCCACAGGACCCTCCGATTATGCGCCATCTCCAATTTCTGACATCCGAAATAGCATAGATTTGAAAGCAGGAAGGCCTAGTCCGTATATGGTATGGCAATGTCCTAGATATATGGGTATTTTTAGTCGGTTTTCCATACCATATATCTTCATTTGTTTGCTTAGCGCAGTAGGTTGCTCTGGTTATGAGCATAAATTGTATGTGAAATGACATTTTATTGCTTTGCAAATACTTAATTGCACAGCAACCACCTTCCCCTTGGATGAACCAAAGACCTCTTGGAGTTGATGTTAATGTCGGTAAGTATAAAGGATTTTTCAATATCAAACATGGTCTGTGTGGTAATTATATTTGCCTGCTGATATTTCATCGAGTACATGATTGGAGTAAGCAGTCGACTTTGCTGTTGCACATTCAATTCAGCTTATGTTGATGGGCGTGAAGAGGCTGATAGAGGATCTTCTCGTCATCCCACGACTCAGGTATTTTTGTTCTTTGAACATATCATTTTCATTGCTTATTTAAGGGATTATATGATGAAACTCTAAAGAGATTTCTTTTTTAAATTACTCTTAAAATTTATTGAATGGAGGGATACTCATTAACTAATTGTCTATTGATGAGTCAACCATTGTCTTTGTGCTACTGTAGTTTTGAACTCACCTTCTGGTGTTGTAACTTGTAAGCACTTATTCTTCTATTGTTTGTTTCTTGTTGCAGGACTTTTTCATGACTCCTGCTGGGAAACGTAAAAGGGATGACTATACTTCTCACTTTAGTTCTGGAGGTTATATACCACAACAAGATGGAAGTGGAGATGTGATGATGGAATTTTCTCTAACACAGGTAGTTGCATTGAAAAACTATAATTATTTCTAATACCACTGATTGCATGTTGATGTTACTGACAAATTGATTCAGGTTCTAACGTGCTATTGTGTTAATGTTTCTGCAAATTTATGTCACAAAGCAATTTATCTTAATTGGTTGATGTGCTATGTAATAGGCTATAAGCATCTTCCTAGTAGATGGACCATGACCATTCTTTGGTCATGCAGGTCAATTACTCATTGCTATGATTCTTTCGGTATTTGACTGCCACTTTGCATATACATGTGTGTGAAACAAACTTTGGTAGTGTGATGGTCTCTCACAAATATTGGTCATGAGCATGATGTCAGAAGGTACCAGTGATATACATGGTTGCTTGCCATGTGCTTTAACCATATTTTGAGCGTGAAATGAGACATACCATATGATTGTCATTAGAGTAGGCTACATACAACACAGGACATATCACGTTCTCTTTCGAGCACTGTGATTATTACTCTGTAATTTAACTTGTTGTAGGGTGTAGATGGATATATTGCCTTTATCAGACACGCTCATTTTTTTAGCTTTGGAGTCCAAATTGGGATTGGCATCTTTGATGAAAGGTTTTGTCAGTGGGTATGTCTGATTCATTGTTGGTTGTTGAATTTTCATCAAAGCTTGCTGAACTTTATTATTAATGATAATATCGCATTGTTATGGCCATAAAAAGACAATTTTGAGTTTAGCAAACATGTAAGAGGATGGGACGCTGCTTTCCGTTCTCTTTCATGCCTCAATGATAATAGATTTAAGGACAGATTGTGCCCTTTCTGTCTCATTGTCTGTTAATGTTCATTTTGGTATATGATAATGTGTATTATGCTAATGCTCACTCTGAAAGTGATAGAAAAAGTTACAGATTGTGGCAATCAAACAATAAGGTGTCAGTCTGTTTCATGTGCATAGGGACCTGCTTGCCCTTTAATAGATGTTATTAGGTAATTCTGGTTTTATTTATCGATTGGATTTAAATGGGAGTATAAGCTATCTACTTCCTTTCTAATTGTTCTGCTGCTAGCGTGTAAGTCTCTGATCTTTCTCTTCTATGGTTTCAGAATGCTTTAGGCCAATTCCAGAAGTCATCAATTATGGATGGCCAAGGAACTGCAACTTCGAAGTTCCTTTCCAATAAAGATGCAAAACCAGCTAAATTGATTCCTCAGGTTGATGGGACACATGATGACTATGATGATGTAATTAATACACTTCTGATGGGTTATATATCAATTTATGCACTTTCCTTCTCCTTTTATTTATGTCTTGTTGGGCTTTTCTTTTGAAGATGTTTCATCTCCAGGAAGTTCCCAGCGAAGACTACAATACTCCTGGAGAGCATGGTAAACTCATAGTGTCAAATGTGGAGCATCTTGAGACATGGATAAACTTCAGTTTTCTTCCCAAAGCTGAGTTGTCTTTGCTTCATTTCTTCAGTTGAAGGACGAGGTGTTACTCCTGTTGGCACACCGAAACCTAGTACGGATGATGACGAGCCTTCTCTTAATGAAGATGATGATGAGTTGGATGACCTTGACCAAGAGGAGGTGGAGACAAATACTCAACATTTGGTTCTTGCTCTATTTGACAAGGTAATAGCTGTAAATGGTTTCCTTTTCACAGGAAAAGTGAATAGGAATTGAATTTCATCCTATTTCACTTGATTGTTGTGTTGGTATAGGTGACCCGGACGAAGAGCAGATGGAAGTGCAACCTCAAGGATGGAATAATGCATCTCAACAACAGGGATTTTCTTTTTAATAAGGTATTATCGCATGGTATCAAACTGATGGAAGTTGGATAACCATCGTGATTTTTTTTGCATAATATATAGTTTATCGTATACATTACACAACCGAGTATGGTTTCTAGGTAAGTAAAATGATTGTGATTGAAATGTCCCCTACGTAGATGTAATGGTCTAGGTGTTAATGATCCTTTTTTTTTTGGGTAAGGGTTAATGATCCTTTTATTGTTGAATGTCTTCCCTTTTATCGAGTAGGTCAGTTGGAGTGTCCTTGGATTACTGTTCATGCATATTTTAGTGTTTCAAACTGTTCAAAATGTTTAAGATCTTGTTGTCATGATAGTTGTTGTTGTTTCAAACTGTTCACGCTGCCATGGTAATCCTGTACTTTTGTTGTCATGATAGTTGTTGTTCTTTGTTTTTTCTTTAGGCCCTAGAGAGGCCAAGCCTACTGTTTTGCCTGATCAATCATACGAGTTTGGTTTTCTTCTCGATAAAAGTTTGCTGAGAGATTGCTTGGTTTCAAGGGGTGTTTGAAAATTGCATATCATGCTTTGGATGTGACGTCTGGCTTCTCTTCTCTATGGTCCAGGCAGGTTTTGCCAACAGAAGGTATTAGGTTTGACATTTCCCATATGATAGAACCTAGTTGCGCTGGTAAGAAGGTTATCATACAGAAATGATTCGTATCTACAGATTGAAGCACTATGGGAAAAATCTTGCTTTTCAAGCAGAGGCATGACATTCTTTTCAAGTTTTTCGGCACCAAATGTAGTTAACATAAATATTATATTTGTATAAATATTAGTCTGATTGTAGTGATCCAAAAGAGCAAATCTGTGATCTTGGAAAGAACATTTTAGTCAAAGATTATCAGAAAATATGGAAATATTTCTATGGCTTTATAGATTTGGCATCACTTCAGCTAAAAATGTAGTTTGATGTTTCGAGGATGATGTGCCAAAAGACAATACTGTATACTGACAGTCAAATGATAACTCACAAATGCTGTGTGCTTGGTGAAGTAACCTGGCAAAATTGAAGGTATTACTAGTGTTGACTGGCGATTTTAAGACTTGAAGATTTCTAAGTTGTATTACTTGCACAAACTGGAGTACTTGAATGAGACCCAGTTTGATCTTTGTAATTATGCAATTATTTTATTTTATTTTTAAATCGTTTGTGTATTTTTCGTTATCCACTATGCAAGACACGATATCAATGCTTTTCATAGAGCTGCTGGATAGGATTGTGAACTCATGTGGGCAACTTCTAACTTGCTTTGCAGGCGACTGGAGAGTTTGAATTTTGATTTTGACAAAGTAGGAGCTGTTTTTGTTCACGATCGTGGTCAAATGGGAGCACCGGCGGCGGCGCAGCTGTTAGTCCTGGATGCTGTGTGCTTTCGGTATGCCTCTCTCTTTTTTGCTTTTTCTGTTTACATAGGAGACATGTTAAATAAAATATACAACCATCGAATGGACCCATATATTTAGCTGCTGTTAATTTGTTTTGTAAAGATGTTAAATCAATTGAACCTTGTAAATTTGTTTTCTTTTTTGCTCCGTAACGTTGAACCTGTTTACTACCTCCAAACCAATGGACTTCCCTTTGGAACCACCACCGAGTCCTGAATGAGTTTAGAGTAAGACAAATAGATGTAGTCCACCGGAGATGTCGTCTCTCCTTTCAGAAGGAAAATTGATCCTCCCATGCGAAGGCTAGCCACCATGTCTTAGATTCTTCGGCGATATCATGCAAAGATACAGAAGATTAAGTGCCAGGTGGTGAGAGAAGCTGATGGTATACGATCACAGATCCGGTGGAGGTGGTGGATGTGGAGATCCGAACAGGTCGTTTTCAGGAGGCCAAATCGCCCAAGAAAATAAATTGGGTACCAGTTTGCCACTTGTCTCGAACAAAAGAGTGGATCACAAGGTAGCCAGCCAATATACCCGACTGAAACATCACCTGTGATCCTTACTCTCTCTCTCTCTCTCTATAATCTTTTGCTAATTGTTCTGATCACCACACTTCATCAGTGCGAGAAGAGTTGAAGAAGAAAGGAAGAACCCTTTTCGAACACTGTTCCGGACCCATTCAATCTAACTATACTTCATTAGTGATCTCTTAGTTGCCATTATGGAGGATGACAATGATATTTGCTGGATGCACTCAATCAACAACACTTACAAAATGATACTGACAATAAAATGGTCAATTAGAAGTATTAGTAAAGAGCAGAGAGAGAAACTACCAACTGAAACTTGATTAGTGATAGGGCACAACTCAATGATAGAAAGCAATTTCACGTAGCTTACAACTTGTCGGTTTGCATCCAAGTAACAGGGTCAAGGTTTATACTTTATATGGAGATAACACAACATTTACCTGATATAAAATGACCTCTTGCCAACTTTTAACTGATCATGGAATGCTTCTCGTTAAGCACGCATACCATTGTGCAAAGAGTACAATTTTTTATGATCTCTTTAACTGTATGGTGGAGTGTTTCCTGATACTTTTTATGAGCTAAAACTTAGGATGCTATTGCTTGAATGATTAAATGGTACATTACTGAAATGAACAGTGGGACACTGTTTGCAAATTGAACAGTCGAATGCTAACACTACAAACTGAAGCATTATGATTCTTAAATTCCAAAATCAGAGTACAAACTTCCAAGTTTCAGTGAAAAAGGAAGTTACTAATGGTGGGTTAACTTTTGACAAATAGATCAAGTATCGAGGATATCTCTATCCAATATTAGATACAAAAAGGAGAAAGAATATAGCTTTGATTCAGAACCAAGAGACCACAACCAGAGAGATTCTAGTCTTCAAGGTTGTCGCCATAAGGCTTGCCACATTTGAATGTTGGATTAGGATCTTATATCAACTCCTAGTGCAACATTTATTATCCTTATAAAAGTATATCTGACAACAGATGATAACTGCAAGATAATTATTAAACATGATCTAGCAAAATACATGATGCATGATTAGATGTTTAGACACTTTAAACTGTGACAATAGTGAAGAACCTTAAACATAGTGACAGAATCAGTAAGCGATAACAAGTGTAATGTGAGAAAGAGGGAGAGGAAATGTCTGCAGACACCTATGATTAGGAAGAAATACGTCCACAAGCACTTTCCCAAATGTAAAAATTAAAAGGACTTAGAAAAACATGAATTCATTCACCTTAATCTGAAAATATGACATGAAGATTTGAATAGACCACTCAGTCAAGAAGTGTATAGATCCAAAACTCGAAAGAGTACTTTCGGTTCCACAGAAAGCTTGTTTGCTAAGTGCTATTGACTCTGATGTCCTACAGTATACTGTACACATGCAAGTAACACATATAATTGCAAAGAAACAGCAGTCTCTTGCTATAATGATCTCTTGAAATAAGCCTAATCGTCTCTCTCTTCTACTATAGGAAGCAAAAGAGGATTTCAATTCGAGTTCAGGCACCAAGTTGCTGATACATAGCAGCCACCCTGGAATCAATCACCCTTCTAAATCATCCAAAATTTCATTGCCTAAATCTTAGAGTAAAGCTTACACAAGCACCCAAATTGCTTCCTAATTCACAACAATGAACAGAGTGCAGATCAGATGAAGCAGCAGCATTAAGAATGATGATGTAGGAATAGTAATCTGAAGCCATAATCTTTTTGGGAAATTATAGTCGTTTATTGTCCAACATTAGCATATGAAACAATCGAGTCGACCTCTCACCAATCCTTGTGACGCTCTTCGAAAGCTCCATATGGATAATGATGTGCCTCAAAGCCGTAGAAAGCCCCGCCCACCTGGTGGTTGTTGACCGGCACCATCCCCATCGGGCTCCCATGGCCGCTGTGGGGATGAGGCATGCCGTAGGCCGGCATCGGTATCATCGTCGGAACGGCATAGGGCATGGGCACCGGCAGCTGCTGCTCCCGCAGGCTCTGCGGCACCGGCGTTGACGCGAACAGGTGGTCGGACGACGACGGCCCCTCGTTCGACAGCCCCTGCATTCGCTTCAGGTAGAGCCTGTACTTTTGGAGGTGGCTCGCCACGTTCTCCCTCGTCAGCCCCTCCACGTTCATCAGCTGCATGATGGTCTTGGGCACGGCGTTCTTGATGCCGAGATGGGCGACCACGTCGACGAACCTCTTGTGGAGCTGCGGCGTCCAGACGAGGCGCGGTCGCTTGAGCGTCCGCGCGGAGTGGTCATCGTTGGAATTCTCAGGCGCCGGGGCGGAGGACTCGGCCTCCTCGGCGGCGGCGGAGTCCACACGTCGGGTCTTGTGCGAGGGCTCGGCGGCCTCGAAGGCCATGGGGTCGTCGTCGTCGCCCGCGGGGGAGGGGAAGGGGTGGAAGGATCTGAGAGCCGCGGCGGCGGCGGGGGAGGGGTTGATGCGGCGGAGGTTCGAGATGGTGTGCTGGGAGGCGCGGTGGACGTCGAGAAGGATCCGGGCGGGCTCCGGGTTGATCCGGAAGGCCGAGGCGAGCTCCGTTGGGATCAGCGACTGCGAGAGCGGGACGAGGTCGTCGCCGCTGGGGAGGCCGAGCTCCCACTCGAGGACGCTGCCGTCGTCGCCTCCGTCTCCGGCGACAGCGGAGATGCGGTCGTAGTCGGCGTCGCTGGCCGCTTCGCCCATGTGAGGAGCAGAGTCGAGGTCCGGCTAGATTAGGGCTTTGACCGGAATTGGGAAGAGCAAGAGGCGGTGGTAGTTGCGGCGGTGGGTGGGTGGAGATATTTGTTTTAGATTTGGGGAGGGGGATGGATTGGGTGCGGAAAAGTGCAAATCCAATGCCAGATCGCTGTCGTCGGGGTTACACGTGGACCGATCAGCTTGATATTTTCGATTCCCCCTTACCTTTTTGGCGATCTTTTTCCCTTTAACAGTAGAATATTATAAAAAAGAAATATTCGCTGCTTTCGATCCACCATTTCTTTTTTATGTTTTCTCCTTCGCGGATAATTTCCATCTCACGTACCCAAGTTTGTGCTATCACTACTCCGATGGATAACGTCGACCCACGCGGCAATGGCCATCCCGGCACGAATATTAACGCATCCTTTGCGAATCTTGCCGCTTACGATGGCCGCCTTCTTCGTGAATCTTAAAGCGTACGATGGCGTTCTCCTCCGATTTCTCTTTTGCCCTTTCCCTCGTGGATGATTCGAGACTGCAGACGGGCCACCGGCACGAATCTTAAAGCCTCACGTCTGACGCTTCGTGGACCGATCAACCACGCGGCAGCCAGCTGAAGAAGAATTGCTACCCGGGGCGGCACAGCCCGGTGACGGGCGAGTCGACCGACGGCTGCAAGAAGCTTCCATGGCCGCAGTGACCCGTGCGAGTGCTGCTGATACAAGAAGACACGATCCAAACGCGAGTCTGACAGGTTATATCTGTTCCTACATATATACGTGGAGATCTCTCTGAAGAGGTAGCAGCGAGAGCAATGACAGCTTTGCGGAGCTGCCGCAGTAAAACACCGATCGAGCACTGGCTTCCACCACTGTCGTCGCTCGACCTGTGGGACGGCGATGCTTGCTCCTCCCACAAGCGCAGACCTCTCCTCTGTTGTTTCGCTGCAACCACGTGCTTGGATTCTGCAGGGATAGAGCTGTGCCAGCCCCCACCACAAGATGCTGGGAGCCATCATCTCCTTCCTCCCGCCCGCACTTCCTGTTCGTTGCTGCATGCAAAGAGAGTCCATTAGTCGCATCTGCGGGTGCGAATCTCAAAGGGAAATCAACAACTTGGCCTTCTTGAGTGCACGCATTCCTTTCCCTCTGTAGACTGCTCTCTTTTGACTGCAATGATTAAGCAGTAATAAACTTGTCTATTTTTTTTCATTTCATATACAATCCACAATGATTTTAATTAGAATAATTTCCATATTTGTGGTGGAAAAGTAAATCTACTTTTCTTTTGTCTGTGATGAAAAGAGATTTGTAATGCTGTTGAGATTGTGAGCATTGTTGTCTCCGCACTTTTGTTTCGATATTGTGATTGTCCTGTTTTGGATTATTAGCAAATAATAAAAATCGAAAATAATACTGATAAATCAATGACTTCTTGTCAGTTTCTACTAAGGAGAATTGGTAGATCTTTTGGTCTGAAACCATATCAAATTTTCTACTCGCTCATCCAATAACATACTAAACAAACAGATTTCTCTAAGTCTTATCCAATGAATGAATGAGAGTAGTTCCTGATGAGCAACTTAGCATAAAAGTCAAAACTATGGTTCTAATATATTTTTAGTTTTCATGGGATCATTTTCTAGATTCAGGAAGAAGAGTCAAACCTATAACCTTCTATAATCCATTAACTTAATTCAAAATTTGATTGGATACTAATTTTGAACTAATCAAAATCTTTCTTTTGTGTTATAATATTGATATCTTAAACATTGTACTGATTATGATATACTATACCCTCTTACTAAAGGTTGAGAGTTTGAAATCTCATCTAGTATATTTTTAGAAGGTGTTAGCTAACTTAATTAGGAAAGACTTTGATAGTTTATTGTAAGTTCCTAAGCAGCTTGAATCTCATATTCACCATTTATCCCTTGCAAAAATAAAAAAACTCTGGTAATACTAAGCCCTATAAAATTATGTCGGGAGATATTTTCAACAATGCTCCTCCGATACCTAAGTTAGTTTTGTATTTGGAAGGCTCGACATATACGTTATGCTATATTGAGAGAGGTCTCTAGAAACATACTCGAAGAGCCCTTTTATAGTAATTTATTAATATTATTATTCTCACGATTAATTTCGATAATGAGAAGGATGGTATGCTCATGTGAAACTTAATCATGATCATAATGTATCAAATTTGAAATACAATAACATTGCTATTACCAATCACAACCATAAAATAATGTGATATATATATATATATGGTTTTGGTTGGCAATGGCAAACTTTTACTAGTCATCATCAATTTTCCATTCAGTACTGTGGTCTCCTGTTGTTCTCCTGTGGTCTACAAATAATATCTTCCATGCATGACAGCCCACCTGGAGAAGATAACAAGGAACCAATTCAAAGATTTCTTCCTCCACATTGCTTTCCAAGGATGACCTGAAACAAGGGCACTGGGGAGCAAAGAACTAATTCATAGAATGATTGGTTCTTATCTTAGGGTACATCACACATGATGGCTGCTGAAACATGAAGGTAACTTACAAGTCAAACTTTCCTAATCATTAGGTTCCCTATGGCTGCAGGTTAACTACAGCTTTAGATCTCCAATGCCATGGTTTCTTCTGGAACGCATCATTTGTTTCTTTTCGAGTCAACCATTGCAACTTCAGCTGCCACTGCTTTGTGTCCACTCCATGGGATCTCAAGAACTACGCATTGTCACACATCTACAGTTAAGTAAATGATGCTTCTTTGTCAATTAGTCTCATTGCCACTTCATTCTTCCAAATCATAGCAAGTCAAGATCTCAAAAATGGGAGAGATGTAATTATCTCTCTTGGGATGAGTGAGACTTTTTTTTTCTGGTTACCTTTAAGGATAAAATCCACTCCACTCAAAAGCCTCAATTGGTGTAAAGGGATGGGATGACTGTTCTTGGAGACTTAAGAACACTCACTTTGTTCCTTTTCCCCACTGCCCATCTTTGCATGAGAGCTGAGGGATCCAACATTGTGATGTTCTTTAGTTTTCTTTCTTCCTTGTATGATAATACTAATCAAGTAAGTACATAATACTATTATTGATGCATTAGCAACAAACTCATCCATCAAAAACAATTCTAAGCAAAAGACAAGTGGAACATTTGTACTTGTTACTAAGGTACCATTTGACTTAAATTCAATTACTAATTGACAATCCGAAACTTATCTAATAAATTTTATACTACGGTATTGATTTGATGATGAAATATCAAATCTTTTATTAAAACTTAAGAAATCAAAATCTTGTTCGACATATTTTTCACTTACTAAAGTCGAGTTATCTTACATAGTAAAAATTTTAATTCGCAAGATCATGAAATTGAATCATGTCTATACGACTAGTTAATATTAGTAATAAATATTTAAATTAATGATGGTAGGATATCGAAATCTAATCTAATCTTAACCATTTATCATATGAAAAAATCTAGTGGCAACTGAACACAGGTAGGAACCAATATTGGATCACAACTCACAACCACTAAGAAAAGTAAAGTTATCAATTGGAAGCTCCTAATAATGAAAGCCCCCAACATCTTGTCTTTCTTCTCACTGAAACAAATTTCTTCTTGCACTCATGAAGAGGTGACAATTTGCTGCTTGATAACAATGGCCCAAAAGGTACTCTCTCACCATTAGACAGACATCCTTTGGATAGCACTACTACCCATCAGTGTTTGAAGCATCCATGACTTTATGCTGGCATTCCACCTTTGTGTCATGGTCATTAGGACCACAAATTGCAGGAGCCACATAGAAGACAGAGAAACATTTAGTTGATATCTCATTGAAAGTACCTTGTGCATGTGTTATCCCAATGTGACTACTAAAGTAAGCTTGCCACTGTAATGCTACACTTTACACATGGCAATCTCCATCCCCTCCTGCCATTCACACACTTCAAAAGTAGATCCTCCCACTGAAATGGAACACTCATCCTTCTTAGAAATGGGTCCTAAAGCAAACACAAGGAGATGATCCCTGATTAAGTGCAGCACTCAGTAGATGTATGGGAATATGAGAGAGCATCTGCGCACATTTCGATGCCATGGGCTCATGTGCAGTCAACCATCTTTTGTCTGAACTCTCTGGAGAGGACAAAGCAGTGGCATATCAGAAAGAATGGGAGAGAAAGAGAAAAAAGGAGTGGGGGAAAAAGAGAAAAGTTAGCACAACACACATCACAAGTTGCTGAGAGAGCTCAAAGTTGGGCGGGGGGGCTTTCGCAGAAAGCCATGTATGATTTATCTTAGTTGGCACAACCTAATTGCGGATCTGATGGCATTAAAGTGAAGCGTACAATTGATAGGGCATCCAATGCTCCCAAAGTTGGAACACTTTCACCACAGTAAAATAGGATCTTTACCCATCATTTGGCATTAGATCAACTCAAAGGTTGTGCTAAAGGCATGATTTTGTTGGGCTGTGGCTTTTTATGGGGTTAGTATAATGCCATTGAACAGTAATTATGTCCTAATAAGCCATCTTAAACGCAGTCATTAAGAGGGTTTAACCTTCTTATTATTGGATTAGGCGGGCGAAGACGTGGCCACTTCCCACCCGTTTCATTTACCCTCCCGCATACCTGCTCTTTATTGGTTGTGGGACCCACGTGGAGGTTTGTTTAGGCCCTCTCGTGGCTCCTCTGACCGAGGGGCGTAAGTCCACGTTCGTACAGTGACGGCGTCATTTATCTACGCAGTGAGGACTCGACACGTTATGCGATGAATGGGCCAAAAATATGTGCCATCGGCTCCGCCTTTGGTGGTCGGTCGACCTAATAATAAAACCCCTAATTCCTGGCACTCGGCCTCCGCAAGTCCCGCCTCCAGCTCCATCGCCACCTAGTTTTGTGGCTTCGCCTCCTTCCTCGAAGGAATCCGACCTCGGAGATAGGAGTTCGGTAGGTTTGCACGTTGTTTTTGGAAAGTTTTAAGCTTTTGAGATGGAGATCGGTTTTGAGTCGTTTGATTCGTTTCGTTGAGGGATTCGGTCGAAAGATCGTAAATTTCGGGGTTTTTGTTTCTAGGTTCGTTTGTGTTTGAGGGAAGTTCGGATCTTTGTTGCTCTTCTTCTTCGGTTTGATGCCTTCTTCCATGGCGACGGCGTCCTCGTACTGGTGCTACCGGTGTAGCCGTTTCGTCCGGGTGTGGCCGCAGGACGCCATCGTCTGTCCCGACTGCGACGGCGGGTTCCTCGAGGAGGTGGAAATACCTCCTCCCCATCTCTCCCCTGCCAACGAGTCCCGCCGCCGCCGCCGAATCCCCTCCGACGGCGCCGCGCACGCCCTCGGTAGCGACGGGTCCAACGTGGCCGCCCGCCCGCGGGAACCCTCCGAGCTCAGGTACCGCCGCAACCGCCGAGCGTCCGCTGGCGACCGGTCCCCGTTTAATCCGGTTATCGTCCTCCGCGGCCCTTCCGACGGCCCCCGCGACGCGGATCGCGCCGCCACCACCTCCAGCTTCGAGCTCTTCTACGACGACGGAACCGGATCCGGCCTCCGCCCGTTGCCGGAAAGCATCTCGGATTTCCTGATGGGCTCGGGCTTCGACCGCCTCCTCGAGCAGCTCGCCCAGATAGAGATCAACGGCATCGGTCGTGGGATGGGAAGCGCGCATTCGCCGGCGTCAAAGGCCGCCATCGAGTCAATGCCTACGATAGAGATCGTCGACGACCACATCGGGAGAGACTGCCATTGCGCCGTCTGCATGGATCCGTTCGAGCTCGGAACCGAGGCCCGTGAGATGCCCTGCAAGCACATATACCATCAAGATTGCATCTTGCCGTGGCTTTCGCGCCGGAACACGTGCCCTGTTTGCCGCCATGAGATGCCGACGGATGCGCGAGGGAGGGCTGTGGCAGGGGATGAGCAGGCCGCTGTCTCTGGAAACGACGGGGAGACGGTGGGACTGACGATATGGAGGCTTCCAGGTGGGGGTTTCGCAGTGGGGAGGTTCGCAGGGACCAGGAGAGCAGGGGAGCGAGAGTTCCCGGCCGTTTACACCGAGATGGATGGCGAATTCAGCAACAACGGAGCACCGAGAAGGATCTCATGGACCTCGAGAGGCAGCGAGGGTGGAGGAATTGGTCGGGCCATTCGCAATTTCTTCTCGTTCTTCAGGCTGTCGCGGTCCACCTCCTCGTCTTCATCTTTTTCCTCGAGGCCAAGCTCAGAATCGCAGCCTTCATTCTCTCGCAGACATGAAGGAGGCTCAGTTTTCAGGTGGCGTTCACGAAGTCGAAGCAATGCAATTGCTTGATGACGATACATAAACGTTTGGATTGACCAGAAAAAGATAATCCAATGCACAATACTCCCATTGATGAACATCTCGATCGCAAAGGAGCAAACTTTTCGTGAAAGACATGCTTTCATTGTAAATAGTTGATGTCGGCAAACATCGTAGCATTTTCTAATCTGTATCTTCTCGATTCGTGTATCAATGTGTTGGAAAGAATCAACCAGATATCTGTGACAGAAGACGTAATATGCTTGCAAAACTTCCGGGGCTCAATGCTTTGTATCATCAGTTCTGTTTAGGAAACTTATCAGTTTTTACCCGTTGTCTGATGAACAAGAATCCTCTCTTTTTTCTGCTTTTTTTCTTTTATTTTCTTGTTCCAAATTTGATCGGATGCCCTTTCCATCGATGTTGTTTTCTTCAAAAGAGGAGAGATTGGCGATATGATCTGCGGAGGCTCATTTGCGGTCTCACAGACCGACCCGTCCACGTGGGTGCTACCGAGTACTTGATTGGATATCTGCTTTGGGTCCTCCGCCGGGGCCCCTGAGAATTGTATTCGTGGGGTCGAGTTATTGGTGCGGGACCCACCACGGGATCCTTTCGTCCTTCCGGGGGTAAGCATGGATTTATGTTTCGTTCTTGTTTGCCTAGTCAGTAACTTCACTACTCTGCGGTGAGAGTGGCGAATGCATCTCTCTCGCTCGTCCTCCGCCTCCTTTCCAATTTGGAGTTACCGATCCTTTACGAGCCATGGATGAACGACCGGATCACCCGCTGACTCACAGGTGCTCTTTAGATTCCCTTTTTCGGGTCAATTATTCATGTAATAGTGTTCTTAATTCATACCCTAGGAAACACTCCTTCTACTCTTTTACTACTGGTTCTCCTTTTTCAGGAAAAAAATTGAAAATAAAAGATTTTTCGGAGAATTATAAACCATGGGAGAGAGATGATTTGGGCATCGATTTGCTGCACATTTTGAAAAGATTCACCTTTTGTGTGATCTAAGAAGTTCTTCAAGTGCAAATCGTTCAGTAGTAATTGAGATTTTGGGCGATTAGGTTTCATAGATATAATAGGCATTTTTAGGGGAACATTAGGGTTCTGTACCGCAAGTCATTATTTTTGGTTTGGACAGCATCTTTGTCTGTTCTTACACTCGCATTTTTCTCCATTCATTTACCTTCACATCTGTTAGCAAACTCTCACCTCCTCGTGTAATGATAGTCCTGTGCATACCATTGTTTCCAGACATTGTGCGAATACTCTCCGAATCATTCAGGAAAAAGAGAGATTGCGAATGTTGTAACATCCCTCTTAATCGGCCTTCCTTGTGTCAGCAATCCAAGTTGCAGGCATGTCCTGGTATCCTTTTCTAAGACTCATACTTCGTGCCACCAATTACAGCTTCTTTCCTCTGATCACATCCTAAACCTCCTTTATACAGAAGTCCATAGCTTTACTTATGGTCCGAATCTCTCTGTTATAAATTGGCTTAGAAACCATTGCCATCTGTTACAACATTAGCTACCTTAGCATACTCAGCCAATCTGCACTAAGAACATTCACCTTATCAACTCTTAGTAATGTGAACATTCTTCATCAGTTGAGTTCTTTCACAGCAAAAAACACATTGGAAAGTGTTGCGGGGGGCAACTGTTTAAGCCGTGGCCTCGGGGCCGACGCGGCTCGGTTCGGGGGTCCGGATGTCGGGGATCTCGCGCGGCGTCCCTCGAGGTCTCCCGGTGGTCGAGCACGGTGGTTCGGGTCGGGACGGGAGGTCGGGTCGGGAGGAAGCTCCGCCGCAGCGCCAGGGAGAGGCGACACCGTCTCGCACCTGCACACAGGTCGGGCCGGGAGCTCGGCCCGACCCCTCCGACGATCAAGTTAGTGATGTGGAGAGGGTTTTGGAGGAAGGGATGCCTCCGAGCGTGTTGTGCTTGTGTTCCCCTCTTCTATTCGTTTAGAACTCTGGGGTATTTATAGATGAGTTTAATGTTACCTGATGAGGCTGCTTGCAGGGGTAGGACGGTACCTCTGATGGCGTCTGACATTGCCACTGGGGTTGCGTGGAGAACCGAGCTACCGCAGGGTATGAGCGAGCTTTGACCGTTGCCTGCTTCTGTCTCGGCCGGGTGTGTGGGGTCAAACGAGGAGGCTGTCGTCTGAGGAAAGCTGACGTCCGAGCACATCTCGTCACCCTTATTGCCTTCCTGGGGCGCAGCGCCTATCCACGTGTGGCTGACATCGTCATCCGCAGGGTCTGCCATTTTTTCCCATATCATATTCCCCCCCTGAAAGGAGTTATGCGTCGGTTGTCGTACAAGGGGAGTCCGATGCATGGCTTCTGTCTTCAGGTGGGTTGGCCGCGCGGACGCGGTCTCGGGGAGCATGGAGCCGAGGAGCCGAGGAGCACGACACAAGCGGGCTGGCCGCGCAGGTGTGGTCTCGGGGGGCGTGGAGTCGAGGAGCCGAGGAGCACGACGCAGCGGGCTGGCCGCGCAGGTGTGGTCTCGGGGAGGCACGCAACCGAGGAGCCGAGGAGCACGACGCAGGCGGGCTGGCCGCGCAGGTGTGGTCTCGGGGGGCGTGGAGCCGAGGAGCACGACGCAGGCGGGTTGGCCGCGCAGGTGTGGTCTCGAGGGGCGTAGAGCCGAGGAGCACGATGCAGGCGGGCTGGCCGCGCAGGTGTGTCTCGGAAATGGGGCCGAGGAACACACGCAGGCGGGCTGGCCGCGCAGGTGTGTCTTGGGTCATGGGGGTCGAGCAGCACGACGCAGGCGGGTAGGCCGCGCAGGTGTGTCTCGAAGGCCACGGAGTCGAGGAACACGACGCAGGCGGCGAGGAGCACGACGCAGCGGGCTGGCCGCGCAGGTGTGGTCTCGGGGGGCGTGGAGCCGAGGAGCCGAGGAGCCGAGGAGCCGAGGAGCCGAGGAGCACGACGCAGGCGGGCTGGCCGCGCAGGTGTGTCTTGGGTCATGGGGTCGAGGAGCACGACGCAGGCGGGCTGGCCGCGCAGGTGTGTCTTGGGTCATGGGGTCGAGGAGCACGACGCAGGCGGGCTGGCCGCGCAGGTGTGTCTTGGGTCATGGGGTCGAGGAGCACGACGCAGGCGGGCTGGCCGCGCAGGTGTGTCTTGGGTCATGGGGTCGAGGAGCACGACGCAGGCGGGCTGGCCGCGCAGGTGTGTCTTGGGTCATGGGGTCGAGGAGCACGACGCAGGCGGGCTGGCCGCGCAGGTGTGTCTTGGGTCATGGGGTCGAGGAGCACGACGCAGGCGGGCTGGCCGCGCAGGTGTGTCTTGGGTCATGGGGTCGAGGAGCACGACGCAGGCGGGCTGGGCTTAGATTTCTTTTCATGAGTACATCGGGTAGCCACCGCGGATGCTTGGACTCTCTTATGGAGCCCGCGGTCGGAGGTCGTCATGTCCCCTCGCAGCCGCCCAGGCCTCCGCTGCGATGTATTGGTTAGCCCGCTGGAGCATCTCCGGCACCGCCGTGGGAGGTCGCTCCGCGAGGGACCAGAGGAATCTGGAAGGTCGCAAGCCTATCATAAATGCTTGCACTAACAGAGAGGGGTGAGTGTCCGGTAAGCACGGATTTGCGTGGCAAAGCGATCCACAAAATGTGGGAGGGGCTCATCCTCCCTTTGTTTGAGTCCGAGGAGCAGTGCCACGGAGGGCTTTGGCCAGGCATGGGCTACGAAGTGGAGCTCGAAGTCCTTAACGAGCTGGCCGAAGGAAGTGATCGTTCCGGTCTCCAGGCCGCTATACCATGTGCGGGCCGGACCCCTCAGGGTCGTGGGAAACACCCTGCACATTAAAGCGTCCGACGTTCCATATAATGCCAGTTGGGCACGGAAAGCGGCGACATGGTCCGCCGGGTTAGTGGAACCGTCGTATGCGTCCAAAGAAGGGAGCCGGAAGTTCGGGGGAACCGCCTGATCTCGTATCTCGGGCGCGAACGAAGATCCTCGGAGTGTGTCCTCCTTGAGCTCTCCCTTTGAGTTGTGAAACTCCTTCTCTACTTCGTTGAGCCGCTGAATAAGGAAGCATAGTTGGGCTCGCAGGGAGTCCGTTGACTCTGGAGATAATACATCGGGTTCCGGGCGGCCGCTCGGGTTTGCCATCACTGGATCCTCGAGAGGGGCCGGTCGGACCCGAGGCGAAGTGGGAGGGTCCGGAAGCGTCATGTGGGCCCGAGCAGGTGGCTCACGTTGCCGCAGCGGTTGGGTCACTGACGGGTGCAACGGACGCGGAATAAGCGGAATAATGGTTTGCACCATACCCGTCAGAGCTCGGACCTGAAGAGCGAGGGCCTGAAAGGCCTCGGGTGATACCGGCGAAGGGGCGCTCGGGGCGCCCTCGGGCGGAAACAGATCCGAGTTGTCGAATGAACGCCAGTAGCGTTCCAAGGTTGCGGGGAGGTCATCAGCCCACGGCCCGTCACTCAAGGGACGCACGGCCTGCGCCCCTGCTAAGAATAATCCCTCGGCAGGGAGTTCGTCGGGACCAGTCTGAGGATCCCTCGACATTCGGGCCCTCCTTCTAGCGCCAATCTGTTGCGGGGGGCAACTGTTTAAGCCGTGGCCTCGGGGCCGACGCGGCTCGGTTCGGGGGTCCGGATGTCGGGGATCTGGATGTTGGGGATCTCGCGCGGCGTCCCTCGAGGTCTCCTGGTGGTCGAGCACGATGGTTCGGGTCGGGACGTGAGGTCGGGTTGGGAGGTCGGGTCGGGACGTCGGGTCGGGAGGTCGGGTCGGGAGGAAGCTCCGCCGCAGCGCCAGGGAGAGGCGACACCATCTCGCACCTGCACACAGGTCGGGCCGGGAGCTCGGCCCGACCCCTCCGACGATCAAGTTAGCGATGTGGAGAGGGTTTTGGAGGAAGGGATGCCTCCGAGCGTGTTGTGCTTGTGTTCCCCTCTTCTATTCGTTTAGAACTCTGGGGTATTTATAGATGAGTTTGATGTTACCTGATGTGGCTGCTTGCAGGGGTAGGACGGTACCTCTGATGGCGTCTGACATTGCCACTGGGGTTGCGTGGAGAACCGAGCTACCGCAGGGTATGGGCGAGCTTTGACCGTTGCCTGCTTCTGTCTCGGCCGAGTGTGTGGGGTCAAACGAGGAGGCTGTCGTCTGAGGAAAGCTGACGTCCGAGCACATCTCGTCACCCTTATTGCCTTCCTGGGGCGCAGCGCCTATCCACGTGTGGCTGACATCGTCATCCGCCGGGTCTGCCATTTTTTCCCATATCAGAAAGTTGAGGACTTTATGATGTCTTGTAGTATTGCTATTCTTCATCAGTAGTGTTACATGTTTTGCCACCATCAGCCTACTTACTCTTTAAAGTTGTTATTGTTGGATGATGTCCCCTGCTTTTAATTGATCACACATGTCTAAGACTCTTGTAGATTTCACTAAATTGTATGATTTAATTAGCGTTTTCTCTACGATATCCTATGTCTTTAGTCCATCAAATCCATGTGGGTCCAGCGAGGGCCTTTTTTCTTTAAATTAGCTCGTGAGGATTTTTGTCAGCTTGTATTTAGCTTGTGAAGAAGTTTCATTTCATTCAACTCTTTTGCTGTTTTGAGAACTTGTAGTATGTCCTGACCTACTGAGCTTTTCGGCTTGGCTGAGGACCGGCTTATGTTTGATTCAGTGTAAGTATATAAATAAAATAAGATTGGCTATTTTATAAATAAAATGAAAAAAAATACTATGTGCTCACGACAAAGTAATAGGAAAAGTGGATGTTGTTGTTAGCAATTGGCAAATTGGTATAAATACTGTTTTTCTCTCATTATCAAAAGAATACTTTCAGTAGTCATATGGGGTAACATGTTGAGGGATTTCTAAGTGATTAACCAATTGGCTGTGATGATTGGCCAGATATTAGCCTATTCCCAGAGTAAACCCTAGAGATTAACTACATATGGGAGTTATTATAAACTAAGTGCCTATCCAAGCACTTATTCCTTTGCTAAATATGGCCTAAAGCACACAGGGCATGGCAACCAGAAAATAGAAGAATTGCTTATCCTGTTCTAAGATTCACATTTGGTATATTCATGAGTACTGCAAATACTTGAAGTCAATCTTAAGATTCTCATATGCTGAATTCTTCTGAGTTTCACTGATTTTGGTGGTTGACCTTTTCTGTTTCCACCTTTAAACTTTCATTCTAGTAAGGGAATGTTGACTAATTGGGTTGAGCTGAACTAGAAAAGGAAGCTACAATATGATCATGAGAACCTGGCATTGTCACTGTCTAAGCACAAGTTTTGAGATCGATTTAGAAGCACCGATCACACTATTGTGGAAGAGACCTGAGAGATGAGTCAGAAGAACCAGGTGAAGAATCTTACAATGACAGCAACAGCGTAAGTGAAGGTTATGATGCCACCATGACACTAGAACTTGATGATGAAGCTGAGAAGTTGGCATATGGGAAAACCGGTTTGCTTTCTGTCTCTTCTCATAATTTCCACCTTAATTCATTTGACATTGAAATTGTTGAAGGATCAAACAACAAACAACAAACAACAACAACAACAAGGAGGACAAGAAGTTCAACTACGTGATTCAAGATACAAAGTAGCAGAGGAGGTTGCTCATGAGTTTGAGGGTTATGGTGATTACACTATTTCAGCACTAGGGAAGAACAGCTTGGAACAATTAGAAACAGAGATCGAAGATTTAGTGCTCTGTTCCAATGATGTGGCACCGCTTTCATTGTTGCTTTCGTCCAAAGGGTGGAGCATTGGGCAAGGTGAATCGCTGCTTCCTCTCTCTCTCTCTCTCTCTTTCCTTTTGCTGCAAGACTTAAATATGCTCCTCATTGTGCACATGGTGTTGAAGGAGAACAAAAACATTGTCTTGCAGATGGTCCATTGGGTGCAAGGAAACCAACCATTGGTAAAGAATCTGAGCAATATTTTTCGATGCTGATGCTTCAAGAAGGTATAATGGCAAGTGCTTTTGTTTATTCGCCGAGTATTTATGATGGTGTAACATACACAAAATTGCATTTGTAGTGTTGGTGTCAACTACTTTATGCCATGGCCTCAGGGCCAACGCGGCTTGGTTCAGGTCCGAATGAGCGGGGATTTTGCTGGGAGGACTTCAGGATGGCTGAGGTGGTCGGCTCCGGCGATGCCAACGCGGTTGGGTCTCTTTTGTCTCCGGGAAGGGGGTTCCTTGCTTGGGTGCTCGATGGGGGACCCCGTCTTCGTACCTGCACACAGGTCGGGTCGGGAGAGCTCGACCCGACCCCTCCGACGATCAAGTCAGGCGAAATAGTGAGGTCTCCTTTTCGTGTTTGTTTTTCTCTTTTTCTACTCAAGGCGGGGTTTATATAGGGTGACTTACTGTGTCTGATGTGACTGTTTTGTAGCGTCTGACAGCGATGTTAGCGTGGCGTGAAGGATTGGGCCTGAGCAGGGCGTTAATGCGCCTCGGTCGGCGTTCCAATCCGTTTTGACCAGGTTCTACTGGGTCGATCGAGGCGTCATCAGGGGTAGGTGACGTCAGCTCGGGTCACATCACCATTATTGCTCATATCACATCCCCCCCCCCCTCTCAGAAGGAGCTATGCGTCGGCATTGTAAAGGGGTGTCCGAGACATGGCTTCAGCTTCATGAGATTAACCCCCGGGGGGGGGGGGGGGGGGGGGGGGGGGGGGGGGGGGGGGGGGGGGGGGGGGGGGGGGGGGGGGGGGGGGGGGGGGGGGGGGGGGGGGGGGGGGGGGGGGGGGGGGGGGGGGGGGGGGGGGGGGGGGGGGGGGGGGGGGGGGGGGGGGGGGGGGGGGGGGGGGGGGGGGGGGGGGGGGGGGGGGGGGGGGGGGGGGGGGGGGGGGGGGGGGGGGGGGGGGGGGGGGGGGGGGGGGGGGGGGGGGGGGGGGGGGGGGGGGGGGGGGGGGGGGGGGGGGGGGGGGGGGGGGGGGGGGGGGGGGGGGGGGGGGGGGGGGGGGGGGGGGGGGGGGGGGGGGGGGGGGGGGGGGGGGGGGGGGGGGGGGGGGGGGGGGGGGGGGGGGGGGGGGGGGGGGGGGGGGGGGGGGGGGGGGGGGGGGGGGGGGGGGGGGGGGGGGGGGGGGGGGGGGGGGGGGGGGGGGGGGGGGGGGGGGGGGGGGGGGGGGGGGGGGGGGGGGGGGGGGGGGGGGGGGGGGGGGGGGGGGGGGGGGGGGGGGGGGGGGGGGGGGGGGGGGGGGGGGGGGGGGGGGGGGGGGGGGGGGGGGGGGGGGGGGGGGGGGGGGGGGGGGGGGGGGGGGGGGGGGGGGGGGGGGGGGGGGGGGGGGGGGGGGGGGGGGGGGGGGGGGGGGGGGGGGGGGGGGGGGGGGGGGGGGGGGGGGGGGGGGGGGGGGGGGGGGGGGGGGGGGGGGGGGGGGGGGGGGGGGGGGGGGGGGGGGGGGGGGGGGGGGGGGGGGGGGGGGGGGGGGGGGGGGGGGGGGGGGGGGGGGGGGGGGGGGGGGGGGGGGGGGGGGGGGGGGGGGGGGGGGGGGGGGGGGGGGGGGGGGGGGGGGGGGGGGGGGGGGGGGGGGGGGGGGGGGGGGGGGGGGGGGGGGGGGGGGGGGGGGGGGGGGGGGGGGGGGGGGGGGGGGGGGGGGGGGGGGGGGGGGGGGGGGGGGGGGGGGGGGGGGGGGGGGGGGGGGGGGGGGGGGGGGGGGGGGGGGGGGGGGGGGGGGGGGGGGGGGGGGGGGGGGGGGGGGGGGGGGGGGGGGGGGGGGGGGGGGGGGGGGGGGGGGGGGGGGGGGGGGGGGGGGGGGGGGGGGGGGGGGGGGGGGGGGGGGGGGGGGGGGGGGGGGGGGGGGGGGGGGGGGGGGGGGGGGGGGGGGGGGGGGGGGGGGGGGGGGGGGGGGGGGGGGGGGGGGGGGGGGGGGGGGGGGGGGGGGGGGGGGGGGGGGGGGGGGGGGGGGGGGGGGGGGGGGGGGGGGGGGGGGGGGGGGGGGGGGGGGGGGGGGGGGGGGGGGGGGGGGGGGGGGGGGGGGGGGGGGTATCGTGCCGAGGGACACGGCTCAGGCGGGCAGGCCGCGCAGAGGTGGCCTCGGGCAGATCGTGCCGAGGGACACGGCTCAGGCGGGCAGGCCGCGCAGAGGTGGCCTCGGCAGATCGTGCCGAGGGACACGGCTCAGGCGGGCAGGCCGCGCAGAGGTGGCCTCGGGCAGATCGTGCCGAGGGACACGGCTCAGGCGGGCAGGCCGCGCAGAGGTGGCCTCGGGCAGATCGTGCCGAGGGACACGGCTCAGGCGGGCAGGCCGCGCAGAGGTGGCCTCGGGCAGATCGTGTCGAGGGACACGGCTCAGGCGGGCAGGCCGCGCAGAGGTGGCCTCGGGCAGATCGTGCCGAGGGACACGGCTCAGGCGGGCAGGCCGCGCAGAGGTGGCCTCGGGCAGATCGTGCCGAGGGACACGGCTCAGGCGGGCAGGCCGCGCAGAGGTGGCCTCGGGCAGATCGTGCCGAGGGACACGGCTCAGGCGGGCAGGCCGCGCAGAGGTGGCCTCGGGCAGATCGTGCCGAGGGACACGGCTCAGGCGGGCAGGCCGCGCAGAGGTGGCCTCGGGCAGATCGTGCCGAGGGACACGGCTCAGGCGGGCAGGCCGCGCAGAGGTGGCCTCGGGCAGATCGTGCCGAGGGACACGGCTCAGGCGGGCAGGCCGCGCAGAGGTGGCCTCGGGCAGATCGTGTCGAGGGACACGGCTCAGGCGGGCAGGCCGCGCAGAGGTGGCCTCGGGCAGATCGTGCCGAGGGACACGGCTCAGGCGGGCAGGCCGCGCAGAGGTGGCCTCGGGCAGATCGTGCCGAGGGACACGGCTCAGGCGGGCAGGCCGCGCAGAGGTGGCCTCGGGCAGATCGTGCCGAGGGACACGGCTCAGGCGGGCAGGCCGCGCAGAGGTGGCCTCGGGCAGATCGTGCCGAGGGACACGGCTCAGGCGGGCAGGCCGCGCAGAGGTGGCCTCGGGCAGATCGTGCCGAGGGACACGGCTCAGGCGGGCAGGCCGCGCAGAGGTGGCCTCGGGCAGATCGTGCCGAGGGACACGGCTCAGGCGGGCAGGCCGCGCAGAGGTGGCCTCGGGCAGATCGTGCCGAGGGACACGGCTCAGGCGGGCAGGCCGCGCAGAGGTGGCCTCGGGCAGATCGTGCCGAGGGACACGGCTCAGGCGGGCAGGCCGCGCAGAGGTGGCCTCGGGCAGATCGTGCCGAGGGACACGGCTCAGGCGGGCAGGCCGCGCAGAGGTGGCCTCGGGCAGATCGTGCCGAGGGACACGGCTCAGGCGGGCAGGCCGCGCAGAGGTGGCCTCGGGCAGATCGTGCCGAGGGACACGGCTCAGGCGGGCAGGCCGCGCAGAGGTGGCCTCGGGCAGATCGTGCCGAGGGACACGGCTCAGGCGGGCAGGCCGCGCAGAGGTGGCCTCGGGCAGATCGTGCCGAGGGACACGGCTCAGGCGGGCAGGCCGCGCAGAGGTGGCCTCGGGCAGATCGTGCCGAGGGACACGGCTCAGGCGGGCAGGCCGCGCAGAGGTGGCCTCGGGCAGATCGTGCCGAGGGACACGGCTCAGGCGGGCAGGCCGCGCAGAGGTGGCCTCGGGCAGATCGTGCCGAGGGACACGGCTCAGGCGGGCAGGCCGCGCAGAGGTGGCCTCGGGCAGATCGTGCCGAGGGACACGGCTCAGGCGGGCAGGCCGCGCAGAGGTGGCCTCGGGCAGATCGTGCCGAGGGACACGGCTCAGGCGGGCAGGCCGCGCAGAGGTGGCCTCGGGCAGATCGTGCCGAGGGACACGGCTCAGGCGGGCAGGCCGCGCAGAGGTGGCCTCGGGCAGATCGTGCCGAGGGACACGGCTCAGGCGGGCAGGCCGCGCAGAGGTGGCCTCGGGCAGATCGTGCCGAGGGACACGGCTCAGGCGGGCAGGCCGCGCAGAGGTGGCCTCGGGCAGATCGTGCCGAGGGACACGGCTCAGGCGGGCAGGCCGCGCAGAGGTGGCCTCGGGCAGATCGTGCCGAGGGACACGGCTCAGGCGGGCAGGCCGCGCAGAGGTGGCCTCGGGCAGATCGTGCCGAGGGACACGGCTCAGGCGGGCAGGCCGCGCAGAGGTGGCCTCGGGCAGATCGTGCCGAGGGACACGGCTCAGGCGGGCAGGCCGCGCAGAGGTGGCCTCGGGCAGATCGTGCCGAGGGACACGGCTCAGGCGGGCAGGCCGCGCAGAGGTGGCCTCGGGCAGATCGTGCCGAGGGACACGGCTCAGGCGGGCAGGCCGCGCAGAGGTGGCCTCGGGCAGATCGTGCCGAGGGACACGGCTCAGGCGGGCAGGCCGCGCAGAGGTGGCCTCGGGCAGATCGTGCCGAGGGACACGGCTCAGGCGGGCAGGCCGCGCAGAGGTGGCCTCGGGCAGATCGTGCCGAGGGACACGGCTCAGGCGGGCAGGCCGCGCAGAGGTGGCCTCGGGCAGATCGTGCCGAGGGACACGGCTCAGGCGGGCAGGCCGCGCAGAGGTGGCCTCGGGCAGATCGTGCCGAGGGACACGGCTCAGGCGGGCAGGCCGCGCAGAGGTGGCCTCGGGCAGATCGTGCCGAGGGACACGGCTCAGGCGGGCAGGCCGCGCAGAGGTGGCCTCGGGCAGATCGTGCCGAGGGACACGGCTCAGGCGGGCAGGCCGCGCAGCAGCACGCCTCGGACCTGGAAGTGGAGACGACCCGTCTAAAGGCCCAGGTGAAGGCGACGGGGGAGCAAAATAGAGAGCACCAGGCGCTGGTGAGGATGACTCGGACCGAGACTCACCTGGCGAGGAAAGAGGCAGCTTCCCTCCAACAAAAACTGGAGGAGGCGCTTGTCGAGGCAAAGAGGGCTTCCGAAGCTCTGGCTGCCGAGGCGGAACAGCGGCCGGAAAAAGAAAAGAAGCTGATCGAGGACTATAAAAGTTCTTCGGGCTTTTAGCTCGGCCTAATCCGGTCGGGGCAGGTTACCTATGAGTATGGGTACCGGATTGCCCTGGCCCGATTCAAGGCCCGCCATCCTGGCTTGGGGGTCGTGGAAGACCCCTTTGCCTCCTGCCCCGAGGACTCGTCTATCGACATGCCAGACGAGGTTCCCTTTGATGATAGTGTCGAAGCTCCCAAAATGTAAGGGCTCGGCTTGTAATTCGTCTAGTCTTGTAACCAATTTTTCCTTTGAATAAAAGTTTTGTTCAGATTTCCGTCTCTTTCTATTACACGAAGAATCTTCTGAGGTTTTGCACGTTCCACGTCCTCGGCAAGGGGCGTCCTTGCATAGTTTCGAGTCGATATGCTCCGGCCCCAATGATGCCAACGACCCTATAAGGTCCCTCCCAGCTAGGGGCTAGCTTACCGCGCGCTCGGGTAGGATCGTTGATCTCGGCTCTGCATAAAACCAAATCGCCTAGCTTGATTGGTTGTGGCTGCACCTTCCGGTTGTAATTTCTAGCCACAGCTCTCTTGTACGAGAGAGCTTTTAAGTGCGCGTCGGCACGACGCTCCTCGAGCAGGTCGAGGTTGGCTCGTAGGCCCCGAGTCGAAGTTCCTTCTTCATAGTTTTCCGTCCGAATTGTGGGGAAAACCACTTCCGGCGGAAGGACTACAACGGTTCTGAACACAAGGCTGTAGGGGGACTCCCCGGTTGCGGTTTTAGGAGTGGTCCGCAAGGACCACAAAATACTTGGGAGCTCGTCCACCCAAGCCAATCGGGCTACGGACACCCTTTTCCTGAGTCCGTCCAGAATAGAGCGGTTGGTCACTTCTGCTAAACCATTCGTTTGGGGGTGTGCCACCGAGCTGAACCTCGATTGAATCCTGTATTTCATACAGAATTGTCGGAATTGTGCACTGGCGAACTGGGTCCCATTATCAGTGATGATGGTCTTTGGCAGGCCAAACCGAGTCAAAATGTTTCTCCACACTAATTTTTCCACTTGATGTTCCGTGATTATCGCCAGCGGCTTGGCCTCAACCCATTTTGTAAAGTAGTTTACCCCTATGACGAGATGCTTCCGTTGTCCCGAGGTCGGTGGGAAGGGGTCGAGGAGGTCCAATCCCCACTGCACGAATGGCCACGTGCAGTCAATAGGAGCGAGCGGAACTGCAGGTTGCCGGGGGGTTCGTGCATGCCTCTGGCAGGGGTCGCATCGTCGTACATAATCTATTGCGTCTCGTGACATGGTGGGCCAATAGTACCCTTGGCGAAGGATCTTGTGCGCCAAGGCTCGCCCAACGACGTGCTCACCGCAAATCCCTTCGTGGACCTCGGCCAGGACCGAGCGATCCTCTTCCGACTCGAGGCACCATAAGAGAGGATGTGAGAAGGACCTCTTATAGAGATGTCCGTTTACCTCAGAGTACCATGCCTGCACGCGGCGTATGCGTCGGGCCGAGGCCTCGTCGGCCGGGAGAGTACCATCGAAGACACAACCGAGATCGAGATGGCGCGGGAAGGTAGCTCCTCGATCTCGGGTTGGGCCTCGGAACTTGACCTTGAGGCCAGCTTGGCCAGCTCATCGGCACGCTGGTTTTGATTCCTCGGGACCCTAGATATTGTAAAACGGGAGAAGCAAGCAGTCAGATTTTTTACCTCTGCTAGGTACTTCGCCATGGTTGGCTCTTTGGCTTCGTATCCCCCGCCTAGTTGTTCGGCCACTAACTGGGAATCGGTGATGGCGTGTATGGCGTTGACCTGCATCTCGAGAGCCAGCTTGAGTCCCGCCAGGAGCGCCTCGTACTCGGCCTCATTGTTGGTGGCTTGGAAGCCGAAGTGTAGGGAGCGCTCGAATGACCGCCCATCGGGGGCTGTTAAAACCAGTCCCGCACCGGCACCTTTCAACCCAGCCGACCCGTCCACGTGCAAAGTCCACACCTCCTTCTCCCGATCGGAGTTCTCACCCTCGATCGGAGTGAGCTCTGAGATGAAGTCGGCCACTGACTGGGCTTTGATGGTGGTTCTTGGGACGTATAATATGTCAAATTCGCTAAGCTCTACCGACCATTTGAGGAGGCGAAACGTCAAACTTAGATAAAACCTGTTGGAGCGGTTGGTCGGTGATTACCTCAATCGAGTGAGCCTAGAAGTATGGGTGGAGCCTTCGCGCCGTTAATACGAGTGCCAAGACAAGCCTTTCGATCGGTGGGTACCGCTCCTCAGGTCCGTTAAGGACATGGCTGACGTAGTAGACCGGGAGTTGCTCTCCGACGGCTTCTTTTGTTAAGACGGAACTAACAGCATGCTGGGAGGCGGCTAGGTAGACGTTGAGCTTCTCCCCTGATGAGACTGAGACAAGGCGGGGAAGGTTGGCGAGATGCTGCTTCACGTGAGCGAAGGCTACCTCACACGCCTTAGTCAACTGAAAGTTCCTCGGGTCCTTCAAGGCCCGAAAGAAGGGGAGGCAACGATCGCCCGACCGGGACAGGAACCTGGATAGGGCGGCGAGCCTCTCGTTCAGCCGCTGCACTTCTCTCATCGTCCGGGGGGCTTGCATACCGATGATCGCCTGGACCTTCTCTGGGTTAGCGTTAATTCCCCTCTCGTGCACGATGAACTCAAGGAATCTTCCCGAGCTGACACCAAAAGTGCATTTGGCTGGGTTAAGACGCAGGCCGTATCTTCGCAACGTATCAAACGTTTCGGCCAGGTCGGCTAGGTGATCCGCCGCTATACGACTCTTTACTATCATGTCATCGACATAGATCTTCATGTTTCGCCCTATCTGTTGGGTGAACATCCTGTTTACGGCTCTCTAATACGTGGCCCTTGCGTTCTTGAGTCCGAACGGCATGACCTTGTAACAATATACCCCTTGGTCAGTGAGGAAGGCCGTGTGTTCCTGGTCTTCAGGTGCCATTCTGATTTGATTGTAACCGGAGAAGGCGTCCATGAACGAAAGGCGAGCATACCCGGCGGTTGCGTCGACCAATTGGTCGATCCTCGGGAGGGGGTAACAGTCCTTCGGGCATGCACAATTGTGACTAGTGTAATCAACACACATCCGCCAGCTCCCGTTAGGTTTCTTTACTAGGATCACATTGGATAGCCATTTCGGATATTGAACTTCCTCTATAAACCCTGTCGCCTGAAGTCGTTCCACCTCCTCGCGAATGGCCATTTGCCGGTCGGGGGCATGCCACCGGGGCTTCTGTTTCACTGGCCGAACATTGGATGCTATATTCAAATGGTGCTGGGCAGTCTTCGGGTCGACGCCTATCACGTCGGAGGGCGACCATGCGAAGACGTCGGCGTTCTCCTGAAGGAAGCCAACGAGTTGCTCCCGTTCTCGATCGGGAAGTTCCGACCCGATCCTAATAGATCAGTCGGGTCGATCCTTGGTCAGTGGGATGTCGTGAGTAGGCGCCGTCGGCTCGGGGTGTGAGGTTGACTTCTTCATTTCCCCGTTGAGGGGTTGCTCAGTTCTTACCCTTTTGCACTGGGAGACTGCTGCCAAGTAGCAACGCCTGGACTCACGGGGGCTTCCCAAGACCTCGCCGGCCCCATAGCGGGTCGGGAACTTCACAATTTGGTGGTAGGTGGAGACGACGGCCTTGATTTTGTTGAGGGTTGGCCAGCCGAGGATTGCATTGTACGTGGCGGGGAGGTCGACCACTAAGAAGGTGGACATGACCGTTTTGGATCTCGGTAGGGTTCCCAAAGTTTTTGGTAGAGTAGTCGCTCCTATCGGCGAAATCGAGTTGCCGGTGAAGCCAGTAAGTGCCGAATGCGTCGGCGCTAGGGCTTCCTTCGCTAGCCCGAGCTTTTGGAAAGCATCCCAGTAGAGTACGTCAGCCGAGCTCCCGGTGTCGATCATGACCCTTCTCATCTGAGCATTGGCGAGCCTGGTCGTGATCACAAGTGCATTATCGTGCTCGGGTTGCTCGACTCCACTGTGGGGGAACGTGACCTCGAGCCCAAGGGCAGGCCCGGGGGCGTTGGCTCGAACGGAGCGGGCATATGCCTTTCTTCCAGACATGCTGTCTCCCCCAACCGTCGGGCCGCCCACGATCACGTTGATCAGGCGCTCGACGGGACCCTCCGGTCGAGGGGAAAGCTCTTCACCTTGCTAGGGGTTCCGATCGAGGTGCCCTTTTCGAATGAGTTCCTCGATCTGCCGCTTCAACTCACGACACTCCTCGTTGTCGTGCCCATGCTGCCTATGGAAACAGTAGTATTTCGATCGGTTCGCAAGTTCTCGTGGGTTTCTCATTGGAGCGGGATCTTTGAGCAACCCTTTGTCTCTTATCTGGAGAAATATCTTCGTTCGTGACGGGCCCGAAGAGGGTAGTTGCGACGTCGACATCAACGGGCCAGGCTGCTTGGATCTGCGCCTTAGTGCAGTAGGCTGTCGCTCACGAGATGGCTCTGATCTAGTCCTCTTATGGTCCTCTCGTTTCCCGGCCATCTAGACCTCCGCCGCAACAAACTGGGCGGCACACTGGAGCATCTCGGGGAGCGCGGTGGGGGGTCGTTCCACCAACGATCAGAAGAATCGGGAGGGTCGCAAGCCTGCCATAAACGCCTGCATCAACAGAGAGGGGTGAGCGTCCGACAATTCCCGGATCTGGGTAGTAAAACGATTCAAAAAGTGGGAGAGGGGCTCGTCCTCCCTCTGGTTGAGTCCGAGGAGTAGTGCGACGGACGGCTTCGGCCGGGCATGAGCTAAGAAGTTGGACTCAAAATTTCTGGTGAACTGATCAAAAGAGGTGATCGTTCCGGTCTTAAGACCGCTGTACCACGTGCGGGCCGGCCCTCTCAAAGTCGTGGGGAATGCCCTGCACATCAAAGCGTCGGAGGTCCCGTATAATGCCAGCTGGGCGCGGAAGGCGACCACGTGGTCCGCTGGGTTAGAAGAGCCATCGTACACGTCCAAAGAGGGGAGCCTGAAGTTCGGGGGAATCGTCTAATCCTGTATCTCGGGTGCAAACGAAGATCCCCGACACGCTTCCTTCCCGGGTTCGCCCTTTGATCCGCGGACCTCCTGTTGCACTTCGTCGAGCCGTTGACTAACGAAGCGTAACTAGGCTCGGAGGGAGTCCGTCGAATCCAAAGATAACGTCTCGGGCTCGGTGCAGATCCTCGGGAGCATTGTCATTCGATCCCCGAGCGGGGTCGGACGAGCCCGAGGGGAAGTCGATACCTCTGGGGGTACCACGTGATCCTGAGCTGGCGGCTCCTGACGCCGTAGTGGTTGGATCACAGGCGTTTGCTCCGGACGAGCGACGAGCGGGATAAGGGTTTGTATCATACCCGTCAACACTCGAACTTGTAGAGCGAGATCTTGAAAAGCCTTAGACGACACGGGCGACGGGTCGGTTGGGAGTCCCGCTGGTGGTGATAAGCCTGGGTCGTTGAATAACCGCCAATAACGCTCGGAGGTCACGGTGGGCAGCTCGTCTCTAGGTCCATCCCACGAGGGGTGTTCTCCCAGAACCACTCTTGAGTGCGGCCCCTCAAGCACGGGTCCATCCAAGTTGATCTGTTGATCCCTTGACATTCGGGCCCTCCTTCTAGCGCCAATATGTTGGTGTCAACTACTTTATGCCATGGCCTCGGGGCCAACGCGGCTTGGTTCAGGTCCGAATGAGCGGGGATTTTGCTGGGAGGACTTCGAGATGGCTGAGGTGGCCGGCTCCGGTGTTGAGGCTGGGTCTCTTTTGTCTCCGGGAAGAGGGTTCCTTGCTTGGGTGCTCGGTGGGGGACCCCGTCTTCATACCTGCACACAGGTCGGGTCGGGAGAGCTCGACTCGACCCCTCCGACGATCAAGTCAGGCGAAATAGTGAGGTCTCCTTTTCGTATCTATTTTTCTCTTTTTCTACTCAAGGCGGGGTTTATATAAGGTGACTTACTGTGTCTGATGTGACTGTTTTGTAGTGTCTGACAGCGATGTTGGCGTGGCGTGAAGGATTGAGCCCGAGCATGGCGTTAATACGTCTCGGTCGGTGTTCCGGTCCGTTTTGACCAGGTTCTACTGGGTCGATCGAGGCGTGAGGCGTCATCAGGGGCGTGACATCAGCTCGGGTCATATCGTCATTATTGCTCATATCATGTAGATTTAATGGTGTGAGCAAAATCTGCAAAGAGTTCGACGCTGTTGTTAAGGAAAGGGATGAACAAGGCATTTAGGAGAATGTTGTGGCCCGTGTCGGACACCTAAAGAAGGTATAATAAGTATTTACTAACCGATGAACTCCTCGAGACCAATACGTTTTCCTACCCGTCACGTCGTTCCATTTCCTTACCCATGTGGTGGTTCCAGTGACAAGATCGCGGGGCCCACGTCAGGCGCGTGTTTCTGACCTGGCACATGCCGTATATATTTTAATTAAGATACGAGGAGCGGGCCCCGTGGCTCGCCTGTTTTCGGGGCGCACAGGGTTCCGGGATTCATATTCGCTTCGCAGGTGGGGCTCTTGCAGGTTGAACGTGGGACCCGGCTTGGTTCGGGTTAGGGTGGACCTGCACCCTGGCTTGGTCGCCACATGAGATCTCCCTGCTTCCAACGGCTACTTGGTCTTCCTACCATGGATGCTCGGGTCCGCCTCGGATGACCGTTGCAGCACCACCGCGTCTCTCAGCCAAGGCTTAAAAGACCGGAATGTAACCCTAGAATGAACTCTTCACCCTTCAGCTTTCTCGATCCATCTCCTGAAGAGCATCAAAGCTCAAGCAGAGAACTGAAAACTTGAAGAGAGAGAGAGAGAGAGAGAGAGAGAGAGAGAGAGCGATCCGAACGATGGAGTCGAGGAAGAGCCGATTGAACCTACCGGCCGGCATGGAGTCCTCGCTCCGCCTCGACTCCATCCCCGCCGCTCACTTCCCGGCCATCCCCAAGACGCCGTCCCCATCCAAGACCACCTACGGCGACCGCTTCATCCCCTGCCGGTCCTCCTCCCGGCTGCAGAACTTCGCACTGGCGGAGAAGCCGTCCCCCGCCAAAGAGGGCGGCAACGACGCCTACTCCCGGCTGCTACGAGCCGAGCTCTTCGGACACGACCCCGCCACCTACTCCCCGGGCGCCCAGGGATCGCCCATAAGCCCCAGCAAGAACCTCTTTCGGTTCAAGACGGATCACTCCGCCCCGAGTTCCCCGTTCTCGGTCACCTCCGTGGCAGGCCATGACACGGCCGTGGAGGTCTCCACGCCCCCCAAAGTGCCCCGGAAGATACCTAAGACGCCGCACAAGGTGAGGTTTCGTTATAAGAAGCGAAGGGGGGAAAAGATACAACTTGTTCTATTTCAGAAAACAGGGAGGGCTAATACTGTGATTCGATGTCTTGTAGGTTTTGGATGCCCCTTCGCTTCAGGATGATTTCTACCTGAATCTTGTCGATTGGTCTTCGCAGAACGCTTTAGCTGTAGGATTGGGGACCTGCGTATATCTTTGGTCTGCAACCACAAGCAAGGTCTTAATCACCATCGATCTAGCTCTCGATTAAAACGAAAAAGAAAAAAGATCCTTCTTTTAGTGGATTTGGTTCATGGAGAGACTGGCTATGCCTCATCTGCACAGTTTGAACCAGTGATAATCTCATCAACAATATACTAACTTGTTCTCATGATCTCAGGTGACGAAACTGTGTGACTTGGGAAATAGAGATGGTGTATCTGCAATCCAGTGGAGCCGGGAAGGCTCTTATATAGCAATCGGAACAAGTCTGGGAGATGTCCAGGTATGTTCGTACTACTGGTTATCTCCAATTTCTGAGTATAGTGGGTCACTTTGGCTTTACTGGTTTTATGTTAAAACGTGACTGGACTTTGTTGGTAGAAGTTTGAAGCTAAGTAGACAAATGAGAGGTCACCAGGTACGGAACATTGACCACTTTCAATACCACAATAGTCCTACATTAAAAAGAATCAAGTTCATCATGTATGGAACAAGTAATGTTGGTTACTGAGAAGGGGATACCTCTGTCTTACTTGCACATGAGAAGCCATCTCAATCAGATTGTGATTGCTTTCTCATAATCAGTGACCACATGCATCAGTGTATCAATTTCCGCAGAAATATTTTATATATATATATATATATATATATATAATTATATATATATTATATATATAGAGAGAGGAGAGAGAGAGAGAGAGAGAGAGAGACGGATCACTCCGCCCCGAGTTCCCCGTTCTCGGTCACCTCCGTGGCAGGCCATGACACGGCCGTGGAGGTCTCCACGCCCCCCAAAGTGCCCCGGAAGATACCTAAGACGCCGCACAAGGTGAGGTTTCGTTATAAGAAGCGAAGGGGGGAAAAGATACAACTTGTTCTATTTCAGAAAACAGGGAGGGCTAATACTGTGATTCGATGTCTTGTAGGTTTTGGATGCCCCTTCGCTTCAGGATGATTTCTACCTGAATCTTGTCGATTGGTCTTCGCAGAACGCTTTAGCTGTAGGATTGGGGACCTGCGTATATCTTTGGTCTGCAACCACAAGCAAGGTCTTAATCACCATCGATCTAGCTCTCGATTAAAACGAAAAAGAAAAAAGATCCTTCTTTTAGTGGATTTGGTTCATGGAGAGACTGGCTATGCCTCATCTGCACAGTTTGAACCAGTGATAATCTCATCAACAATATACTAACTTGTTCTCATGATCTCAGGTGACGAAACTGTGTGACTTGGGAAATAGAGATGGTGTATCTGCAATCCAGTGGAGCCGGGAAGGCTCTTATATAGCAATCGGAACAAGTCTGGGAGATGTCCAGGTATGTTCGTACTACTGGTTATCTCCAATTTCTGAGTATAGTGGGTCACTTTGGCTTTACTGGTTTTATGTTAAAACGTGACTGGACTTTGTTGGTAGAAGTTTGAAGCTAAGTAGACAAATGAGAGGTCACCAGGTACGGAACATTGACCACTTTCAATACCACAATAGTCCTACATTAAAAAGAATCAAGTTCATCATGTATGGAACAAGTAATGTTGGTTACTGAGAAGGGGATACCTCTGTCTTACTTGCACATGAGAAGCCATCTCAATCAGATTGTGATTGCTTTCTCATAATCAGTGACCACATGGCATCAGTGTATCAATTTCCTGCAGAAATATTTTATATATATATATATATATATATATATATATATATATATATATATATAGAGAGAGAGAGAGAGAGAGAGAGAGAGAGAGAGAGAGACTCTCGAGATCTTCTTTAGTACAACATTTAACTAAAACCAAATGGTGCTGGTGATCCCCATATTAGCGTTCTTATGTTGGTGTTGAAAATCTTGTTCAATACAAACTCTAAAATTATTTAAATTTTGTGTTATATCATGAGAACATTGAAGTTTTTCATAATCAACCATGTTCTAGCAATTTTACTCATGACAATATATTTAACAGATATGGGATGGCACAAGGTGTAAGAAGATTAGGAGCATGGGTGGCCATCTAACAAGAACTGGAGTGTTGGCATGGAATTCATGTATTTTATCTTCAGGGAGTAGAGACAAGAACATACTTCACCATGACCTTCGAGTTCCAGGCGACTTTGTTAGCAAGCTTGTAGGCCACAGATCTGAGGTAAATGTTCAATACATGCCACTTGAATTTTGTTGCAGGAAGAAAGATAATTTTTTCTTTGGTATTTGATAATAAACTCATCTGATATTTACTTAAGGATAGTCATAGTTCTGAACTTTGATCTTTTAAATAAATCATCTTGTCTGTAGAAGGTTTATATAACTCTTAGCCTACTTTCTTCTAAACAAATTATCATATTTCTATCAGGTTTGTGGATTAAAATGGTCTCATGATGACCGTGAACTAGCTTCTGGTGGAAATGACAATCAGGTCAGTGTATAATTCATTCATCCGTATTAAATTGGCCCCATGATAAGCATGAACAATTCATCTATAGCTGCTTAGTCTAATGCAATGGTCCTTTGATTTCCTTGTGAAACAGCTCTTAATTTGGAACCAGCGCTCTCAAAGTCCACTTTTGAAACTGACAGAGCATACAGCTGCAGTTAAAGCCATTACTTGGTCACCACACCAGCATAGCCTTGTTGCATCAGGAGGTGGAACAGCTGACCGGTGCATCCGCTTCTGGAACACTTGTAATGGAAACATGCTTAACTGTGTTGATACAGGCAGTCAAGTATGTTCAAAATCTATATTTTGCTATGAAAAGTTACCAGTGTAATTACTGGCTTATATGGTTTGGTTTCTGCAGGTCTGCAATCTAGCATGGAGTAAAAATGTCAATGAACTAGTTAGTACTCATGGTTATTCCCAGAACCAAATCATGGTGTGGAAGTATCCGTCTCTTAGCAAGGTAGACTTCTTGGTAACCCTAAATAATAACTCTGCATCATTCTACAAAGCCATTTACATTAGTCAGTAATATAAGTTTGGAATATTTGAGGAATAAGTCCTTATCCAAATATTTACAAAGATTTTATGTTGAGAGTCAATGAAAATTCTTCTAGTGTAAGGAAAAGAATTGTATTTTTAATTTTGTAAAATTGCAATATAAAGAAGCCAGAAACAGCAAGGCTATAAATCTCATATCTTATCTCGACTCAAGCTGAATCTTTTAAACCAGATGGGTTGGTTGGTTATTTCTTTAAGGATATTGTATATATGTGACACACAAATGATATCTTTTGAGTTTTGAAAACTCTAGGATCTCTCCTCTTCGCTTGTGGGCATCCTTTAAGAAGTTTTATTAAGTTTCCATTTTTGTTCATATATCAAATGGTTTTATCTCCATCTTTTACCTAAAGAAATGTCATTTCATCAGTCCACATTCATTTTTATCGGGATAATTTACAAATGATTATTTCTGCAATTATCTTTTTGCCTTCAGAAAGTTTGGCCTTGAACAAGAAAGTGTAGAAGTCTAGTAGGGCTTTCTTTAGGCTTCTGTTCTTAGTTTCATTCTTTAAGCACATATTATGACATATAAGTGAGATTTGGCAACAAATTGTCATGATTAGTGAATTGAACACATTTGTGTTCTTATTCTCCTTTTTTTTTTCATTTTTAAGTTGTTTTTTTATAGACTAGAATTGTGGTGAAGCTTTTGATTATTACTTAGCTTCCAACTTTTCTTGCATTGCTTAATTGACTGAAACATCACAATACAGGTAGCAACTCTAACAGGCCATACACTTCGCGTACTATACCTTGCAATGTCGCCTGATGGACAGGTAAAGATTGTTCAAGCACATTTTGTCTCCTCACCCGTTTATTGGCCCTTTGAATTTGTTATCAAAAACATCTACATGTTTTTGCCATCTGATGCAAGTTAAACATCTACGCCCCTGGTGATAGTTCAACTTATAATGACTAGAGTTAAGAGTAATTGCTACATGCAACTCAATTTGCTCTATCTTTCCTGTAGACTATAGTGACCGGAGCGGGTGATGAAACACTGAGGTTTTGGAATGTTTTCCCCTCGATGAAAACGCCAGTAAGCATCGCATTATTCTCACCAGTAACATCTAACATCTAGTTTGTGTTCGAGTAACATTATATGAATTCTATGGATTAATCGTGATTCTTCCTTGTAGGCTCCTGTGCGTGATACTGGAGTTTGGTCCCTGGGAAGGACACACATTCGTTGACCAAGGAGCAATTCTTCCAATGTGCAAATATCAAACTAATTTCTTTAGATTGTTTTGTAAATTATCTAACAACACAATAATTTGTCTGATGGTAATCAGTTTTTAGATCTTGCATCGTTCTTGGTAAGCTTCATGTATCTAGTCATATTAAATGCTGTGTTGGACATTCTGTCTCTGTGACAATTGGGACATCTTCAACAGCTTCATCAAGAAGATATGATTCTGGAAATCGTCTTAGTAACACGATTTTAATAGTATCTGGAGTTGTAACATTTCTGGAGATCGTCTAAGATTTAATAGTATCTGGAGTTGTAACATTTCTGGAGATCGTCTTAGTAACACGATTTTAATAGTATCTGGAGTTGTAACATTTCTTGAATGTCAAATGCTATGCAAGTTTGATTATTGTGCTTCATGTTGTTGATATTACAATATTGGGAATATATTATTGCAGCATTACAGACTATCCTGAGTAGCCAAATATAATGATATCCTTTTATTGTCAGGGAAATCAATTTTAATAGAAAACAAGTGAAATTAAACTTATAATTTTCAAAAATCATAAAATAAATTATGATACTACTAATTATCCTTTGAAGGATGTTAATTGGGGTCCAAGAAACACAAATGCAGCTATCACATCTTTAATTCATCCTTAATTTATCTGTCAATAATTAAGAATAATATTCTGTAACACCTAATCCTTAATTCATGCCTAATTTGACCATTATAAATTAGAGATACAGTTGTAATGGTGACGTCATGTCTTTAATTCATGCCCTATTTGGCTACTATAAATTAGGGACACAGTTGTAACAGTGACACCAAACCACAACGGTCAACTGATCCAAAAATAGAAGTGTCATCTGGCTTCCGCCACCACAGGTTGC
This sequence comes from Musa balbisiana, assembly GCA_004837865.1. Classification (NCBI taxonomy): domain Eukaryota; kingdom Viridiplantae; phylum Streptophyta; class Magnoliopsida; order Zingiberales; family Musaceae; genus Musa; species Musa balbisiana. Next base: position 8,178,830 of record CM017192.1, on the reverse strand, counting down.
AATTTGATGAACAAGCTGTTCTACTCCATCCAGAAAACACGTTTTTCCTTCGTTAAAAAAAAAGGGTCCCACACCATCTGCCGATTTAGCAATGGGGGCCATCTCGACATGGTGGAGTCGGTACGTGTTTCCTGCCTGGGCTGTTGCAGGAACATCCGACCCCGATCAAGGGGTGGAAAGCAACCTGCAACCTCTTGAGAGATCGAGACGTACCGTCTGATGACGAACAGACGGCCTCGATTTCCCGTAGCGCGTACCTGTCAGCCCACCAAAAGGGCATTGGGCCCGCGCCGTTTAACAGACATATCAAAAGGCCGTGGAAGGGCCATTTTAGTCCTTCCATAGCCTACTCCTCGTCTATTTAAAGCCGTCGTTTCCGATGGCTTCCACCGTCTCTCTCGTCCTTCGGGTTGTCACGGCCTTCTTCCGCCAAAAACCCCATTTGTATCCCAAAAATACAATTCCATGATTTGAACCAGCGATTCCTAAAATTTTGTTCTTTTACTCGAAAACTTTTGTCGGAATCGGGAAATTGGATTTTATTGCGGACGAATTGGACTCAGGTTTGTTGCTTCTGAAAAAAACTGGGTTTTTAGGTCAAAAGTTTACCTGATTGGATCGAAGAAGGGGTCGGGCGCCGTTTGCCATGCTCCTAGCTCGGGAATTTGGGGTTTGGGTAGGGGAGACCCCGTCCGCGCCGGCGCTGGCTCGGCGGTGGCCGGCAAAGCATTGCCCCCGGGCGTTGGATCGGCGGCCCGTCGGCGGGTCCCCTGGCGGCGGAGAGGACGACTGCCGGATCTGCACTGCCACCAGTGACATGTGGGCTAGGCTCAATGGTGGGGAGGGGAGGGATGTCATAGGCCAGAGTGGTGGGTTCAGTCACGAGAGCGAGCACGATTTGGCAGTGATGGTATGTGATTTCTTGGAGAACGGAAGCGGCAGCGCCGAGTCACGTTACAGCAGCGACAGCGACTCTCGGTTCTCAGAACTTGCTCACCTTGCTGAGAAAGTTTTGGTTAGTCGTCAAATTCTTTAATTATCCTGATTTCTTCTTCTTCCTCCTCCTCCTCCTCTTCCTCTTCTTTTTACCTTTAGATGTATACCACTTGCCTTTCGAGTAATAATCTCATTCTTTTAGATTTCAGTCCTCTCATGATAAAAGGGAAAAGTTGTTGGAATTCTTGGTTGATATAAGAACACTTCCGCTGGCGGAGATTTAAGTCTTTCTGTTGATGGTATACCTGAGCTTAAAGATAGAAACTTTAGTACTTGCCCAATTGAATGTCTTATGTGCATTAACTCTTTCTGATGAAATTGAGTGAGTTTATGCATCAGTCATGATTGTCAAACTTGAATTAGTTGCACTGTTGATCGATTGATCGATATTAGGCTTATGCAGTGTTCGCAATATGTCTTATCTGATCTGTAAACAATTGAAGGTATTATCTTCAATTGATTGGTCTTCTATTTAAGAAGGGATGAAAAGGTTGCACTCCATGCAGTAGTTATACTTCTCAATTCTCATTCATATTTACGAGTCTTTTGTATATCAATTCACTCATCCCACGTGAAGAAGCTTCTCAGTTTGCCTTAGACCACAGAAGCCTCAAGATCAAGCACATAAAATTCTAGTCATTCATATGTTCTTGCATGTATGTCGGAGGAGGCTTTGTTCATAGGTTTGCCCATACCAATGTTTCTATTGTTATGAACAAGATATGGTAAATGACTGGTTTAAGTCTATTTGAAGTTTTTCTATTGTAGTTTCTTTGGCTTTTTAGCTGTATATGCTTGGCTGAGAGGTAGGGATCTAAGAATAATAGTGCAACTCCCAACGAGGTAGAACAAGTTGTTAATGTTTAATTTTTCTTAAAATCTATGATCGTTAAAGTTTATGTATTTGATAGCGGTTAACGAATACTTGCAGTGACCCTCGGAGTTTCAATGATGTTATTTTTTATGATCTGGGACCTAAGTATATTAATTGCATTGCTATCTACCTATTGGCTTGGTATTTGTTCTATAAAATTTTCCTTGTCACTTTTGGAAATAGGCATTCAACATTCTTGTTGTTCATCTACTCCTTTTCTTCTGATTTGTTGTTCATTCAACACATCTACTCCTTTTCTTCTGATTTGTTTCAAAAACTATGATGAACATAGTTCCATTTGAGATTTGCCTTTAATGTTATGTGAGATAGAGCACAGCTAACATGTGATTCTCACCTTGTAAAAGAACTAATAAACTTATGTTGTTTGCTATGTAGTTATATAAACGTGCTGTGACTCAATATGAGAATGATTTGCAATCCATTGTTGGTTCCCTTCTCTTTTCTATTGATGAAGTGGACCTTTATCTTGTCAAGGAAGAGCAATGTAATGCTAGTTGTATAAGGCAGTCATTGGTGAAGCTCCTGAAACTCTCTGGTTACGATGCTGCTGTATGTTCATCCAGATGGCAAGGCTTTGACAAGGTTCCTGGAGGTACATATAATTGCCTTGTTTTTTGTCTCAGATAATCTTCATGCAGGTCCTTGAAGCTGTCAAAACTAATTTTGCGCTATTTTCGCCCCTTTTGTTTGTTATGACAGGAGATCATGAATATATCGATGTGGTTGTTAGTGATGGTGAGGATTCCGAGCATTTGATCATCGACATTGACTTTCGCAGCCACTTTGAAATAGCACGGGCAGTTGAATCTTATGATGCTATATTGAGTTCCCTACCGGTAGTCTTTGTTGGCTCCTTTCCCAGACTTAAACAGATCTTGCAGCTCATGGTCGATGCTGCAAAATTGTCCCTCAAGCAGAATTCGATGCCGCTGCCTCCATGGAGATCACTGGCTTATTTACAAGCAAAGTGGTGTTCCAAGTACGAGAGGAAACACAATGTGGACAAGAAGCACCAACAAAATTGTAGTTCTGATCATAGACAGTGTGTCGGACATCTACAAAGGCTGAAAGCCTCGCTTGAGTTGGAAATTGAATCAGAAAGGTTGCTAAAGCCTGCTAGTAATGAAAAGAAACGGATAATCAAATCAGAGAGATGGAGGCTCTCCCTGCGTAGCTGCTGATTGAGGTGTATAGCACTTCCCTTTTCATTCCAGTATCAAATAAGGTGAAAAAGAGTTTCGCACCCAGCAATACTGAGAATATAACGCCGTTATTTGGAGGCAGACACACATTGAAGTTCCAATTTTTAGAGTCAATTCTTTCAGTTGGTTAGTTTTTGCAAATAACCAATGAAAGGCACATGTTTTGGGCTAATTACATACACTTACCTGTAACATAGAGCAATCTACTCAATTTTTTTGAGCTTGGCTCATGTTTGTTCATGCAAATATTTTGTTTGAAATGGGTGGACAGAAATCTAATCCATGATTCACAGTTTTTTGTACTTGGTTATGATCAAGAGACTCATACAACATATTGTCCTCTCACTTGTAATAGTGACATAATCACAGGAGGTAGCTGAAATGAATTTTCAACATTGTCAAGGGACTCCGATGCCTAATAATTACATTTGTTATGATCAAGAGACTCATACAACAGACTGGTCTCTTTCACTAGTAATACTGACATAATCCCAAGCAGCTGAAATGAACTTTCAACTTTGTTATGGGATTCTGATGCCTGATATGGGAAGCTGTGGAGTTTTAGATGGCAGACACTTCACTTTCTAGAGCTTTATATCTTATGAAGTGATTGTCCATCTTTAAGCTAAGCTTCATATGATTTCTCTGCATGCAGTGAATGTGTGAACAGGAAGAGGCATGCATGTGTGTGATAGTGCTGCTGCCATCTTGCTTGGCAAAGTTTACTTAATTTTCTCCCCCATTTGTCATATCTATTATTACTAACATAAGCTCCAACATCTTTTAAATAATTAGGTCGATAAAGGACTATCAGTATAATAATAATAAAAAAAATCGAGATAGTAAAGTCTTAATTATTTGAAGTAGGAGACATAAATCTTTTAGCTCTTTCTCTATCTATATCTTATTATTAATGATAATAGTTCTATTTTTCAGACTATAACATCTTTCGATCTCTTCTTTTATTGAAATTATACTTACTTATAAAGATTTTTTTAGGAGTCTATTAGTAATAAATTTAAATTAGTCAGTCGATAAAATGTAATGGATACTTAGATTCAATATTAGGTTCTTTTTCGTATGACTTGAGCTAATTATCCTTATAATTAGTTATCTTTATAAAAGTAAAATATTTAATCATATTTTTCTTTACATGATTTTGTTGGTAAAAATATCAAGAGTTCATATGTGTTGACTTTATCTCGTTTCGATTTATCATTGATTATATACGATATTTTTTACTTTCTTAAATATAAAAAAATAATATAAGTTTTAAAAAATAATTAATTATAGGGGCTAATATGTAATTAGCTCCTTCCCACAAACCACCGACTCGATGCCGAGGAGATGGAAACGGGCGTCGCAAGCAAAGCAGCCCAGCAAGGGACGAACTTGATGCAAGCGCCGGAATTGGTTTCCTCGTCTCTTCTCTTGTGCTCCGTATCTTGTTGATAGATAGAGAGGTGGTAGAGGGCTCCGAGGAGGTAAAGCAGCAGGTGAGCAAGCAAGCGGGTGAGAGATGCCGAGGAGCACCTTCTCCGGCTCCATCACTGCGCCCGAGGTCTATGTCACCGTCGACATGGGCAATCCTTTTCTCAACCGCACCGTCGATGGCTTCCTCAAGATCGGAACTGTAACTAATTGCGTTATCTCGCCCTGCCCCTTCTTTCCCCTTTGATCCCTATTTCCTCCATCAAACGTGTTTGATCTTTTGCCGCTGACGCAGGTCGCTGCTTCCAGGGTTGCTGCGGAGGAAGCCTATCAATGCGTGCGGAAAGGTTTCTCTGCGGCCGCTTTATCCTGATTTCTGCTTTCTTTTGCCCTTTTACTGATTTTACTGCTCTTTCTCAAGTATTGGTATTGATCGGATTGGTGCAGGTAAGTTGGTCTCTATTTTGATCGCTGATATGGACATCGATGTCAAATGCAATTAGAGGATTACTGACGCCGATTCTTGATCGTTTTGTGGGTAGAAGATGATAGCTTGGTTAATCAAAGAATTAACTTGGCTAGCATTTGTGGCGGTTTCTATGCTGTTGAATGTTTTGTTGGAACAAGGTCTAACAATTAGAATCAAGAAGTGATTTTTTTTCACTCTCAAGAAACGTAATTAGCGTACTTTATGCCTCTAAGATCCTGAATGCACACACTTATGTTTTTTCGTCTCTAATAAATAGATGATGCTTTTACGATGATGAGTCATTCATAGTGATGTGATTATTTCTGCTATCCAATTTGAGTTGGAGAGACTGACTATGCTTTTGGAACAAACCACTGGTGATCTGCAGCAAATCCGGCATAATTGATCATCATGGAAATGTTTCACATGTTGGAGACTCGATAAGCACGTAGTCCTCAGTGCCACTTGTACACGTTAATTTGCAAGTTGTGCAAGTTATCGTTGGAGTCGGTCTTTTTCAACAAAAGTTTGAAAATCCTCTAGTTGTCTTGGTATATAATACCTGGATATGAAAACCATGAATTTCATAAGTCACTAGTCACTGGCCCATTATGGAAAACTCCAGCACTAGCTTGGTGGATGAGTCCATTTGATGCTATTGACCAGTTCATATGCAATCTTGACATCCATATATTTCTATCTTCATAATTAACATGCAAAGTTCTTTGTTAATTTATTTGCTCATGAAATTTCTGCTTGTTCGTTGCATTGACAAAAGGTCATGCTATGATCTTCTTTTACCTATTTTAAACCTTATTCCCTCTCGAAGCAAACCTAAAAGTATCTTTGATCAAATTATACGATCTGAGTTATTAATTTCACAAATGTGACTTGCGTGGTTATATTTTTTCAGGAAGCATCAGCAAAAGAAAATTTGAGGATGCTGTAAGTACAAACTGGATTGCTTTGTTAATTTGTCAAATATCAGGTCCATGCTTAATGTAATGTCTATCTTGTGGTTCTTTCACCAGTGTGAAGTCAATTAGAGCTTGTCAAAATTAAATATTTTTTAGTGAAATTATTCGAGTATGTCAATTTAATTCTGTTTCTTATTCTAACAACATTTTGTGAAAAGAAAAAAAAAAGAAAAAGACTTACATGTCCTGCTTAAAATATTTGTGCATTGTTCAACTAAAAGCAGGCCTCTAATGTCTTGTTTCTTCTTCATTTTGTGGTTAAACAATAATGTTGTTGTATCTTGGTCTTCAATAGGTTCCAGATACTCTGCATTAGCTTCCATCTTTTCTTTAATACCTGTGTAATGTATATTCCCATGAGTAAATTGAGTGTTTTACTGGATTTTTGTTTGATGAAGAATGGGATTCAAAGCCTTTCCATGTTAGGTAAGTCTATGTCACATTGACTATTTTCTCAATTAGCCAAAAAAGAAAGTGATTCTAAGGCATTTTAATCTCCAGCTAAATTTTTTAATTATCACTTGATACATAATTACACAAGCTGGATCTCTTTGACAGATAAGTCCTTGTTACTTTAGTAAATATGGAACCAATACAGAATGTAGGCTATGCTATGACCACTTACTCTGGATGAATGCCATTTATGTTAATAAAACAACTGGCATGTATGAAATAAGGTCTTATTTTTAAATGTTGGCTTTCTAAAATTTGTATTGCTTGATGACTGAGTCGGGATTTTCCTTATTTGTTCTCATGTTCTTTTGAGATTGTATTACAAGCTTAGTTATCAGTAACACTCAGACTGGAAAACTTAGAGGCAACATAGAGTCTCTGCTTCATGCTCATGAGATGATGAAATTGAATCCTTGATCAACCTGATTAATAATCTGAACTCAATAAATGACATGAAATTATGCATGCCAAATAACAAATAACTAGTTTTGTACTGTAAGCACTATCTTGATACCTAAAATTTATTTCCTGGTTATGGACCTAACCCTCAAATGCATTAGTGTTGTATAAAAATGACAGTTTATGGAGGTTCCATCATAAATCAGCTATGAATGGTTTGTTTTATATATTCTTACCCTAAAAAAAAATGAACATAAAATGCATGTTCTATTTTCACTGACCTTTTGCTACAATTGCAGCTGAAGAGGATGTGTAAAGAAGGAGTATATTGGGGTAATCTTAACTTTTAAATTCTCAAAGTCAATGAAATTTATTGCTGCATATTTGCACCATATTTCCTCTTTGGTATAAAACTGGTGTTTACTTTGTTATGTTCGTGCACCACACACTTCAATACAGGAACTGTGACCAGTGTGTATGTAGGAGTGGAGCATAAGATCGAAAGGTTCAGTGGTACAAGAACCTGGGTAATCTATAACTGCTTATGCTAGGATGTGTTTCAACATTTGTTGAGTTAATTATTTATTTCTTCCTTGGTAGACTTCTCAATTGTTTCTCATTTGGATGTGTTGTATTAATATAATTTTATTAACAGTTCGAAGAGAGTTATGCATGGGGAGTACATCTAGTATGATTGAAATTATACATTGTTTTAAACTTACAGTACCAATCTGTTATTGCTATATATCTGATCAAACAAAATGAGCATGATCTATCATTGTTATTTGTATAAGGTAACCCGAGGGTATGAATCAGTAATCTATGCAATGGAAAATTTTGAAATTTCACATGACTGAAATAGGTGGTAAATGGTAATGGCAGTAGGAATAGTAAATAACAGACCCTCAGCTATAAATTTGTGTAGTTCCTGTTCCAGTGAACCAGAAGATTAAATTATAACAGAGCAGATCTTTCTACTTTGTTGGTTGAATCATAGGCTTTGCATTAACATGTTCTTGCTCTTGCAGAAGAATGCAATGCTCGGTGGTGCGATAACAGGGTTCCTCATTTCAGCAGCCAGCAACAATGGAAAGGACAAGATTATCAAGGATACTATCACAGCTGGGGCAGTAGCTACTGCTATTGAATTTATCAAGCACCTCACTTGAACATTATCTAGTTACAATGTAATTTACACAATCGAAGATGTTTATTGATTCCTGCACCTCGCTTGTTGCCTCATCGGCGACTGTCGTGCGTTCACTTTCTCAACAATATTGGAGGAGCTGATTTAGATGGTACGGAAAATCAAATATTTGAATACCCTTGTAACAAAAATCTTTCTATTCAATAACATACAGGATTATCTATATCAAATGTAAATGAAATTTGTAGTGAAATTTGAGTAAATAATTTTAAGGTAATTGGCTTCATGGCAGGCTTAATTTGATTACTGAACATGCTGTCATTCAGTTTGAACCTTTGATCCACAAATCTGAAACTACATACTGTGTCCAGTACTGGTTGCTGTGCTGATGATTAGAACTGGTTTTGGAGAGCATGTATTGTGATCATCAATCAATGCCTGAGTACAAAAGCCATGGCAGCAGGACACATGATCTGTTTCTTCTTCCCATCACTACTGTTGAAGTTGAATCCTTGAACATGCTGTGAGGTTGTAATTCTGGTAACGCTGCTATGATTCAAGGTTTCTTAGCAATTTTTTCGACTGCCCTTAGCCCACTTTTCTGAGCTAAAACTGAATGGCTCTAATTCTTGTGAAAACAAAATTGATTCTCTCATTGCTAATGCTTAGACTAATTATCATCAAATTCAGAACTCTGTGCTAAAAATTTCCAAAGAACTTGAAATAACCTTAGGGGAATTTTATCTGACTGGTTTGGTAAATCTTTATTCTTTATGCCCCAGATATGAAATTTTCTGGGAAACAAAAAATGCCTTGAAAATTAATAACATTCTACATTCTAATATTTATGTGTGTGTGCGTGTGTGTGAGAGAGAGAGAGAGAGAGAGAGAGAGAGAGAGAGAGCAAGAGAGAGAGAAAGAGAGAGATGTGGAGAGAAAAATTAAAGGAGAGATCTGGAGATAGTAAAATTAACCTTTAAGTCCCTACAAGTTTTTCGATTTGGCCCCTACAAATAAAAAATCATCGCGTGATGCTTTTTGCAAATTTGTCCCTTACAAAGTTCAAAATAGCACATTTATCACTGCATATGCAGGTATTAATGAAGAGAACTATTCCGGTTGGTGGGCTTCATCGTCGACCTCCGGATCGGATTTGTTCGAACCCTAGTGGGGGTGGGAAACCGCTGTCATGGCAATGGGCGACGTCCACCAGCTCCAGCTTTGGTGGAGGCGGCGATGGGGCACGGAGCGCCGCGCCACCGTCGCCTGGGTGTTCGCCGCCCTCTTCATCGTCCTCTTCCTCGCCGCCGGCTCTCGGCTCGGTGACACTGCTCTCGGGGGTACGGGGATCCTGGCCCGTTCGTCCTCGGATCCAGCCCTCGTCGATCTCACCCTCGTTCGTGACGCCGAGGAGAAGGGCGCCGGTAAGACTTAAAGCTCGTTCGTTTCTGATCGATCTCGACTTGATATCTTCTTTTATTTGTTATCTCGATCTCCCTCGCTGATGATTCTGCAGTGTGTTTGGATGGGAGCCCACCCGGTTATCATCTACAGAAGGGTTTTGGCTCTGGCGCGGACAGCTGGCTTGTGCACTTGGAGGTAATAAAGTGAGATCTGGCATCGATTCGCTTCTCAGAATCATTTTTGTTGATCGCTCTTTGGCATTTGGATCTTGAAACTGTTTCGGTAAGAAAGCTATGGCTTTTCTGTTAGGTGCTCCTATCTCGAAGGTTTGGCTAAGATTACTTTAGATTTAAAAAAAGATTTTTCACCGTTTGGTCTTTAGTTGAAGTGATCGAATCGGAAAAATAACTTTGGATTTGGTTAAATCTATCCTAATGCAGTTCATAACATATGCTAATGTAATTCGTTTCATCTGATTTAGGTCAAATTTATCGATTGTTCTTTGAATAGCTTGAGATTTGAGTTTTGGGTGTGGATATCTTTGTTGATCTTGGATTATTAAATTTTTTCTTCCCTCCTATGCTGCATTCATAACGAGACGAAGCCTTATTTCACTTTCAATATTGCCAAGGATTTAGGCAAATCTATCTTCTTCATTTTGCTAATAAGAAAATATCGGCAAATTATGTTCCCCTTTAATTGGCTTTCTATTTGATTGTTGCAGTTTGACTGCTCATTCTGACTTGTTTGGAACTCTAGGGTGGAGGCTGGTGTAGTTCTTTGGAATCATGCTCTTTGCGCAAATCCACACCAGTAGGTTCATCACACCACATGGAACGTCAGGTTCCCTTTGTTGGCATTTTGAGCAACATCCCATCACAAAATCCTGGTAAATACGTTTAATTATATGTCATGTTTCTAAGTTTTTTAATGCTATACTTTTATTACTTTTGGCATTCATTCAATGCATCATACTTTGCAAGGGTCATCATTCATTACAAGGTTTAACGTTTTCTTTCTTGTTTGTCACTCCATGTATTGATAATGGCTAACTTTGCTACTAGCTGTTTATATGTACTGGTAATATATGGTTTGCACTTAATGAATGAAATTTTTTTTTAAAAAATATTGAACATACTTTTGGATGAAAAAACTAACTTTGTACTGAACATGAACACATGGAGCGCTAGATGAGAATTCAGAGTAAAAAATGTTTGTATAGGAGATCATGCTGTTGATAGAGCCATGCCCACGGAGAAGTTATGATGTTATACATCCCCATATATTTATTACATTCTTGGTGATCAATGTAATTTGGTGCTTCAATTCACTAACGACCTCCAAAATTCTCATTTTTCTTTCCTGTATCAGATTTCCATAACTGGAACAAAGTTAAGGTGCGGTACTGCGATGGTGCATCATATTCTGGGGAGGGAGAAAGTGAAACCCAGGTACATATAATGGCATATATTGATTATGTTTACTGTACTACATGTTATGGCTGTTTTAAAATAGTTAGGAACTTAGGATAACAAAAGTTTGGGAAAATAATATGATTCATATATCATTTTGAATTATGTACAGGATGGAACGAAACTTTTCTTTAGAGGTCAACGGATTTGGAAAGCAATTATGGGTGAACTCTTACAGAAAGGACTTGCAAATGCTAAACAGGTCATATCTTAACCAAGTTTGAATATATTTATATTTATTTGTTCAGACACTATAGCTATCTCACAGCTTCTATTATACATTTTTAATATATATCACTGTTGTATGGCAACACTTGGATGCTGGGTTGATTCTAGTATTGCTAAATTTAGTACTTAATTTTGTAAATATTATTGGAGATACATGCATTAAAAGCTTGAAGCAAGTTTTTCTTTTCAGGCACTTCTTACAGGATGTTCTGCTGGAGGTCTTGCCACTTTCATCCATTGTGATGAATTTCGTGAACTTCTCCCTAAGGAGATCACTGTTAAATGTTTTGCAGATGCTGGTTTTTTTCTCAACGAGTATGTTTTTGACAAGATTCCTTACAGTCCATCATTCTTTTCGTTTAAAATTCATCTGAGGGTTGATATGCTACAGCTTTTTGAATCTTAAATTCAATTAACTATGATAGTAACATATACCAAGGAAGGGTTTCTTTGATTAAACTTGTCTGAAACTCTTGGATCACTTATACACTTCTAAATGTGAATAATTTGAGTGATGTAACTATTTTCTCATGTCTCATGCTTCATGAAATTAGTTCTGTTAATTACATTCTGAAGTCATTATAATAGTCTGTACTGTGCTTGTTTTTTACTCTGTATTTAGGTTAAAACTGGCCATGGTTGACTGCATCTATTCAACAACTTGCTTGGCCATGTCTAACATGTCTGAAAATAGCCTTTACTAGGATTAATCATCATCAGCCTTGCTTATTCTGTCTCCTTAGGTTGGTGTATACCCGGTAATTATTTTTCTGTTTTATCACAGAAAGGATATATCTGGAAAAAATTACATTCAGTCATTCTACAGCAATGTGGTCCATCTTCAGGTTTGTTGTCTCAATTGTGCACTATAACTGTTTTCTCTAAATTCTCTCCAATATTTTAATTTAACGGGAAATTTTGTGGGGTCATATGCATGAATTATCTAGATTCATTATCCATTGTTAATCAGGGAATATTTAGGCTATTGGCCTAGATTTAAGGCTCTCATGGATCCCAAATGCTGTTTGGTGTGGTCTAGAGATATGAAGTTCCTAATTTCATGCTTACCTAGCATGTATTTAGCCACCATGTGCTGATTTCTTTTAGTTTCAGAACATACCATTCAACTGAAAGTATGCTGCTGCATCGCTAAAATGAGTATATTTGCATATTTGTATATTTGTACATCATTATAGAGATATATATGTATATATATATCTGTACTTCCTTGTCCATATTATAGATTTTGTAGGATCAAGGTGGCACAAAATCAATGCATCAGACCAGACATGCTAAGTCTAAAAAGAATCCTAATTCAAATTCATTTTGGTAATACTCTGGAACTCTCAACCCATTTTTCTCCCATATCATTTAAAATTTTAAATTGAATGAAGTTTACTGCAAGTTTAAAGCAAAAGATGGTAAACAAAGGATGCTGTTCTTTGAACATTTTAGTAATACAGAGACATAAGAGGAATGCTACAAGGAAAGCTTGAGCAATATTGTTTAATCAGTTTTTCCTTTAGAGGTCTATGTTTGAATCAAGGCCAAAACAGGCTTCTCTTCATCCTTAAATTTTGGGAATTGGTAAGCAATGAACACAGTTTTTCAAGTGTCTGAAGTTGTCTGGCTATATTATACCTTGATCTGCCATCATTGAACCCTAATGACCGTACAGAACTTAATCAAAGAGTTAGTTTGAGCAAATAGTGAATATTATTATGTATAACCAAAAATTTTAATCTTGTCAACAAAATATTTAGTGTCCTGATGTGATATTGTCATGCGGCATGTCATAATGATGTGGTATTGTAAGTATTTCACCTTGGAACTAGAGCAAGGGGACCTGATGTGGGTGATCTTGTATATAATTGACTTGGACTCAAATTACACCTAGAAAGGTAATTATGGCTGGTGATTATCAAATTCACAACTGAATGCAGAGAGAGAATGCTTTTCTCAACCAAATAAGGCTGATATCAAAAGTGGTACTTAGTTCACAACCAAAAATGGAAGGAGCAGCCATACCTTGTATGCACAATCCTTTGCACTGTTATCTTGTATAATTGAGGCCATGGTGTAAAACTGTAGACCACTTTTGCAGAAGCATCAGTCCAATTACGAGACCAGTGTCAAGAAATCACAACTCACTCTACATGTAAACAATGAAGAAAGGATCATCAACTGAAATTTTTAATATGTCAATAGGAAGGACTTGATATTGTAATCATGACTTCGAGCAATAGTGTTTTTGTAAGGTAGTAAAAGATGTATATTTTATTTGAAACTACATATCGTTAGTTTTGTTCCCTTTCTTTGTATTTTATCTAAACCTTGGTACTTTATTGGATGGCATGAATACTTAATTGAGCATATAGAAGTTCTGCTTTGCCATAGATTGTTATTTGAATATTTTGTTCTAGAACCTCCTATTCCATTGGTGATGCTTGTAGTGCTTTTAAACTTCTATCTGGTAGTCTTTTTGCCAGTCAGGGTCAAATTTTCTTCTTTACGGTTAGCATAGCTACAAAAGTAATTTGGTATGGGAATTAACCATAAGTGGTAGGACTGCGATCAGTTTAGATCAGATGGATGGGGCTAATAGTGTCTTGGGATCTGGGTTCTTTTGAACCATGGTATGCAATTTCGAATGGTACCACCAGGTATGGGCGGTATGTACCAGTCCAATGGTATATCGGTACGCGGACCGTCCGCTACCGGATGGACCGTGCTACAGTGTATATTGTATACTGTAAAAGTACTACAGTGCTACAGTAAAGGAAAAAAATATTTAAAACCGCTCGGTAAGCCTTGGTGTACCGCTCCGTATGCCGGTACCGTGCCATACCGAGCCAACCTCGAAACACTAGTACGGTACGGTATTGCATATCTTGTTTTGAACTACCAAAATTTCGATGGGAATGCTGGGAATCGGTTAGCATCAGCTGGAATTGGTTGAAGTGGACTGACCGGCGGGTGACTAGTGGATTGGACAGTTCCAGCATATTCTGATGATCCCATAAAAAGTACAGGGTTCTGGGATTGGCCATTCTTAGAAACCTGCTTTGTAGATTCCATTGCAACAATAGCCAATTCTATATGTTTTCTTTTAAGCTCTGGAGTTATCGATTCTTTCTCTTTTTCAGGATGTAGGAAGAAAATTTCCAGATTGCATCTCAAGGATGGAACCATCTCAGGCAGGTGATTGTGATTATCTACCATATCACAAGTCGGTTGATTACCATTTTGTTTTTCCTAATCTCTAATTGCTTTAAGTTTCAAGCCCCTGAACTCTTTTCCTGGTCGATCATGTACCTGTATTCCCAGTGTTTCTTCGCAGAAGAGATTATTAAGAATGTGAAGACTCCACTTTTCATCCTCAACCCAGCCTATGACTCTTGGCAGGTATTTGCATATCCGTCATGTCTTCTCTTCATGAGAATGTAAGGTTGCTGAAATATTTGTTGTCACTATTGATCCACTATGACAGATACAAAACATTTTTGTACCAGCCTCATCTGATCCCCAACAATCATGGCAGCGATGCAAGCTTAACATTCACAATTGTGATTCCAACCAGATAAAGTCGCTGCAAGGTTATTGTTTACAACAAAGTTTAATCATTTACTTGTAGCCTTTGGTTCTTTTTAATTTACATGTGATCAGCTTATGTTATGACTGAACTGCTGGGAGCAAATTTATTCAAACAGGATTTAGGTATGCCTTGCTGAATGCCCTGAGTGAGTTTAAGAAGAACAATAACGGAGGCATGTTTATAAATTCCTGCTTTGTGCACTGTCAGACAATTTACAATTTCACTTGGCATTCATCAAATTCTCCACGAGTTAACAATAAGGTAAGGACTATGTCTTGCTTAATTATGTTTCCCTCAAAGTTGTGGTTTTCTGTACAAATGTCAGGATGTATTAAGCAATATGGCTTATCATTTGATGGTTTCAAAAGAACTGAGAATTGAGATACGGATATCATGATATCTCATGAAATAAGCTTACACGATCACACATGGATCATAGTGAGACTAAAATACCAACATGCTTGGCAATAGAACAGACCGTGGCATATGCTAGACGGCTGTATATTTTAGTATGTTTAGTTTCTTGGATGAACTTCTAGCGGAAGGTTTATTAAATAGAATTTGGCACTGACCTCCGAAGAGAAAAAAGGGCTAACAGTAGCTATCTGGTATTTCAGATTAATGCTTCAGCTAAGGTTTGTCTAGAGAAGTAGTTCAATATTAAGTCCATTTTTTTTCCAGCTTAGGCCTGCTACCATATTTTATTTCAATGGGCATGCCAAGGTTTTGATCCTGTTCAACAGGCCATGTTTTAGATGTAGGGATAACTCTCCATGTATAGGGTGATATAATTGAGTTCTATGTTGAGATTAAGAATGTAGCAAGCAATTTATGGAATGTGTGAGAAAAATGCATAGAATTCTTAAGCCTAAATTTCACATCAAGATAAATTAACGAATGCAACAATTATCATACTCTTCACTCATACCTTACCAGTGAAAAATAAGTTACAGATAGAGTTACTCCTTGTACCATTATAATTCATATGCTGAAATATCAACCATGTTACTCTCTTGCCCAATCTGTTGATTCTAAAAGCTTGTGAGATACAACAGCCTTTCATTTGGAAAAAAGAATATTTTCGGTTTCTTTTGCAGCTTATTCAAGTTAGTTTTAGATGTAAAATCCTGCTTTCCACAATGCTTTTACGTACCTCACTTGAAGATCCACTGACTTTTGTCGGACAATTGTTTTGATGATCAGACACTTGCAGAGGCTGTTGGCGACTGGTACTTCGGGAGAGCAAAAGTCCAAGAAATCGACTGCGCTTATCCCTGCAATCCTACATGCCACCATTTGAACCTTATGCAACCTTACAGAATGTAAGAAGGGTGTGGGGTTATCCTGTCTTCTCTGATCTCCTTTTGCTTGTGGAGATTTAAACTCGAGACATGATTGCTCAATGCTTCCATTTTTTTTGTTGTGTATGTTAATTTAGATTCATGAGGGTGCTGTAAGATGGTACCAGTTTCAATTGACTGATAGAACAATATTTCTATGCGTGATGGATTTTGACCTTACTCCATATTACTCGGAGCAACTCTTGATATTGAGTGCTTGCTCGCATCCCTGCTGCACAGTGCCCATTGTGCTTTATATGCTTGTCAATTGTAATCCGTCATTCTTTCTTCTCACGTTCCTCATGTAGTGGAAATTAGGGTGCCTAATGAGTAGATTAATTATGATCAGTCCTCAGCAGCATTATATATATATATATAGTTTAATGCAATAAGGATTTAAAGAGAGTTAAATACATACAGTATTATAGTTGTATAACAAACAAGCAAGCAGCCTTATCTTGATACTGCCCTTTTATCATG
The DNA here is from genome assembly GCA_004837865.1 of Musa balbisiana. Lineage (NCBI taxonomy): Eukaryota > Viridiplantae > Streptophyta > Magnoliopsida > Zingiberales > Musaceae > Musa > Musa balbisiana. The sequence goes on along the minus strand of CM017192.1, from coordinate 8,162,342 downwards.
GGATGTATATGATCATATGAATCTTCTTAATGCAAGTAATTTTGGTGCCAAATAGGTTGCACATGGATCCAAATTAAGAGATATTAGACTCGAAATGGGTCAATCTACATCCAACTAATCTAAACCCTCCAAATAGTTCAAAATAATTGGACGGTCGGGATCCAGTATAAGGGCGTTACGGTAAATAAGAGATCGACTGGCACTATTTTGGTCTTCTCGTTAAAGGTTCGGCGCCTTTATAAGGGTTGCCTTCCTCCGCAATTAGGGTTCGTCGCAGCCGCCGGGGGTTCCTTCGCTGCAGAGAGGTAATAAGCATTAGTTTCTGCTCTATTGGAAATCTTGTTCCCTTTAATACAATATCTCGCAAATTTTCTCGATGAGATTCTTTATGCGATTGTTGAATCCTAGACTGAACTCTAAAGATGTGTTTTTTTTCTTGATTTGACTTTGATGACGCTAAAAAATTGGATTTGTTGTTGATCTATGAACTGTTTATAGTCGTTATTGGTGGTGTGCGATGAAAACTCATAAAAAATTTTGGTTTTAACAGAGGTAAGCGATGGCTCCTCCACAGTCGAACACCGGCCTATTTGTTGGCCTGAACAAGGGCCATATTGTTACCAAACGGGAGCTGGCTCCTCGCCCTTCTAGCAGAAAGGGGGTATGATCTTTTTTCCCTTTCCCTTAATTTGCTGGTATATATTGATAGAACTTGTGCAACGATGCACGGAATATGGAGCGTATTTTCTGTTAATGATGACACGACACGTTGTTAGCCACAACATATATCATTTTGATGTATTATTTGGCTAGTTCGAGTTAAATCCTGAGTTCAACCATCTTTTGTAACGGCCAAAAATTCTTTGTTTTCTCTTTTACTGAGAGTTTGATATGCTATTTTTTGAGAAAATGAAATTTTGTGTTTGTTGCTCCGATGTGTTGATTTGGTCACTATAGGTAGTGGTTTATTTGGCTAGGAAGCCCATGCTGATCTCTCCGGAGGTGCAAGGTATGGAGAGAAGAGAGCCACTTGTTGGTAATTTGGCTTAAGGAAAAATGACAAGAAAACAGAATAATGAACCTGAAAAGTTGTTGAATATTTAAACTTTTTTTTTTTTGTGATAGTTACTTTTGCCTGATGATGTGCAGGGGTAAGGATGTGCATCCTAACCTTCTCCTTACAAATGGCAGGAGATTTGTATGCTGAATTTCACCTTTATATGAACCATAGTTACTATAAGAGCTATCATTCTTTAGGCAAAAAAATCCTTTGAGAAACTCAGCATTTGTTCTTCAAAAGTTATAAATAAGATTCTGATAATTATAGGAAAACTCATAGTTAAACTCATAGTTAACATGTATCCTTGAGTTATATTTTTCTTCTACTTGTTGAATTGCTTGTGAATATTGATTCATGAAAATGAAATGAACCATTATAAGAGAAGTGTTCATGACCTGTCTTCATAGGTTTAGGAGGCATTTTATAGGGTTTTTTATTTCTTGCCATTAACAAAATTTTAGCTCATAAGATGCCACTTTAGTCGATTCCTGTTTGACTTGCAAGTGAGGAAGGTGATTGAAGTCGCTGTTGTGGGGCCCACTTGTGTGTTCTACTTTGGCTTCTTACTTTTTGAATTGTCTGCCATGCCCATTGGTGGGTAAGGCAGGTAATTCAGCTGAGAAAGTAGCATCCTTTATTAATTCTTCACTATATGAGCTTTTTGGAACTATGAAATTCTATTTTTCTGTTGTTGGGTATTAATTCTTTTCAGAATCAGAACCTTTCATTATTTGATTTTATATATTGATTACTGCATCTCATGAATATATACAAGGAATGATTTAGGAACTTGTGCCTGCTAAATTTCTGCTGAAATATTCTTCTTCTGCAGTTGAGGATTCTTCACACTGAGTCGTATTGTGTAGTATTAACTATTAATTATAAATTGTTTGGGAAAAATCTAGTTGATGTAAATAATAGTGAAATAAGTGGTCTGAAGTTGTTGCTTGTTCATTGTGGTTCTGAAATATGTTCCATCCAGAAAATTTTGTTTTGCTATGTTTCTCTTGATATTTGGTAGGTGCTATAATTACCTAATAATAAAGCTCAAGTTCAATGGCCCAATGGCAGCAAAAGGTAGATCTAGCCAATCCCAAACGGTTGGGACATTACAGTTTTGTTGTTTTTGAAGATAGCATAATAATCTTCATGTGTCTCCAAATAAAATGTCAATATAAACAGTTAAATGGTTGCTAACTCTGCTATGCATTTTTTTTAATTATGTATTTCCTTACTCATCAAGACTTCTGTAAGAAATGTTAAGGATTAAAACAATGCATGTTTAGAACATTTCTAATATTTTCATATTATGATGGGATTGTGATTATTATTTTATTCTCGACATTTCGAGTTATCTGCAGTGAGAAGTTGGTACAGCTAGTTGCTTCCTGAAAAATTGAAGACATAAATCATTTGCTAGTTATGATTCTTAATATACTTTGGTATGCAATGATTATTGGACTGGAGTTCTGCAGTGAGCACCCTCAGTTCCTGCTTTGACATTGTGCTTGATTGTTTTGATTTGTCATATGCTTTTACTCTTCTACAGAAGACAAGCAAAAGAGTGCATTTCGTCAGAAATATAATCAGGGAAGTTGCTGGATTTGCTCCTTACGAGAAGAGGATTACTGAGCTCCTTAAAGTTGGGAAGGACAAGCGGGCATTGAAAGTAGCAAAGCGCAAGTTGGGTACACACAAGCGGGCCAAGAAGAAGCGTGAGGAGATGGCCAACGTTCTGAGGAAAATGAGGTCGGTGTTTATGCTCTCCTTTCCAATATTATGTTCTTTATATATTTTGCACCAGCAGATTTCTCAGTATTGGATTCCTAGACACGTATGATCACCAGGTTTATTCACCGTGGAAATATATGTTGGGTGTCTTGTGGCTAGCAACTTCAATTGGTTATATGTAGAAACAATTATTTTAACTTGAGGCTCATATCATACTGTTTCTTAGGTAGGGTTGATGACCTGTACTTATGTTTCGTGGAGATGTTAATAGATCCTTCTGTCGTATGTACACTTGCAGGTCTGCTGGAGTGAGCGATAAAAAGAAGTAAACATGATTGATGATGCCATGGCTGTAGCAGAAGCAGCAACCCCAGGATTTGGACCTTTTAGGATGTGCGACTTTTATAGCTTCTCTCTCATTCCCTCCCTCTGTTTCAGTTTTTTAGTTCTTATGTCGAAACCTTAATGCGGGTGTGCTTCTCAGAGAGATGCATGTTTGATTAATGTTATCATCATTGAATGGTGGGTGGTTTTATGTTATTAATGCAGTGTTGTTGCACTTCTTTTTAATCTGAAAAGAACAATGGACAAGAAACTATATTTTGCGGCCTGGTTGGTTTTTACTGTTTTGGAAAGCCATCATCAATCTGACTACATAAAATCTAAAAGAATAAAAAAGGACAAAACTTAAATCAGGAAAATATAACAAAATCATTTAATGCGAAGGATTAGGGGAAAGAAGTCTCCGCTCATGAACGGATAGCACGAAACGAAACGTCGATCGCCTCACGCTTCGACACGTCAACGCCGTCGGAGTCCTCCCGTTTTAAAGCACACGTGGTGTGTGATATGCCCCTTGGTCTCTTTCCTCTCCGCTACGAGCCTCGTAGCTAATCCTCTGTCTCTCTATCGCGTCGCCAAAGGCTTCTTCTGTCCTAGGCGGGCTTGGAGATGCGGGGGCCGCCGCGCCAGGTTTCTGCAAACCACGTCGAACAATGTGGGTCCCACTCTCAGTCAGCGCCTACGTGGATCCGTAAAGACCATGAAGAGGTCTGTGGCCGCGTGGAAATGACCGGTTTAACGTGACCAAACCCTGGTTTGATCCGGTCTACGCAGGCCCTCAACAACAAATAATAATAATAATAATAATAATAATAATAATAATAATGTGCATGCTGAAACCTTCCTCCCTGTTTTCTTTTTTCCCTGCTGTGATGTGATGTTGAATATGAGGAAAATACCAAAAGTGGTAATTCTTTTGCATTTGTTTATTATCCTTGTGTGTTTTCTCTTGTGCTCTAATTCAAGAGGTCCATTGTCAACGTGATCATCGACAAGGCATTAGTTTTGTTTCCTCCCTTGCTTCTCAGTATTTATTTTTTTTTTTAAAGGAAAGGCATGAATGGTGTGGTCTGTTCACTTTGTGTTTGATGGGTCAACTGACACGTTGATGCTCTTCTCAAGGGGAAGATAAAGAAAATCATAATGGTTGTTGATAGGAACCTTGAACAGATCATCCCAAAATAAAATAGAGTTTTGCAACCAGAAAGATTATGTTCAGAAGTACTATTTAGGCAATAACAGTTTTATGTCACTAATCATTATATTCACATGACTAATTATAAATTATCCTCCGTAATCAATTACCTTTTGTATCCCGATTCTTATACTCGTACTTACGAAAGTGAAACAATTAACTCTGTTGTTCTAAATTTTTAGTTCTATAAAATTATCCTTTTAATCTTGTATGGAGATCTCAATATTTTACTTTCGTAAACGTAGAGATCCAAATAAGATCGAAATATTAAATAGAACTAATTACGTAGAATAATCTATAATTAACCCATCTAATATGAATACCATCATTTTGATTTATATTTGTATTTCAGGCTATGGCGATATATATATAATTTCAGATGTTAATAATGTTTATATAAGGGGAGAGAAGGTTTTATCTGTTGAGAAAGAGGAAAAGAATAGTCTCACACTCCTTGTGATCAACTCAGTTCAAACAATCACAGATCCATCCATAAACAAATTGGATGACAAATATGCAAATCTGGAATTATATAAGAATTTATTTGAAACAATATATTATATAAGTACATAAAGTAGCAGGCAGCTAATGACTGACTCTCTTAATCTCCATGACTTGGCCTACTCTCTTGCATTGACCATTGGAGTTGCTCCAAAATTTCCATTATGAAGTTTCAAATGATTGTGATGACTGTCCATAGGAGAATTTTCTTTGCATCATCCTCAGCCATTCTCTTTATTCTGGCTGCTTTACTGACATGCAATAAGTTTCCTCTTTGAATTACAAGTCATTGCTAGTTCTATAAATACTCATGCAATTATGCTCAGAAAAAAGTCCATCTTCAAATTAGAAATTCTATGAGCTTTCTCATCACAATCCACATGCCATTTATCTTTCATCCCTCAACTCTGCCATCCAATCAAATCCAGCTTGGGGGGAAGTAGAAGTTTGATCCAATGGCACTACATGGCAACATTGCCTTCTCCAGTGTGGCCCATGGCATTATTATACAGCACCTTCCCACTTGACTCTTCTCAGGTCCACAGTCCACCAACCTGCTGCATCATTAAAATAGTGTTTGCTTCATCCAAGCACGGCTCCAAGCCGCGCCGACTATAAGAGTGCGCCGGCAATAAGAATAGGTTAATAGTGTGTATATTAACCAGTTCGGCGGCCGGGAGGATCCCCTCCAGGTATTGGTAAATTGTCGATCCTGATCAAATCGTTCAATCATGAAATATTCGGAATTGGACGGTCAATGCAAGGGCTTGTAGTGCAAAACTTGAAATTATGCTCGTAGAGGATCCCCCTCGGAGACGGAGTTTAGCAGCGTCTGCCGTGGTCATTTGATTATATTTGTATTCAGGCTATGGCGATATATATATAATTTCAGATGTTAATAATGTTTATATAAGGGGAGAGAAGGTTTTATCTGTTGAGAAAGAGGAAAAGAATAGTCTCACACTCCTTGTGATCAACTCAGTTCAAACAATCACAGATCCATCCATAAACAAATTGGATGACAAATATGCAAATCTGGAATTATATAAGAATTTATTTGAAACAATATATTATATAAGTACATAAAGTAGCAGGCAGCTAATGACTGACTCTCTTAATCTCCATGACTTGGCCTACTCTCTGCATTGACCATTGGAGTTGCTCCAAATTTCCATTATGAAGTTTCAAATGATTGTGATGACTGTCCATAGGAGAATTTTCTTTGCATCATCCTCAGCCATTCTCTTTATTCTGGCTGCTTTACTGACATGCAATAAGTTTCCTCTTTGAATTACAAGTCATTGCTAGTTCTATAAATACTCATGCAATTATGCTCAGAAAAAAGTCCATCTTCAAATTAGAAATTCTATGAGCTTTCTCATCACAATCCACATGCCATTTATCTTTCATCCCTCAACTCTGCCATCCAATCAAATCCAGCTTGGGGGGAAGTAGAAGTTTGATCCAATGGCACTACATGGCAACATTGCCTTCTCCAGTGTGGCCCATGGCATTATTATACAGCACCTTCCCACTTGACTCTTCTCAGGTCCACAGTCCACCACCTGCTGCATCATTAAATAGTGTTTGCTTCATCCAAAGCCACGGCTCCAAGCCGCGCCGACTATAAGAGTGCGCCGGCAATAAGAATAGGTTAATAGTGTGTATATTAACCACGGTCAATGCAAGGGCTTGTATGCAAAACTTGAAATTATGCTCGTAGAGGATCCCCCTCGGAGACGGAGTTTAGCAGCGTCTGCCGTGGCTCTCTCATCATTTCTCTGCCCACTTCCTCCGCTCGCCTTGAGAGGGGAAAAAGTGAAGCTTTTCGCCGAAACATATCTGAAATTTGACTGCAAATTCATCGATTTTTCGGTGAATCGGTCGCCAATTTCGAGCTCTGCGCGATTCCTCGGTGGAGTAGAGGCCGATTCGTCGAGCAGCGATGGAAGAAGGAGAGAAGGAAGCGGCAGTGCTGGCGGCGGCGGCGGCAGGAAGCGTGGTGGAGAGTCTGATGGCGGCGGTGGAGGAGATCGCCGCCATCTCGGACTACCGGAATGCCTACAAGAAACAGTTTTGCAACCTCTCGCGGCGGATCAAACTGCTGGCGCCCATGTTCGAGGAGCTCAAGGAGAGCAAGGATCCGATCCCCCCTCGGGCGGTCAGAGCTCTTGAGAAGCTCAACGGGGCTCTCGATTCGGCCAAGGACCTCCTCCGGTTGGGGAGCGAAGGGAGCAAGATCTTCCTGGTATGTTGAAGCTCTTCCTGGTATGTTGAAACGGCATCGGCGGAGCTGCTTTGCTTCTTCCTTATGCTTCCCTTCCTATATGTGAAATGTGGTATCTTTTTCTCTTTCTGGTTGCTTTGCTTGAGACAAAGTTCTCTAGTTTTAGCTCTGCGTATCTTTGATGCTGCAAACTTGAGCTGTGTGCTGGATCTTTAGGTTGATTTTTCTTCTTTATTCTGTCGGACAAGGCTTAGTACGATTTTTTTTATCCGCTACTTGCACTACGTTTATGTGATTTCAATGATGGCTTCTAAAAAATGGGTTTAGAAGTGTATACAACTATCATCTGGTAAAGTTCTGTTCTTTGTTTTTTCGTCAAGTTTATCTAGTAACATTCAGTTTGTCAATATAATCAATCAAATAGAAAAACCAATTACCTGAATTTGGTCCACCAAACAAGGGGGTCGGGATACTGTTATCAATCATGGGCCAGAATTTGTTTCCTACTTCAATTCTGCAATTTGTCATGATTATATATCATGCTTTGACCCGATAAATTTACTGGCACAACAAATGGAATAGACCATATCTTTAACCATGTGACTCTGAATGCTTGAACTTAACCATGAACTCCAACTCCCAATTTATGGATGAGCCTTACCAAATCTTATTTCCATTTCGAACTCATCTACAAAGTCCCAATTTGAAACCATTCTCCAAATTGTTTTTTTTCTAAATTTAGTGCAATTTTGCACAAACTAAAAAGATATTGAGATTTCTGATATAGTCCTCGATAAGAGGTCGAAAATTAGCGATGCTTATATTGTATGCTGACAAGCTTGGTATAAATTCATTGTCTTAATGAAAAAAGAATCATTTAGATCATTCGGTAAACTAGCAATTTGACACAAAAAGGTTAAGTAGTTTTCTCTATCACAAAGTGTGATTTTCTTTATCATGTCTGAACTTTTTGGTAGCATGTGATGTATAAAATTAATCATCTGAACTAATCATTGTTTCGGTTGGAACATGAACAAAGAAACAATCTAGTATGTGTTTTCTTGCTGCCATGTTTTTTTACATCTTAGGTTGAATTTCTGATGGTGTCTTGTTGTTGGATTCTGTACTCACCGATTTCTGCTTTTCTTTTTCCAGGTCCTGGAGCGAGATAGAATAATGGAAAGATTCCATGAAATTACATCTCAACTTGAAGTGGCATTAAATGAAATTTCCTTTAATGAGATTGACATATCAGATGAAGTAAAAGAACAGGTAGATCCACCAATAATAATATCCCCTCTTTTAACAATAACTATCCTTAATTACTTGTTTCATAAATTAGATCTGCAATAAAAATTATTAACCTCTAACTTTCGGAATATTTGATAGCATTTATTTTTCAATTTGTTCAGTTTCTTGCCTACCAAGTTTAGCATTCTTTACAGGTTGAGCTCGTGCATGCCCAGTTTAAAAGAGCCAAAGAACGGATTGATACTACTGATCCTGAATTGTATGCTGATTTGTCAAGTGTTTGTCATATGAATGCTGATGCCAGAATAGATTCTGCCATCCTGCAGAGATTGACAGAAAAATTACAGCTGATGACCATATCAGATCTCAAGCAAGAATCACTTGCCTTGCATGAGATGGTTGATGCCAGTGGTGATCCTGGAGAAGTTATTGAAAAGATGTCAATGCTGCTAAAAAGGATTAAGGATTTTGTCCAGACTCAAAAACCAGAAATGAGCACTCCAACGAGTGCCAAGGTTATTCCTTCTCATGGAACAAGTAAAACTCCTCTTGTTCCTGATGACTTCCGCTGTCCTATATCCCTTGAACTGATGGGAGATCCAGTGATTGTGTCCACTGGACAGGTATCTAAATATTACAAGTCTCTATTCCCTCTACCATACCTTTCATGAGACTTGAAGATTACTGAAACATATGTTCCCTATTTTGCAGACTTATGAACGGGAGTTCATTAAGAAATGGCTGGAAGCAGGGCACAACACATGCCCAAAAACACAACAGAGACTATCCAGTACCTCACTGACCCCAAACTATGTCCTTCGCAGCCTGATAGCTCAGTGGTGTCAGGCAAATGGCATGGATCCTCCCAAGCTCCCAGCTAGAACTGGCAAGCCTCTGTCAGTTTGCTCTGCAGGTGAACATGCTAAGGTTGTTGATCTTCTTCACAAGTTATCATCACAAAACCTCGAGGACCAACGATCAGCTGCCGGTGAACTTCGCCTTCTTGCAAAGCGGAATACTGACAATAGGATCTGCATAGCGGAGGCTGGTGCCATACCTCTTCTTGTGAATTTGCTATCTACACAGGATGTGCGCATACAGGAGCATGCTGTTACTGCACTTTTGAACCTCTCGATCTATGAGGAGAACAAGGGAAAGATAATCGTCTCTGGTGCTGTTCCTGGTATAGTGCATGTTCTTAAGAGGGGCAGCATGGAAGCACGGGAGAATGCTGCAGCAACACTCTTCAGCCTCTCAGTGGTGGACCGGAAATAAAGTCATAATTGGTGAGTCAGGAGCAATCCCCCCTCTTGTTTGCTGCTAAGTGAAGGCAGCCAAAAGGGGGCAAGAAGGATGCTGCAACGGTCACTTTTCAACTTGTGCAGTTACCAGGGGAACAGGGAAAAGGCTGTGAGGGCCGGGGTGATACAAACAGCGAATGGGACTTTTGACATCAGATCCAGAAGGAGCTATGAGGGATGAAGCCTAGCTCATGGCGATACTCCAAGTCATCCTGATGGAAAGGCAGCAATCAGGGCCGTGGAGGCATTGCCAATGCTGGTAAAGGTGATAGAGTGGGTCACCCAGGAACAAGGAAAAATGCAGCAGCTGTCTTGGTGCATCTCTGTAATGGGGAGCAGCAGCAGCAAACATCTTGCTGAGTTGCAGGAGCAAGGGATGATGGTTCCCTTGCGGGAAATGGTAGAAAGTGGCACCAATAGAGGCAAGAGAAAGGCTGCACAATTGCTCGAGCAAATGACCGGTTCCTGGAGCAGCAGAAGAAAGCAGAAGCTCAAGCGCAAGACTCAAGCTCAGCTCAGCTAGCTTGGACACAGGCACCAGTGGACCAGTCAATGGATACGGCTTCATCAGCTTTTACCGCTCTATAGCTAGTTTGGTATTTGCATGTTTAACACGGTGAAGTAATTGGTATTGTCTAACTACGAGCTCAGGGGTGGAAGATCGCCTGCGTTGCTGATTTGTGAGTTAATTGGCGTGTTATTATGCATGAGCTGGGGAAGCTAAGTCCGATGCGAGAAGATAGTCACAACTGCCATAACCTAGGGAAATATGTCCCAAGTATCGAAAGAGTTATTCATAATATTGTGCCATGGCGTTGATGTAAGGTTATCGCCCTCAATTTTTATGGAGGAGTCGCATCTGTTGAATATGGCTCCCCAAAGTACATTGTAAGCTTCTAAATATATCAGTAACCATGTATTCTCATTAATTCTACCCATGTAGCTTCATCTGCTTGTTGCCATTAATGTGTAATTGTTCCAATCATCAGTTGGATGGCAATGCTTCAATGCTAAGCTGCAGCTTTATACATGATTAGTATATTCTGGCAAAGAACACGATCTTTACATGTCATTGAGCAATACTTTCTTCTGCCTTGAGAAGTCTAAATGATGCAGGAGGTTTGTACATGTCCATAAAGGAAGTTTATAATACAACCAGGAGACAAAAATGTAAGTGATGAGTTACAGTGGACTGCTAATATTTGCAAATACAATTGTTTGCTTTTGTAGGATATGCATAATGATATGAAAAAACCAGAAATCTTGAAAATGATACTGTGAACATACTGGAAGCTTTTGGTAACAGAAGAAAAGATTGTGTTGCCCTCACATCAAATAATTTGATAAGCATCCAGTATAGAATGACAAAGCAATGTGTTACAATCATATCATCTCATGCCTTCATTTGTGGGACCAACACAAAACAAGAAGGAAAAGTTCTCAAAGGCTGTTATTATTAATTATTAATATCAGAATTCAGGATCTGACTTCCGATGCTTCTTTCTTTCAATTACAAAAATAAGGGTTCAAGAACCAATGTTCATCACTGTCAAAACTTCAAGTTTTCAGCTATTCTAGACCCATTAATTGCTTTTTTGCCGATCATCCACGAGTTATGTTTATGATCATTTAGCATGTTTCTGAAAATAAAAGTGCAATGGTCCATCCCCATGTCAATGCAGGCTTTTACCAAATCTTTTCCAGGCTGTATCATGTTCATGGTAAGGCCAACAAAAGCTCCTCCTGCTGCAGCAAATGCCCCTGTGAACATATCCCTGCAAGAAGGCTCCACCAGCTGTGCGGAAGGGGCGGAAACTACACAGTGTGGGGTGTGGATCAGCTCAAGAGTCTGCATCATGACAGGCCTTTAGGTTCAGCAGCTTCATGGCAAGTTCCTGTAAAGATCACCATGGGTGTCCGTCCCCTGCCTTCGAGTAGATTGCTACCATTTCTTCATCCTGTGATGACCACATCGTTAATGCGGACAATGCAGATGGCACTTACTCCATCCAGTCTATTCATGAACATATTTGTATATTTATTATCTTCATCCTCTAAATTGTGTGGCAGATCAACTAGCATGTACTACAGGATTTGGTTTCAAAGACATGTTGTCTAACATCATCTTTATAGTTGTATTGTGTTTGATATATCCAAGTCTTGTAAAAACTCTCAGAAATGCACATCATTGGTGTTGTGTTTCTACCTCTGTTTATTTATATCCATATAATTCCTTGTATTCTTTTATATAATATGTTTACATATGATGTAATATTGGTATGCCACTCTGTATATGTTAGATTTTGAGGTTTCAAGATGTGAAACACTCAGAATGCAATATGTCAAAGTGCATTCTTTCTGATCAGAATAAAGCATGTAAGAAAACCACCAATTTCATTCTTGCTTAATTGCACTAAAGAAACAAAATGGAGAAAAAAAGTAAGAGATATTTTTTGGTTATTCTTTCACATTCATTTTTTTGGCAAAGCATGCTCATAACATTTCAAATTATTTAGTGAAGATTCATAAATCATAATATGGAATGTCATATGTAATTTGGAAAATACTTTATTGTATTGTTTTATGTTTCTCTCCACATTGGTAGCACACAACATGATGAACAAGTAACAAATGTCTACAAGGATTTACCTACTCATTTTACTTGATACATTATTTTTATGAATGTTGCTATTACTGAAGTTGCACCTCTACAGTGCTTGCAGCTTATGATCACTCAAAATTTTTTGAGTCATCCCTTTAACTCGTTAGGTTAAACCTTTGAACTCTGGAATATTATGGGCAAAAAGCATCAGCTAAATCCTCTTGGAGAAATGGGTGAGTCCAATTTGAGTGGTCTCACTATGGTGGCCTCCTTTTCACCATCAAGAGGAGGATGATCGAGGTGATAAAGATAAAGCTGCTTCTCCCTAGCAAAAAGAAATGCCATCACCTGCAACTATCGGTCATACTACCAACCAAACACCAACATTAACGTGGAATTCTGGTAGTACATCTCTCTCTCTCTCTCTCTCTCTCTCTCTCTCTCTCTCTTTTTGTCTTCTGTTCTCTTTGCTTGTACATGGCACAAGACCACCATTATTCTAAAGGCTCGGGAGAGGGGAGATTGCCCTCGTTCTTGGCAAGAACATGGGAAAACCAGATTCCCAGAAACATGACTCATGTTTTCCTGTTCACATATCCTTTTCCCTTTTCTTTTTCTCATTGTTTCAGTGTGTATATGTTTCCGTGTGTGCTTCCACGTCTGGCCTCGCGGTCTTAGGTTTCTTCTATGGAATTCTTGGATACTGAGACCTACGCTTCTTTTGCTTTTGTCGTCGTAGTACAGTCCTACATGCACAAATCTGTGTCGGAGCTAAGTGGTGATTCGCAGTAAAGAGGGAGATAAAGTGAGAATAAGCCGCTGAGTCGAGTGAAATCCAGCTACAAACTCTGCAGGATAAAGCGGTCTGTCTCTCTGCCTCCTGTTCATGACTGTGGCTGTTCATGTCCTCATGAGTGCACATGGACAGCCTCTGCCTGTGGATAGCGAGCACGGAGAGAAATGTGATACTGTTGGATTAAAGAGGATACGTATAGTGATCATGATGAACTTGAAGCTACTTAATCCCCTTTAAGCTTTTGAGTATTACCCTCGAGATCAAACAACCACAAGTAATGTGTTTTCGACCGATAAGATTAGCTGCATGATCAAATCAGAAGATCATGATTAAGAACAAAATATCATGAACGTCTTGTTAGCAAGATAATTTTTCGTCCCCAGTCCATGTCTAGAGAATGCATGTATGATCTGATATTATATAGACTCAGGCATGGAATGTTGGTCAAAGTGGTCATGCTATATCAAAAGATGAGAAGTTGTGCATGATAGCTTTAATCTGCAAGCAATCATACCTAAATTGCAGAAAAGGCTGAATGGTTGTATATTCAAATGGGAAATCTCTTGGAATGTAGCGACTCTCTAGGTGTTCAGAGGTAGCAGCCATTCTTTGCAGACTCGGTGAATACCCCACGTCGACAAAGTGAGTGAGAGAGAGAGAGAGAGAGTGTGTGTGTGTGTGTGTGAGAAATGCCTTAAACATTGATCACCAAGTAAGATCTAAGAGCTCCTTTCTCCTTCCATTCCATGGAAACAAATAAATGTCCATTCAAGTCTGGCTCAAGAACAAATTCTTGATTCCTAAGTTGAGTACAAGAAGATCTATCAGCAGCTCTTTTCATGGGGCCAGTGGAGAGATGATGCAGTAAGTTTCAGATTATTCTTATATGACCTCAATGGCATCCTTCTCCTTCAGAGTTTATGTCAAGAGATTCTGGTACTTGAATTGTACGTGCATGCATCAGATTTTGTAGTATGTGAAGAAAATTAGATAAGCTAATCAAAACAACTGTGTTGTGTTGCATGTCAGATGTATACCAAACAATCTCCATGCATTGATGAACTCAAACACCAACTTTCTGTAAATATATGGTTGCATACAAGGAGGGAATAGCGAAATCTAACACAAACTATGAAAGGAAAACGAGAATCCTACCTACGATTCCCAGTGATCTTTCTCAGCGTGTCAAGCAGATGTGAACCACATATTAGTTTAGTCTTGCTGCTGATTAAGGAAGCTTGAGACACTGATTCCCCCATATCTACTCCTCCAATCGAGTAGGTCAATCTCTCGAGTAGCTAAGTAAAGTAAGCTCTTCCTCCAGTGAAGCAGGTCATTCTTTCGAAGTACTCGTTAACTGTAAGCTTCAAGGATTACATGAAATTGTCATTAGATGGAGAGTTGAAGCTGGAGAAACATGTTGCCCATCCACCACTGCTGCCACCCCAGATGAGTTCATCCCTGAAGCCACCCGAAAGCGGTCTTGGAAGAGTAAGCTCTTGTGCGTTATCATCCATCTTCACTGAAGCCAGCTGCATGAGAAGCCCGGAGCCGAGTACTTTGCTTTGAAGTGGCGACGCAAATGATCGGCCGTCCAGCTCACTCTCTTCTTGAATGAAGGAGGGGTATAAGCTTGGCACTGGTGCCAATGATGGCACTGACGGTAGTGGAGGAGGAGGAGGCTCCATCCCACCCATGAATGGAGGGAATTGCTGGATTTGATTATGGAGCCTTGAATTCTCCAGCTCGACACTGCCATTACCACTCATCTGATAGTCTACTGCATCAGAGGATTGAATCCCGGCGAAACTCGAACCTAGGTTAGGAGCCCTGCAGTCCGGAAGCGGGTGCAACGAGGTGGTAGGTAGCGGCTGCGGCTGCAGGGTGGTACTGGATGTCGTTGCACCACTCTGGCGACCGGCGGAAGTAACCGAGGACTTCGAGGAGCTGCTGCTATCGCCACACTTGGTCCTCTTCTTCCTACGGCAGCCACCACCGACGGGTACGTTGCGGAGGGCACCCCCGCGTGTCCAGTAACGCCGGCACGTCTTACAGAAATGCCGGGGCTGCGACAAGGAGTAGTTGTTGAAGTAGCAGAACTTGGTGTTCGTGGAGTCGCACCGCGGGCACTTGAGCGCTTGTTCCGGCTGCGCCATCTTCACGAGCCGAGCTCGTGCGGCCATCGACCCTGGCCTGATCGAGCTGACCGTTCCGCGCGGTGCTCCCACCAGGCCAGGTGGTGGTGCAAGCTGGGGAAGCTCGCTTCCTCCGCCACCATAACCGCCGCCCAGCTGATGAGCTTGTTGCTACGACGAATAACGAAAGGGAAAGCCAGCAAATCAAGAGAGAAATTAGTGCTACCGGTATATCCAAGAGGAGATACGAAAAAGAAAGAGAGAATAATACTCTTGAATCATGCATTCTGTAAGTAGGAAGAGAAAAGGAAGGACAGGACTCACCTGGTTCCAGTAAGGTGGATCTAGATAGACAGGAAAAGATGGAAAGACCATGGCTGGGTGGGGAGTGCTTCTTTGGAGCTCGCTTCTCTTTCGGCAAAAGGTTGATGGGGGTTAAGAGGTGGTGGAGAATCACATCCACAAGGGTTTGCAGCAAGAAGAAGGTGGTGAGAGAGAGAGAGAGAGAGAGAGAGAGAGAGAGAGAGAGAGAGAGAGAGAGAGAGAGAGAGAAGTGCAAGGAGAAAGAAAAAAAGATAGAACTGGCTGACTGGGGATGGGGGAAGTGGAGAAGAGGAGAAAAAGAGAGCCTTAGCCTTTAAGCTTGCGGCCAGAGATTAGTGGTGGTGCATGGAAGAGTGGGGAAGACTAGTGGCTGCTCATGCATGGGAAAGGTGAGAAGGAAAGCAATGTGAGGGCTTTAGGAAGGGTAATAGAAGGCCTAACATGTAGATTAACTTAGAAAAGAATAAGGAAAATATTATTGTGGTGTCTGAGAGGGGAGAATATGTAGGAATTGGATGTCAGATGAAAAGTATTCCATCCCAATGAATATGGGTGTGTTTATGTGAGTCCATGTGCTCTATCTCCCTAATTCTTTCTCTTGTCCAAACTCTCTAAAAAGTCTCAATGAGACTTGTTTATTCCCTGGCCCAAAAAAAAAAAAAGAAGCAGCTGAAGCATACTGGGTTTTCTGTTTTTAATGTCAAGAATCCAATTAGCATGAAGAAATCTTATGATATGAGTAGGATCTCAAATTGATTCTTTCTTTCATACTTGTTAGGTACTGATAAGTAATGATCAGAATAACAAGTTTAAGACTCATTCGCTGCATTACAGGAAAAAGCATGCAAAATGAGTGTTCATCGTGTGACCATTGCAGCTGAAAAATAGTGAATTTACTGCTATTTTCTGAAAAGCTGGTATCTGTGGCTGAGTTCATCTCAGTATAATGAATCAGATCAGTAACCCTAAATAATTTATTAGTGTCTGACCATATAACGCATGTTCTCAGTTCACTAATCACCCTCCCCAAGTGGAAATACTTCCCTTAGATCTTACAGCACAGGGAGAGAAGGCTTCAGGTTTCTTTATATGTAAATCCTCAGATTTGAAGTCATTCCAAGTTACAAACACAAAGCAAGACGAAGAGTATTCAAGAACCAAACCAAACCAAACCAAACCTTTTGCCTCTATGTATTTTAAATAAAAATACATAAATATCGAAAAGCTGATTTGACCAAATTGGAGAGGCGATTGAGATTAAAAGAAGAGTGCGATTGAAGGTTTTGATAGGACCCTTGAGAAATTCTTTTTCATGGTAGAATTTGCCTTCTCCAAAGGAAGTAAGTCCAAAATCTTCACCATGGATGGCAGACATAAAGTGAGGTGACACACCAATCTGTCATTTGTGCTTGAAATGGCCAGCTGCATGCATGCAATAACAGTCTTCTCTGGTCCACCAAATTGCCAATGGAACATATCATCAACCCATAAGGAATATACTTAAAGCATGGTCCCATCCATGCTGATCCTAATCATAAAATCCTGCCAGTCTCATATCATGAAGAGGAGTGTGATGCACGATTCTGATGGCACAGCACGAAGTTGCATGGATATTGTCAGATGATGTTGAACTGAGAATTCCCAAGAAGAAGCCAAGGGGAATTTGAGTTCCTTGATGGAGATTTGCATGAGAGCAGCCCAATAATTCATCATACGTGATAAAGTAAAGGTGATCTGGACCTGGTTCAACTTGTGCAAAAAACACATGTTTGATAGGTCGTGTTTCTGTTATGCAAGCAATTGTAACCTCAAGCCTTCTTCCATCTAAAAGAGATCAGGAATGTGTCGCCATTAGTAATGAGATAGAAAATGAACTTGGAAAGCTTCTGTTCATTCTATGCACGCAAGTGTACCATATACCATGGAAAAGAGATGAGATCATGAAATGCGGTGAAGAGAGGGGAAAAAGTTACCTTGATCGTGGAAGCTTTTCCCAAAAGCAGGCGATTACACTTGCAAATGCAATGGTTGAACGATGACGAATACACTGATTATGTATGCAAAGTTTACGCAACCTTCGTTGGAGTATTGCTCGAGAAGACATCACTGATTAGTCCAATGCACAGCAAGTTACATGCTGACCAACTTAACCAATCTTCTCTGCTCAGTGGCATCCTCGATCTTCTTCCATCTTGTCATCCTTTGATTGATTGACCTGACGCTGAAATCATAATTTCCACTCTACACTGAAATCATAATGTTATGCATGGTGAACTTTTGAAGTGATAGCATCAAATTTAAGTGGCGACGAGGCAATAAACTATTAGATTAGGTTTAGGTAACTAATATCACCTGAAGAATCGACTGCATAAAATTAACAAGATTGCAAGCTCCAACACTGGTTCTGATTGTATCCACCCTCAAATGTACACACCCTTTGGACGTGAGAGGCGTGCTATATGTGAGCAGCAAAAAAGCACAAACTGGAAAGGCACAATGAACGCATGCTGGGGTTAGATCCACATTAAGAGTATATTATATATAAAACTTGAGCTTCATAGAAAGTAAAATTAGCCCAACATTTGAAATAGCTCTTATTTTAAATTCAGAAATACCATGTCAAGTTGCAGACTTTTCACATCAAAGAAACAACCAAGCTAACTCCACGAAGATAACATGAGGAGGATACCAGCTTCATCAAGGAAAGCAGTGCAGCCATGGAACCCGCCATGACAACATCGCCTGAAAAGAAATGTGTGCTATTAGTTTCCAGATAATAACTTGATGAGACACATGTCTTGTGGAAAATCAAATAAATAGAACATATTGAAAGAATGTGGGATTGCACTCACACATTATGTATAAAAAGGAAAACGACGGAATGCGAGCTGGATTAAGTTCCCTGGATATAGCTAATTGAAGTTCTTCCAACAATGTCACTGATCACCTTGTCGACATGAGATTTTTCTTTACTGCTGCTTCTTGCGTCAGTATGTTGATCTTGCTACCAGATTGAAACCGAAGTAGCTGATGAACTAGCAAAAATGGGGAGGGAGAGAGAGAAGAGAGACCTCTGTGCATCAGATTTTGAAACAAATTGGTGGTTCATGCGGTGATAAATAACATATTAAGAAAGCCTTAAATCAAAAGAACCAGAGAACAGATTTCATCCGAGTGAATTACTCCACAGCACTGATCTTCTTCACCCTTCATTAGGGCTAAAACTACCAGGTGCATTTCTTGGTCATAACGAATATTTGGGTGGTCAAAGGACTCCAGTCTGCAAGCAATATCCAATTCTTTGGTACAGGATCACATCAGAGTCAGATGGCAAAATTAATCTTATGAAAGGAAAGAGGAAACAATTTTACAACAATGGAAGTCCATATAGTAGATAAGGATGGCATGATAACAACAGACATGTCGAGATTCCTTAGACCTCAACCTATGAAAAGAACATTTGCATCAAATGAAGGAATGCTGACTAACCCAAGTCACTTATTCGGAGAAGACACCTAATCTTAGGGGTCGATTAGCATGTACTATTTAAGAGAAAAGCAAGATGGTGCGACCCTCGTACCCCGCTTAATGATGAATGGCACCAACAGGAAACTAAAGACTCGTCCGGTAGAACACAATATCCGACGTCGAAAAGTAGTTATTAAAGAATACTCATCTAGAAGCCATGCAAAGGGTGGAAGCTTATTTTGGATAGTGCAAGATCCAGAAATTAAAATTATCCAATATGGATCCATGGGCAAATTTTCATTGTTGAAACATGATCTTTAACTCACCCCCTAACCCCAATTTCATCTGTCCCCAGATAATTAAATCAGATTCCCAAAAAAAAGACTTGCTCCAAGTCAAAGAAAACATAAATTCACAGCTACTGGAATCTAAAACAAAGGTTCATGCTTTGTGGTTTATCCTAAGCTCCACACATATAATTCTTACATGTGATCCACTCAAATAGACAAAATACGGCCAAGACATTTTCAAAGTAAACTAAGTTTTAACTGAGCATAACCAAAAGGATGAAGTGTAACTGTCCATAGTTTTTTTCTCCCTTAACATAAATTAATTATCATAATAATATGTATTTTTTAAATTTATTAACTTCATTGTTTGTATAGTATGATTAAAGAAATAATTAAAATTTATTTTATTAATTATATGGATAAGTTAGAAATTTTATCAATCAATTAGATTATTAATTAATTTATTTTCTAATAAGCGATGTGATTTTTAGAAAGTAAATAGTTCAAAGTATATTTTTATGTGTGAATCATAAGAAATAAATATTACAATTCTATCTTTATGTGTGAAAGTCAAAAAAATAAATTAAAAATAAAATTTAAATTATTGTTTACCTTTCAAAATAACTCAACTTACTCGAGTAAAGAATTTTCTAAAGCTAGGATTCTCAAAAAGAGATAGGATCCTCAATTTCTTTTTACCATTTTTATGTATATTTTGAAATCCTTGATATTAGAATTGTTATAATTTGTATGATATATAATAATATTTTAATTTTAAAATTTTATGATTAATAAATAATTATCATTGAATTATGATGTTACAATGATTAGTTAATTTAATAAGAGTTCTAATTCATTTAATTAGATATATTTATATTTTAAGGAATTATGTGTTAATTTATATGATTTAATTAGTTTTAATTTAGAATCATGAATCTAAATTAGTTAATTCATAAAAAAAGAATGAATTAAAGGTTAATTATTATTTTATAACATTTTAAAAATTTTAATATAATAAAATCTAATTTAATAAAATGGATTTGACTTGAGGTAAATTGATTAGCCAATCAGCTTATTTGATTAGGTATAATTCAACCTATGTGATCATGACCTAACCCAATCTATATGATTAGGTATAACCAACCTATATGGTCAGGTATAACTTAACACATGCGACTAAGTATGATCTAGCCTATGTAATTAGGTATGACCCGGTCCATGTGATCATGGTATAACCCAACTCATGTGGTCAGGTATAGCCGAACCCATGTTATTAGGAAAGGCCCAATCCATGTGGCTAAGTATATCTCAACCCATGTGGTTAGATATGACTCAGTCTATATAGTCAGATATGATACAAACCATATGGTCAAGCATGACCCAACTCATGTGGTTAAGCATAGTCTAATTCATGCGGCCAAGCACGACCCAATTCATGTGGTCAAGCATAATCAAACCCACCCATATAGCTAGGTACAACCTAACCCATGAGCTAAACGTGACTCAATTCAGTGGTAAGACTTAGCCTGACTTGTGAGTAAGGCTTAGCCTAACCTGTAAAACTAGACCTGCCTAGTTATACAACTGGTGCTAGACACATTGTCGCCCCTTTATCTAGCTCATTATACCTCAGTCCAACCTTCTACTAAAGATAGGCAGATGCAACGCATATGACTCGTCCAAGACTTATGTGGTTCAGTTCGATCTAGGCTAACATTATGCGACATAATCTAATTTTTTCTTATTAGTTTGAGCTCATTAGTTGACTAATCATATAGATTTGATTAGTTTAAACAGATTTAGGGTGATTTCAAACTAACTTGATTAGTTCAAGCCTACTTAACATAATTAAAATATGGTAATTCTAGACTAATTTTATAAGAATTTAGGATTAGTTTCATTAAATCCTAATTGAATTCAGGATGATTCAAGTCAATTGAACTATTTCAATTACGATTCTAATTGATTGAATGCTATCGAGAGATTGATGCCTTATGTCTTTATAATTTGATAAGTTTAAAAATCTTATTTGAATATATAAATGATTAGTGATTTTTTATTTTTTATTTAAATTGATGATATTATGTGATTATTATTATGTAATGTACGTGACTATGCTCGATGATCCATGTTGGAAGTACAAACCTATGAAAAAGCTATCAGCCCACACAAAGTCACCAATAGACATAAAGGTTATACATGAAGCATGGTCTCTCGTAATATCTTATCATATTATTTCTAGATGGATGCATGAATGAAGAAATAAATGTAAATAAATAATAATGGTTGATTGTGTATCCCTATTGAGAATAGATATGCTAACTCTTTTTGAGATTAATAAACAGTTGGATGTGACGATTGGATAATTCCTTCATTTATTATTGGGTAGAATGTATCTCCCATTTAGGCTAGTGAGGGATGTCACTTTATTCGTTATTGGGAGTGTGATATAAGTTTTCTCTATCTATCCATGTTGTATCTCCCATTTAGGCTAGTGAGGGATGTCACTTTATTCGTTATTGGGAGTGTGATATAAGTTTTCTCTATCTATCCATGTTGGGAAGAATCGATCCCCCTAAAATATATCTCTTCATCTAAGAGAGTAAATGTGATGTATACCTTTATTATCGGCTATTATGTATGTTATCGAGATATGTTACACATGATTGATGCATAATTTTATTTAGTATATAAGAATTATTATTATTATTCTAATATATAAATTTTATAATAAATTAATAAATTATCCTTTTATATTAAATTATTAATATTTTTATATGTTTTAAGGTTAATTTTATGATTTTTTGAAATATTTCTACCAAGATGTGTGAATCTTACGTGTGACAGCAAACCTTCAAGCACATGCCCCATCGCCAGAAAAACATAATATACTATATTACCCTATCCCCCACAGGAAAAAGTATAAAGCACCTCTAAAAACCGGCATTTTCAATCCCGGTAGATAATACATCAACTAATTACCCAGCATGAGTATTCCTGAAAATAATTGTTTAAATGACTAAAAATAAAGTTAAGCTCAAAGGTCAACTAACTCATCCAGAGAGCCATAAATTGTTGTTTTTTAACTTCCTTGTTATGAAACCAAATCAATTTGCGGCCAATGGGGAATATATACACAATCTGTGTCTGCATAAATCCATACTCATGCATGTATGTGTGTATTGCAAATTACTCTGTATCTTAGATACCCATGACATCACAAGTCTAATATACACTCATTCCTGCAATATGCTCTTAATTGTAATAAAAGTCTGAAGTGTTCTGTTTTCATACCTGGTTAAGATAAAATACATGACAAGGTCCAATGACTATCAAACAACTACTCTTATGGACCCTCACACAACCCTTACAGATATTTACTGATATTACACAAGCGACCAATTTGTTACAGCGAACAGATAAAGATTGAAGTGAAAAAGACAGAGAGGACTCAAAATAATTAAGGCCCTGTTTAAATGATAACTTATGGAGAGAGAAGAAAAGTATCTGGAAATGCAATCTTTTCTCTCATGGTTTAATAAGATATGAAAAGAGTAGCTCTAACAAGTAGTGCTTGACAATTTGAACATTGATTGTTTTACTCTTTAAGTTTTCATTCATATCACATAGGGGCAAACAAGTGAAAAAAAGAAAGATGGTTTACTTCTCTCCAATTTCCAAGGAAAGCAAAAGGAGTTTCTGGAGATAATTGGTATGTTCTTGATTCTCTATTCTCTCCAATCCTCCCCTATTAGTTGCATCAAAACAAGAGAATCCATGTCCCTTCTTTTCAGTTCTCTTCTCTCGTCTCCACTTCTCTCTATCCTAACAGGCCAAAAGAGAAACACTAGGAGGAAATAAATGAACAACTCTAGATGAGGAACGGACCAGCAGACATATTTGAGCCATAGACAACAAAGATGAATCATCTAAAGAGCACCCCAGAACGAAAAGAACAGTTCTATCTGCCAATCAGAACCCAAAAATATTGGTAGATCAATAAGTCAATGTAATGCCCTGAACTTTTTTCTTATCCAACGACAAATCATGACCAATGAAAATGGGCATTTTGAATAAAAAATGTAACATTATCAGGTGTGAAGCTGAACAAAAGATGTGTCGATGCAAAGATAGAGTGAAGGACAAACAAAAGAATGATCGTGATGCAAATATCTATAAGCCAATAAAAAATTTTACAACTATTTCTGAAGAGAACTAAAAGGACTGGAGCAATGGAATATTTAAAAGTTAAAGTGAACTCAAAAACACGATAAAGTGGCGAGCTTGAAACAACTATTATTACTCACTCCCATCCCACTAGAGAGGTGTCCTACAGTCACAGAAAGATACAAAACATCTGTAACCTTATAAAAATTCAATGGCATCGCCAGTACTTTTATTAAAGGTTGGTCTATTAAGAATTCAATCAAAATACTAACCGTGTTAATGTCAATCTACGTGAGTGATCCTACCGAACACCTCGTTAGACGCTTAATCAGATTGACCGCTGAGAAAAATGGCAGCGTCAACCAGTCAAATTGGTCAAATAGACGAAGATCGTAAGAGCATTACGGAATTCGAGACAATTAATGATTCCGAGGTTAGAAGACAAAGACCTGCTTACCCCCTGTTGTGCTCCTGCGCGGATCGGGAAATTTTGTCATCCTCCTCTGTAATTTAATCAAAAAATAAGGAAAAATCGAAACGAGGATAAATGAAAGGGAAATCAGGAAAGAGAATGAACGCACAAAAAGATTGGAAAGGGGAAGGGATGAACAGGTGAGGCCGGCAGTAAGCTTGACGATGAGAATGCCGATCATGGCGAATCCGACGAGGAAGGGCCAGTTGCGGCTCCACCCCCTCTTGAAGAACACCGGCCATGGGTCGAACTTCCTCATCTCTCCTCGCGCTTCTCCGCTGACGACCCTCTGCCTCTCAAGGTTTTTGGGAACTCCACTCTTCTTGATGCAATCGTAACGGCCTTCCACTTGGACTTTTCACATATAATAACCAACCCCCTTGATTCCAACCTTAATATTTACCAACACGATCAAACGAACTCCGATAACTTATTCATCAGATCCGACTCAGCGACACGGGTTCGGATGCGGATCCTCCACCCCGTGCCAAGGTTTCTCATTGTTACGGGTTCGGATGCTTTTAGAAATCGACCCAATAAGACTGGACCACAACACAACTATTGAAGGCCACGCGGCGTGATTTGTGTCAGTCCGTCCTCGTGGGATTTAAATCACATACCATAAAAGCGAATCATCTGATGGTGATCGCTAAATGATGCGGTCAAGATTGACGATCAAACCGTGGCGCCACGAGGGAAGTAAGTTGGGCTCGCTGATTACCATGAGCCCATCTTTGCAAGCCCTATTACCTATATATATATATATATATATATATATATATATATATATATATATATATATATATATATGCGCGTGTAATATCCACAATACAATCTTTATTGATTTGGAAGGTTCAAGTAAAAAGTTGGCTGTAGTCAATTGCATGGCTATGGTTTCCTCCCAACTTGCTACGAGCAATTTGAGGTCATGTTTGCAGCTAGAGTGACTTTTTATCGATTCTTCTGTACTTAACGTCGCCTTTCTCTGCAGCAGCATGAGGGCCGAAGAAAAAAGAAGAAAAGTTCAGGTTCAATCACCAATCGGCACGAGAAACCATGCTGATCATATGCTCTTCTTGTGACGTGATCACGAGTGGCTTGTGTTCTTCCCCAGCTTCATGCACCACCACCACTGCACTGCATCCCGTGTTTGACTCCCAAGCTTTCGAGTAATTTCTTTCTTAGCCACGATCCTTCTTCTCCCATTCTCTCAAGTTCGAAGAATGCTGTTGAGTAAGTAATCACCACCCTACGATCTGCAACCGACGCTGAATCGTCAACATGATAGTGAACTCAAAGTAGATCATGTTTCGTGATACAAGATCACACTTACAATGGCCATGGCGATGCCTGAGGAAGAGAACAATTGGGCTGGTCCAAGAGTCGAGCTGTAGGAGATGGTAACCCATTTGGACAAGTTATTACAGTGCCTGTGATACCGTCGTTTTCTTCCTTGAATTCCTTCTCGCTTTTAGGCAAGTCATATGCGCAGCAGTAGAGGTGTTTGTTTTCTCAGGTAAGGCATCAGAGATCAACGATTTCATCGGACGTTCCTCGTAATCACAGAGTCTCGTCCAGTATCGCTCATCGAGTATGACCATTATATGAGTTGCCGTGCACCCTCACAGCATCTCTGGGTGATATGTGTCGTAGCTTTATGGACTCCAAGTCACCTGTGCGTGCTCTCTCTGGGTCGTCGAAGTCTCCCGTTTAGAATTGCTGCTGCTTCAATTGCACCAACCCCCTTCGCTCCTCCATCAGCTCCTCTGCGGTCCTTTCTTTATAAGGATCGCCTCCGCCCTGTATAGCAAACGAAGGCTTCGCATCCCGGAGCGAGCAGCATAGCCGAGGAGCTCTCTCTTTCTATCCATCGATCTTCGAGAGATGGCGGTGAACATAACCTCCATAAAGACCTCATCGAATGGGGTGTGGCAAGGCGACAACCCCCTCCACTTCGCCTTCCCGCTGCTCATAGTTCAGACCACCCTCGTGCTCCTCCTCGGTCGCTCCCTCGCCTTCCTCCTCAAGCCCCTCCGCCAGCCCAAGGTCATCGCGGAGATCGTCGTGAGCCTCCTCATCTGACTAATCTAATTCACTCCTCTTCGCTATACATGAGCAGCAAACCACCGCTTTAGTACTACATGAGCATTACATGACGCAGGCTTTTCGCCACTAGGCATACATGCATGGACTGTAGTGGTGCTCATGAACAAACACTGGCTTCTTTCGCAGGGTGGGATACTTTTGGGGCCTTCGGCGCTCGGCCGCAACAAGACGTACTTGCACAAGCTCTTCCCCTCCTGGAGCATGCCCATCCTCGAGACGGTGGCCAGCATCGGCCTCCTCTTCTTCCTCTTCCTGGTCGGCCTCGAGCTCGACCTGCGCTCCATCCTCCGAAGCGGCCGCCGCGCCTTCGCCATCGCCGCAGCCGGCATCTCGCTCCCCTTCTCCTGCGGCGTTGGCGTGGCTTTTGTCCTCCGCAGCGCCGTACCCGGGGCCGATGAGGCCGGCTACGGCCCCTTCCTCGTTTTCATGGGCGTCGCCCTCTCCATCACTGCCTTCCCCGTCCTCGCTCGCATCCTCGCCGAGCTTAAGCTCCTCACTACACCGGTCGGCGAGACCGCCATGGCTGCCGCCGCCTTCAACGACGTCGCCGCTTGGGTCCTCCTCGCCCTTGCCGTCGCTCTCTCCGGGACCAGCGGCAGCGGCAGCGGCAGCCACAGGAGCCCCGTCGTGTCGCTCTGGGTCCTCCTCTGCGGGATGGCTTTCGTGGCTGTGCAAATGATTGCAGTGAGGCCGGCGATGTCCTGGGTGGCGAAAAGGGCGGAGAGCGAAGGAGGCGAAAGCGAGGTGTGGATAGCGCTCACTCTCGCCGGGGTCCTAGTCTCAGGATTCTTCACCGACTTCATCGGCATCCACTCCATCTTCGGCGCGTTCGTGTTCGGCTTGACGGTGCCGAAGGACGGGGAGTTCGCCGGGATACTGATCGAGAGGATCGAGGACTTTGTGTCGGGGCTGCTGCTGCCGCTCTACTTCGCGTCGAGCGGCTTGAAGACGAACGTTGCAAGCATCAAGGGGGGAAAGGCGTGGGGGCTTTTGGCACTAGTAATCTGCACGGCATGCGCCGGGAAGATAGTGGGAACGTTCGTGGTGGCAGTGGCGTGCAGAATGGTGGCCAGGGACGCGTTGGCGCTCGGCGTACTAATGAACACCAAAGGCCTCGTCGAGCTCATCGTTCTCAACATCGGCAAAGAAAGAAAGGTACGATAGAATTGAGTGAATCCCAAAATGTTGCAAGATTTTATTCATGACACGTTCCTTATGACGTGGCAGGTTCTCAACGACGAGACGTTCGCCGTAATGGTGCTCATGGCGCTGTTCACCACCTTCATCACCACCCCCACCGTCATGGCCATCTACAAGCCCGCCCGAGCTCACGAGCACCGCAAACTCCACCGTTCTGCCTCCTCCTCCTCCCCGCCGTCCGCCGCCTCCGACCCCAAGGAGCTACGTGTCCTCGCCTGCGCCCACAGCCCCCGCGACGCCCCCTCCCTCATCACCCTCATCGAGGCCATCCGCGGAGGCGCCCGCCTCCGGCCGTCCCCCCTCAAGCTCTACGTCCTCCACCTCGTCGAGCTCACCGAGCGCTCCTCCTCAATCGTTATGGTCCGCCGCGCCCGCCGCAACGGCCTCCCCTTCCTCAACCCTCTCCGACGCCGCCAGCCGCGCGACCAGGTCGCTCTCGCCTTCGACGCCTACGGCCAGCTAAGCCACGTCCGCCTCCGCCCCATGACGGCCGTCTCCGCCTTGCCCACCATGCACGAGGACGTCTGCAGCGTCGCGGAGGATAAGCGCGTGTCCCTCCTCATCGTCCCTTTCCACAAGCGCCAGCACCGCAGCCGGGGGGACGACGGCGCCGCCGCCATAGAGAACGTGGGGCACGGATGGCGATCCGTCAACCAGCGGGTGATGAGGGAAGCCCCCTGCTCCGTGGCCGTTCTCGTGGACCGCGGCTTCGGGGAGGGGGAGCAGGTGGGGCCGACCGAAGTGACGCGGGAGGTCTGCGTGCTCTTCTTCGGCGGCCCCGACGACCGGGAAGCAGTGGAGCTCGCGAGCAGGATGGCGGAGCACCCCGGAATCCGTGTCACCGTAGTGAGGTTCATCACGCAGAAGAGTGGAAACGAGGATCGGCAAAACGTCACGCTTCGGCCGTCGCCATTGAAGAGCGCCGAGAAGAGCTACACCTTCTCCACCGCGGTGATGGATCGCGAGCGAGAAAACGTAAGGTTTCTTTGAGTCACCCTTTTCACAACACACAAAGCATGCCCCGGCGTAGTAACCGACGGTTGCTAACGATGTGCGACAGGAGAAGGACGATGCGGCGGTTGAGGCGTTCCGCAGCAAGACGGACGAGACAGAAGGAACGGCAAGGTACGAGGAGAAGACAGTGGGGAACGTGATAGAGGCGGTACTCGCGATCGGCAGGAGCGGTGCGTTCGATCTGGTAGTGGTGGGGAAGGGGCGGTTCCCGACGTCGATGGTGGCGGAACTCGCGGGCCGGCCGGCGGAGCACCCGGAGCTAGGCCCCATCGGCGACGCGTTGGCATCTTCAAGCAACGAGGTGGTTTCGTCGGTGCTAGTGGTCCAACAGCACGACGTGGTCCACTCGGACGAGACGCCGGTGTCGATGGTGTTGGGGGATGGCGCCGACGCCGTCGTCCTCGAGGTGGACGGCAGCAAACACTAAGCTGAAGCTAGCCGAGGGTAGGATGATATACTGCGTATATTATTACAGCATCAACAGGCAAGTAGCCTTCCTAGTAGGTCAAGTGATGCATATCATATTAGTGTTACTATCAAATATTCCATTTCAATTCCTGGCATTTAGCTCATTTAACCACTATGACATATATTATCCATCTAAAGAGCATACTGGTTATTTACTGATTCCCCTTCATTTATTTGATTAAGGTTTTTATGTGTATATTGCAACAGATTAGCATAATTAACAGACAACCCACCGGATTGCTGTACATGATATTGTTACCGTAGGTTATAAAGTATGTCCAATTATTTAGCTGTATGCAAAAGATAAGAACATATCATATATATTTTAGGATAAAATAGTAGAAGTGTAATACAGTAGCAAAAACAACCTCCATTTCATGACGTATAATACAAGACAAAAACCCAGAAAGGGGCCGAAGTGGTACAAGTTCTTCACTGTTGTAAACCTCCAAAATCGGGAGAACCCATCGGCGATCGTTTTAGGAGCTGGTGAACTTGGTCACCGCCTTGGTGCCCTCGGAAACGGCGTGCTTCGCGAGCTCGCCCGGGAGCACCAGGCGGACTGATGTCTGGATCTCGCGGGAGGTGATGGTGGGCTTCTTGTTGTAGCGGGCGAGGCGGGAGGCCTCCTGGGCCAGCTTCTCGAAGATGTCGTTGATGAAGGAGTTCATGATGGACATGGCCTTGCTGGAGATGCCGATGTCCGGGTGCACCTGCTTCAGCACCTTGAAGATGTAGATCTTGTACGTCTCGCCTCCCTTCTTAGCCCTCTTCTTCTTCTGCTTGTCGCCGGCGGCGCCGCCGTCCTTGGAAGGAAGGCGCTTCTCGGCCTTGGGCTTCTTCTCCGCAGGTGCCTTCTCCGCTTTCTTTTCCTTTTCCTCCGCTGGTTTCTCTGCCGCCGGCTTCTTCTCCGCCGGCTTCTTCTCAGCTTTCGGCGCCATCGGCGTTGCGATCAAAGGAATAAACACAAGCTGGTTTCGATCGAACCGCATCGCATTTGTTTATATAGAGAAAGACGCTGGCTTTTGATTGGTTATCCAGTTGAAGTCGCGGATCCGTGACTCGGGCTTGATCGAACCGTTCGTTCAGCCGCGGTATGGACGGTTATGATATATTATTTACGTGTCCGTCTTGTACTGGACCAATCTTCTGGTTCGAGACTGCTGACGTACAAAAATCTGTTTCTGAGGGAAAGGGATGGAGAAGTCATGCGCGGGAAACCACGTCAGCGCTGAATTCTGGGGCCCAAAGCAGCTCTCCGTCTCGATTTGGCTGTTGTCGTGGGACTCACAATGAAATCGACCAATGCGCTAACCGATTGATGACGTCAGCAGCAGTTCATAGTAAGTATGGTATAATCGTACTATCATTGAGATGCGATATGAACGTCTATTCAATGTCACTAGCTCATCGTGATCCCCAACTTAATCACCATTGGTGGCCATTGAGATTCTCTAACCCGATGTAGTGTCAACGTTAATTATACCCAAGGCATTTCAAAAAATAAATTAATATATTATCATTGAGGTAAATAATCTCGGACAAATGTGAGGAGTCATAAAAGAGGCCAAAGCAAGAGCGGACATGATCAGCCCTGACGTTGAGGTCGCCACATTAGAGGAGAAATGAATGACCTAAGTTACCTTATCCAAAGTTTAAGCTGACCCTCCTAAATAAGACCAAAACAAAAGTTATTCTATAGATAAAAGAGATGAGACTCTTACCTGGTGAAGACCCTATTGTCGAAAAGAGATAGGTCCAAATACTATTTGTTGGGATTACAATCATGATACGGAAGATTGTCACAACTTGAAAGAGCATATTAAGAAGCTCATACATTGGGGATGCCTCGAGAGGTTCGTCTGTAAACATTAAAAACCCTTATCCTGAGTTCAAGGATCAATGGAAAGATAAATTAATATCATCATTGTTAGACCTACCTCGTGTGAGGGGATAGTAATAGGGGGAGATGGTGGGGGTAGGGGGGTAGGGGGCATGGGTTGGACAACTTATCATGTTATAAGGCTTATGCCTGAGCTACCATTGAGAAGCTCTAAAGGACAAAATATGACCTGGAGATAACCTTTAAGGAGGAAGAGAAGGAGTATCTCCACCGGAATTATGATGATACCTTGGTAGTTTTTTGTGAGGATGATCAACGTTCTGAGGGAGAGGGTTACGATTGACATATGTAGCTCTACTAATATCTTTTACTTTAATGCTTTTTGAAAACTTAGGTTGTCTACTAATGATTTTACCCTTATGACTTTTTTATTGATAGAGTTCACTAGCGACTCTATCTTGCCTCTCGGGACTATGAAACTACACGTCACATTCGTAAACGAGTCTTACTCTAAAATAATACTAACTAAATTCATTGCGATCGATATCCCCTAGGCATGTAACACGATCATAGGCCAACATATACTAAATGAATTGAGGGCAATAGTGTTGACCTATCACATGATGATAAAGTTTCTAACAAGAGCCAACACTAGGGAGTTAAGAAGTAACCCAAGAGAATCATGCTAGTGCTACCCGACGGTGGTCTCCTCACCGAAGAAGGCTTGATCCGAGACACCACCTATGGACCCTCAAGACTTTGCCAAATCCATCCTACATCCTAAGTTTATAGAGCCACTGATTGAAGCGCCTCTAAACAAAGCCTAACTCGATTGAATTATCAAAGTCAAGGCAACACTTTCCGAAAAGAGTCAGATGCAACTCATCAACTTTCTTTGGGAGAACGCCGAGGTATTCGCATGGTCACTAAGAGTTATGTCGGGAATCGACCCTAACGTAGTTCAACATCACCTGAATATTTCTTTATAGATACGACTAGTGTTAATACGTGTGTACCTTTTTGTATGCATTAAAGAACCCAAAAGGTTTCCTTTAGATCGAGGAGTGCTAAGAAGCATTTAAAAAGTTGAAGAATCACCTCGCTCAATTGTTGGAGCTCACTTCCTCTATCTTGGGTGAAACTTTAAGCCTCTATCTCGTTACCATTAACCTAGTTGTCAGCTCAACGTTGGAACAAGATAACACAGGAGTTTAACAGTTCATTTACTATATTATTTATACTCTGAGCGGACCCGAAAAGAAATACCTTCCTATCAAGAGGCTCACATTTCCACTACTCTTGGCGGTAACAAAGCTCCCCCTATTTTTAAATACAGATTGTACAGGTGATCATCGACCAATTACTCAGATAGGTTCTCTCTCGATTTGATGTCTCAAGTCAACTACTAAAGTGGTTAGTAGTGCTAGGTGAGTTTGGGATCTAATATATCTTAGGATTGCCATAAAGGCTCAAGCGTTGGGGACTTTATCTCAGAATTAACTCCTCATTTGCTTGAGGTCGACAAGCATACCCTACCTCCATGGATACTATTCTTGGATGGTTCTGCCACCTCGAATAGAGGAGACGTTGGACTCATCCTGAAAGGCTTGAAAAGACAACTGTATAAGCAAGCTTTTTGATTTGAGATTGAAATCTCCAACAATGAAGTCAAGTATGAGGCACTTCTCTTAGAGCTTTGGCTTACCCAAGAGCTTTAAGTCCAAGACCTAACGGTGTTCAATGACTCACAACTAATCGTGAACTGGGTGAAGGAGAACTACAAGGCTTAAGATGCAACCTTCGTAAAGTATCATGTTGAAGTCTAAAAATTAACTCGTAGCTTCTCTCAACTTAATGTATTGCAAGTTCCTGGTGAAGAAAACTCCTAAGTTGATGCACTTGTCATATTAACATTAGCTTGAATCGTAAAGGATGGTTGGCCACTAGTCAAGATGCTACTGTTAACACATAGAGACCTTCGACTGGTGAGTCAGCATGATTGATTTACTACCGAAAGTGTAGGTCTCTTTTGATAACTTCTCCTGGCTGACATGGAGAGTAGGCATTGCAGGAAGGATGAAGGAATATGTATGGAGAGGCGATTCATCGGAAGCGGCTTCGTCTTCAAGTGGTGACACTTAGTTTGAGAGCAGAGCGGTCCTCTTTGTTAGGTAGTCTCTTGATTGTGCCTCCAGGCTACACTGATGACCTTGCACAACAAGCCCACGCCGGGGGCATTCCGACTCGACCCCTCCAATACTTGTCAGGAAAACGAAGGAGATTAATAATGTAAGTAAGAGAGTGAAGAGCTCTTGTTCGCTTGCCCTTGTTTAGTTTAAGGCTCAGCTTTCATACCTGACCGCTTGGGCATGGACGGGTGCTCATGAAGGCCCCCTCACTTACCCTACATGCTAGAAGCATTTGATGAGGGTGGCTTGTTGACGTGTGCCCCCAGGGGCATTGCTTAGGGCGGACTATCGATGTGGCTCCTCCAACCTAAACCCCTTGCTACTTTGGTTAGGTAGGGCATGGTCTATCTGTCGGTTGTCCAAAAGAGAAGGCTCATCAAGCCGAGCCATGCCGCTAGCCATTAATGAGGGGGCATGGTCCTCTTCTCAATTGTGGTGCCAGTAGAGATCTTGTGGGCTTATTTTGGGAGGTCAAGATAGGCATTATGACCTCTTGCTAGAAATTGCAGGTGGCTCCCATGTTGATGATTATGTATTGCTTCCTTAGCCGACGTGGCAAGGGGGGAGTTAGTAGTGTCAAGATTATCCCTATCAACTATCATCCTGAACCATAGAAATGCACGACATGGCTATAATCGAGTAACAGTCAAGTTGGATGGATGATATCTTATATTACAAAAAAGAAAATATTATTGACGGCCCCCGCATCAACCTAAAGAGTCCAGCATCATTATACATGGTAGTACATGATTAACGATCGCTTGTATCATAGGTCTTTAGTCAACGATTCTTAAGATGTCTAACATCCCAAGAAGTCAAAGGGTGCTGGCCAAGGTGCATGAGGGCATCGTCGGGGAGCACATTAGTGGATGAACCCTCGCCTTCAAAGTAGTTCAACAAGGGTTCTATTAATCGATGTTGTGTATAGACGCAATAGTCTATGCCCAAAAGTACGATATGTAATAGAGGTTTGCGCGGATACAACATTAGTCGGTAATTCTTTTGAGACCAATCAATTGTGGATGACCATTCATCTAGTGGGATATCGACATCTTCAGACTCATTCTACCAATGTAGGACCAGTGAAGATTTCTTATCGTTGGAGTTGACTATTTTACGAAATGAGTAGAGGCTGAGCCATTGTTGTCAATCACCGAGAAGTAAGTTAAGGATTTATATAGAATAATATCATCACTCATTTTAGAATTTCAAAAGTCATTATCACTAACAATCAATACAATATTCAACAAAGCAAAGTTCAACGAGTTTTATCAATTATATAGAGTTCAACTAAAGTTTAGCTCAATAACTAATCCTCAAACTAATGGTCTTGTTGAGATTGCCAATCGAGCCATTCTCAAAGGTTAATAAAGCGGACAAGCTATCGAGTATTTTGTGGGTCTCTCAAATGACACTTAAGACAGGGTTTGGAGAATCATCATTCAGCTTAGCATTTGACATCAAGACTATTTTCACACCCAAAATAGTCTTTCTAACACCTCAAGTTAAGAATTTTGAATTAGAAAATCTTTGAAAGATTTTGGTATTAGAAAAGCTTGACACTAAAGTCTTTCAAATATTTTCTAATTCAAAGACTATCTTGGGTGTTAGAAAGACTATCTTGGGTGTCAAAAAATATATATTTTTTTTCTAACACCAAAGCTTTTTGATAACACCATATATATACATTAGGCATTGCAAGTTGAAAAAAAAAGTTTAATTACTTAAAAAAACTGCCAATGTGATCAATCTTCTATATCTAAAATGAGATCTCGATATACCAAAGTAAGTGGATAAGCTTGACGACACATCAAGGAAAAGACCTAAGGACTAAGTCGGATAGGTAGACCTAATGACTTAGTAAAGACCAACACATAATAAGACTTACATTAGGGGGAGGTGGTGAGTTAGGATCGTTGTTAAAAGGCACTTCAGTAACCATCGAAACATTTTGATCATTGGGGTGGGTACTCGGTTAATGTATCTTTCTAAATCTTTGCCTAAGGATACCTCAACTTGAAACAGGCTAAAGCAATATAGTATGCGTATTAATATAAGGCCACCTCCGACCTCTCTAGGCCCTTCCTAGACCGAACAAAGGCCTTATAGTCGACAATCGCCTCCTTTCGGTACCTCGATATCATGCTTCTCTCAACCCCTAGTGCCTTATTCAAATATTGAATCTGCTCAATTATACTCATGACTTGCTCGTTTGTCATAATAATTTGCTTGACGTGCTTAGAGTTGTATGTTATCATTGAACCCAACTCTCAAATAAGTCGCAACAGCTCATCTTCCATTTTTTATTGTTACTTTAGACCACCTTTAACTGTTCAGCATGATCAACGAGGCGTCACTCGGCCTCTTCTAGCTACCTTGCTAGCTTGGCTCCTTAAGCCTTTGCCTCAACTACAATCACTCAGTCTCTCTCTCTCTCTCTCTCTCTCTCTCTCTCTCTCTTCAACCCATCCACCCCTTGAAGAGATTGTTAATCATGAGAGACTGCTAATTAATAGTGGAGTCAGTGTCATACGCAATCAAGAAGGGTCATGACATAATAGTGATGCTATAAGTCAAAGACAAATGGGTTAGCAATAATATATCAAAATGGTACTAAAGGGATTAACAACAATAAGGTACTAGAAGGGTTAGCAATAACTTAACTTATCAGCACTTATCATGGTAGCCTGCGTTAAGCAAAACCTACGAGGTGGAACGACAAACTTTCTTCGCTATCCCGGAGCATAGGGACACTCGACATAATTGCAACATGGCTCCAACATTACCCCATATTTTTTGCCCTTTGTGTAGACACTCCTATCTTGGTGGTAGTAATATATTTGAAATTGGGTTCGATAAGTTAGTTATTTTCAATATTGCGAAAGGTAAGGATTTGACATCTAAAAATGCTTCATAGGCCATCTAAAGATGCTAGTGCCTTACAGGCACGAGGCACTTTATTTGATTCCTCTTTGAGAATCTACTCCCTTTTAGGGTCTTCAATCCATTGAGGATGGGACACCTTCTGTACGATGTTTTTCTTTCTCAACTGGCCAACGATAAAAGAATATTTAGATCGAGTCGGGGCCAATGCCTTAAGTGATGGCTTGCACATAGATGAGGGAGGAACTAAAGAGGCCACTATTGTGCTCAAAGAGGAACTAGCTTCATTTCTCCTCAAAGCTTGAAGATTCATACTTGTACAAGATCAAAGCCATGAGGCTACACAGGATAATTTTTTAAAGTGCAAAATAAACTAAGAATGCAGGGTGTTCATATCTACCCCGAGGAGTTGGGGTGAGACTTGCTTTGATCAACAAATCCTCATCCATCTTCCTGATAGCCTTGAAAGAAGAGAATATATCTCTTAACAGAAGTTCTTGATATGCATTCTCATCCTACAGGAAGGGAAATGTATTATCTATGAAGTCTACGAATCATGCAAGACTAAACCCTAAATCCCAACATGTATCTAGAAGAAAGAAATGCTCCTTTTCAACCATTAAAGTCATCCCAAGCAGCCAAGTAATAGTCATTTTTTACCTTGCACAACCAAACGCAAGTGGCAAAGAGTTTATAAATCAAGGTAATATTGACGTGGCAACATTCCCTAATGAACACTATCAAATAGCATCATGAGTTGAGCGTCATTTATTGGAAAATTTTAGGTAGCATCACATGCGCAGCGGAAGAACAGAAAAATAAAATCTCAAAATTTTTCGCATAAAAAGTTTCTCATAGTTGTACAAAGATTGACACGCAAAAACTCGTAGAATTGAAAACTGCACATATATAAAAGATATATTCCCTAAAGAGATCGTATATCCCTAAAAACCTACAGATCTATTGGAGAGAATGAAGGAGGTCAACTATCCTCCTCTCTAGCGATAATCCATATGGTAGGCGCTATGAAAATGCTCCTCAAATCACTACACAATTCTCTTTTACACGCGCACCATATGATCAAGAAGGGGTCAGCCCTTTTTGCTGTCCACATGCTCTAATCTAGGACTGTTAGCTAAGGAGGAGAGGAGAAAAATGGGAGAGAAGTAGAGAAGATGACAGCCAAAAGGGTCTAGTCTATGCCCCTTTGGTTCCCTCCTATTATATAGGTCATTGTCAACTTAACCCTAATGAATCCTATCATATTAGTTACTAGATCTACATCCAACTACCAAAGCCTCTTAGATTAATGAATCTCTCATTAGCTCTTATTGAATCTTATCCATAAGACCCAATAATTCATGGGCTTACTAGATATCCAATAAGATTGGGGTTCCAACGGATATTTCATATCTGAACCATTACTCGTCGTAATACCTACCATATATATATGACTCTATAGGCCCAATATCGAGCTGGCAATGAGTTATACCTATCAGAACTCCTTCTGACTTAATAAATTATTATCTTTTATAATAATTTACTCGACTCATCAACTATGGATTTACTAAGTTACTATGTCGTAATTCACAAACGATACAAGGGAATCAAATCTATTGGACTTGTCTATAAATGCTCCCAATCATACAACAATTTCTCTTTACACGCGCGCCCATATGATCAAGATAGGGGTCAGCCTCTTTTTGCTGTCCACATGCTCCTAAATCTAGGGACTGTTAGCTAAGGAGGAGAGGAGGCAAAAGATGGGATGAGAAGGTAGAGAAGATGACAGCCAAAGGGTCTAGTCTATGCCCCTTTGGTTCCCTCCTATTATATAGGTCATTGTCAACTTAACCCTAATGAATCCTATCATATTAGTTACTAGATCTACATCCAACTACCAAACCTCTTAGATTAATGAATCTCTCATTAGCTCTTATTGAATCTTATCCATAAGACCCAATAATTCATGGGCTTACTAGATATCCAATAAGATTGGGGTTCCAACGGATATTTCATATCTGAACCATTACTCGTCGTAATACCTACCATATATATATGACTCTATAGGCCCAATATCGAGCTGGCAATGAGTTATACCTATCAGAACTCCTTCTGACTTAATAAATTATTATCTTTTATAATAATTTACTCGACTCATCAACTATGGATTTACTAAGTTACTATGTCGTAATTCACAAACGATACAAGGGAATCAAATCTATTGGACTTGTCTATCCTCAATTATCATGTATCTATAGTCTCTCATCCATTTAATATCTTAGAGATCGTATATCATGCATGGTGTTATCAGGGTCATATAGTTTCTACTCGAGTCTCGCATTAATCGGATTCTCCTATAAAATACTTTCTTCTTAATCTGAATAACCCTAGCCAGGAATTTTTCTAAGTAAGAACACATATGATATTCCTCTCGAGACACCGAGAGTGGATGATCTCTATCGATACTCAATTGCCCTCGTAAGGTTAGTTGTCACTCTCGATGACTAGTTATGCTAGATCTGAAACTTCCAGATCTATAAGTCTAGTATCAAAGAGATGAGTACTCATACAGAACATCTTTGGTGTCTCAAGTCTAAGGACCAAATGTACCACTAGGACAACGAAATCATTATCTGATAATGAGGTATCATCAACCATTCAATATCCCATGAGAAGATCGATCAGTTAAGCCATAGAGGTTGGAAAACCCAACCCTTCACCCTCTATGTCGAGCCGTAGAGGTTGGGTACTTAACCCTCCCCATTCATCACCCATGAAGGTCGAGAAACCTGACCCCCCCTCATTGTCGAGATGTGGAGGTCGAGCACCCAACCTCCCCCTTTTACTGTTGTCGAGCTATAGAGGTCAGGAAACCCAACCTACCCTCGCCATCGAGGTGAAGAGGTCAGACACACATACGATCAAGAAGGGGTCAGCCCTTTTTGATGTCCACATGCTCTAATCTAGGGCTGTTAGCTAAGGACGAGAGGAGGAAAATGGGAGAGAAGTATAGAAGGTGATAGCCAAAAGGGTCTAGTCTATGCTCTTTTGGTTCCCTATAATAGGCCCTTGTCAACTTAACCCTAATGAATCATGTCCTATTAGTTACTGGATCTACATCCAACTACTTAAGCCTCTTAGATTAATAAATCTCTCATTAGCTCTTATTGAATCTTATCTACAAGACCCAATAATTCATGGGCTTACTAGATATCCAATAAGATAGGGGCTCCAATGTATATTTCATATTTGAATCATTACTCATTGTAACACCTACCATATATGTATGACTCTATAGGCCCAATATCGAGCTGGTCATAAGTTATACCTATCGAAACTCCTTCTGACTTAGTGAATTATTATCTTTTATAATAATTCACTCGACTCATCAACTATAAATGTATTAGGCCACTATGTCGCAATTCACAAACGATACAAGGGAATAAAATCAATTGGACTTATCTATCCTCAATTATCATGTATCTATAGTCCCTCATCCATCTACTATCCCAGAGATCGTATATCATGTATGGTGTTATCAGGCCCATACAGTTTCTACTCGAGTCTCGCATTAATCGGATTATCCTGGAAAACCTTTCTTCTTAACTTGAATAACCCTAGCCAGGAATTTTCCTAAGCAAGAATACATAGGATATTCCTCTCGAGACACCGAGAGTGGATGATCTCTATCGACACTCAATTGCCCTCGTAAGGTTAGTTGTCACTCTTGATGACAAGTTGTGCTAGATCTGAAATTTCAGATCTATAGGTCTGTATCAAAGAGATGAGTACTCATACAGAACATCTTGGTGTCTCAAGTCTAAGGACCAAATGATACACCCTAGGACACGAAATCATTTATCTGATAATGAGGTATCATCAACCCTCTACATTCCCGTGAGCGAATCGATCAATTAAGCCACAGAGGTTGGAAACACCCACCCATCTCACCCTCTATGTCGAGTCCGTAGAGTGGTGTACTTAACCCTCCCCATTCATCACCCATGAAGGTCGAGAAACCTGACCCCCCCTCATTGTCGAGATGTGGAGGTCGAGCACCCAACCTCCCCCTTTTACTGTTGTCGAGCTATAGAGGTCAGGAAACCCAACCCTTCACCCTCTATGTCGAGCCGTAGAGGTTGGGTACTTAACCCTCCCCATTCATCACCCATGAAGGTCGAGAAACCTGACCCCCCCTCATTGTCGAGATGTGGAGGTCGAGCACCCAACCTACCCTCGCCATCGAGGTGAAGAGGTCAGACACACATACGATCAAGAAGGGGTCAGCCCTTTTTGATGTCCACATGCTCTAATCTAGGACTGTTAGCTAAGGAGGAGAGGAGAAAAATGGGAGAGAAGTATAGAAGGTGATAGCCAAAAGGGTCTAGTCTATGCTCTTTTGGTTCCCTATAATAGGCCCTTGTCAACTTAACCCTAATGAATCATGTCCTATTAGTTACTGGATCTACATCCAACTACTTAAGCCTCTAGATTACTAAATCTCTCATTAGCTCTTATTGAATCTTATCTACAAGACCCAATAATTCATGGGCTTACTAGATATCCAATAAGATAGGGGCTCCAATGTATATTTCATATTTGAATCATTACTCATTGTAACACCTACCATATATGTATGACTCTATAGGCCCAATATCGAGCTGGTCATAAGTTATACCTATCGAAACTCCTTCTGACTTAGTGAATTATTATCTTTTATAATAATTCACTCGACTCATCAACTATAAATGTATTAG
This sequence comes from Musa balbisiana, assembly GCA_004837865.1. NCBI lineage: Eukaryota > Viridiplantae > Streptophyta > Magnoliopsida > Zingiberales > Musaceae > Musa > Musa balbisiana. Next base: position 8,122,017 of record CM017192.1, on the reverse strand, counting down.
GCCACTATGTCGCAATTCACAAACGATACAAGGGAATAAAATCAATTGGACTTATCTATCCTCAATTATCATGTATCTATAGTCCCTCATCCATCTACTATCCCAGAGATCGTATATCATGTATGGTGTTATCAGGCCCATACAGTTTCTACTCGAGTCTCGCATTAATCGGATTATCCTGGAAAACACTTTCTTCTTAACTTGAATAACCCTAGCCAGGAATTTTCCTAAGCAAGAATACATAGGATATTCCTCTCGAGACACCGAGAGTGGATGATCTCTATCGACACTCAATTGCCCTCGTAAGGTTAGTTGTCACTCTTGATGACAAGTTGTGCTAGATCTGAAATTTTCAGATCTATAGGTCTGGTATCAAAGAGATGAGTACTCATACAGAACATCTTTGGTGTCTCAAGTCTAAGGACCAGATACACCACTAGGACAACGAAATCATTTTCTGATAATGAGGTATCATCAACCATCTAACATTCCGTGAGCAGATCGATCAATTAAGCCACAGAGGTTGGGAAACCCGACCCTCCACCCTCTATGTCGAGTCGTAGAGGTTGGGTACTTAACCCTCCCCATGGACACCCAACCTCTACCCCACCCCCCAGTCTCCCCTTGTTGTCGAGGCATGGAGGTCAAGCATTCAACTTTTCCCTTTCACCACCCATTCCCCTTTCACTACCATAAAGATAGGGAAACCTAACCCTCCCCATTCATCACCCATGAAGGTCGAGAAACCTGACCCCCCCTCATTGTCGAGATGTGGAGGTCGAGCACCCAACCTCCCCCTTTTACTGTTGTCGAGCTATAGAGGTCAGGAAACCCAACCTCCCCCTTTTACTGTTGTCGAGCTATAGAGGTCAGGAAACCCAACCTACCCTCGCCATCGAGGTGAAGAGGTTGGACACCCAACCTCTACCCCACCCCCCAGTCTCCCCTTGTTGTCGAGGCATGGAGGTCAAGCATTCAACTTTTCCCTTTCACCACCCATTCCCCTTTCACTACCATAAAGATAGGGAAACCTAACCCTCCCCATTCATCACCCATGAAGGTCGAGAAACCTGACCCCCCCTCATTGTCGAGATGTGGAGGTCGAGCACCCAACCTCCCCCTTTTACTGTTGTCGAGCTATAGAGGTCAGGAAACCCAACCTCCCCCTTTTACTGTTGTCGAGCTATAGAGGTCAGGAAACCCAACCTCCCCCTTTTACTGTTGTCGAGCTATAGAGGTCAGGAAACCCAACCTCCCCCTTTTACTGTTGTCGAGCTATAGAGGTCAGGAAACCCAACCTACCCTCGCCATCGAGGTGAAGAGGTTGGACACCCAACCTCTACCCCACCCCCCAGTCTCCCCTTGTTGTCGAGGCATGGAGGTCAAGCATTCAACTTTTCCCTTTCACCACCCATTCCCCTTTCACTACCATAAAGATAGGGAAACCTAACCCTCCCCATTCATCACCCATGAAGGTCGAGAAACCTGACCCCCCCTCATTGTCGAGATGTGGAGGTCGAGCACCCAACCTCCCCCTTTTACTGTTGTCGAGCTATAGAGGTCAGGAAACCCAACCTCCCCCTTTTACTGTTGTCGAGCTATAGAGGTCAGGAAACCCAACCTACCCTCGCCATCGAGGTGAAGAGGTTGGACACCCAACCTCTACCCCACCCCCCAGTCTCCCCTTGTTGTCGAGGCATGGAGGTCAAGCATTCAACTTTTCCCTTTCACCACCCATTCCCCTTTCACTACCATAAAGATAGGGAAACCTAACCCTCCCCATTCATCACCCATGAAGGTCGAGAAACCTGACCCCCCCTCATTGTCGAGATGTGGAGGTCGAGCACCCAACCTCCCCCTTTTACTGTTGTCGAGCTATAGAGGTCAGGAAACCCAACCTCCCCCTTTTACTGTTGTCGAGCTATAGAGGTCAGGAAACCCAACCTCCCCCTTTTACTGTTGTCGAGCTATAGAGGTCAGGAAACCCAACCTACCCTCGCCATCGAGGTGAAGAGGTTGGACACCCAACCTCCCCCTTTTACTGTTGTCGAGCTATAGAGGTCAGGAAACCCAACCTACCCTCGCCAGTCACCCATGGAGGTCGAGAAACCTGACCCCCGCTCATTGTCGAGATGTGGAGGTAGGGCACCCAACCTTCCCCTTTATTGTCATCGAGTCATAGAGGTCAGGAAACCCAACCTCCCCTCGCCATCGAGGTGAAGAGGTTGGACACCCAACCTCTACCCCACCCCCCAGTCTCCCCTTGTTGTCGAGGCATGGAGGTCAAGCATTCAACTTTTCCCTTTCACCACCCATTCCCCTTTCACTACCATAAAGATAGGGAAACCTAACCCTCCCCCCATATTGTCGAGGCGTGCAGGTCAGGCACCCGACCTTCCTATTTCGTTGTCATTGAACCATGGAGACTAGGAAACTGAAAAAACACCCTGGTCATCAGGGCACGGTGTCAAAATACCGACACCTCTTCGATGCATGATATTGTAGCTTTTGTTATTATTGCACCTCACTAGCTCTCTAGAAGTGGTCAAAGTTGTCTCTACCATCAACGTTAATAGCCTTGATGGCGAGATTATGTAAAGCTCCTTCAGGGGGTCATCGAACCCCATGGAGGGCTAGAAAGTGATGATCGAGAATGCTATCACCTCTTCCACAAGGTCGGAGCTCTAAGAGGGTAGTGACCAAGAGTTGTAGAGGTTAAAAAATCGACCCCATCATTGCTGACCTCAATGCTTGATGGAGGGTTGGGTTTACATCGATGAGGATTGATATACTGCCGAGGAGAACCTGTCGACGAGGAACAACCCCTTATTGAGCGATAGAGGTCGTCGATTCAAGGCACAGGTTGAGCACCCCCAACCACCATCAATGTTCGCCTAATGTGCATACTCAAAGAACCAATCGAATAAATATAAGTTTAACATGTCGGATAAATTAAACGTCGCACTTTGAATCCCCATTGCGAGAGCCCTTGAAACACACTTTTAAGGGTGGATAAATGATAAGTAGAGTACTATCAATTAATCATCTTCTAACATGTTATATTTGTATGGTGTCCAAGTTGAAAGGAAAAAATAAAGATCATTATTTATTTATCTACCCACATAGATAAGAGTGTAAGATAAATAATTGTATGCCCTCTTCTATTATTGCTGAATAAAATATTAAGAAATAATTATTAAAAATAATTAGGAGCTACCTCCCTACATAATTTTCTAGATAATTTTTTACAAAATATCTTCTACATTTACAACTAAATATAAACTTTATTTTTTATTTTGTGGCTTAAGCAAAAATCAATTCGGGTTCAGAATCTGATAACTATACCGGTAACTCTTCCCCAGCTACCGGTCACATTCTTGTTCCTGAACGTGTAGGATTAGAGTGGGACGTGCGTCGGTAAATTAGAATATTTTTTTCTCAGACCTACATTTGATGTTTTGTTTCGAAAAATCACACGGCATATCAAGATATTTTTAAATTCCATATTTATATATCAAAAAATTACAACAAAAAATAGGAACCACAAAGGTGAATAAAGTCACATACCCAGACACATATATAAGAGAATCAAAAGTTAAATCGTCTCTCTGTTCTTCACATAATAGTTGGAAACTGAACTCCACGACTGAACACCAAACATCTTTCATACAAAATCCAAAGATACAAAACCAAAACCCTAAATCAACCCATCGTAGCCCTAGAAATAGCATCAGGATAGACACCGACAGCACAACCACCTCCACCACGACAAACCCTAGCTGCAGCGAAAGATCAAGAGCTAGTGAACTTGGTCACCGCCTTGGTGCCCTCGGAGACGGCGTGCTTCGCGAGCTCTCCGGGGAGCACCAGGCGGACCGAGGTCTGGATCTCGCGGGAGGTGATGGTGGGCTTCTTGTTGTAGCGGGCAAGGCGAGAGGCTTCCTGGGCCAGCTTCTCGAAGATGTCGTTGATGAAGGAGTTCATAATGGACATAGCCTTGCTGGAGATACCGATGTCCGGGTGCACCTGCTTCAGCACCTTGAAGATGTAGATCTTGTATGTCTCGCTCCCCTTCTTCGCCTTCTTCTTCTTCTTCTCACCGGCGGAGGCGGCGCCGCCTTCCTTGGAGGGAAGGCGTTTCCCGGCCTTGGGTTTCTTCTCCGCGGGGGCTTTCTCCGCCTTCTTCTCCTTCTCCTCCGCCGGTTTCTCGGCCGCGGGCTTCTTCTCCGCCGGCTTCTTCTCGGCCTTGGGCGCCATTACGAGGGTTTCGAGGCTTAAAAATAAGGTACCAAATCTAAGAAGGCAGCGATGTAACCAAAACCCTTCGGAGAGCGTTTATAAATAGGAAAAGGGTCTCGTTTTGGTTGGACGACGGACTTCACTCCGGCTCGTTGACGTGGCAGTTTTAACGAGCGTTAGATTGACGAATACGAATGGGTAACGAACGGCTAAGATCGAACGTGTTTGTCTGAGTGGATGCCATTGGGGGGATTTAAACGGATTGGGCACAGCACTCAATCGGGGTGGATCATACGGAACCGATAATTGGATCCGATCCGATATTACCTACGTAAGCATGAACTATTCCAAACAAATAAAATGCTTCTCCGAAAGAAACAATTTCGATACTGCCATCGCTCTTCTGTGATTTTGTTCATATTTTGATTTACCTGTGTATATTCTTAATTAAGAGAGTCGTTTGTCGTAGGGATGGTAACCACCAATTAGGAGTTCAAGGTGGTGTCATAGGGATCTCTTATGTAGGTAGACACCTTGATGGATGCTCGGACTATCTCCTCAACCACATTGAGTCTCTTGCGCACACTGTCCTAAATTAAATCAAACTAATTCAGATATCACTGATATCTTTTTTATCACATTTGATTAGTCGAATTTGGATCTAACCAAATCTTTAATCAAATATCAACCTTTACATGTGTTTTTGGTCCTTTTTTTTATGTTAGGAGACACTATTTTTATAGTGTTAGAATTATAATTATGTACCATTAAAAAAGATTGCTTGAATCTAAAAAGTAATAAATAATATTCTTCATCTTAGCATGTATCATATGTGTAGAACAGATTTATAGTTGGAGAGAGATTATCGATTTTTTTTCGTATTATCTGAAAAGTGGAGTACTAGTCAAATTATCATAAGCTTAAGTAATTATCATCTTGAATGCGAGAGATTACGAACCTCTCTTTTGTGGTTTTTTGTCAGGTTGACGTAGGATACTTATGGATCAAAAATTGAACTACAAGTGCACCAGCTAAGATATTACAAACTCGAGTAATTATTATTTTAATATGTATCATGTGTAGAATATATTAATAGTTTGAGAGAGATTGTTGGGCCTCTTTTTCGTGTTATATGTCAGGTTGACATTAGTTCACTTATGGATCAAAAGTCTGAACTATACGAGCACTAGTTAGTACATCATAAAGTCGAGTAATTATCATGTGTATAATAGATTTATAATTGGAGAGAAATTTTCTTTTGTTGAGATAGTTTTTTTTTAGGTTAAAGTCCATTTTAACCCTCGTGATTTTAGTCATAACCTATTAAACTCTTATAGTTTATTCATGTATAATCCTTATATTTTTAAAAACGTAACGTATAAGCTTTTTTTATCAAGTTGAAGTTAATAGACGTTAGAATCTGCTTATGTGACATGCTGACTCACAATGAATCATTAATATAATTACACGTATAATTTAAAATTAAAGTTCATTTTAGCTCTTGTGATTTTAGTGATGGACCTCTTAAATTAACAAGCGTTAGAGTCTGCTTACATGACATGCTAACTAGTAATAAATCATTAATATAATGACACATGCAATTTAAATTTAAAAAAACTGAGACCTCCATCAATGACGAGATAAGGCGTTATCGTGTAAGCGACCAGTAGTAGTAGCACCGAGTCGCTACTGTCTAGTAGAGCATCATATGCACGTAGCTTCTCCTGTACTGACGATGAGCTCTGGAGCTTCCGAATGTCACTTGCTAGCTTTAAGGTGTATGCCATCATGTTGCCCACCTTGGTGTTGCCTGCCACCATGAACGTCATCTGCTTTGATCCTAATGAGTATCACCATATCTTGTAAGCCACCTCCCCTACGAAGCACGACATCATAAAGACAAAGAGTGGGCGAACAGAGTAGTTAAGGTGGTCAATGTAACCTTCTCGTACTTGTTCGCTCTCCCCGACCAACTTGTCGAGAAAGAGGAAACAGTAAAGGTCATAGTGATGAATGAAGGTGGAGAAGCGAAAGACGAAGATGAGGGGGAGCTAGACTATCACGTCGTAGGCACGATAAATAGAGGCACAAGAGAGGACAAAGTGAGAGGCAGTAAAAATGAAGATGCCCAAGAGGAGGAAAAGGGAACAAGAGACAACTGTATGCTTAGCGTCGAAGTGGTCAACACATATCCACATGAGGTAGGATCGAAAACTCCTAAGCTTATTGTTAATGTGAGAGAGACTGCGTGCGTATGACGCCCTACTAGGCAGTAGTAGCTTGGTGCTACTGTTGGTAGTTGCTTTCATGACAACTCCTCTCATTGTTGAGAGAGATCTGAATTTTTTTAAAACTTAAATTACATGTATAATTATTTTAATGGTTTATTATGAGTCACTATGTCACATAAGTAAATTCTAATGTTTGTTAACTCATATTTGACGAGAATGACTCATATGTTATATTTTTAAAAATATAGAAGATATTTTAAATACGAGTAAACCATAAGGGCTTAATAGGTCTATGATCAAAACTACAAGAGTTAAAATAGATCTTAATTCTAAATTATATATGTTATTATATTAATAATTTATTATGAGTCAATATATTTAAATTTTAATATTTGTTAATTCAAACTTGACGAGAAGGATTTATATATTATATTTTTAAAAATATAAAATTATTTTAGGCACGAATAAATTATAAAAATTTAAGTGATCCATTATCAAAATCATATATAATAATATAATAAAGATGGTCCTACTACACCTACGAAAGTACATATGCTGTCGTGACTGTTCGTCGTTGGGGCTCCACAGCGGATCTATTCAGGAGGGCACAGTGGTAGTTCGCGCATACAAAAGTTTGTGCAAGCGCGCACGAATTACCGAGATCCAATGTCGGGCGGCAACCAGGATCCGCCCTTGGCGCTCAGACGTGTGTGCGTCACAACAGAAGCTTCCTCTATTTTTGAACATTCAAACGCTATATCCCGTCGGAACCCGCTTCAAAAGAGGGAGAACAGACGAGACCATGAGACTTCGTCCTTGTCTTCTATCTTGGGTTGCTACGATTTCCCGGTGCCTTGCCGGAGCTCCTTTCTGGGGTTCCGTCTGCCCGTCACGGACTTGGTGCTTCTCTTCAGTTCCGTGAAGCCGACTCGATCCTGCTCTTGAGCCGCCTCCCCGACCCCTCCTCTCGAAATCTCTCCCGGGATTCTTGAATAAGAGAAATGTACGCGAGCGCCGGCAGGTCCCGCCACGCGGAGAAGCCTCGGAGGCCGGAATCTGGATCCGATCGAGCTGCCTTCGCAGCGCCCTACGGGCAAGGTCGGTGTCTTAGCCATCTTTTTACGTTTCGGGTTCTGTTCATGGGATGCTGTCAATTATAGGGTTTTGATGCGATTGTCTTGCAAAAAGAAATCCTCTTTCCTAATCGTAAAGTACTGCTCGTTCGCTCTCTCTCTCTCTCTCTCTCTCTCTCTCTCTCATCGTTTCGATAAGCTGTGGCACTTTACCAGGTATTTTACAATTGATTCTACTCTAATGGGAGGGGCGTCGAGATTACTTTTAGCTCTTCCATTGACACAGGACAAGTTAATTTGTAGATCATTTTGTCTAATTAAAAAACGACCACTGGCAAGATGGTCTGCCTGTCAATTGGCTTTTGTTTCCGATGATTCTTCGTTATCTGAGTGTTCTTTTAAGCCCTATCGTGTGATGAAACTGATCGTTTCTAATATGAAGCCGCTATGCGTCTTGGTGCTACATTTTCACTACTGTTTCTACTGTTTCTGTTTGCCTTAGCTCAGTAGAGTGGAAGATGCCCTTTTTGAAGCTAATACTATTATTGTCGTTTTGATTCATGTCCCTCAGTTTGTCGCTCTTAAAGAGATTGGATGTATAGATCTTTTGTTATTTTTGGTTACACACTTCATCATTAGTAAAGCTTATTTTACATCGAATCAGTCAAAGTGACAGTTGATTTCTGTTTATTACATTTGTATAATTTATTCGACAAAAGCTCTACAAGTCGTCTTGCTTAAATTGGATTAGTTTTATTGGTTGTGGGTGTACACACCTTTTAGATCCCTCTCTTATAGAATGGATCATCTGTTAGCAGGATATGTTCATCATAGAAGACGAAGAAATGCTGCAACAATCACACATGATTCTGCTTATAAAAGTGACTCATCAGTTGAAGAAAATTCTGTAAGCGCATTTTTTCTCTGCAAGTTCTGGTTATAGCAACATTTCTAGTATCCAACAAGATATCTGAGATGTTAATACATTATTATATCTTGAGTTCCTAGCTGAATACGTTATTAATTATCAGCAAAACAATATATGAGTTATCGCTGCTGCTTGTGTTTTCTTTCATGGGCATTTAGTACTTGTCCAATTTTCTTGATTTATTTTTTCCTAATTCTGCCAGATTTTTGCTATATTCCTAACTTTTTATGAATTCCTTTGGTTACAAATCGTGAACTATACTGACATATCTAATGATTCCATTGTGCTAGTTTTCCCTTGAGTTTGGACGAAGCTCATGTAAGAAAACCAGTGGGAAGCGGATACAATCACTAGTAGATGAAGAAGTGTCAAAAGAAATAGAAACTAGGCATCCCTCTCCAAGTGTAATTGCAAGACTGATGGGTCTTGATACACTTCCTCCACCTCAAATAGCTTGTAAACAACAGAAGGATGCCGATGCTTGTTCTCAGGCAGTCTCATCTACAGGAATTCAGGGAAAATTTGTACCATCGAAAGAGAACTTTTGCCTCAAAAACATCAACGAGGATCAAGAATTTAAGGACATTTTTGAAGTCATGGACACAGCAAAATTTAAAAAATGTGAGAACCAATCAACTAGGAAGGCAAAGCTAACCTTTAAAGGAAGCAAGACTGACATGGATTTCATAAGACAAAAGTTCATGGATGTGAAGCGTCTGTCAACTGATGAAGCACTTCAAAACTCTAAGGAGTTTGATGATGCACTGGAAATTCTACATTCCAACAAGGACCTTTTCCTGAAATTTCTGCAAGATCCTGACTCTTTGTTTATGAGACATCTCCAAGAGGTGAACCATGTACCATTTTCTCCTCATCCAACCCAGATTACAGTATTAAAGTCTTCTAAAGGTGATAATTATGGGAACACTGGAACGTCAGAATCAAAAAGTAAGGATGGAAGGTACTCTCATATGCGTAAAGAAGTTGGAAGCTCTTTCAGGAAACCTGCAACAAGCCCCATCAGTCGCTCTCTAAGTGAATACAGTTCTGTTCCTCGTAGGCCTTCAACACCACTATACACGGGCAAAGCTGAAGCTCACATGCATCCTACTCGCATTGTTGTTCTAAAACCAAGTCTCGAGAGGAGCCACAAGGTGGCTGGGCCTCTTTCTTCTTCACATGAGAACTTACGTATTGGCTCCAGAAAGCACAGAGAATCTGCACTCTCTACAATTCAGGAGTCATACACGGAAGGAAGAGACAAGCCAAAATTCTCTGAAAATGTAGGTCACTTGAGGCACAAGGCAAAGGGTTCCAGAGAAACTGCTAAGGGGACTGCAAGACAGATTAGGCATGCTATAGGTAGCCATTCTAAGAGCCCAATCACCTCAGAACTGAAAACGTGTGTTCAGAATGAAAGCTCCTGCATATCATCAGATCTTGCTAAGCTTAACGATTCTGAATCATTTTGCCAGTTTCCCGACCATTTTGATGCGTGGATTAACGAATTCTGCCCTTCATGTTCATATTCGACTGAGTCATCTTTTAGCAGAGAGGCCAGAAAACACATGTCTGAGAGATTGAAGATAACCCAACAGTTTGAGGTTGTTGGGCTGGCAGCCAGAGATATGAGCACACTTGCTGAAATGATTGCCTTTTCTTATAGAGAGACACCAGATACAATTGGAGTATCATTAGGTACCAAGAAAGTTTCGGATGATAAGTTTGCTGGAGATGAGATACTTGGAGGCTTCGACTGTCCTTCAACTATTAGCGACAAGGATGGATTGAGAGATGGGAACTCTAAAAAATTGCGGAAGTCAAAGTCTCTTCCTGCTGCTTCTACTGCTCACAGAAGTCCAAAAATAAGCCACAGAAAACAAGATGGCAATGGTACCTGTTATATACTCAAGGATGTAATAAAAATGGACCCTGATGAATTTTCTGATGCTAGCTTCAGTAAGAATCAGAAGTCATTCGTCAGAGGATCTGTGCTCCATGCCAACAAACCTCGCCAGCCACATCCTGTTGGAGAGGAAAATAAGTTGCCAGAGCTGGAGATTCATGTTCCTTCAGAAGAATTGCGGAAGAGCATTTATGTGAGGGATCTTCCAGAAGAAAAACTTTTACATCCTGAACACCATGATGAACATGTCACAGACAGAAAGCACTTAATAGACACTCCCTTAGTTCCCATTTGTGTAGATAAGCCAAGTCCTTTGACTCCAAACGAGCAATCAAAGCGATCTGTCATGCGATTGACACCAGAGAATAAAAAACTATCTAGCCACAGTCATAATGACATCATGAACGAGGTGCTTTTCTATCAATAGACTCTTCTGTGCGCACAGTTTTTTTGTTGAGTAGTAGTGTTTAATTTCTTGGTGAAAAAGAATGCTATTGGTTCTGTGACAAATTATATTTGTTCTGAGATAAAATGAGCTTGTACTGTGATTCTATTTCATTGTTATTAGAATCTTTTCATCTTTTCCCTTTTGATAGCTTTCAATAGCACTATGCTAGGGAAGAAGTGATTGTTGGCTATTAATTTTGTTTTCAGCATTTTCTTTATTTTCATTGGCAAAACCATTGCATATATGTCCAAACGTTGTTCCTTCCATAGTCTTTATTCAACATTTATTTCTCTGTATCTGCTTTTTTTATTTAAATACCTTAAAAGCCTTTTACATGCCTCCAGGAAGATTCAACTCGCCATCCTCAAGCAGACACCCTGCAATCTCAATCAGAGACATTTGAAGCAGGCCTTACTCTAAGCTCCAAGGAGTCTGAACAGCCAAGTCCAGTATCTGTCTTAGAGCCTCCATCTGAAGGACAAAGTTCATGTTCAGGATGCTTCGAGAGAATAAGTGCTGATCTTCAAGGCAAGTGAAGGAACCAAGCTATTGCTCTGACCTTCCTAATGTAACTAGCTTATATTTTTGTAATTCCCATAACATTTAACGTTTTGCAGAGCTCCGAATGCAACTCAGTCTTCTAAAGGTAGAGTCAGCAGAAAGGTATGAAGAGGAATCAGGCATCATTTTATCAAGTGATGAAATTTCTGCAGGAGATTGTCAAACATATCTACGAACAAGGGAAATACATCAAACCTTCATGGATGAAGATGATAGAGATTTCTCTTACTTGCTTGACATCCTCGGTGACTCAGGTATTCAAGGTGCTAACCAAGAGAGAGTATCTGATGTCTTCTACTCGCTTGATTATCCAGTGGATCCAGATGTCTTTGACAAACTTGAAACGAAATACAGCGTGGTATCATCATGGTCAGGATCAGAAAGGAAGCTATTGTTCGATCTTGTTAATTGCAGTTTAGTGGGCATCATTGCCCCACACATTGATCTGCACCCATGGGTGAGATCAAAGAAGTCTATGCACACATGGGAACCCGAGGGCCTTGTTGAAAAGCTGTGGGAAATGGTTGTTAAGCAAAGGAAGGAGCTAGGTTGCAATCTTGAGGACAAGATTCTGGATCCAAGGTGGTTAGATGTTGAAGATGACATGGACGTGATTGTGAAAGAGATAGAGAAGATGCTAAATGATGACCTGTGGGAGGAAACTGTCGCTGAGTTTATCATCGGATAGGTTGTTCCAGATCTCGTACTAGCTGTAGATATGTCAATTGCAATGTAATAGTTACTCCGATAATTAGTATACTCATGATTAAGGAATCACGTTGTTGAATGGCTGTCTGCCATCACACAAAATATTATTGTTCGGCCCTTGCTAAGAACTTGCAAGGTTTTAGTATGTTGGTTTTATGATGCATTGCCGGAATACTCCATGTTAAAATTTGGGATCAACCTTGTTCTTCTTTCTTTTGTGTGTGCATGGATCAATAAGAACATAAGCAACGCGGTGGTGTCAGATAAATCAGAGCTCATATTTCCTGTGGACTTTGCCATGGATTTATATGCCATTACATATTGAAGATTGTAAATTTCTTGCTCTTCTTTTGTTCTAAAGGCTATTAGAGGGGACTGTTCAATTGTTACTGGTTTATGTATGCAATCGTTCATGCATACCTGCAAGATCTCACACCTGCATATTTCAGTTACCGAGTCTCTATGCATTGGCCTCGATGAACAGTTGTAAGGGTGTTTTTGTACACTGCTGAGGTCGAGTCCCAGTGATCCCTCAAAGAAGTGCTCTCTTTCCCTGTGATGCCGTCGTGCCGGCTTCTCATTTTGTGCTCTTAGTGGAGTTCAAAGGTCCAACTTCGATCTCCTACGCGACCTTTCCGCTGCAATCCGGAGGAGTGTGACATCTTCGTCCCATTCTATCCGATCCTCTCTCTCAATCGTGATACAACGAAGACTGCATGATTTGGAGCGGGGATCCTCTCCCCGGCCCGCCCTCCAGATGCAGTGGATACTACATCATCGGACGGTCCTGATGTGGGAACTGTGCATTCGAGTCGAAGTAAGTGTTGGAGGGGATCCTCCGGGTTCCTGCCTCCTCCCTGCTTCCTCCCCATTTCCTCGACCACTACGTACAGCATCCGATCGGGGATCCTGTCCAATTATTTTCGAGATCCCATCACGCTCGCACGCTGTGGGGCTCACTCGTCGGACGGCTCTGATGTGGGACTTGTACATTTCGAATGAAAGGTGGTAAGGAGAGGATCCCTAGATACTCGACCGTCCTCGCCGATTTCCTCCCCCCTTCCTCGACTGGCTCTTTGCTCCATATGGCCAATCCTTTGTCCTCATGGCCTTTAAGCCCCGGCCACTCTTGCGATTCTCGTAGCAGCGGCGGCGGTGGAGGCGAAACAAGAGGAGGATGGCGCTCCCACTCGAAAAAGGTGCCCCCCCTTTGTCACTCTTCCTACCTTAATTTTGTTTCCAAGTCTAGTTTGCTCAAGCTTTGGCTTAGCAGAAGAGGACCTTGAGTCCGGAGCGACAAGTCTCGACACAAATTCCCCGACGGCGGCGCTGGTGCTGTCCAACTCTGGGAAGCGGATGGACCAGGCGACTTCTCCGAAGACGGCGCCGGCGCTGGTGCTGTCGAATTCCGGGAAGCGGATAGACCCGTCGCGGAAGAAGAAGTACGTGAAGCAGGTGACGGGGAGGCATAACGACACCGAGCTCCACCTCGCGGCGCAGCGGGGGGACCTTGCGGCGGTGAGGCAGATTCTCGACCAGATCGATGCCCAGGTCACGGAAACGGCTGCGGGCGGCGCAGACTTCGACACTGAGGTGGCGGAGATCCGCGCGGCGGTGGTGAACGAAGTGAATGAGGTGGAGGAGACGCCGCTGTTCATCGCCGCGGACAAGGGTTTTCTTGATATTGTGGTGGAGCTGTTGAAGTACTCCGACCAGGACAGCCTCTGCAGGAAGAACAGATCGGGCTTTGATGCTTTACATGTGGCTGCAAGAGAGGGGCACCAAGGTGAGCAGCGAGGCCCGTGCTTGCTTGCTGTTTCTATTACTGTTTTATTAGTTATGTATATTCATGAGAAATCGTCAAAATTGAACTTTGAACCTATATTTCTGAAATTTTTATAGCGTTCGTGATCGATCTCTGACAATTGAAAACTAAAAGATACCTGTGGTTATAAATTCCTGGAGTTTTAACTTTTAACTAATTAATTGTTAGATGTTTGAATCACTGAAAGCTCCGGCTTTGGACATGACAAGTTGTTGAATATGATCCTCTTGTTTGACTGTGTTAAATTGTTGTACCTTTTCCCATATCTCTAAGAATTCACGACTGATTGTCCCATCCTGGAGTTTTTTTCTTTTGGGTGAAGGAATTGTCTACTCAATGGTATTATGGGCTTACAAATCTGGGAGTCGCTGCACTGATTCTTTTAAAAGTGTCAAAATAGTTGAGAAAACATAGGTTTTTATTGGGTAACACTTTCCATAATAGGTTTTTCATGCATTCTTTTCAACTTGCTAGACGACATACTGGCTGAAATAAGATCCATCACTTCTAACAAGAGTCAAATCAGTTACAAGTGAAAGTGTGCATGATTTGGAAATGTAAGAGACTTATATGAGCAGGGAATCTGTTTTTGTTGCCTTTAGTGAATCTAGCTTAAGTTGTACTAGTTGCTCGTTCTGATAACGACTTGGGTCTTGGCACTGGGGTTCTCTTCTGCTGAGTTTCTGAAGGAATTGGGGTTCTGCCTAGTTTCTTCGATCAAGTGTTATTTTATGAAGCTGAGAGGAATCAAGATCATTTTAGATAAAATGTTTGACGAGGACTATGGTACAGTAATCCCATTAGAATCACAAGCAAGTCTGTCTTTTGTGCTGCATGTCATACCAATTAAAAATTCTGACTTGCATGAGTTTTGAAATTCTCTATCTTGTCTGCTATATTATTCTTTGCAAAAGCATGAAATTATTCTTGCTTCTGACAGTCATCTACCAAATCTGTCAGGATGTTATGCTATCCAAATTTGCTTATTTTCGCATAAATCTTTTACTCTTTTACATGGTGTACCCATCACTAATATATTATATACAGCAATTATCCAGGTCCTTCTAGATCATGATCCAACGCTCATCAAGACATTTGGTCAATCGAATGCAACTCCCCTTATATCTGCAGCAATTAGAGGTCACACTGAGGTTGTAAACTTGTTGCTAGAGAGAGATGCGAGCTTACTCGAGTTATCAAAAACCAATGGGAAGAATGCTCTACATTTTGCTGCCCGGCAAGGACATGTTGAAATTGTAACAACATTGCTTGAGAAGGATCCACAGCTTGCCAGAAGGACTGATAAAAAAGGACAGACTGCTCTTCACATGGCAGTCAAAGGAACAAGTTGTGAAGTTGTTAATGCACTTGTCGATGCTGATCCAGCCATAGTAATGCTACCAGACAGAGCTGGCAACACAGCTTTACATGTGGCAACAAGGAAAAAACGAGCACTGGTATTTCTTATCAGTACTTGCTGTTGATCACTTTTTTAATTGCAAAATCAGATTTTAGTTCTGAGGTTCTCATTGGTGTTGGTCTTGTTAGCTGCAATGTCTTTAGTTTAAATATTAATTGTTTTTATCAGCCTTCCCTTGTTCTTTTGCTCAAATTGTGTGCACCAAAAATATACTATTAGTCAAGTGGAAGTGAAGGTTCTGATAGATGCTTTACTATATTTTGCCTTCTGACCTGTTAGTCAGCAGAAGATCATTAAACAAACTTTGTTTATCTTGATAGAGTAGGGCTAACCATCTGTTACATTGGTCTGATCAAGGATTGGAATTCTGGAGTAGTTGCAATTTTCAAAACCCTTATTGTAAATTGTTTATATTCCGTAAGCGAATATTGCTTGTATACTAAGACATTCCAAGTAAGCTCGTCTACTTTTTTTTTCCAACTTTTGGCTGTATCATATTGTTTCTTAGATGGGCATGGATTAAACGATAAAATGGGATTTATAGCTGATCTCTTTCCAGGGCCAAATTATCAGGATTTTGAAGAAATGGAATCCTTCATGGAATCTTTTTGTTTATTTCTCTCTCTTTTTTCCTAGTTGTCTAACTTGAATGCTTAGGCTAGATGATATAATTTTTCAAGCAATTCATTTTCAGACTGATAACACTTGGATTTTTCTCAGAGGATTTCATATTTATTGACTTAGAACTCTGTGAAAAACTCTGAATTAACATAAATGCTGCTTATACTCAAAATATTATATATATTGCAATAAAAGTCATGTGAAGTTGAAATACTAAGGCACTCATGATCATTAGCAGCGAAGTATTTTTAGCACCTCAAAAAGAAATTTTGCCATTAACTGCTTGGTATTGGCCATCCACCGTAAAATTTAGGACTATTGGATAGATTGCTACTATCCAATAGACTGGTAGTTGTGATCTTTGTTTTGTTGCTATTCTTACTAACACCAGATTCTTCCCACTTGTAGATAGTGCAGGTTCTCCTACACCTCCGAGATACAAATGTGAATGCACTGACTAGAGATCATAAAACTGCCCTCGATATTGCCGAAAGCCTGCCCCTCTCAGAAGAATCTGCTGAAATCAAGGAATGGTTGTCTCGTTATGATGCAGTTAGGGCAAATGAACTGAATCAGCCACGTGATGAGCTCAGGAAAACTGTAACAGAGATTAAAAAGGATGTTCATACACAGTTGGAGCAGACCAGGAAAACAAACAAAAATGTCCATGGCATTGCAAAGGAGCTGAGGAAGCTCCACAGAGAAGGCATTAACAATGCTACCAACTCCGTCACCGTGGTTGCTGTGCTTTTTGCAACTGTTGCTTTTGCTGCAATCTTTACAGTGCCCGGTGGAACTGAAGATACTGGGATAGCAATAGTTGTGCGATCTGGGAGTTTCAAAATATTTTTCATCTTCAATGCGGTTGCCTTGTTCACTTCATTAGCAGTGGTGGTGGTTCAGATAACACTTGTTAGGGGAGAAACAAAGGCAGAGAGGCGGGTTGTCGAGGTTATTAATAAGCTGATGTGGTTGGCATCTGTGTGCACTACTGTTTCTTTCATAGCCTCTTCTTACATCGTGTTGGGTAGGCATAACCAATGGGCAGCTTTTCTGGTTACAGTAATAGGCGGAGTAATAATGACTGGCGTTCTCGGGACCATGACTTTCTACGTCGTAAGGTCAAAGCGTACCCGTTCTATCAGGAAGAGGGCAAAATCTTTGAAGAGCGGCACAAGCTCATGGCATCATAACTCGGAGTTATCTGATTCCGAGGTTGACAGAATTTATGCCATTTGAGAGGAGATTCTGTGATTCGATATCCTTCGCAATATGCTTTTTGTAGTCGATATCAGGTTATATGTGCTATTTAAAGATCTTCTGAAGCTGTCTGCTCGAAGATCGAAGCTTCGTGCTGTAGTACAGTTATGAGTGGATGGTCACTCTCGTTGTCATGAAGTTGCTTAGTTCTGTTCTGTCCTATGATGTAAATTAGAAAATGATGCTATCATTGACCTCCACAGTTCTTCAATGATCTTGATGTCCTTTTTGTGCCCTTTGATGGCTAGTCAAATTGGCACCACCCCTATACTTGGTATGATCATATTTGTTCGTTCTTGGTTCCGAGATAGATGTCTAACTTATGGACTCCATGTTCTGTTGTAGTTAGTTACAAAAGAGAAATGGATATAATGTATCTCTATTCAACCTTAACGATGAATGAGACTCAGCAGATTCTCTTAGGTTGCTATCATTGTTTTATGACATCTTGTCAACAGCCTTTCTTGAGTTTGTTTTCCACTTTTTTCCCTAAATTTTTAGGTTTTTGCCTGACTCCAAATCTTAGAAGGCTTGGATTGGATTAATTGTCAAGTAGTGGTATCAAACATTATTTTATTGATTGAACTGTGAATTGGTTGTATCATTGTAATGTAAGTATAAAGTCTGGAATTATGTTTATTTTAATATCAATAATTAAAATCAAATAAATATAAATAATCATATATTAAAATTTAGATAGTAGATTGGTTGTATCATTGTAATGTAAATATAAAATTGTAATTATGTTTATTTTAATGTCAAATCAAATATCATATATCAATGTTTAAATGTGCATTTTTTAATGTTATTCAAAAAAATCTTTATCTTGATTTGTAAGTACATTTTCATTCAATCCAAAAACCATAATAATATTGATTTATAAGAAAAATATATATAATTTTTTTCTATATGTTATCACGTATTAATCCCTAAGAGGTTATGTCTATTTATAAGCAAGAATAAAATATCTAAGTAATTAAGAGAGTTCTTCCCATCAAGATAATCTTCTAAGAAATCCTATCATAATTGAATTTCTTTTCTACGAACCAATAACAATAATCAGAATCTAATTAGATTTATAATATATCTTACATAATTAAACAAGATTGTATAATCTAATATTCTCCCACTTAGTCCATTAATTGATAAGATATAAAGAAATTTTAAAATTAAAATAAATAAAATAAACTTTTATTTGAAATTAATTTTACTAAATTAGATTCTGAAAGTTTTAAAAACATATGTTATGCATACGTATAAATTTTATAAAATATATTAATAAATATAATAATACTATATTAAGTTTTACTATTAATACGAGTTGTAGTGGTTATATATTATCAATGTTATACTCCCTTTTACTTAATTAAGTAAATAAAAAATATCAATAATAGTATTTACTTATATATATATATATCATATTTTTATTATTTAATCATAAGTCTTATTCTAAGAATATATTCTTTAAACACTTTAAATTGTAAAGCTTTAGTAATAGATCGACAATCATCAAAGTAGTATTCAAGTTCACAATCGACACTTGTTATTTTTCATATTATTTTTTTAGCCATCAAATACTTTTTCTCGGTATACTTAAAATCATCATAATATATATCATTGTTAGAGAAAAAACTAATACAATATTATCATAAAATATCTTCATCAACTTGACAATTGAATTAATTATATCAAGTCCTATGATGAAATTTTGTAACCATAAAACTTGATTTGTGACATCAAAGTATGTTATAAATTGAGGAGCTTCTATTCTTGATAATAAAATTAACATTTGAATATCTATTTACTTTAAGTTGATTTGATCTCTTGTATTGGAGCATGTAATCTTTCGTCATTTCAGAATATCTTATTACTTTTTTTTATAGCTTTCAATATTCAAATCTAGGGTTGTTATAGTATTTACTCAACATTCAACTAATATATGGTTTTGTATAAATTTGAGTATATAATAAATTTTGTAACTATATATATATATATATAGGGAATATTCTGCATTTGATTTTATTCTTAATCATTCTTAGGACATTGGCTTTAATTGAATCTTTCACCTTTGGTAATAAATATATTATTCGCTGAACAAAGTTATATACTAAGCATCTCTAAGACTCGATCAATATATCATTTTTGAAATAGTCCTAGCAATCCTTGAAATATATCCATGAATATTTCAATATCAATAATATAAGTTACCTCATTTATATTAATCATATCAAAATTCTTTATAAAAATATTTCATTATTCATGCAATAAGCCCGTTGTTAAAAAGCAAATATCATCAACATATATGGCCAATATAATAAATTTGCGTCTATTACATTCTGATATATATATATATATATATATATATATATATATATATATATATATATATATATATATATATATATATATATATATATATATATATATATATTGATGTGTATCATTTGTTTTTAATTCAAAGGAAATAATGGTATTATGAAACTTTATATACCATTATTTAAAGCTTATTTAAGGCTATAAATTTCTTAATTTGTAAGCCCAAATTTCCTTTCCTTTCTCTATGAATCCTTAAGGTTATTTCATATAGATTTTCTCATCTAAATTTTCATAAAAAATATTATTTTCACATCCATTTAATATAATAAGATCATAATAAGCTACTAATATTATGATAATCCTCAACAAGTGCTTTTTAGAAACTGAAGAAAATATTTCGTTATAATCGATATCTTCTTTTCAGAAAAAATATTTAGCCACAAATTTGATTTTATATTGTTCGATATTTTCTCATTTGAGTCATGTTTTGTCTTAAATACTTATTTGCAACTAATTCTTTCATAGCTATTGAGTAGCTTAATGAATTTCTAAACATTATTTTAGTACATCAATTTTAACTCTTCATTCATTGCATTATATCAATGTTCATTATCCTTTTTGATTCCTATGTTATAATTTGATTCTTGTAGATATATCATATAATTAATAGTATATTTTTAAAATTCAAATGATGTAATGATATTATAAAACTTTATATATCATTAACTAGAAACTTGTTTAAGATCATAAATAAATTTCATAAGTTTGCAAGTCTAACTTTTCTTTTTCTTTTCTATAAATATTTTAAGTTGTTCCATGTATATTTCTTCATCTGAATCCCTATTAAAAAATATTTTTTCATATTTATTTGATATAACTAAAGATCATAACGAGCTACTAATACCATAACAGTCCGTAATGAGTTCTTTTTAAAAATTAGAGAAAAAGTCTTTAATCATAACTCTATCATTATATTATTCGATATTACCTCTTGAGTCACGTTTTATCTTAAAGACCTTTTGTAATCGATTCTTTTATAATTATTAGATAATTTAATAAGTTTTTAGACACTATTCTGGTATATCGATTTTAACTATTCTTTTATCACATCATATTATTTATCAATATCGTTACTTCCATGACTTATGCAAATGATAAGGGATCCCTTTTGATTCTTATGTTATAATTTGATTCTCGTATATATACCACATAATTATCAAAAATTATAAGTCTCATTTTCCTTTGAGATTTTCTTAAAACTATCGATTGTGGTTGTTTTATAAATTATAATGGAGTTCATCGATGTTATTTTATTATTTATCTATATCAATTCATTTAATGATTTGAGAAACAACAAACTCTCAAATAGAAAAAGATAAATGAGCATAAACTTATATCTCCTCTACATCAAAATTAATCTACGAAGATTTTTCACTCATATTGATTTCATAATTTTTTAGAAATCTTGCATTATCATATTTTATTATTCACATACTATGATTATAGTAATAAAATCTATATCCCTGAGATTTTTTTTGGATAACTAATAGTTTATCTAAAAATAATTCTTGGATTTAATTTTTTCATATGGATTGAAGACTCAGATTGGATTTTCTACTGGTCTATAACTAAATGAAGTTGATAGAACCCACTTTATAGAAACCATATTCAAGATATATATAGTTGTCCTAAGGGTTTCATCCTACATTGACTCAGGTTTAGAGGAATAACTCATCATGCTCATCATTATGTCCATAAGAGTACAAATTTATCTTTCAACAATATGATTCTACTGTAACACTTAGTAAGACATATGGAGTACAAACACTTTATTTTTTTAGGAATCTAATAAAAAGATTAGGATTCTAATTTGACTCATCATGTCCATCATAAAATTTATCATCTTGGTCAGATTTGATAATTTTAATTTTTCTATATAATTATCACTTGATCTTAAGAGTGTCAATAGCTTGAGACTCTTTATGTATTAGATATATATAATCATATCTTGACAGGTCATTTATAAATATGATAAAATCTCTCTCTCCACTAAAATAAAAAAATGAAGTGGTGCACAAATATCAATATAAATAATCTTAAGGAGTTATTTAACTCTTGTGATATTTTTCTTTATGTACTTAATTTGTTTTCCTTTAATACAATTTATGCAGATATCATAATTAGTGAAGTATAAATCTTCTAACATATTATCCTTTATTAATATTTTAAATTTTTTTTTAAAGATATATCTCAAATATTTATGCTACAAAATAAAAATTTTCTTATTATTATAATTATATTTTAATCTAATATTTGATTATAATGTCGCCAATGTGTTTGCAAACTAAAGATTCAAATTAAAATTATATAAACTATCATATAAAATTTTAAAACCAATTTTAGTAAACCATAAAATATATTGAGTTTATCATCACTAAAAAAATTAATATCATAACTTATCAATTTAGATAGAGAAACTAAATTTCTAGAAATAATAGGAACATAGTTTGTATCTACAAGATTTATCAGATAACTCATCTCTAGGCATAAACGATAAATTCTCTTTACCATTACTTTCGTTTTGAGACGATTCCCCATGATGAGGAATCTATTATATTCTTTTGATTTCTAAGTTGAAAGAAATCCTTACATATTATTTATAACAAGAGTTGAAACACCAGAATCAATCTATCAAGTATTAGAAGGAATCTTTATAATGTTTGATTTGAAATATATAAATAACTATAATGATATCAATCTACAAAGAGAACTAAACTTATTTTCTTTTCTCTGTCTATTCTTTCACAAGTTTACTATAAAAAATAAAATAGGGATTAAAAGGAGATGAGAGAAATCTATAGTCTCTCTTCTATAAGTTATTATATATGTTATTACATATTGAGATTTTATTTATTTATATATGAGAATAGAAAATTTAGGATAAATAATTAAAAGAGTTCCTCTTATTAAAATCATCTTTTAAAAAATTATATAATAATTAAGCTTCATTTTTATTAGATGAGAATCATAACAAAAAATTAATTAGATTTATAATATATATTATCTAATTAAAGAGATCAAGAAATCCAACATGTAACTCTTGGCGTTAAAAAAAAAAAGAAACCAGGCAACGGCTCGCCACATTGCTGCACGCCTTTCGATGAAGTGTTCTTCCATATGATTCATGGATTCTTTTTTAGGTAAGCAGATTTAGTTTCTTGTTTTCAAATGCCTATGTTACTGAAATCATAACCCGATGGTTTTGTGAGATCTATTGAATAATTTTTGCCGGTTAATTCAGTAGTGTGGCATCTTTAAGAGAATATATATATATATATATATATATATATATATATATATATATATATATATATATATATATATATTATTGATGAACTTACGTTCCGTGGCCGAGGAGTCAGCATGGCTGGGTCTACGGGTTGATGTCAAGAGTTTTCGACGCTCGGGGGTACGTCTCTTGGTCGGTTGGAAGAAAAAGACCGAGGTCGAGTTAGATCGGGGGTCGGGATGCCTGCCTCTAGGGGTGGCCGAGTTCCTGCACACAGGCCCTGGTTGGGGGTTCCCAACTTGGGCCCCTCGAAGATTAAGTCAGTGGTCTCTTTTTCCTCCTCTCTTTCTCCGTCCCCTGACTAGGTGTCGATCAGGGGTATTTATGCTACTACCCGAGGATCGATCATACGCGGATTTGGCATGACGACCGATCCCCCCGAGTGACAAGATGATACCTTCGTGCGACCGCCGCCCGGTATACATGGAACGACGCCATGCGGCACCATCTCAAGCTTTTCGGGACGAGACTTAGCGAGGGGGGGCCTCCCTGTACGGGCTTCGGCTCAACATGGGAAAGCAGCTCTCGTGTTGACTTGGCAGGGGCATGACGCGACGTGACCGAGATCCAGAATATGTCTTATCATATATATATACATACATATATATATATATACATACATATATATACATACATACATATACATATATATACATACATACATATACATATATACATACATATATATATACATACATACATACATATGTATATACATATACATATACATACATATACATATACATACATATATATACATATATATATATATAATGAAGCATGAAGGAGAGAGAAATATGGTTCTGTATTTTATATAAACATAGAATTATAGCAGTCGATATTATTGTTTTTTGTTTTTCAGAAAAGGCTTTGTTTTCTGTAATTTGAGAGTAAGAATCTTAAAAACATTGGAATTTGTTTTAAGAAATTATAAAATAGAAATGTAAAATTTCTTACTGATTAATGTTTTCTATATCACATTTTAATTTCTTTTAATCCTTATATGAAATAATGTAAAACAATAGTGCGAATATGATCATGCAAATAAGTAGGATATCATTTGATAGAAGATATTTTAATATCACCCAGATGGTAGCCATCTTAGATCACATGTGGTGCTACTCTAGCCAAAGTCATACATATGCCGCCTGAGTTAGAAATGGTTACGTCTCAAAGCGATGTCGTCCGGCTCAAAAGCAATGCAAAACAGAATCCACATTGCTCGAAATCATACTAAGTGACACCTGAAAGTGGGGGGACAGCCTCGCACAACACAAGATTAAAACAGTCACCCTAAAACAAATGAACCGTCCGTATGAAATATCGATGGATACTAACAACCTATAAATGGTAGATCATCGAAGAGGTATAAAAACTACCCTCAAGCATACGCTGAAGGGGGACTCTCTACACACTAACTTAATCATACAACTTGCACTATTGTCTTCTCCCATTCGATAACTTAAACATTGGAGGGGTTACAACAAACAACCCTCGGCGTTGGTTTGCCATGCAGAATCATCGGTCATCCGTAGACACTTGGACATCCCAACCGCCAAGGAGAAATATTACAACCAGGAAGATTCAAATTCACCAACCCAACCATCTCAACCGAATCCACACCAGTAGAATAGCTTTCGGGCAACCTATACGACGATCTCACCTTCTCAAATCTCTCATGTAAGTTAGAAAAATGCATCTGAATAAGCTTACAGTGGATCAACTGTACCACCTCATCAGTCAACAATATGACCCCATCACCATTGATTTCATCTAAACCCGAACTACAAATGAATTTGATTTGATATCTAATTAAATAAGAGTTTTTAGAATGAGATTTGATATTTAATTAAAAACATTAAAATTTATAGGATATAAGATATTAAGAATAATAGTTATACGAAGTTTCATCTGATCAAAAACCTGAACCCATTTAACTGTGTATCCGAATCCATCCTTTTTGTCCGAATTCTCTTTAAACCCGATTTAGGTGGGAGGGATTTGGATCCATTGAAAAGAATACGATCCGTTATCATTCTCGAAAGATCCTAATATTGGCCTTTCTTATGATGAGATGCAATGAACGGACAGGATGACATATCCATAGGCGATGCACCAAACAAACGGTGCCGATTCGCTGATATCGTGTTCCACCGGACCCAAAAGAGGACGAGCATACGTTTATTAACGGGAGGGAGGGATTGAACCGCTTTGGTTTCCCCTCTTCTGTTTCGCGTGGCTTCTCGCCTCTTCGTCCCTTCGCTCCTCGCCCTCGAGCAGCGCAAGGGGATTCTGCGATGGACGCAGAGCTCCTCGAACTCCAGCGCCAGTTCGAATCGGCGCAGCAGGCGAAGCCCAGCGTTCGCCTCTCCGAGCGCAACGTCGTTGAGTTGGTCCAGAAGCTCCATGAGCTGCGGATCATCGACTTCGATCTCCTCCACACCGTATCTGGCAAGGAGTACATCACTCCTGTAAGATCCCCTTCAATTCCGATATCCCTCTCGTTTTATTCTTGAATTAGTTAGGACAAACACCGCTTCCCGATTGATTTAACGGCTTGATATTGTGTTGCAATCGATAAAGTCGTGATCTTTCCTAAAGATGGGGTTTTACGTTGTGCCTCGAGCGATAAAATTGTGATCTCGTGACAGGACCAGTTGAGGCTTGAGATGGAGACAGAGATCAAGAAATTGGGACGGGTTTCTCTGATCGATCTATCGGATGTCATTGGAGTGGATTTGTACCATATCGAGAGGCAAGCAGAGAAGATTGTGGTGGATGATCCGCGGCTTATGTTGGTTAATGGAGAGATAATATCACAGTCGTATTGGGACACTGTAGCGGAGGAAATAAACGAGAAGTTGCAAGAGTGTAGTCAGATGTCACTGGCAGAGATTGCGGCTCAATTGCAAATAGGTTCGGAGTTGGTGGTGTCTGTTCTTGAGCCCCGCCTTGGAACACTTGTGAGTAGGCTTCATCTTTTTGGTTCATATTACTCGTGAAATTTAATTAGTTATTGATGTTTGATACTTTTCAAGCATGCATAAAGCAAAATGATTAATAGGCAAATCTCATGCTATAGTGGTACTGGTTGTAGTGTTGACGACTTATTTTCAGTTGACAGCCAGATCACTTTGGCCCTTTTGTTTGAATTAGAAAAAAAAAATGGTACTGTGTAGCACATCTATAAATTGTAAAGCATGCATATACCACAATTTGTTTGGGATGCATAATGAATAGGTTACTTCACTACAAAATGAAAATCATAATAAATAGGTTAAGAACACATGATAATTACTTCTTACTGTTATCATGATACACAACTATATACTCAACACCATAAATGAATTTCAAGCTTGATCTTCTATAATTTATTGTATAGTATTGCCATATCCTTGCTCTATCTTCTAAAGTTGTGATTCATCAACATGCACACATCATGTAGTTTCGCTATCCCATGTATGCATCCATGTTGTTTTAGGTAGTATCTTTAGTGTTTTTGTCTCTATTTCTGATTTGAGAAAGATTTTTGAAGCTATTTTTACCTTTTGCTTAGATAAAAGGTAGATTGGAAGGTGGACAGTTATATACTCCAGCACATATATCACGCATTACTGCTATGGTTCGTGGTGCTGCAAGGGGAATCACAGTTCCAACAAATTTACCCAGTGTATGGAGTTCCTTGCAGCAGCTACTCCAAGATATAGGTTGTGCTAATAGTGTTTCTGTGGATGGCACATTTTTCCAGTCCTTATTTAATGGACTATTGAAGGAGGGGGAGATTCTTGGATCACTGCGTGCCGGAGTTCAATGGACGCCAGCTGTATGACCTATTCTCATTGCTTTTTTTTAGTTTTGTGTAATGGAATTTATCTTTTGTTTCATTTTCTTACATTGGAGGGTTATTATTTGTTAGGTTTTTGGGCATGCTCAAAGGGAAAGTGTGGATTCTTTTTTCTCACAGGTTTCAACAGTCTTTATCTTCTTTTCTTTTTCACTTTGTATACAAGGAGCAAATGTTCTGTACTAGTTGATATGTTTAATGAATTAGGATCCTCTTCTTTGTGTCAGGGCTCCAAGCTAAGTTTCGTTTTTAATTTTATTAATATGCACCAATGTTATTTTGTACTTTATTTATGAGCTTCAGAATATGTGTATGAGGTTTTCTTTCTTTTGTTCCATTATTAGTCATTGTATAACACTTTTTGAGGAAACACAGATCTAACATACAATTTTAAACTCTGATGACTTTGGTGTGCTGTAATGTACCAACAAGTTTGATTAGCTTTAAGAATAAATTTTCTTTGAGCAAGTTTGCACATATGGTATTTTTACATCAACTTCTTAGTCCTTTTATTAGACAAAACAGAAATATAATGCGACAACTATTCTTTATCTGCTTAGTGTTGAATAACCTATGTGCTTCTTGATCTGGAATATTTTCCAAAATTTTGGTGAAATAGGATACTGTAGTGACTTATTAAAAAGAAAATCTTGGTTAAAGAAACCAAGGTATACAATTTCGAATGATACCGCCCGATACGGGCAGTACATACCGGTCCGAAAGTAAACTGGTACGCGGACTGCTCACCTCATGTGGGGAGAAGGGAGGCAACGTCGCCGAAATTTTTTTCCTTTTACTTATATATATATATATTGAACGGTATACCGCTTGATATACAGTACCATACCGTACTGAGAAAACGTTGAAACTTCGGTACGATATGATATTTCAATGCTTGAAAGAAACTATGACTTAGTTTCTTCGGCATGTTAAGAAAGGGATAGGAGACAGAAATTGGTTAGTTTGATAGAGATAGAACTTCCTTTCTGTTTATCGCATGATTCTTTTTCACTCTCATTTCATCTAATTTTCGTTTGACTCATTTTCTCATAATCTTTTGTGATGTTTAAACTTTAAATGAACACTAGAAAATAATTTATGATTCATGATTCAATCCACTAAAGGGTTCATTCTAAGGCCTCTATGATTTATGATTTGTTCTTGATCCTGACGACATTCTTAGTAGCCATTATTTGTTTCTCTAAGTAACATTGCGGGGTCTACTATTGTAATGTAATAATATATTTGCCTCTAAGATACCTGATATACCCTTTTCTTTCAAATTTTTTGCATTACAGAACTCTTACATTGGCTATGATGTTCTTCATAAACTTGCCATTCCACAGCCTAAACAATACTTGCAGGTAACTTAAAAGGCATAAGTTATTGCTTCAGTCCATCTTAATTTGAGGCAAACTTCAAAAGTTTACATCTGATGATCCTTAGTTTTCTAATAGTCCTTTTTTTGTTTATGCAATCAAATGTAGTCCAGATATCCTGAAGGTATTCTGCTAGATGCAGTTTTTGTTCACCCTTCAATGGTTGAAATGTTGGATGCTGCCATAGAAGATGCTATCGAACACGGGAATTGGTATGGTCAAAATTAGCATTCAGATGGTCAACTATGATTGGGTTATTCATTGTAGTTGATAACACATGTTGGTCTATGAATTTTCCTGTATTCTTTTTTCACTTTTTGTTTTCTTAGCAAAATTTGTCAGTAGCTTGACATTATGTACAGTTGTACACAGTGATTGTTGTGACATAATGACACTCAGTCAAGCTTACTTTTCTTCTGGATAGTTCCAAAATTACTCTGCTAGAATTGCTGAGCACACTCATTATGTGGGATTGGTTTTTTTTCTCATAATATCTTATGATGTGTTCATTGAGAACAATGAGTGTGCTACTATTTTCTTCTAAAAACACCTTAATCACTCATATTTTTAAGTGACAGTTACTATGATTTTATTAAATTGTAAATCATCATAGTCTTTTAGCTTAAAGATTTCCTATCACTCTCCAAGCTATGATAGTTGGTCATTGTCTTTTGATTTGTGCAAGTGGGTCTGTAATTGTGTTTTTTCTGGATAGTGAATGACCTTACTTAAAATTTCATGATCTGCATTTCCAATATTTTCTTTTCATTAGTTCATCATGAGTTTAGCTTAGAGTCCTCAATATCAGGCAACAGGAAACGATTAGTATGGCCCTAACATCTTGTAGCAAACTTTTTATGAAGCTCCCTGTGAAGAGGCTCTCTGCAAAGCTGGAAGTAGGGTATGGACTAAGGAAAAACAAGTCAGTTACAAAGTTAATACTTATTGCTAAAAGGTTACAAGATGGGTTTCTGTTGGTTAGAGGCAGCAGTACCAGACAAAGTGGTAGTGCTAAATTATCTGAGACTAGTGACTTGAATTAAATACAAGTAGTAAAATAGATATTGATAACAACAAATGTGTAACTTTGTCTACTGTTGAAATGCTTGTGTTTATTATTAATATGAAAACCTGTCACTTAGAATTTTTTTGAACACCTATCATGTCGGAAGTTAATATTTTGTCAATCATATTTCAGTGAGCCTGATAGAGATGCTTTTAGATGCTCAAGGTAGCAAATTAACAATCCAGAATCAATATTTATACTTGACATTACAGTTGTATATTTGTGCATTTTGTATTTGGTGTTTGTTTAAGTTAGAGATTGTCAAGGGCTCCGATCTCCAAAAATCCTGTGCCCTTATAATTAACCTGCAAGGCAACAATTCAAGTAATTGATATCTGATGCTATCGATTGGATCCCATAAGTCACTGGTCAGACTATTGCGTGCTTCCCTATTAGTGGTACAACAAATTGTACCAGCTGATACTGATCATGTAAAACAAGATAATAAAGAAGAAAGAACATATATGTAAATTTATAATAACTTTAACAGAATCTCCTCTTCTCTCTCCTGTGCCATTGCTTACAACCCTACCTGTGACCTGGTGCTCCTTTCCTCACTGTCTTTCAAAGGGTCCCAATAGGTTTCAAAGTCATGATTCACAATTAGTTTCAATGCTGAAGCTCTGTGGTCAAAATGAGTTACAATGTGAATTGGCACAATTGGCTCTGGTTTATATGGAGACATGGTGTATACCGACGGGCTATTTGGGAACAGGTTGGTTTACCATGTTTTAATAGGCAACCACTACAGGGCCGTCTGGCCAGTCTTCACTTGAACAAGTATATATCACCATACTGAGTAGTAAATTACAAGATTAAATTTTGTTTTGATCAATTGCTTTGTGGACCTATATGTATAAGAAGAGAAGCAGAAGTAGAACTGCCTAAATACAAATGCAGAATCCTAGGATGTCTGTTATGACAAATTTATTTGGAAGATAGGTCTGATATGCTTAAGGATAGATTAACACTTCTATCTTGCTTGAAGCCTACTTAGGGATTCCTTAACTAGAATATGAAGTCTTGTAGATATGTTTACGAGTACTGTCATTCTTCTGGATGTAAGAATTCAAATACATCTAGACAGGTGGATTTGATGTTCTAAACTCAGAATTATATTGATGCATCTCATGTATTTTATATATTAGTATAATGGTTTTGCAATTGAAACTGATTCCGCTTTCCTCACCCAGATAAATTTTTTTCTTTGTGGACGTTCTTCACATGTTGTCATTTAAAAAAATTAAAATAACTTCTTCTATTTGTATTTTCTTTTAGCATTTCCTTTTCCTACTGTGAATTTCTTGAATGATGTCACAGTTTGCCGTTACTTTGGTATCAGAAAATTTTCATCTTTCATTCAGGATTGATGCCCATACAGTTCTACCAGCATATGTTGGAGGCCAGGATGCTTCAAAGATTTTGTCCCTCTGTCCTTCTCTTCAGAGGGCAATCAAGGTTAGCATTTGCAGCTGTTTGACTTTCTTACTAGTATCTTTCTAATGTTCTGCATGTTATTTTGCAGTCGTCACAAGCAATCATATTAGGGGAGTCCTGTGTTTTTAGCAGCAACTTTGTTAAGGTGAGGTTATACAGGAGATTGTGATGACATTCTTGATATGTGTTGCTGTCTTGTAAGGTGTATACGGTGGAGCACATTATTTGTAAATTTTCATTGTTGTAAATGTTGCAAGTAATTTTCTTTATGATATGCATCCGAAGTTATTTTCCCAGGCTTTTACACAATTTTATCTTTCCTTCTATTCATGCATGACTTAGTTCCATTGTATGTGATCTGTATATGGACTCTATGTTCTTCATTTTTACCAAAAAAGTAACATATATCTATAAAACATTTAGGCTGTACCTGATTTTGCATGTGCTTTCCTTTCCTGTTCCTGCTCTCTCTCTCTCTCTACACACACACACACACACACATTCTGCTATTTTGTTATGATTATTTCCACTTGACACTGATATGATTCCTATACTTGTAATGTACTCTGCAGCATTTATCCTAGTATCCTGAAGTGAATAAGGCAATTATTAGCTTTCAAATAAGTGCATACCTCCATGACATTATCTTTGGCATCAGAAATGAATGAAACATCACACCCAAGTCCAGCAACATGAGACATGCATGTGAAACTGTGTTTTAGATGTATTTTGCATGTTTATTGCCACTTGACCCACTTGACACTGATATGATTCCTATACTTGTAATGTACTCTGCAGCATTTATCCTAGTATCCTGAAGTGAATAAGGCAATTATTAGCTTTCAAATAAGTGCATACCTCCATGACATTATCTTTGGCATCAGAAATGAATGAAACATCACACCCAAGTCCAGCAACATGAGACATGCATGTGAAACTGTGTTTTAGATGTATTTTGCATGTTTATTGCCACTTGACCCACTTGACACTGATATGATTCCTATACTTGTAATGTACTCTGCAGCATTTATCCTAGTATCCTGAAGTGAATAAGGCAATTATTAGCTTTCAAATAAGTGCATACCTCCATGACATTATCTTTGGCATCAGAAATGAATGAAACATCACACCCAAGTCCAGCAACATGAGACATGCATGTGAAACTGTGTTTTAGATGTATTTTGCATGTTTATTGCCACTTGACCCACTTGACACTGATATGATTCCTATACTTGTAATGTACTCTGCAGCATTTATCCTAGTATCCTGAAGTGAATAAGGCAATTATTAGTAAAACATCACACCCAAGTCCAGCAACATGAGACATGCATGTGAAACTGTGTTTTAGATGTATTTTGCATGTTTATTGCCACTTGACCCACTTGACACTGATATGATTCCTATACTTGTAATGTACTCTGCAGCATTTATCCTAGTATCCTGAAGTGAATAAGGCAATTATTAGCTTTCAAATAAGTGCATACCTCCATGACATTATCTTTGGCATCAGAAATGAATGAAACATCACACCCAAGTCCAGCAACATGTGACATGCATGTGAAACTGTGTTTTAGATGTATTTTGCATGTTACTTCTAATTCTTATATCCGACGAGTTCATGGGACTTGTTAGGCCTGAGGCCAGAAATATGTAGATGCAGTTTAAGTTTGAGAGCGGTCTGGCTCATTTTGACTGATAGAAAGTTTGATGGTAAATCTTCTCAAGAAACACATACTATCTGGTTGATGGCTGGTTGTCCTTGAGCCCCCAGCATTTCAAACTGACTGCAAATGGACTGGAGTGTTGTATGATTTTTGTCCCCTCTCCCCATATCAACTGTGTTGTGGATTAAGACTTTTTATTAACCAAGCAACCAAGTCCTTCCATAGGAACAAGACAGTTCATACCATTGAAACTGATAACATATGGAACTGTTGATTCCTACCAAAGATCTGAGGATTGGCTCAAATGGTCGGTCTCTTGGATCATGAAGGGAGCATTTAGATTGTGTTTTAGATATTGTTAGGCAAAGATCAGAATTGATTGAGTTGCCAAATTGAGGAAGCATTGATCAACAGTATTCAGACCAGAGCATGAATTGATAATTAAATTTATATTTATTATTGTTTTACTTGTTTCTTCCAATTTTAGTTACTATTTAGAAATGAAATTGGTTTTGGGAATTTTAGAGTTAAGCTAGTTGTCTAATAGGTAGACTTTAGATTGCTGTTTGTTTACATTAATTGGGAATTGTATCTGGAAAGAAAAATATGTCCAACTAGTTTCTTTTTAGGATCTGGATCTATTGAGCTGTTTTTTTATTTCCTTCATTTATAAAGAGCTCTGATGCCTTGAAAGGAGCTCCACTGATACTGTTGGAAAAGAAAGAGATGGTTATTTCTTCTTTATTTCCTTATTAAGAGCCCTAATAAAGTTAAGAATCTGAGATAGACAATTATTGAAAGGGTTCATCTGGCCAGAAAATAGAGGGGCTTTGTAAATTTGATCCTGGTGGAAGAAAGTTGTGCGTTGCCCATCTCCAATTTTCTTGGTTGTTTCTTATCCCTTTCTCTACTCTTCTATTTTCTCTGTATTCATGATGAGATTTCTTTTGATTACCATTGAAATTATATATATGATTCAGATCTTACAAATCTAATCTGGATGATACATATTAGTTTGAACTCCAGCAATGAGGTTACATCAGTAACTCAAGCTTATTGCCCAGTGGAGACAAGAAAGGAAAATACAATTAATGGTTAATTTGGTTAAATATTGAAAATAGAAAAATCTTAGGTCTTTTATGCATCAGGATAGCAGAGAGTCGGATCTTTGATAAATGCAGTCATTGGCAATGAACTAAATAATACTTGCTGATGCCTTATTTTCTATATCTAGGTTATTTGAACTTTATGTTACTTTTGAATGCACCTCTTTCCAGAAGCTACCAAATAGCTGCAACTTTATGCTTAAATTTGTGCAATTGCTAAATAGGATCTTTTTGAGCGACTGGAGAAAGAGATGGACACTCTGAGTTACATGAATCTTTCTCAAGGCCTGTCCAGTGATGTTCGATCAACTAGTGTCGTCAAAGTTGGAGTAAGTGCTGGACAGAACACTGAACAAAAAGAGATAGGTGATGATCTAGGCAGCAAACATAATGCTCCAGAAAAGGGAGGAAAAAAGAAAAAAGGAAAACACACAGGATCTGCAAAAACAGGAGGTTCTGAAGACAATCTTGAAAACCAGGAGAACCTCCCTAGTAAATTTAAGAAAAATCAGCGAAAAAACAAGAATGCAGGGTCTTTAGATGCTTTTGATGCTAAATCCATTGCTAAAAAAAGTTCAGGTAAATCAAAAGATGATAGTCTGGATGTTCCATCTGAGGATTGGATAAAGCAGAAGATTTTATTACTTGCCCCAGAGCTGGAAGAATTAGGAGGTGTGTTACATAAATCAACTTGGTATTACTGCATGCCTAATATAAATGATTGGTTGCTTGAAATCTATTTTGACTGGTTTAATCAGGTCCTGAAGATCCACATGCGTTGCTTGGACATATGTCCTCCCATTTAAGGCCGATGCTGGTTAACTCATGGATGAAAAGAAGGGACACAGTTCTGTTAGAGAATGCTGAGAAGAGGAGGAAGCTGCTTGACAATCTGCAGAAGCAGCTAGATGAGGTTTGCTTCTTGCTTCCCTAGTCTATGTCGCTTAAGCTGCTCAATTTCATTTTCTAAATATATCCAATCTTTCTGGAACTACTGCATTAAATTAACAGCATACTCAGAGCATGCCATTACCTGGTTTTGTAAGTTGTGTCAATTCTTTTATGGCAGTTGATCACTTTGCATCATATATGGTTTTCAGGTTTTCTTAGACCTGCAGCTTTATGAAAAAGCATTAGATCTTTTTGAGGATGACCCTCCATTATCAGTAAGTTCTGTGGTGAACTTGTTGTTTCTTGTTTACCTCTTTGTTTGGCATGGTTAAACTATTCCATCATATTTTGTGTCCCAGGTAATCTTACACAAGCATTTGCTCAGGACTATGGCCACTCCCTTGGTTGACAAAATTCTAACTACTCTGGTAAAGTTATCATCTTGTAGCAGCAATTCTGTACATGTTATCATGCAAGAAAATCTTAGAGAAGAGTACAATTTGAATTTTTTTATTGCTAAAGAATACTGTTTTAACATGGAACCGTAAAGTCTCTATTGTCTCATTCTTTTGTATGATATGTCAAATTTGAAAATATTGCTGTAGTATTTTTCATGCACACATGCTATAAACCCTATACGAGAGTAGGCTACAACAGTGAAATTAACGAGTGCTCGCCTAGGTTTGCTAGGCAGGTGTCTTCACTTGGGTGTGGGCCAAGCACACACCTGGGCCTAGGCACCTACTTGCTTGATCCAATCAGGTAGGATCAAGTTCACTAGATCTTGTTCGATCGAAACAGATCAACAAATCTTCACATACAAACCCCCTAGCGCACGACGAGGTGACTCGTGGAAACCTAATCGGCGAACGACAACTCTTCCTCTACATCGAACGAAGGCGGTGACAATAGCATCTTCCTCTCGATCGACAAATGACGATGACATCAATTAGACATAATAGTTCTAATTCATTTAATTAGACATTACTTTGTTTTAAGGAATTATGTGTGAATTTTTTTTTATTTAATTAGTTTAAAATTTGAGATGATGCATTTAAATTATTTAATTCATGAAAAATGAATTTGAGTTTAATTATATTTTAAAAAGATTGAAATTTAATTTAATAAGAGGGATCAAACAAGGCTTTGACTTGAGTTAAGTTGATCAGTTATACCAGCTCATATGGCTAGGTATGGTCCAACTAATGTGGTCAGACACAAACCAACCAATGTAGTTAGGTATGGTCCAACCCAATTGCTAGGCATGACTTATCCTATGTGGCTAGGCATATTTCAACCCATGTGGCTAAGTATTGTCCAGTCCATGTGATTAGGCACGACTTAGCCCATGTGGCCAGGTATGGTCTAGCCCATATGACCAGGCATAATTGAGTTTATGTAGTCAGTATGGTCCAGTCCATGTGGTCAGGTATTGTCCACTCCACGTTGTTAGGTGCAACCCAACCCATGTTGCTAGGTACAGCCCAGCCCGTGAGCCAAACGTGACCTTGTTTAGTGATAAGGCTCGGCATAGCCCACGAGGCAGGCTCGCCAAGCTACACGATTGAGGCTAGGCATGATGTCGCCCCCCTGTCCAGTCAAGCATAGCCTACTACTTGGCATAGGTAGTGCGACACACGACCTATCCTTGGCTCAAGTAGGTTGGTCCAGTTTAGGCTAGCATTGTGTAGCCCACCCAATTCTCTCTTCCCATATTGATTTGAGCCCATTAATTTATTGAACTGGAGCTATTTGACCGATCCAAGTCAGTTCAAAGTGATTTCGGACCAATTTGATTGATGCAAGCCCATATGACCTATTTGGAACCAGTCAAATCCAAATTAGACCTGTCTAGGGTGGTTCCAAACTAGTTCGATAAGGATTTGAGGTTGGTTCAGTTAGTTTTAGTTGAATTTAGTTTAGTTCAAGTTAATTGGGCTATTCCAATTAGAGTTCAGGTTAATTGAGAGCTATTAAGAGATTAATGTCTCATGTATTTATGATTTGATGAATTTAAAAATTTTATTCAATATTATGATTTAGAAATGTTTAGTGGTTCTCAATTATTTTTGAGATTAAGTTGATGATATTAATATGATTATTACCATGTGATATATGTGATTATGCTGAGTAGTCCATATTGAAAGCGCACCATGTGAAAGGAGCTATGGGCTCATCATAGTGTGGAACCACCAATGGACATAATCTAGGGTTATACACAATGCATGGTTTCATGATATTTTATTATATTACTTCTTTAAATGCATGCATACATGAATGAATAAATATAAATGAATGATCATAAATGATTATGTATCCCTGTCGAGGATAGGTAGGCGATGCCCTTTAGGGGTTAGCGAGTCGTTAAATGTAATGACTATATAGTTCCTCTATCCACTGTCGGAAGGAACAAGTCCCCATTTGGGCGGGTGAGAGATATCACTCTATTTGTTGTTGAAAGTGTGATATGAGTTTCCTCTATTTGCTATTAGGAAGAATCCATCTTGCAGAGTTTGCCTCTCCATCTATTGTTGACAGAGTGCATCATCAGGTGTGATGTATGTATCTGTTGCTTAACTGTTATGTATGTCATCGAGATGTGTTGTATGAGATTGGTGCATGATTTTGTTTACTGCACAAGAAGTATTATTGTTTATCTGATACATGAGTTTCATAATGAATTGATATATTGTCATTGAATCGTTAATATTTGAATATGTTTTATGAGTATTGAGTGTAATTTTTATGATTTTTTGGAGATTCCTACTAGCATGTATGGTTGCTGGAATGTTTTTGTTTCATATTTGTTATGAGATTAACCTACTAATTTGTAGTAGAATTGAGGCTTGGGTAGAAGAGATTTTTCACCACTTGTGGTCCTACCAAGAAGTTGCAGTCCTTTTTCAGTTAAAAATATTTAGTATTGTAATGACAGGAATTTTGAATTGAAAATAAAAATATGTTTTGTAAATTATGGATTTTTCAAAGATGATTTATTTTTAATAAATCTGGGGTGTGACAGTGTTGCTGAAGCTGAAACATACTATCATCAAGCAGATCAAGTTTGTTCATTACAATTTTGTTCTCAGCTGGTCAACCTCATTGAAGAAGATGAATCATAAGAGGATCTCAGATTTGGATGATCTGGCATCAACTGATATCTCCTTGATTAGTATTTACAACTTAGATTTGTGATGCAGAATCAAATAGTCAAGGTGCTGTGCACCATTAATTTCAGACTGCAAATGTCAACTGGATTGCTGTTACCACAGAAATAGGAGCTGAAATTATGTCAATGTCAAAACAATGAGAGAACAGTATATAAATCTTTTAGCAATATTTAAGTCAGTACAACTTTACAAAGTTATCCATGTCAATCAGCACATGTTGATGTTGGCCAAAATCTAACATTATGATAATCCTTATATTATTGGCATGTACCTACTAGAAGGGTATTAGTACACCTCTATGCCACAGTGTGATAATCCTCATATTTATTATGGAGAAGTGATCTCTGGCTGCTCACTGGCTTTTCTAGAGAGCTTTGCGCTGTTAAGTATAACTGTACATCTGGTTTTGAAATTTGCATATCTTCTCTCTTTGTTTACATTTTGCTGCTCCTTAAGAAGTAATCAAGATATTTTGCTAGAAGCCTATGATGTTGCTTATTTAATCAATATTGTATTAATATATTATAAGTTTCATACATGTTAAGTTTGTTATTTGTTCTAAATAACAGATTGATACATATTTTCATGACAGCTTAAAATATTTTTTCAAGTACTGAAAACATCAAAATGACAGGGTTGCTGATGCATGGGTGTTTTAATTTTTTTTCCTAGGATATGGAGAACAAGCTGAAGAATGGAATTGAAATTAATGACAGTGAGAATGTGGAATCTACATCGTTTACTTTTGTAGATCGTGTTTCTCTGGTATGAGATAACCCTTCTATAACAATTTCAGTAGTTTGCTTATTTCAGCATTCTAGATTATTATATTCCATAGTTGTTCATAAAGTTGGTTTGATTCTGTGACATAGTCAGAGTAATTGTTTGGCACCTTCAACCCCCTATTTAAATATATTTTCTTTATGCAGGCAAAGGGACTACCTAATTCTCTTTCAGTTAAGGCTCAAGCAGTAGCAGAAGCGCTTGAGGGGAAGGTTAGTATTCTTTTTTATTCATATATCTTTTAGGATTGTCAATTTATGGGCTCAAAACTTCTGGTCATATCATTGTTGTGCTATCTAAATTACAGAATGGATTAGTTAGATTTCTGAAAACTTATGCAATCTTATATCATGATGCCTGAAGAGAGTAAACTGGAAATTCCCCAAGTAAATACTTAGTGAAATGTATACACCATAGCTTTCAATTACGTTTATAATGGAAATTCTGTCTATTGTATTTGCTGATTAGGTCAGCATAACTTTTCTTTTTATTGAAATGATGATTAAGTTAAAAGCCAATAGCACAAATTGAGTTTAACCAATAAATAATTATGTATGGCTGTAAATTATCACAGAAGGATATTATTGTTGCCAAGTAATAAAACAAGTTGACATATTTTTAAAGGTATTCAATTTTTCTGCACGGTTATGTCCTTCCATCATCAATTCGGAAACCCTATGGTTGGTGTTATTCGGAATTGAGTGAGCAACTGTTTCGAATATGAAATTGCCCTTGGCTTGTAGTTGGTCTCTCAACTCATGATTTTAGCTCAATCGATACGATCACTGTTGAGCTACCTCTGACGTTAAAGTTTCAATGTCCTCTTTAAAGCTTCATCTTTGCTTCTGATCACCTTGGTATCAGATCTAGTTACATCATGATCATAACAGTTCCAGATATATTTACTGATATTTATTTATTCTTTACTCTGGCAGCGGTTAGATACATTTATGAATGCATTAAGAGATGTGGTGGAAGAAAGGTACTAATTATTTCACTCATTATTGAGTTTTTGAACTTCCATACCCTTTTGGTGATTAAATATTTATTTTGCAGTGGCCTACTAGTAAAGAAGCTCGATAAAAAATTGGAAAGGACAATGTTGCACTCCCATCGCAAGGTTCATTCTAAAATTCTGCTACTTATCAAATTCTAGTACATTGACATCTTGTCCCTTGTGATCTTGCAAGTTGCAACAATACTTGCTATTTTTAATTTAGTGACTTTTAGGAAATATTTGATTGCACAGAATTAGTTGATCATGACTACTATGCTCAAAGGTCCTTGTGTGACTGGCATTTCTTATTCGAGTTGAGATGACTCGACTATGGCATTTGTTATTCTAAAATCCTAGCTGGCAGTTTTATCAAAATTTATGTTTGTGTTTTGTTAGAACCTTTGCTTAGTTTTATGTTGTTCATTTAAAATCCAGAATAAGTGAACCATTTTATGTGGATAAGCTAGAAACATATATGAGCAACAACAAGCTGTAATGTCCTGACTATCAACAGAGAAACATGTACGAGCATGCTCTTATAAACAAATCTGTATGTGAGGGCTGCATTCTTCTCAAACTTAGTAGCAACTATGGTGTATTTGTTGGATTTTCCACTTGATGATAGGTATTGCTGGCCCTTTGCTCATCTTCCAAAAAAATTTGTGCTCCCTTGCCATGTGTTCAATGAGATGATAAATTGATACTGCTTATACCATTGTATTGGTATGCTGTCATTGTGTGCACGTATAGCCACTTGACCTTCATGCAGGATGAATCTTGTTTCAGTCAACAGTATTATACATCTGGTTGCTTGATTTTGAGGGTCTATAATTACAACTAGAAACAGAGACTACAAATGCCATGTTTCCTTTGAGATTCATCTGTTGCCATGTATTCTAAACAAAATATGTGGTTTATGATACTTCTGATCTTGGGAAGGTCAATTTCAGGATTTGACATCACAAGTCTCTTCAGAAAGTGATCCAGTTAAACTTTTGCCTAAGGTTGTTGCTCTACTATATATGCAGGTGCGGGGACTATCAATTTTTTCTTTTTTTCCATACGACATGATTGTGATACATAAATCCATATGGAATTTTGTTAGGTCTATAACAAAGCTCTTCAAGCACCTGGAAGAGCCATATCTTCTCTTATATCTCAGTTGAAGGTAAAATATTGTACTGTATGCAATTTCATTTATTTTCTTACAAGACATACTTTTAACCTTCTTTGGGATTTGGTCTAAAATTTAAGCCTTCCAAAGATATAGTGCATTACTCAGTCAAGTAGCTGCTACCCAAAAACCCTAAGGATTGCCTCGGGGAACATAGAAAATCCTTATGGATAGAAAGACCCTACATGCATGCATTCTTTTATAGCTCTTCCTGTAAAAAGATGCTCAATTTAGGCTTGTTTGCTTCAATCTCAGGGCTAGTGTCTCCTAAGAACCTTGAGGTTTCTTGCTGAGGCTTTGGTAGTACTTGATTAGAGGTGCATGTCCTCATCCTAAAGTTGATATGTCATGCCATTAGCGACAGAACTTTCCCTGCTAATGCAGGTGACTGTTGGGGGGAAAAAGGAAAAAATAAAAATGAAGAGAGAAGCAGGAAAGGGGATTGAGATTGGCATATTTCATTTCTTGTTCATCCTGTTGTTGTGCCTTGAGCCCAAGGAAAAGTTATTTTTGGCTGTTCAAGAATTAGATAATAGTGAAAATTTGAAAGGCATTTAAGCCCAAAGTCCAAGTCAATAATTGAACAGATCCAATGCAGATAATAAGTGTACAAATTACCAGGTCTGTTCGGGGATGCTGTACATGCGACACTGCACTCGCAGTATACCATGTGAAAACTTGAACAATATGTTGAGAAGTCAAATATATGGTGACTTGAGGAACTATCTTCAAAAGCTACAAGGCTTGATCAAAATGAAAGCTAGCCTGATTGATTCAACAATTTTGGTTGTTTTTCAAATTTTGAATTTTAAGATGATATACACGACAAAGGAAAAAGTGATGCATCAAACATAATTTTACTTTGTAGGCACACACGCACATACATATAAAGTGCGAGTCATATTGTGATTTATGTTATATATTCTGCAGATGGAAAGTTTTTTAGATATATAAATAACCTCTTAAAATGTGACAGGACAAGTTACCAGATTCAACATACAAGACCTTAATGGACTATCATAGTGCAACGGTTACTCTCTTAGCACTACAAGCGGCTGCGGTTGGTGATGTGAGTTTATGAACTGAACTTATTTAATCTGTTAAGACTTCCAAACCTAACTCATTGTCATT
Source organism: Musa balbisiana (assembly GCA_004837865.1). NCBI lineage: Eukaryota > Viridiplantae > Streptophyta > Magnoliopsida > Zingiberales > Musaceae > Musa > Musa balbisiana. Next base: position 8,080,490 of record CM017192.1, on the reverse strand, counting down.
GTATAATTTCTATATGCATCCATGCTGGCAGCTATCTATATCTGATGCATGTATGGCATAACATACAGGGGACCTAACACCATCCTAATTAACCACTTATTTTGTTGTAGCAGGCACCATGGTCATTTATTTCTCATTATCCACCTCACTGAAGTAATAGTACTAGTTTGTTCCAACACATTTCAGGATGCATTTTCTGCTGAACTTATTATATAATATTCACTTATTCTATCAACATTACACAATAAATGACACTCTTCTTATCCTTTTATATAACTGACGATCATATTACTCAAAATTTTGGTGTATTCAATCTGTTACAACTTTATGATGCATCTAGCGAAAGAAAATATTGCTGTTAAAGATCTGCTATAAATTAAAGAAAAAAAATCTAGTCGAGTTTTCAACAATCATATATTCATCATCTGCATTTTCTGTTGTGTAGGAATATGGCTGCTCAGCAGACAGGATCTTAAGCCAACAGGAGTTGCTGGAAAGTAAGATGCCCGAACTAAAAGCATTGGTATTGGGTACCACAAACCCGACTTCATGAGTGAAGAGACTGCCTACGAGTATACAAGAAGAGAAACTATGTTTTAACACAATTCTGGAGGCTGTAGGGCAAAATGTTAGATCTGAACAGTTCATCTGACATCCCACCAGATTCATCACTGTCCATGTAGAATGCTAGTACTTTGTGGCAACATGTCTGTCTAAGGTTTATTTCAAAGGCATATTGCTACAGATTTTGTTTTATTTCTATATAATTATCGATTCACAAAACTAGCCTGAAGCCTTTTCCAGAGTTCAAAGTTTTTAGTTTTTCAGAGAAGTTGAATTGGAGTGATGCTATTAGTAAACCACAGAGTTCTTCACACATAAAGCTGCTTTACTGGAGCTTCATTCTGGAGTGGTAAGGAGAAGACATGGCTGGTCTTTCTGCGTTGCATCATCATTAAACTCAATAGCAAAGCTCTAAGTAGCAATTCCAAAAGATTGAAGCAAGCAGTACTCGCTATTTGATTGATGCTGATGTGAGGGAAGCTTCTTCTTGTCTAGATTTAGTGATTCTAAGTTGAAATCAAAACATTACTCTTCAAAATTTTCCTTCCTATCTCATTGTAAACCTATCTTTAATCTTGCTTAATGACTAATTAATACAATGACCAATTAGATTAAATTAATCATGTTTCCAAATTAAACGGATGATTTGTACATTGAAGAGTTTGAGTGGATGAAAAAGTGTTTGAAGTTTGCCAACATACGTATTAATTGTTTTACTACGACAAACAATTTTGGCGATTATATTTGTATTTGACTAAAATCATAGAAAAGATAAATTTAATGTTTGGTATTCCTATTCATATATCCAAAATTTTTGAGATTTTGACCTAAAACATGCAAAAGATTTCACACAGAGTTCAAATATTGTTAACTTTGTAATCGGTAATCTACAACGATAATGTTCGGTTTCAGCCTCGTAATTGAGTGTTACTATTTGTTAGGTCAGTGACAACATCTTTGATCATCAATCTGAAAACAAAAAACAAAAAGACATTCTTATGTATATAAATATATGTGATGTTGTGTGGAGGTAAAGGCGAGCTCGAGGAGAAGATGGTGATGGTTCATGTGAAGGCCGCGGCGGCGGAATCGGAGGAGCAGCAGTTCCTCTACGAGTGTCGTTCCACTTCGAGCATCGACGAGATGACCGACGTCATCCTTGGCATCCACGCCCTGCAGTCTCACATCCAATCCCTCGCCCTTCTCATTAGGCAGCGCCTGCTCGCGGACCCTCCTTTAGCAGGTAATCCCACAGCTCGCTTCTGCCGGCTTCTACTCTATTTTTCTGTCCTTTGTGACATTTCGGTGGCATCAATTGCTTGCCCTGTTTGTCAACATAGGTAAGCAGCAGAAAGTAGTAGTTTTGACCATAATCTTGAAATTTTGTATAGGTTTTATCTTCCGCAGCAAGGGAAAGCAAAAAAAAATGGGATTTTTTTTATCACAATTGTTGAAATTTTGCGGTGGTTTTTTCTTCAACAACATAAGAAAGCAAAAGTGAAAAAAAAAGGAGACAAAAAGGAAAAAAAAAACATAAGAAAGCAAAAGAAATATTTTTTACCACAATTTTTTGTCATCTTCCGGAGGTTTAGGCATTAGAGGTTGAAAAGAAAAGCCATAATTTTTGCTCGTCCTTGTTTCAGAAAGTTATCCGGATGTAGCACTTGCTCTGAAGAGATCCTTATCAGAAGCTGAGACTTACGTGTCAAAGGTTACACACAAATCCCTATTTTTTTTTGCAATTTCTTCGAAAATATAACAAAAGCTGCTCCTAAATTTTCTGTTTTCTATGAAGAAAATGGTTGAAAGGCATCTACCCTATTTCCATGTACAATTAGTAAACCAGAAACAAATGAGGAGCTTCTGAATTTTGTTTCAGGAGCAAGTGGCGCACAAAAAATTCTTGTCACCTCATGCTCTTAGAGCTCATATTAAGAGCTTGGAAAAGGAAGTCAAGGTTGCTCAATCAAAGGGTTTTCTGGACTTTGATCTGCCGCAACTTCTTTCTGGTATCATTACTGTTTGTATTATCTAGATGGCAGTTTGATTATTGAACATATTTTTGTTAGTGGTTTCTACGAAAGAATAAAGTAATTTTGTTTATAATTGTTTGACATATTGTTGCTCTTGGGATCTGTGGCAGATTCGGTGGCGATTGTATTGGTTATTAAGTCATCAGTTGCCTCCTATCGTGATTGTAGCTTTGTATCAGTAGATTCATTTTGGGCCTCTGTCATAACATAATGCAACTCTATTTTCTTGAAAACAGACAGGTTAAATACGATTAATTAGCTTTAGTTTTTCTTTGTGGAGCTTCCCACTTTTTCACTTTCTCCTCGCATATGTAGGAGTTTTGCTTACTTCTCTCTTGGTGGTTTTGCAGTGACTAACTTTGAAAGAGAATCAGATTTTAGAAAAGCCACTAGATGTCTGTCATGTCTGTCAACCTGGTCACTTCCCACTCCCTCAGATCTAGCAAACCTTCTTCTGTTCTTTAATTATAAATTTTGTCTGTTTCAGTGAATTCAGTTGAAAAAAATCGAAAGAGTGAGTGAGAAAGGTTCATCGATAATCATGATAATAAAAACTTGATAAAAATTCAAACGTGGTTTGATAATTAATGTATGTATGTATGTATGTTGTTTGTTGATTATAGGGAAAAACTTAGTTAACATTAAAAGTAATTAGGCAAAAAATAATTAGTTTTCCTATATAGAGTTACCATTCTATATCTCAGGAATATAGAATTATCGAATGAGTCATACCAATGTGCATGATATATACTCTTGGTTCAGTGCTGAAGATATTTATAAAACTCCGTATGACACATTGGTATAGTTGAAAAGTCTGAAGCAAATTCCAAGGTACTAGTTAAACAATTAAGAAGTCTACCCTTGAATTTTTTGCCAACATGATCACCTGTCACATGTAATGCTTGAGAGTGGGAATTTTTTATAGTTGCCTGGTTTCACAGCCATGAGTAAATTGATCGACTCGGAGGCATCAGACGTAAGACTCCAAGACCGATATTTCTGACCTTCGATTAATCAATTCCTACACAAGCTGGTTGTCAGTTTCAGGCAGAACTACAGAAAATTAAATTTGAAGTTGCTAAAAACTTTGAAATTTGCAAAGCTAACTGAAACTCTGAATCGGCGCTTTGAAATCGGCGGAAACCAATTCATTTTCATCGAAGATGACTGGTCCCAGCTCAAACTTGAAGCATATATTAAACTTGTGACTGTATCTTTATTATTAATCCAGTTTTTTCTAATTGGTGGTGCATTTAGGTTTTCATGCTTTTCGTCTAATGTGTTGATTCATGTAAATGCGATCAGATTTTTTATTATGCGCTGACTATTGATTATTGCAACTAGATTGTGAGCTTCATCATGGGATGCAACTTTGGTGGGCTGGGAAAGAACTTGTTAGAGGAAAAAAACTATGTGACTACATTGGTGAAAATGAGAAAACAAAGGTAATCTAGTACTTTTACTGCATTACCAAGTTCTCCATTTCAGGAGAAGTCCCTTACATGACTGACTTCTTTATCCTATCCATTGCAGATTGTGATCATATTGAAGCCATCTTGTTCGAGCGCTTAAGCTTTTCTTCGAGACACTCTCTCTACTCCAAATTGTTGTTTGTCTTTATGGGTTTCACTGTTCTCTTTTTACTACCATGTAAGCCTTTACGGTCATGGAATTTTTCATGCGAAATTCCCTTAATGGTATCCTTAAAATCCAAATAAAAAGATGCTAAGCAAGTCATTCTTTTTTCAATAAAAGATAAGCTCAAATTTTAAAATAACTATTTTTATTTTTTACGAAAAATAAGTTATTAATAAGTACAGATGTCGAAACACATAATTTTATCATTTATTTATAAGTCTACTTATGGGTTTATTAAATAATTGAATGACAACTCTATAGATATGCTACATATTTGTGAATTGGAAAAGGAGTCTTTGTTCATAAGCCTATACTATAAAAAAAACTTATTCATGAGGCCTCAAATGAGATTGTTTATAAGCTTATTAATGAGTTCTTTTACGCGTATAAACAAGTTGAGTTTACTCATTTTAGGACTTGGTTAATTAAAGTTCGAGATTTCGAGTTAAACTCAAACTTGATCCATTAACTTTAGGTAAACTAATATGAACGAGCCTTCAACAAATCGAACTTATGAGACCAAATGACCCAGAAAAAGCTCAAAGCGGATGGCATGCACGTTGAGAAACGATTGCCTTAATAATTATAGCGATTAATGTATTATATGTATACTTCAAAATATGTTCCTTATATGTATTATATGTATTATGGCGCACGTGTGTCGACCCGATTCAACGCATCAGATCCGGATCCGATACCCATTAAAAGCCCGAAGAAATACTCGAGCCGTTTATATTTAATCCGCGTCTTCTACCTCCGTCTTGATTGGATGCAGAAGTGGGGTCCTCAGAAACAGCTGTGTCGCTGTTTTCACTGCCGTGTTTGGAGGTACCATTACGGGACCACGGGCGAGAGGCGATGGGCCTCCGGACGAGGAGGAGCAGCGGCGGGCGGCGTCTTGGAGTGACACCACCGCCACCGGCGCTTGCGTGGACGCTGGCCACATTCTCAGGGCCCGTTCCACACCTCTGTCTCTCTCTCTCTCTCTCTCACACACACACACACACACAAAGCAGGTATTGATACCAATAGGAGGATGAGACGTGTCGAGCACAACCATCCGCCTTTTGCTGACTTCTCTCGCCCTTTTCCGCCACCTCCTTCCCTCCTATCAGCTAGGACAGCGTGGTTGTGCCAAGACGCGATGCCATCCACCCTATGTTTCGGAGTTCCAGCCCGTGTTCTGCACCCTCCCTTCCCTCTTTAGCCAGAGATAAAGCTAACAACGCAACTCGTCCTTACGCCCTCCACAACCACCTCTTCCTCTTCTTCTCCTCCTCGCCCTCTTCTTCTCCGGCTCGCCTTCTTCTTCTTTTTGCCTGTTCTCTCATCAAGTTCGAATCTTTCTGAGAGAAAGGCAAAGAGAAGTAGGGGAGAGATGCTGCAGAGGGCTGAGAGCAACCGGTACTCGTGGTGGTGGGCGAGCCACATAAAGACGAAGCAGTCGAAATGGCTCGACAGCAACCTCCGAGGTCAGTCTTTCTTCTTTTGTTTTTCGTCATCATCCTTTTCGACGAATTGCCACTATGCTTTCTTTTTTTTTCCTCTGCATGAATCATGTCGACTTATTCTTCCCAAACACAATGCAACGACATACATATGAACTCATAGTCGCGGAATTCAAAGACAAAAAAAGAAACAATCTGATACGTTCAGAGCTGTGAGCAATCATTTACGAGGCAATTAGTCGAGATTCTGACAGAGTTCCAAGGGGGAATCAGGATTAGGGTTAGATTGCTCCCGCCCCAGAAATATAGGTCTTGATAATGAACAGTTGCAAATTGTTCACTATTAGTCTAGGTTGCTCCCTCCCCAGAAACATGGCATATGTTCCCAGTGGAACATATGACAGAAGTTCTCAAGCAATTTTCCTTGAACAAATTCTAGATAATGAACAATTGCAAATGTGTATATAATTATAGTGTTCTAGGGTCCTGGATTTGTTCCTTTTTTTCTCTCTTTGAAAGCCCTTTAGATTCAAAAGAAAGTATGATTTCCTTTCAGTTGAAGTTTGTTTTCTCGTTGGGAGTTTAGGTACACATTCTGAGTCGAAGAACAGATTATTGTCAAAACTAGAAATTCAAGTTACTTAGAACAGATATATGATGGAACAATTGACTGCTTCAAGGCTGGTTGATCTAAGACATGCACAAGTTGTTCTCCACCAAGCTACCTATTGAATCTCAGAATAGAATTGCTTATTTAGATTATCAAACCCTTGTTGTTCATACCTAAGCTAAACTAGAAAATCAGTTTCTGTTGAAGACAGCCCATATAGCCAAAACACCGTAGTTATATTTTAGCATTCTAACTGCTATTACCTGAGGTTGCTCATATGTTTCCTGAAATTAGATTGGAAGGAGTTGCAATTTTGTACGTCCATAATTTAAGAGTTAAGACGTGTGGAATGTAGAACTCCTATGAACATGGCCTCTTGACCTTGGTTAAATTGGTATATGACTATATGGATTATTTGCCTCGACTCATGCTTCTTTGCTAATGGAAAAAAAAAAAAGGTGTGATCCATCATTGTGCTTCCTGTTTTTCTTACAAATAGGATTAACTTTAATTACAGAAATGGAGGATACGGTGAAACAAATGCTTAAGCTTGTCGAAACGGATGCCGATTCCTTTGCTAAAAGAGCAGAGTTGTACTTCAAAAGGAGACCAGAGTTGATAACCCATGTGGAAGATGCTTACAGAGCATACAGAGCATTGGCTGAAAGATATGACCGTATATCTGGAGAATTACACAAGGCCAACCACACCATAGCAACTGCTTTTCCTGAACAGGTCCAGTATGCGATGCTAGAGGAGGAGGAGGACAAAGCGATCACCCCGATTGATCCAAGTAGAATTAACAAGCGAACAGTGGAAGGATTAATGAAGAAAAGAAGTGAACGTGAGTCCTCCATAAGGAAGACACAGGATAAGAGGCCTACATCTCCAATTGATAAAGAAAAGGCGCAGGAAGAGATAAATAAGCTTCAGAAAGTAATACTTGTTCTTCAGACTGAAAAAGAGTTTATCAGAAGCTCTTATGAGAATGGGATAGCCAAGTATTGGGAGGTTGAGAAGCAAATCATGGATATTCTAGAAGAAATTTGTTGCATGCAAGATGAGTTTGATACAAGTGCGGTCATTGAAGATGAAGAGGTGCATGCCCTAACAACAGCAACAACCCTTAAATCTTGTGTGGAAGCCATTATTAGATTGCAGAAGCAGAGAATGGAATCATTGGGACAAGCAAAACTAGATTCTGAAAGAATTAAGGTCGCAAAAGAAAAGCTGAAGGCTCTCAAAAGTGAGTGTCACCAATCTGAGATGGAAAATGCAAAGATGTCTAGTGAAAGCACAGAGATGAGCTTCCCTGTCGAAAACATGGATGAAGAATTTGATTCTCTAAACAAGGCAAAGGTCCAATTAGAGTCCATTTATGAGAAGGTTAAGGAACATTTTGAAATGAATCCTGAAAGTTCTGCAGTGGAACTGGCAGAAAAGATAAATGAGCTTGTAAATAAAGTTACCACATTGGAACTCACGGTTTCATCCCAGGCTGTACAAATAAATCGATTGACTTCAGAAAGTGACGAACTTGAGAAAAACCTACAGAATCTGGAAGATGAGAGAATGATTCTGATCAATGACCCAAATTTGTTGACTGAAAGGCTAAAGGAAGCTGAAGAGGAGTTAAGCAGAGGTCAGGCAATTAAGAAAATTATCCAGGATGAAGAAATAAATTTCTGTGAAATCTTTGCCGATGCTTGTCACAGCCTCAATGGTATTTCAGAGAAGATGCAACTTCCTAAACCTCTGGAAAATGCTTGTAATGAGGATGCATTCCCCATGGAAGAGGCTGCCACTTGTAGCACTGAACCAGTTGCAGAGCTTGGGGATAACGAGGAAACTGAAATCCATGACATTGAGGAAGATTTGATAGAGGAGATTCATGTAACACAGCAACTTGGTCATTTCCTGCAAGATTTTTTCCAGGCTGAGGCAGATTATCTACTCAAAAGTGATCCAGAAATGATCGAGGACCTAGCAGAGATAGGGGAACTGAAGAATGTCATTGCAATGAAAGATGAAGAAATAAGATTACTGAGACAACAGTTAGCCAATGTAAAAATGAGTTCTAATGGTACTCGGCATTGTCAACAGACCCATGCAGGCACATTTAGCTCTGCGATGGTGAGGGGAGATCCGAAATCTCATAATTTACAGATGCCTGGAGATCTGAATATTGAATGCACTAATGAAGGAGACTTGTCTGTTGAGTTCACTGAATTACAATTTCCTGTTGCAGAAGGCAGTGATGTAGAGTGCATCACTGAGCCAAAGAGCATTTCATCTACTGAAGAAAAGCTTAGGAGGGATATCAACACCTTTATTGATGAAAACTTAGAGTTCTGGCTAAGGTTCAGCACATCATTCCATCACATACAGGAGCTCAAGGTCAAATATGCAGACCTACAAGCTGATATCAGTAAGCTGAAGGTCAACAAAACACAAGAGCACAATGATACTGCCTCTGGTGATTGGACTGGAAAACCTGAATCAGCACCAATCAGAACAAGACTCAGTGAATTGAAGACTGAACTTCAGGTATGGATGGAACATAGTGCACCATTAATAAGGGAGCTCCAAAGTAGGTTCTCATTTCTTCGTGATATGCAAAAGGAGATATCAAGTGTTGTAAACACATATTCAGCCACTGGAGAGGCTCTGTTCACTCCTTGTGAAGCTGCAAGGTTACAAGGTGAGGTGATGAACATGAAGCAGGAGAACAATAAGGCTGCAAGGGAACTGCAGATGGGACTGGATCAAGTCAGGTGGCTTCAAACTGAAATCGAGGAGCAGATGGCCAAGCTAAACGACTACTTTGAAGCATTTGTATTGAAGAACAGCCATGACGATTTCTTGAAACGTTCTCCAAGCAGGTCCGGAGTACCATTGGAGGTCTTCCTTTATGGTTCCAAGCCCAAAAGGCCATCTATATTTGCCCGCATGCATCCAGTGTTCAAAAAAAAGCACAGCAAGCTCAGGTCTGGGCATCGGTGAGCTGATGAAAGGTTCTTGAAACTCTTAAATGACTTCAAATGCTGGCTACTTGCTATTGTATAAGCCTGTGAAATTATTTTAAACAGTTCTAAATAGATCAGCCTATTTCTAGTTGGATCCCAGGTTGGTTGCCTTCAATGAGTTGCAGCTGTATCATGTTCCCTTGGTGTGATAGCTAGCAGCAGCTTTTCTTGGCTTTCTTCCATCTATGGGCCTTGGAGCCAGCTTAAGCTTCCTACTTGGTTAAAGGTGTACTGAGGTCGGGTTTTTAGCCATTGTTAATCTAGATGATGATGATTGCTTGAAAGAGATGACCTCATCTGCATTCTTTCTTTTTCAAACTTCTGGATTTTCTTTCCGTTGTGCATGCAATGGTAGCTGGTCAGAGATTATTTCTTCCTTCCATTTTGTTGCTTGAATTGTGATGGTAGTGTTGACTAATGCGTTTACCAAACGCAATAATAAGACCTCAATGCATATCCATCAGTTTGGTTTAGATGTTTCTTACAAGACAGTGAATCAAGATTGGAAAGAATTAAGATCAGAAGGATGCTGAAAGTTCTTGGTGTGTCATTTGTACGTGACTGCTGCTTTTGGTCACACACTCGCACCTTCAAACTGTGATGGTGTATATATACACATTATCTTTGTAACAAAAAAAAATTTCCGGGAGAAATAAAATACAAAGCAAAATGTTGAGGTGACAAGTATTTTTAAGAATCTGTTCAAATTAGTTGGAAGACAAGATTTCAAGAGCATAAAAAATTCAGTAATAGAAAGAGAGTGATATGAATTAATGTTTGATTATTTTATAAATAATTTATTGTTAAGGCATATCTTGGTTGTCTGATCTACAATATGACTTGGATCCAATTGTGATCTTTTTCATGAGAATGTGGCTAATAGGATTGGGTAGAGTGCCAAATTCATTTGTGTTGGACATGTCCAATAAAACCCCCTTTGATGATTAAGCTATCAAAGAATTAAGTAGCTTAGATAAAATGTTGTGTTGTATCTTTCACAGCAACGTATTGTGTAATTGAATTACAACTAGAAGAATCAGTGGTGTAATTTATCCCATTGTGGCGACAAATATACTAAATCCAAGAATTACATGCTCTCTTCTATTGAGAGTCAACATCCTCATGTTCCTAAAGTATCGACTATATGTTGCAGAGATGTTAGCAGCCCATCAGGTGTTAGTTAATCTACTACATCACTTGTGTATCTGTGTGTGCTTGGTGAAGGGATAGATAGAGAAGAACTACATCATTAATTCAACCTTTAATATCTAATTATCTAATAAGAAGATTTAGCAATTTATTTTTTTATCATCTTAGTAATTGGAGTGAAAAACAAAATAAATAAAACATGACCATTTTTAAGTCAAGATATTTTTCTTGTTATTTGTTCAATATGATATTTATTATCCTCCATTATGTATATTCTTCATTTTCGTAGTATTTTTTTTAAGCTTCATGATAAAAATTAATTTTCGAATAATAAAATTTTAAACAAAAAATATTTTTACAATTACTTTAATGCAAGTTATAACCATCCTTCTCTCTACCATAAATCCGCTACCATCAGTTACCAATCAAGCTTTTAATGTATAAATCAGCAAAAAATGATATATGCGATTCATATACACTATAATTGGAACTATGTGATATTCGGAAATACAAAGATTTGCTAGTCTTTTTTTTCTTCTTTAATTTCAGCCAAGAAAAATGACATTGAATTATCTAATTAGTTGAGTTTAATTCCACTAAGAACGGATTCCATTGCAGTTAATTGTTTTTAGTGGAATTAATTAGTTGAAATTAATTCCACTAAAAATGACATTGACTGATCTATCCTCACTCCGCATAGACCGTCCATCTCCCGATCCAACGGTTAGTCCCAGTACGACATACCATCCCGAAACGTTACGAAAGCCAAGCGAACCGCTCTGTTACGATAGCATATCGTGACGGCCGAAACGCTACGAAAGAGACGCGGGATCGTCTCCGTTTCGGTCTCTGTATCGGGTCGCCGTCCCAAACACACGGCACAACACACTCAGCTCTCCTTTCCCTTCCACGAGCCATCATCATCCGTCGCCTCCCCCCCCCCCCCCCCCCAACCTCTTCTCCTTAGTCTAACCGCCCACCGCCTCTCTCTCTTCTCCTTCTCTTTCTCTCTTTCTTTCTAGGGTTTCCTTTAGTCCCCAGAAAGATTCAACACTTTTCATCCACTTCCCGACGGCGGAGCCCAATCCTCTGGCTCGCCTCCTTGCCTCTCTTCCGGTGCGTTGATCTCTTTTCCCCCTCTCTGTCGGGCGCTCGGACTTTCTCTTCTTTTCTTCTTCTGTCGTACGGTTTTGGTTCGCTTCGCCGGTGTTCGGTTTGGTTTTTCGTTAATTGTTTGGTATTGCCGGTGGGTTAAAGATTGCATTTTGGTAGGGGGAGGCATGGCGATTTTGAAGAATGACTCTAGGGTTTCGAAGATGGGCGTTGATTCGTCGCCCGGGAGTCGCGCCTCGAGCCAGGAGGATGATGAGGAGCCTTGTGCGGGGAGCGGCAAGGCGGTGTCCGATGCTTCGGACTCGTCCGATGTGGACTCCGGCATGGAATCAGATGAGTTCGATCCCGCGGAGCTCGGCGAGCCTGAGACTCAGTTGTGCCAAGTGGGGAACCAGAGCTGTAGCATTCCCCTGGAGCTCTTCGACCTCCCCGACTTGGGCTCCGTCTTGTCGTTGGATACATGGAATGAGTGCCTCTCGGAGGAGGAGCGTTTTGCGCTGGCTGAATACCTCCCGGACATGGACCGGGAGACGTTTGGTTTCACCCTTAAAGAGCTGTTTCTGGAACAAAATTTCCACTTTGGGAACCCACTGGGCAATCTCTTTAATCGGTTGAAAGGTGGTCTCTGCGACCCCAGGATTGTTCTTTACCGTCGGGGCTTGAGTTTCTTGCAGCAGCACGAGCACTACCATTGCCTGTGCAAGTATCAGAATTCTATGGTGAGGAATCTTGTCTTCATTAAGAATGCATTGCGAAACTGCCCGGTATACAGTATCGAAGAAAGGCTTCGGCTTCTAAGTATCCAGAGGGCTCAGAAACCTTTGAGTTATGGGGGGAATGGAGATGTTGATATTGAGACAGATTCAGAGAGTGGGGATTCTGATGATTGGTATTTGAACAAACAGTTTAAGATGGGCCAGCGTTTTGCAAAGCCTTCATTCGATGTCAGGCATCGTGAGACTAGCATGGCATGGGAGCTGGTGAAATTTGGGAAAGAGTACTCAAAAGGTGTTTTGAAGGTTACTACTCCTTCTGTTTCAGCACGTGAAAACCCTGGAGCATTAGGGAAGCATTCTTCTGCCTTGAAGCATGGATTGGACACAAAACCTAGAGTAGTAATGCCACTCTTAGATCTTCTTCAGCAGGATAAATTTGAAGGTTATGATGTGGGAGCTGCCAAAAGGACTAAACATAATATAAGTGATGATCATGGTGATATGGATGAAGGATGTGTGGGTTCACAAGTCAACTGGATTTCAGGACGCCGAAGGGCAGTAGCCAGGAATAGTTTGTTGAGGACAGGAAAGAAACAGGAGCCACAAAACAGATATGATATGGGAATGGCTAGTGATGAAGACCCTGAAGGCTATAGTGGTTCCAGTCATTCTCAAGGCAAAAGCAGGGACAGAGATCAGGTGGTAACTATAGCTTTGTATGGTCGTGAATCTGCTGAATGCACAAGAAATGCGAAATATTCCGAGAGAGATTGGGTGCATCCTACAACAGGTAGAGCTCAAAAACACATGCTAACTAATCCCATGCAGAAAAATGAGCATGGTGAACCCATTTCCTCTGGCCATTCAGTTAAATCTGATGATTGGAATGGCAAAGTTAAGAATTGCAAGGTTGGAAATGATTTTAAAGCTGGTAAAAGTGGAGCTGGTTATGACTTGAAAAATAAGGCGTATAAACCTGTTCTGGGACAGATGGGTGACTCCTTTCTCAGCAAGGATCCTGGAGCTAGATTATTACTGGGAAAATTGAAAAATAATTTTACTCAGTATGAGGGCATGGCTAGGGATTATTCAAAAGGCCTTACTATGATTTCTCAGAGTGAGGAGACAGAATCTGATTCATCAGATCAGGTTGAGGATGATGGATATCTCGATTCTATGGTTAAGAAGTTGGAGCATCAAAATGGTGATGTTGGAGGCCATCATTCTGGGGTTGTTAGATCAATCTATGATTCAAAAAGGCCAAACAAGCTCATGAAAGTAGATAGAAAAAGTTATTCTGACTTACGTGATGTTGGTAGAAGCATACGTACAACGGACATAGAATCATGCTCTGTGAAAGGGAAGAATAGCAGATTGGTAAAAAAAGCCCTTGTACCACGCCCAAGTGAGAAATCGACTTATATAGAGAAGAGGCATAAAAGGATGGCCAATGTGAGTCATTCCCCACAACAATCATTTTACACTCATGATTATGGCAGTGGCATGATGGATGAATACATGGAGAATTTAGATGAAATTTCCAAGTCACAAGGTAACAAGAATATGATCAACAGAGTGGGGAAAACGATGGAAGTCTCTGATGTTCTGACAATTAATCCTACTGAAGAAAGATCAAATATGCCCTTAGAAGGGTGCAACTCTGTTTCAAAGAAACCTAAACGGAAGGTTGACGGTCATTTATCTAATGAGCTGGATATATCCCTCCACCTACTGCCTAGTCAAAAGCAGCAGATTGATGACCTCAATGTTGTCAGGAAGGGTAAAAGGAAAGCAGATGCCGAAACTGATACTTTGACTGAAGTAACTTCTGATATGGTAATATCAGAAAAGGATACAGAAGATGTAGAACCTAAGCCAAAGCTACAAAAAAAGCCCTTTACTCTTATCACTCCTACTATTCACACCGGCTTTTCGTTTTCCATCATACATCTTCTTTCGGCTGTCCGGAAAGCAATGATTACTCCTCATATTGAGGACACTTCACTGACAGCCAATCATCTTGAGGATGGTAGGTCTAAACAGAAAACAGAAGAACACAACAAAATGCATCAAGTAGCCAATGGTTCACACCTTTCTCAATCTCATGAGAATATGGATAAGCATTCTCCAGGCTATGCAGGACAAAACAGTTTGCCTTCTCTCACTGTTCAAGAGATTGTTGATCAAGTTAGATCAAACCCAGGAGATCCATTCATTCTCGAAACACAGGAACCACTTCAGGATTTAATTCGAGGAGTTTTGAAGGTTTTCTCATCTAAGACAGCACCTTTAGGGGCAAAGGGATGGAAGCCCTTAGCATTATATGAAAAATCAAACAAAAGTTGGCTGTGGGCAGGTCCTGTTACTTCTAGTTCATCTGACAATGATAATGCAGAAGAGGAAACTTCTTCAGAAGCATGGGGAATTCCTCATAAGATGCTCGTAAAATTGGTTGATGCTTTTGCTAATTGGCTTAAAAGTGGTCAAGTGACCCTCCAGCAGATTGGAAGCCTCCCTCCACCTCCTCCTCCATTGCTTTCAAACTTGGATGAGAAGGAAAGGTTCAAAGATCTAAGAGCTCAAAAGAGTCTAAACACCATTAGTCCTAGTTCTGATGAAGTAAGAGCATACTTCCGCAGAGAGGAATTCTTAAGGTACTCTGTTCCAGATAGGGCCTTCTCCTACACAGCTGCTGATGGAAAAAAATCTATTGTTGCTCCATTAAGAAGGGGTGGCGGAAAGCCAACATCAAAAGCTCGGGACCATTTCATGCTTAAACCTGATCGACCACCACATGTTACTATTCTTTGTCTTGTTCGAGATGCAGCAGCCAGATTGCCTGGTAGTATTGGAACTAGAGCAGATGTTTGTACCTTATTAAGGGACTCACAATACATTGTTGAAAACATCTCTGATGCACAAGTGAATCAAGTAGTGAGTGGGGCTTTAGATCGGTTGCATTATGAGCGTGATCCTTGTGTACAATTTGATAGTGAAAGAAAATTGTGGGTTTATCTGCACAAGGACAGGGAAGAAGAAGATTTTGAGGATGATGGTACCTCATCCACAAAAAAATGGAAAAGACAAAGGAAAGATTCTATAGACCCATCTGACATTGGAGCAGTTAATGATGTTGACACAGGAGTCTTGGCTATTGGTGGCTCTTCTGTTGGCCTGGATCATGATCATGATCTGATTGTTGAAACTTCATCCACTAGGGTAGGGGAAAAAGTTGAACTTGTTTGTCAAGATATGGGTCCCAATATGGAAAATGTCCAATCTCTTATGGCTTCGACCACTGTTAGCAAGAGCCACAGTAATTGGGAGGATCTGGGGTCAAATCCATTGAGGGAAAAAAGATTGATATGTCAAGAAAACTCTACAGATGAAGATTTTGATGATGAAACATTTAGTCAAGAAAGGCCAATGGGGCTCCAGTATGACCATATTATGAAGAATGGATTATACTAGATCCTAATCAACATGTTTATGTTGCGGTATCTTTTAGGTAAGGCTTGTAGGAACATTAGCAGATTTTAATTGTCAATTTGCCTTAAATCTGCATAGATTTGTTGATTTGTGTTTATATAAATTGTGCTACTTGTTGTAGCTTGGATCTTCTGATTAATGATGTACTGCATTTTGACTTATCTGTCTTAAATCTGCATATTTTAGGAAGATCTACAGTTTGATTTAAAGTGTATTTTCTGGTGGTTTCCTTTCATGCTGAACATTGGTTATCTGTGTATGTTCTGCAAAGCAGTGCTGATTCTGGTGTAGTATATTTACGATTTGCTCTCTTTTTTTTTGTCTTATTTATCTTTCATGTCTCTTGATTTGACACTGAAGCTTGGTCATTGTCTATAGTAATTGTTAAATTCTTTGAGTTTGATGAATAAGTAATTAATTATGGGATCTGCAAATTTTTGACGTTTTCCTTGTGATTATGAATAAAGTATGCATAATTTTTAGGCATATCTTGAATTTTTCTTGAATCTTGAGCAAGTACAGAAGTATTTTGGTAATCACTATTGATTGATTGATCCTATCTGACTTGTGGAAGGATTACACAGATCTAGAAGGCTTTAATAAACTGTCCTTTGAGTGTCTGCTTAGTTGTTTTAACATTCGAAAGCGGCATTTTGTTAATAAACACCACCACATCCAGGTCAGTGGAAATCTGTCATAATTTCAAAGTAGACAAAAGTTCTTTTCCAAGGATTGTCTGTACTGAGGAATTAAATCTTGGGTACGTGATCTTTTTTATTGGTCCTCTCATGGGTGTGTCGGCATGGGAGTGGTATATAACTAGGAAGATAAAAAGAAAAGTCATTTGAAGTGTGGGTACTTCGTCCACATCGGTAAGTGGTTGGATCAACCGTATTGTCAGTGTACTGTCTACTGCTACTATGTCAAAATTGGTTTTCTGCCAGCATGGCACGACAAGCTTTTCTCACATATGTATATTGGCAGGCAACACTGGCATGCAGTGACATGGGCGGGTACTTGCTGTAATCAACTGGTGAGTCCGCTTTTATTAGTGAAATTTTGATTGACCTGATTGCAGGGCTAAGATTCTATGACCCCAAGAGACGGGGGTTGTCTATGACCAGCCCATACTTTAAACAATGATTAAGCCATTCCAATTAGTTGATGGACTTCATAGTGCTAAAAGTGCACTTTTTATGACAGCCTGGATGATTATACTACGTAAGTGTGTCTCTGTTTGGTTAGGTTATTATTTGTATGTGCATTAACATTGGGGTCCAATTGATGCAATAATCTCTTATCTTTGAATTTTGGAGCATGATAATAAAATGGTTGTGATGATATCTATCATAATCTGTCATGGAAATAAACACCTTGGTTATATACAAGTTACTAAGGTCTGGATGCAAACTCTTCCAAAGTTACATTGAAGACTCTGTACATTAACACAATACATGATTTAGGTTCTACTTATTTTTTAAGTGTGAATAATAGGCTATAAAGTCATGAAAGAGATGGAGAATGCCTATACATACACACCGGAGGCCAGTAAATTGAGCAAATACAAGATTCTTGGCATGGATTTCATGGTAATGATGGTTCCAACAATAAACATCGTCATTGATAAATTTGTTAGAAGACCCGCTCAAGATTGGTGGTCTAAAATGGACCACTGACACGTTGGATACATCTAATCAATGTTTGTGACTAGAAAATTCAGCTGGTTATAAACAATTATAACCTTCAAGGTCTGGCCTCAGTGAAAGGCTATCACTATCTTCTATTTCTGAACTCTGTTGAGCTGAGGTTTTCGTGTATAGTTATCTGATGCTATGGTACCTCACTTATGTTTGCACATTCTTCTGCAAGTAATAGCATATTGCCTGTGTATTTGAATCCAATTCTTCTCACCTTACATGGGTTATAGCTCAGTAATGCACTTTGACAGATTGACCGTTTTAGCATGATCATATGTGATAGTTGCTTTAGCAAATAGAGTTGTACAAAAGATAAGCATCGACAAGTCTGTGGTACATATGAGGGATAACTGTAACCGATTTCGGTGAGTCCGAGTAGTAACGAGTGCCAAGAACCATAAATGAAATTTTCTGAAGTCGTGTGAATGTAGTTCTCACCTTTGTTCGGTATAATTTGTTGACTATGTGTGATTCTGGTGTTGCTTTATAAATTCTGTGAGGTTCCTAACATGCTGATCAATCTTTTTTTTTTTGTGTTACAGGGTCATAAAGGTGAACCATTACAAATGATGACTTGAATGTATGATTTGAAGTGTCAAAGTCACCAGATCACCATTACATATTTGATCCACTTTGACCCTCATGTTCTGACTCGAGTTGTGGCTTTGTACATGTACATTTCCCTCTTGCAGCTGCAATCACCTAGTGCAATCATGGAGTCCAAGTAGTAGATTCACCAATTTGGGAAGTCTCAACAGCCTTTCATGCTTTAGAAGAATATTTAGTGAATAAGATATATCTATCCCACAGAAACCTTTGTTCCATTCTTTTAATTGGAGATGAATCACAATGTTAAAGCTGCTCATCTTCTCTTTTTAGTACTTGATAGCTAACAAAATGACAAAACTCCGGAATGTTCATTGCTTCCGGTTTCTTGTTAAAAGTGGATTGTGCTCATCATTTACCTCTGATGTGTTGCATAAAGTTACAATCGCTGTCCAAATTCTACCTCATTTGTTTCTGTTTCTATGGTAGAGCTTCATAGGTATTGCAGTGTCAGTGGGCATTGGATGCCTCTCAACATCTGAGTTAAAAATATTCGAGCATTAGGCTCGTATTATTGGAGTGTTAGTGGGTTGGAAGAAGTGAATATGTCAGCAGCTGGAAACAAATATATATATATATATATATATATATATATATATATATATGAAAATTCGAGCCTGATTTAAGTGGTTCGAATGGATGTAGGAATATAAGGAACACTATCAGTTAACACCACAAAATAACAATGGATTTGTAGGTCGCGAGATTGTGTATATTGCAAATAAATTAATATAAGATGATAAAGATTTAGATCCATAAAATCAACAACATCCGTTGTAGTCTAGTTGGTTAGGATACTCGGCTCTCACCCGAGAGACCGGGGTTCGAGTCCTGGCAACGGAAAGCGTTTTTTTGTTTTATGTATTGTATGTAATAGATGCTATTTGACCTTTGGTTGGTTCCTGTCATTATTTTGGCCTTAAGTTATCCAGTTTAAGTAAAATTATGACTTCAATCCATTTTAATTTAATGTGAAAATTGTTGATTCCAATGAAACAATGACTTGAATTTTCTTTAATTGATAAAGAGAATACAAAACACAAATGTGATCGGCAATAGCCGAGCCCAGCGGCTATTTCCCATTGGTCAGAAAGAGCGGGGCCCATGGAGGAGAGAAGCCGAACCAATGGGAAGGCGTCTATCGAAGTAGCCTGCTTGGGGCAGGGGAGCCGCAACCTGTCTGGGAACCATTGCATGACTTCCACCATCATCACTCTCATGGGAGGGGAGCCATGCGATCATACAACTACACAGTATTGCAATCTCCCAGCTGTTCATATTAATACGCAGGCAGGCAGGCAGGCAGACAAACAAGATTTACGTATCTACTACATGCCATTCAGGTGTGTATGAAGAAGAATCTACATTCAACTACAAAGATGCCACCACCCACTGCATTGTCACCCAAAATGGCTTTCGATTCATGAAGATGATGAGACATGATGACAGGGTTGCAGTTGACCATCCTGCACACATTACATCAGCTTTTGGAATGGTAATTAGATGTCTTATCTGGTGGGAGGAAACGGAGGCGTTGCTGAAGCTGGTAGATTTAGGGCGGTAATGGCAGCTGTTACGCTGGCAGTCGAGAATCCTGATGATGCTGCAGGAGAGAAGAGGGGTGATAAAGTCGGGCCATGCATCTGCCATTCCCAGTTTGGAAGAGCTTGCATCCCCACCATGAGCCACTTTTCTCCAACTCTTTCCTGCTTTTAGCAGGTAGCAGAGGTTTGAACTGGTAAGTAACTTCAGCAATCATTTGTGAATAATGAACCACAGACACTAATTTTTTAAAAAAAATTTAAAAAATATATATTATTTCAAATGACATACATGCATGCATGATGATCATACCGCTTGTGTAATAATGTACTAACTAGATTGGATGTCTCAACAAAGATCACATTGACTGCATGCACTAATTTTAACTTGAAAACAAATATCTCAGGAAAAACTTACATGCAAGCTCATGGTCTTAATATAATAGCATGTAATGAGTTTGCACATACCTAATAAAACAACTACAACAACAACAACAATAATATTATTATTATTATTGTTGTTATTATTATGTGATATATTTAGCTAAGCTAAACATATTTAAATTTTTATTTATAATTTCTTAGTGATCTTATTAGGTCTTCTTCTTATCTCTCCTCATACCACCAATAATAATAATTTTACCTTCCCAACTACTGATCTCCTAAGCACATAACTTTTACTGATATACCTAATATTATGTAAATTTATTAAGATAAACTAAATACAATGTATTGGCTATTCCAACAAATCAGGAAAAGAAAAAGGTATGGAACAAATTATTTGAAAATGGGAGGGACCCATGACATCCTGTCAGTGACTTTATCTCAACAACTTTTTAATTTATGAACATCAGATTCAAAGAATCCAAGGAAAGCTGATGTTAATTTCTGGTGAGGCACGTAGCTTCACAGGTTCATTCCCTATTCAGATGGCATCTCCATCATGAAAGTGCACTATAAACAGCAAGACTTAATGTTTTAAAAGACCATTCAGCTCAGTGGTTCACTCCCTATTCAGATGGCACATAGGGAACAATTTTCCTAATTGTTCCCTCTATAACATGTTCAGATATGGTTCAAGATAGATATGGCAAAAATCCAATAAAATACACAGAACCTGAAACATCAAAACCCACGTCACAAACAATTTAAGCATTCTTACCTCAGTGTTGGAATGGAAAGCAGGATTTCGAGCAGTCCGGGCATGAAAATTTTGAAGGCACAAATTATTGTGCTGTGGAACAGAGGTTGGATACCAAGAAGGGTTGTTTGCCTGTAGCAGAAGAAAGATATCTGTCATCAGCATCATGAACAGCTATTACAGACAAGGATCTCTCAGCACTTGCAGAGAAACAAATAATAAAATGTTAGCAATTATTCATCAAATGATGATCGTGGTGGGGCAGACAAACAGAAACAGCATCAGGACAGGTTATAAATAAATGACAAAATCCAAGTATTTCTTGAACAAAGCTTCAGACAGGATAATGTTAAGATGTATAGCACGCTTTTGGTATGCAGATTTCACCATCATGCACAACGATGGGACGATTAAGCTGAGGAACCAAGATTTTGTAAGGAAAAACAATACACCAGCAAGTAAGAGCTAAAAGTTAGAGAGACAGCAGTGGTAACAGTGATCCACATATACCTTTTCTGCAGCAGAAGCTCCAAATGGGCCATAGGAGGATATGATATCTGGTGGATTTTTAACGTTCTTTGGACTGTCGACAATAGGTTGAGAAATCCTCAAGTCTAAATCAACATTATGGCCTGAGGAAATGACAATATCATTCCGAAAATATACCAACTTACATTAAGGAATTCAGCATACCTCATGTGGTCACTTCTAGAAACTATTACATCGATGAGAGAGATAAGGAAACAGATTGCAATTCAAGTATCATACCCTCGGAGCCAGCCCCAGCAAGCAGATCTTCCACGTATGTCCTCGGGTCGAAGTTGGTGACTGCCTCCTTCCCATTACATTTAATAGCAGCCTTGTCATAAGCCCTAATGTAAGGAACAACAAAGAGAGAAAAAAAGCAATATGGCGTTAGAATTGAAGTCTGAAGAAGTTAAGAGGGTTATCAAACGCTAAGAAGAACCTTGCAGCTTCTACTTCGCTGTCATATAGCCCAAGATATATGTACCTGCACATCCAAACATTGCAGACTCATAGGTAAATTGTGATCTCCTGATCTTTCTTTTTGAGAAAGCTTAGATTTTTAACATTTCATTGACTTCCATGTGTCTATTACTACCAATACAAGTAATGGTGGTTTGACCAAATAAGAACTTTGAATCTTAAGCTACAATGTCTGAGCTGACAATTAGGAAGCTATATGAAGTAGCAAGATCCATCCTGATCAAGTAAAAGCCTCTACCAATGATACATGAGCACAGATTTCTTACTTCTTGCCTAGCAACTGCCCCATGCGAGCTTCCCAGCGACCACACTTGTGACGGGTCACCCCTCTATATTTGGAGCTTCCCCTTGTAAATCCAGTGCTGTGTCGGCGAAGTATGTGCACAAACTCTTCCTTTGACAAATTCCTCATCTGACAACGCATAATGGAGCCGATAAATTAGGACTCAACAATCTACAGGAGGTCCAGAATCACTAAACAATTTCTTCCAATGCACTCCTTTACCTGTTCCAGATCTTCCTCGTAGTCGCTAAGATTGAAATTTATATCAGCATCAACTCCCCGGAACTTGATAGCAGCTCGATCATATGCCCTGCAAGAGAATCACAGTTGAGTCGTAATTCTCTCAAAACATAACAGATAGATGGGAAAAGTTACAGACGAGAGAAGAAGATGATTATAACCTTGCAGCAGCATAAGAAGTGTCAAACCCTCCTATTAGATCCCACCAATCAGAACAAATAGTTGTTAATACGACTAAAATCACCAATAATCAAGAAACAATGTCACACAGAATTCTTACCCAAATAGACCTGCTTCCCACAATCCCTGCCAACAGGAAAATTCTAGTAAGTTGATCACCAGGATACGAAAGAGCTAAGATAAGGAATTGGATGCCTACCAGATGTGGGATTCCCATCTCCCCGTCCTCCGGTAGAACGTAACCCCCCTGTACTGAGAGCTTCGGGAGCGAGGCCCCCTCCTACTCCGCTTCACCTGCTGTTGCTGAGGCTTTGGTTGTTGTTGCTGCCATTGTTGCTGATGTAAAACTGTCGCCTTTGTTGGAACATTAGCCTGATAGAAGCTAAGATCCTTCCACTGTGGGCTCGATGATGATGGCAAGAAAGATACCTCCACGAACGGTCGCAGCCCATTCGTTACCACCGGCTCAGGTGGAAACAGTTGCCTGGTAATTAGTCCCGGCTCTTGTACGCCATCATTTCTATCGACCTCGATCCCCTCATCGACATCGTTCTCGCCTTCAGTTGACGCGGAGCTCATCAAGATGCCAAACTCCATGGCGGGTGCACCTACCTGCCGTGTGGAGCACGAATTCTCGTCAGCTGCATTGGTCGATGCCTCAGCATTATGGAGACATGATTCGGAGGTCTCCGAAGAAACTGTGTGCCCACCACCGGCACCTTCGAGTATGGGCTTCTCTCCAACACAGGTCGACTCGCCTGCGGAAGCCTCGTTGAGGTCCAACATCCTTCCTCTTCCACCAATATCACCAAAAGTCCAGCCTTTCTTATCCGATTTGACCGACGCTTGATCTCGGACTAATCCTCTACACTTTGGAATCGAGTTCTTTGCTACTGTCGGAAAAAGTGCCAGAGCAAGAAAAGGTAGAAGCAGGACAAGGTGGTATCGGTCTCACGGAACATCTGGATTCAGTCCTCGACGACTTCTGCGACAACACAAGCATCGATTTCCCAACGCGAAGAACTCCACTCCAACTATGTCTCTTCCCCTGTAAGATCAAAATCGTAAGACACGAAGAAAGAAAATCCCAATAAATGATATCCGATCGGGAGTTCAAGATCAAGAAGGAAGCTAGAAACAGATATCAAAGGAATCCAGATAAAAAAAAAAGACGATACCAGGGAGCGATGAGTGGCCAGGACGGGTGACCACCGTGGCGGCGACCGGAGGGTATGGGACGTGACGACGGGTGGTGCACATAATAAAATATATATAGTGGAGGAGGAGTTGCCCGAGCGCAAAAGGACAAAAAAAAAATCTGTAATGGAGGAATACCAATTGCCCTATCGAATCGGACGGACGGGATTTTGTGAGCGCGTTACGTGATTAGAGATTAACAACGTAGTTGTCGCCTCGTAGAAACGAAGGGAGGAGGGCCGTACACGTCCCGAGTAAACACAAGATTCTTGGTACAAGAAAACTTTCCTTACCTTGTAATTGTAGGTAATTTTAGGTAGCGTCGAGCCCGCAAGTGTGTTCACCGTTCATAAGGGAGGTAACGAAACGAGCAACCACTGAACGAGTGGGAAATGTGCCGCTGTTATTGGTAATGCCGCGTCATGTCGACTAATTAGTGACATGCGAGTAGATTAACCCTTTTTGGACGAGGATGAGAGATAGGACAACAGAAAATTCAAAGTGGTAGTGGGAGATGACAGGGATTCTTTTGTGTAGAATAAAATATATTGAAAGGTAAAACAAGTTGATTTAAGGAATTATGTCTGGATTAATTAATTATGCATATATCACTGGGATGAGTAAATGGATCCATCAAAGAGAGTGCTGGGTTTCGACGTGCTTGTTGATTGGCTACACAAGGAATTGTTTTTGTGCGGATAGTTGCAAATTGTAACGTGTACGGGGATTAATTGGAGGAGGCATGGGAAGGAGGAAAGCTGGAAAGGAAAAGGGCAAGAAAAGCCATAGGTTTCGGGACCCCTCGCACACCGCTCGCCGAACCAACCAGTCCACTGGGCCCCACTCCCACCTCTTCCCCTCGTGGAATGCTGAAGCCTTTCCTCTTACGGTAAACCATCCCCAAACATTAATACTCCCCTCCCTCTCTCCCTCTCCTCGGAGTACTCTCTCTTTGGTTCCTTATCTTTATTCTGCCTTCCGATTGTGGCAAGGCGTCGAGCTAAAGCCGGTCGCCTGAACTCGATCAGCCGTCCTATCATCAGACAGTACTTCCTAGTGGCGGTCCTCGTATGGGACTAATAAGATGCTGCCGCGTGTAACCAACGACGCGTTGATAATTTTGATTTTCTCTGTTTTTACCTTCCTATCCTCGCTACTAAAGTTGTAGACTTCGCTTGTTCTCTCGATCCTCCATAAGAAAAACAATTCCCTTTTTTCCATCTTTATGGTGCGAGTCACGTACAAACAAGAGGCTTTATAGGTACAGGATTCCATCACATTTATTTCTACTTCCAATTTAAAGAACATATGGCATATTCTCCATTGTTTTGCTCCTTAAAAGGCAATTGGTTGCTTGTTATAAAACTAATTGAAACTAATTGTTGGAATATGTTGCAAGCAAACAACTGTTTAGACAAATATTTACATGTATAATTGCTATTTGCAACAATATATAAAGAGAACATGAGGGAAGAGAAAAACAACATATGAATCCAATTAAATGCTTGTCTGTGTACCAAATGAAAAGTAATATAGACAATTAATGCTTGTAAATGGATAGCCAATTAGAGATAAACAAGCTATCAAATGATAATAAAGCTTGGGTTGACTTTGGAGCAGATAAATTATATATCAAGTCACACGGAAAGTGACAGTTGTCAAATTGTAGAAAAAATAATTGGATAATTAGCCAAGTCGAGATGGAAACTGCAGCAAAACTATTAAAAATAGACATTTCTTTAATGTGTGATCAAACGTGACTCTCGTGGCGTACGTATTATTTATATATGCACAGTGGTTATTAAGCATAGCCCAAACCTCGGAAAGCAACGGGTTTAATTAGGTCAAGTTGGCACAGTTGCACCGCCCCTTTGCCTTGGTCGTTACTCGTTCTATGCTTCCTAAGATCAAGAACATGGCCTACTCTGGTGGCCCCACGCCATCGCCCATCATCATGTGAGCTGTGGCAACTGTACCAGTCTTCTTCGCACTCTATTATTTATGGATCCATTGTGACTCACGACGTTCCGATCAAACACCTCATAGATGTAACATCTAACAATTTGATGGTCAAACTACCGGATATGTTATCAAAGCGGCAAGTGGATTGCCTTCATGGTACGACGAGGTTTACGGCTCTACAAGTTGGGAGACGTGGGAGCTCCGTGTCCAGTAATGGCAAATCTTTGCCCACAGAAAGTCAAATCTAGGGGTCAAGACTCTCGCCCCGATTCATTATTTCCTTTTTCGATTGTGAAATCTATCTAAAAAGGAAGTCCAGCCCTGTAATATATAATTGAAAGGTTTTACATGGAAGAGGGTTGACAAAGTCTTTTTTCTTTTTTAAAAATAATATTTTAAAAGGAAATTTTGATTTAATTGATCCTTCATTGACAAATTCCATCCAACTTCACATGTTTGACCTACAAGTTCTGTTTATCTTGGTCTCCAACTCAGAACACCCGATCAAAATCCTCGAAAGAAAATTTCTTCTACCAAATCATGTCGACACTAATACACTTCAAAGACGCCTACTAAATGGAGAACCATGGTCTTCAGACAACAAAACCACTATACATTGCTTTAATTACTCAAGCATCACCCTTTTTTTAATTATTTTTTGGATGGCAGAAGAGCATCCTATTTAATTTTTGCTGCTCGCCAACCAAAAACATATTAGATAGCCTAACAAAAACTAAGCAGTACAAGTTTCTATCTATTTAACTCTAGAATTCTATCTACTATTTTATGTTATTTGAGGTGATAAGGCCCAGCATGGCAGCTCACTGATGAGGACTCTTAAAATGTCCCTCTCCACATTGACGTAAGTAGAGACAAGATAGTACCTGGAGGAACAGCAAGGATAGGAAACATTGGAATGAATTTTCATCATCTTCACGTTTGAAAGACGAATGAGATGTCAATAAAAATTTGAGGAAGATGGATGCTAATGAAGTTTGAGTCCATAAGTTCTGTCAACCTTTCACCTGAGAATAAATAGTATTACTGAACAAAGCAAGGTCATGCTGAAACTTGAGATTCTCTGCAATAAAATAAGGAGCTTTACAAAATATTCATACATTATACATGTTATTTTACTTCCATAAGCCCTCTTCAGTGATGGTATAACATCTCAAAGTAGCCTAAAATTTAGATTAATTTAATGGTAACTAGATGCTATAACCAAGAAAATTCAGTGTGCTGACTTAGTATGCAAGAGGAGCATAGTAAGGACCTTCTTGAAGTTGGGCAGATAAATTACCTCTTTTCCTTCGTCTCACACTGTGAGCTTCTCGGGCTATGGTCATCAAATAGCAAGATACGACAACAACAATTGATAGCAATATTGTGCCCATATTGTATAGGATTAAGATGAATAGCAAAAGTGCATCATGTACTTCGAATGGTGAACTATTTTTTCCTGTACGCATCAGTCAGAATCCACTAA
The DNA here is from genome assembly GCA_004837865.1 of Musa balbisiana. Classification (NCBI taxonomy): domain Eukaryota; kingdom Viridiplantae; phylum Streptophyta; class Magnoliopsida; order Zingiberales; family Musaceae; genus Musa; species Musa balbisiana. The sequence goes on along the minus strand of CM017192.1, from coordinate 8,053,363 downwards.
TGACATCTCACCACGGATGCCATAGACATCACATTCCATCTCATTCGAGCACTTTCAAAGAGTTTATTGCATACTTCACTAGGAACTGTCAGCCCAAGAAGATTGTCACAGGCCCGGTAGTTTATTGCATATGTCACTGGGAACTGTCAGCCCAAGAAGACTGGCACAGGCTTTCTATTGATCCAGGAGGGTTGGAATCTCCTTTCTAAGAGTTCTTGTTGGATTCATACTGAAAATAGATTATCCGGTCAAGATTTATACTCTATCTCGTCTTGTTTTAATGTATATCTTCTTATCTCATGATCTTATGACATACCAATCTTCTGCTAGAACCTAGTTCCATTTGGCTAAAACCCAGCAAGAAAGCTTGAAGAAAAAGAGACACTTAAAGGTTAAAAAAGGATTAGTCAACAACAACAACAAAGCCTATATGGGGTCGGCCAAAAAAGGTTAAGTCATGAATTCCAATAGCTGAAGGTTACACTAGTAAAATGATCTATTGCTTAAAGAGCAGTTGATTGTACACATCTACTAGTCCTCCATTTAACAAAATATGGAGTTGAATGTGGCAGCAATTATATTTATAGCTAGAATCTATAGCTAAACAATTTTTTTATGCAGCTCCCAACAAGATGAGTTTCATGCAGTAATGTCATTCTAAGGCATAACTATGTCTGGAAGAAAAAATTGCTGATTTTGTGAAGTTGTAGGACTTAATTACTTCCACAAATATAAGAGATAAACAGAATTCATGATATGCAAAATTATAAACTATTCAACACCTTGCTGGTCACAATGAATTAAATAAGTACATGCTTCGAGAAAATTGCACTTTAAAGATTTATAATTGCGTTATAAATGGCAACATAATAAAAAGGTGTGACAAGTTGCCTGCATTGCTAAGCTAAGAAACTCTTGAAAAAATAGAACAGGAGAATATGATTTGGATCCCTGGTCAAAAATTGTGGCCTGGTCTTTGCATAAAAGCCCAGCATAGCAATAAAGAAGCTAACAAGCCCGAAGTAGTTAAAAAAACTGATGAATTCATCCTCAAATGTGGACCTCAAAACGAATTGCGTTCATCTCTATACCTGTAACTCGCGAGCCTCCATAAGTTTACAATATAATCCATGATGAATCCAAACCAAACGGAGATGCTACTGGTGGAGACGTAATAGATATTTCCACCTTAGTAAACCTCTGACCAATAACTAAGACCTTTGTTGAAGTTTTTGTAGTTACAGTTATTTCGGCTACTATCTGCTCACATAAGTATACAAGGATGCAAATGATTAACACGTGATATTTAATCCAATCATAGAAGTAATTGTTTGACAGTTTTAAATTTACTTTTCAAAAGATAACATCAAGAAAATAGTCACTGCAAGCACATTTTGTAGAGGTAGAAGAAGCTGAGTTAGTAGGACTTTAAATGTTGTGAACACTTATTTTGTTCGCTCGGAGTATAACAATTAGCCACATGTACAGAAATATATCAGAATTTGTAAGACAATGTCCAAGAATCAGATGCATATAACTTTCTTGGGTTGCAATTATGAACGATAGATCAACAGGACAAACACAACCGAGAAAAATGAACAAGAATTGCAGTAAAATTCCTATGTCAGTGAGGTTTTTGATCTTTTGATTATCTTAAGCATTTCCAAGAGAGTGAAAGATGGAGCATGCCTAGACCATCAATGTTTCCAGTTCATATGGAAATCATGGAACCATTCCTAAACAAAGGCCAAGTAGCAGAATCATGAACAATTTGCAGGGAGGCATGTCATGTAATTGTACGCAGATAGATCAAATTAGTACAAAAGCAGTTGCACGTTCCCAGTCCTGAATCATGAGAAAACCAACCTGATCGAAGAGAAAACAAAATCTCGGCCCTCACCACCGCCGGAACACGTGCAAAGGGGAAAAGAAGAGACGGGGAGAGATAAGACAGGGAAATTTTGAAGCTGGGTACCGCCGGAGAAGGAACGACCGAGGAAACCGTGGGTAGAGGAGAGGAGGGAGAGGGCAGGGAGGCGGTGCCCAGAGGCGCGGGTGGGCGGGAGAAAGAGGAGCAAGAATGAGGGGCGCCAATTTCTAATGTTTAACTCTAGTTTTCTGAAACTAACAACCGGGTTAGTTTTGAAGTTGAAATAGGGGCAGTCGCGGTATTTCGCCATGCATGAGGCATACAGGGATTTAAATCACAACAACATGCTCCGGTTGATAATAATATCTCTGGAGGGCTCCACCAGACTGGCGAAAGGGCAGTATCCGTGTCATCAGTTATTTCGGACAGCTCTCTCAGCGATGACAGCGGAGCCCGTTTCTTATTACTCCAGGCGGTCAGGGAGGAACGAGAAATGGAAAATAAACAATCGTCTCCTATTATTATGAATGGACGGTCTAGATGTAAGGTTAGGTTGAGATCACGGCCGCGATGGAAGAATTGGAGGGAGATTATAAATCCTTGTAAAGTGGATCCGATCCGAACTCCGGAAACGATAAATAAAGCTGCCGCGCCGAGTCAAACTGGCAACTAAATTGACCAATGATTGAATACCAGGTGTCTCAATCGATTAGAGACAATTTGTCCCTATGGCGATGGAATCTCTCGGCCTATCCACCCCGTTCACACTTGTACTCGAACAAAAAGACCGACCTCGGACCTTATGACTCCTTAAAATCAAGAACTATTAGGGGTGATAACGTCATTTTGGAATACTTTTTCTACAGCACCTTTCGCGGCCCACTACCGAGGCCTCACCTACCACGTCACGAGAGCCACACATCAGCCAAAACCCCCCGGATCCTGACCGTGCAATTTTCATCAAATCTACTCCGTCCATTGCGATCCATCCGACGGTGCTTGCAGCACCCCTGGAACCTTCTCGCCCCAGCTTTAAAGGCACCGAGGGGGGATGAAGGAGCGTGGTCCGCTCTCGTTGTGCTCGTGCTTCGTCGCCGATTCCACGTTCCTGTTTCTGTTTCGGAGATGGCGAAGTCGTACCCGGCGGTGAGTGAGGAGTACCAGAAGGCGGTAGAGAAGGCCAAGAGGAAGCTCCGTGGCCTCATCGCCGAGAAGAACTGCGCCCCGTTGATGCTCCGGCTCGCGTAAGTGTTCCTCATCGTGCTTCATTTTCAGTGCCTTTTAGGCAGATCTAGTGACCGACGGCGTTGATCGGGGTTGGTTCCAGGTGGCACTCGGCGGGTACATACGATGTGGTGTCAAAGACGGGCGGTCCGTTCGGGACCATGAGGTTCCCTGCGGAGCTCGCCCACGGCGCCAACAACGGGCTCAGCATCGCTGTCAGGCTCTTGGAGCCCATCAAGGAGCAGTTCCCCATCTTGACATACGCTGACTTCTATCAGGTCCGTCCGTCATCTCCGGATCTAACTCCGTTAGCTTTTTTTCCTTTCGACTGTTTTCTTGCTTAGATGCATATTTTCTTCTGCAGCTTGCCGGAGTAGTGGCCGTCGAAGTTACCGGAGGACCGGAGATCCCTTTCCATCCTGGGAGGGAGGTATATGATCTCGATCTTGATTTATAGTATATGTTCACATATTCTCGAAGTTGAGATTGGGATATGTGGAGAGCATGTTTTGGCTTGTGATTTGTTTGTTATCATAAAGTTTTTGTCGGGTTGTGCTAATGGTGTTAGTCTCGTCATGAAATTTAGGATTAAACAAATAGGGGTTATTTTAAATGGCACTTGGTATTCTGTTCTCCTCTTGCTTAAGTTATTAATGGCTGAAGGCTTGTGGGTTGCTATTTGTGATTTTGGGAGATTCAAATATTATCTTTCAAGTGTCAGAAGTTTTTTGTCTTTATGACGAATCTGATATTTTCTTCAAGTTCTTTTCTTTTTTTATGTGTAAAAGGAGCCAAAGAGGGTTGCTCATGGACTACTAAGTGGTCAAGTTAACTCGTCTGCAGCCTTTTAAATTGTGATGACTCACGATCACAATTATAATGCGGTTTAAAATATGTAGTAGAACTTTTCTTTTTTTCTGACTAGATTAATTGTTGTAGTATGTCGCCTCTACCACTTGCTTTTGGCAGCTTTAGAATTGCAACAATAGGCTTTTGGAGTAACTATCGGTGCTTGTAATTTTTTGGTCAGAATCCTGCTTTCATTATTTTTTTCTTTTTAATCAGAAAAAAACAGTATATTGATGTGATGTTGTCTAGAATTGAAGTTCCTTGTAGGTTAAACTCTGAAAAATAAGTTGATGTTAAAGAAATTTGTGGTTTTTTTAGATGCTGCTAGTGTATCCCATTGTTCCTACAAGTGATTTGTTAGTCGTTGCCAGACTAGATTCTTGCTCCTGTATCTTATGGATGAGATTTATTTAGATCATGCATGTTGAATCTTTTTGCCTTTATCGCTTTTGTATTTATGTGTTATTGAGACGTCTAATGTAGTTTGTTGCCAATTTGCCTCTTAAATGTTTGTTTCAATAAATTCAAATTTTCAAGAACTAATGCTGGAATTTTTCAATATTTAGGTCAGATCATATCTAATCTTTTTGTGTAGATTCTTTGTTAATCTTAATCATATTCATTCTTAATGAATGGAAATGTTCTAAACCATTTTATGGTCAAGATTGCTGGCTTTGAAACACTGGTCTTCAATGTATCCTTTTTGGAGTAGGACTGCTCTGTATTGACATTCTGGTTTCTGTTGGTCTAGGACAAGCCTGAACCTCCCGTAGAAGGCCGCCTTCCTGATGCTACCAAGGGTATGGTTGTCTATTCTGCACATGCTAAAGGAATTTATATACATAGATGTTGCTTGTTTCGAATGTTGGCTGCTAGTATAAATATTTGCTATGCTGGCATAACTATTCCATAGCAGTGACATGCTCATATAATTGTAGGTGTTAGACCAAACCTTATGCTTTGTAAACTAAAATTTCTAGACCTAGCATAGCATCATTGCCCATTTTGCCATTAGGGATATTATGTGTGTTTAGTGGCAGTAGATGTACTCTTGCATACATTTATAAATTGTAACTAGCATAGCACTATTGCCCACTCTCAGAGGAGTACTATTTTTTTCATAGTAGCAGTAGATGTACTTGGTTATACATGCACAAAATATAACTGGACTTCAATGAAATCCCATCAGTTGCTTTTTTTAGGCGTTCCATATTTCACTTTATACATCTTTGGTTGTGCACATGCATCAACTTCTATATTTGCTGTCGAATGCCCTCATAAGGTGTATTTAGTTCATAAACGTTACCATTCTTCCAAAAGGCCTATTCTGTTGTAACACAAATCTGATTAAATTGATGACAATTTTTGGATCCTACAGGTTCTGATCACCTTAGGGATGTGTTTGGTCACATGGGTCTCAGCGACCAGGATATCGTTGCATTATCTGGTGGACACACACTGGTAAATTTCTAGTTGTGCTCTGAGTAGCTATGTTTACCGTTGGATATGACCTCCATCACATTCTATATTTTCTTTTTAACTGTATTTTTAATTTGTCTGCCACAGGGAAGGTGCCACAAGGAGCGATCTGGTTTTGAGGGGGCTTGGACTTCCAATCCTCTTATTTTTGATAACTCATACTTCAAGTAAGTTTGTTTGCCAAAAGAACAGGCCTTGTGAACATCTATTAAAATAGACTTGCCAGTTATCTGTTTTAGTCTTTAATTGTTTGCTATATTTAGTTGTGATTGATTTTATGCCCTTATGATATATTTATTTCCTCAAAACTTGGAGGAATGATCCTCTTTTTTTTATCTTTTTTCTCTGGCAGGGAACTCCTGAGTGGTGAGAAAGAAGACCTTCTCCAGCTGCCTTCTGACAAGGCCCTTCTAACTGATCCTGTGTTCCGCCCTCTTGTGGAGAAATATGCTGCCGTATGTATTCTTGATATTAAACTGTACAAAGTATTTGTGGTCATGCCTCCACTTGAAATGTTGTTGATTTTTCCTCCTTTTGCACTGCTGGTTTTGTGCCTCAGGATGAGGATGCCTTCTTTGCTGATTACACTGAAGCTCACCTGAAGCTCTCGGAACTCGGGTATGCATTGTAGTGTTTGTGAAAGAGTGAGTAAAATAGCAATTTGATGACACAATGGTTCTTTTTTGTTTATGCAGATTTGCTGAGGCTTAAAGAATGGATGTGTGGATCCAGCAGGTCATTTTGTGCAGGTTTTGAGATGTTACTTACGGAGTAGAATCCTTGGAAACATCTCACCAATAAGATTCCAGGCTTTTGTATGCTATCTTTGGTCAAGTTGATGTTTGGTTGGTCATTGGACTTTTCGTAGTTGACATGCCCAGAAATGTACTGCAATCATGTTTATCAACAGCTAAGCACAAGTGGCTGTGATGGTATTTTTATGCGAATGCTTGATGATTAATTTTGCCAGCTATTTCAGCCATGGTGCTCAGTAATCTTACCTATCCTTTCAAATTTTCATTCTCGAGTAATCCTTTAAATTAGATGAAATGTCTATAACTTATGCTTAAAATGTTTGTAGCCAGTTTGATCATTTCCAGGGTTGCGTGGTTTTGGAAACCGTGTTGGATGTACTACATTTAATGTTTCACCTGTCTATTAAAGCTTCTAGGAATGCTATCAATCATATAAAATTGGATGAGAGAGATGCGGATTGAGAAGTCTGATGTCTGAGAAATTGTAGCATGTTTGAGTTACTAAACAGTGAAAATATTAACTGCGTTTTTTATGACACTGTTTGTGAATCATGCAATTATAGAGCTGTATCAAATGTGATATTTGATTATAGATCTAGTGACAACTTTATTGATAGCTCCCCTTACATGTCACACCATTATAGTTTGCCCATGTCAGGTTTACAGTTTATAAGCTAAATGTAGCAGAAAGCATAAGTACATAACATATATCAGGTGGTTAAGGTTGGCAACTCAAGAGACAATAATTGTGAACCTTAGATTTTACATTAACATATTTCTGAATGACCAAATGGTGTTCTTTCTTCATGTTGCAAAAATTAAAAGGCAAATCAAACATGAGCTTCTGTATTAGTTGTCAAATCTTGGTTGAGCAAGTTTGAGTTGAGTAAATTTGTTTATCAGATAAACTGCAGTGTTGGTCCACTGCTTCATTTATTGGGATCACTAACACAAATTTATAAGGATTTCTTGATTAGTTCTCTAACTTGATTAGTTCTGTATTAGTTCTCTAAAATGAGTGTCTTGATTGTGCCTTCAACCCTTCTTGTTTGTTAATTTATTTAAGAGGCCCTTGTTAAAGTTGCCACAGCACCTGAAACAATTTGTTTTCATGAATGCAATACAAGCTTCATTTAACTCCTCTCTCTCTCTCTCTCTCTCTCTCTCTCTCTCTCTCTTATGTATGTATGTATGTATGTATGCCTATTAATAGCACCATGGGCGACACAAAAATTGTCGGACACAGCTTTTGTTCTAAGAATCATGCACAGGGGTCTAGCATGATTACTCATCTTAGATTGGTACCATTGTCTTCCACACAATAAGAACATCGTGTCGTGAATCGATTATTGATGAGTCCATATCCACTTGAAACTTAATCACATGCAGTTTATATTATTTATATGTGCTGCCTGCCAGTATAATATGTTTCCTATGTAGGCTTTCACAGCTTTTAGGATGCACTCGGAAGCCAAGTAGGCATCACCTCCTAATTGCCATCACCCCCATGCTTTTTATTTTTATTAATACAAGATGTTACAACATAGTGACAAACATAGGGATCCTATAAATTCACAGGCAATTTTCATAATAGCTCAATATTTTACATATTTATACATGTGTATTTATATTTATAACCCATGCATGTAGTGGAGTTGCATTTTGTGCGAGTTTGAGTTGGTCCATAACATAATATAAATCAATTGATATATGATACAATGAGATGTCGAGGGGACTCAGAACATAATATAAATAAATTAATACAGTTTTTTTTTTTACAAATGATAATATAAATTGACAAAAGCGGATTTCCAACCATCATCTTACTATTAAGTGACAAGATACTTACCGATCAAACTTGCTGATTGGGACATTCAACCTATGATAAATTAATTTATTCTTTTATTTCATTTTATATATATACATACCTTCATGTTTAAGGCCTTAAAAGGAAGTCGATCAGATCTTAAAACTTCATATGGGAAAGGCATACACATTATGATTTTTCCCCTTTTTCATATTATAGATTTTGTTGTGATGTTTATTACTTTCTTAAAGCACGAAAGGAATTGGGACCAAAAGATAGGGATGGACTCCACAGGAGGTAGCACTTCCCGACTTCGCTGTGCGGGGAGATGTGGGGCTCCCATCGTGCATGCTGGCCTTTCACCTCAATGGCTTGCTACTCTACTCCGTCATCCACGCGTCTCTCGTAAGGCGGGCGTCGGTTCTTTGCCCATTGTCTTCTTTCTCTGCGAGCCCCATCTCTCTCTCTCTCTCTCTCTCTCTCTCTCTCTCTCTAGAACTTCTCCTGCGTGTTCGTTTTCTATATTTACATCAAGTGGAAGGGAAGTCGAGCTCTTCCTCTGGCCTTCTGCATGATTGCGTGCAGTCACAGTGGGAGAGCGAGGTTACATGGATGGAGATCTCTAATGCTCACCACCAGGTAATCATCTTCACCTGTCTAATCTTCTCATGCTTGATTGATAACCTTTTCCACCGGTGGGTTATGTTCATCTGAGTCGCTCTTCGGCTAGAAATCTACGCTGTTCTTTTCTACTCCCCTTCGTATTTCTTCCATCTTCCGGGGTCTTTGAGACAGTTTAATGACCGGAGGAGATCCATCTGTTGTTATATATGTCTTCCTTTTTCTTTATGTTTTCTTTTCTGAACATCTGACAGTAATGTCTGAAAACAAATCATCCACTCACTTCTAAGTGGTAGATCACACATGGGTGTTACGAAGGTCGAAATTTGTAGTTGTAGAGAAGCTGATGAGATGTTAGCAGGAAAGTTAGACCATCGGAGGTCAGTACATAGATTCGCACTTGCTCTTTGGTGCATGTGTACAGAAGAGAATCCTTCCTAAGTTGGACGACTGACGATCATAATACGTACCACTTATATCCGTTCTCTGTGTGTGTGTGTGTGTGTTTATACGTGAGAGAGAGAGAGAGAGAGAGAGAGAGAGAGAGAGAGAGAGAGAGAGAAAGAGAGAGATCTATAGGTACCAATCAATCTTCATGAACCCAGATCTATATAAGAAGTCAAAGACTTGGATTGTCGATTCTATTCTCCCGAAAGCAGAATAAAAGATATGGATCATCTCATTTTAGTCATTCTCCAACGTAAGAATTCAATTTCGATCCTCCTCTTCTTAAATTCGTTCACCTCTCGTGATTTTGCCGTTGAAAACATGGAGGTGTAAACTGGAATAGCTTGTCCATTATATGATCGATGTTGACGGAAATCTGTGTCCCTTGATCGGTTGGCTCGGCCCGTGACCGTGGTGAGATCTGTCATAGGTTTGCACGAGTGACCTTCTTCCGCTAGAAGAAGTTGGAAGTGGGAGCTCTCCGGCACAGCAGCTGCGGCAGCAGGAGAGGAGGGGGAGGCCACAACCAGAGCAGGCCGTCGAGTGCCCCAGGTGTCAGTCCACCAACACCAAGTTCTGCTACTACAACAACTACAGCCTCTCCCAACCCAGGTACTTCTGCAAAGGATGCAGAAGATACTGGACCAGAGGTGGCTCTCTAAGGAATGTTCCTGTCGGTGGTGGCTGCAGGAAGAATAGAAGGCCATCATCCTCTCTCTCCTCCTCCTCCTCCACCGCCACTACCTTGTCTTCTAAGAGGCGATCACAGCAATCACTGGCCACCAGCTTCAACTTACCTCTCCCTGGTGTCATCCCACCTCCACACTCGTTTGATCCAGATGGCCTCAGCTTACCCTTCGCGAGGATCCACGATCAACAACATTCCCCACGGCAATTGTTCGATGACCATGGACCTTTCCTGCTTGGAAACCCTACTGGCCCGGAGTTTTTGAACGCCATCGCTACTCCAAACAGCTTCAGCAACATCTACTATGGGCATGGTAGCAATGCCAGTATTGAGGAGGAGGCAGCAATGCCTCGTGATGGAGGATTGTGCGGTGCAACAACAACAGCAGCGACAACTGTGACTACCGTCCAGGCCTCCTGCCGCACGATGGATGAAGGTGGCAACGAGGTGTTTACAGGTCTCCAATGGCAGCTCCCTGCGGATGGAAACATGGATCATATGGACTTTGGAAGAGATCACCAGTGGAACGAGGTTGGTTCCACCTGGCCCGGTGAAATGGTGGATATCTAGTTATAATGTCCATGACATCCTTGGAAGCATCCTACTCTCTCATTTCATCTCTGCTATATGTATGTGAACCTTTTTTTCTCTCTTCCATTTCTTGTTTCTAATCTACTGTGAGTGTGATTGGACAATTACTACATCAAATGAGACAGTGAGAAAGAGCAATGCCATGCGGCTGGTGCATACACATTGTTTCCACAGGAACAAGAGGTGATGGTGGCGTTCCCAACATATTCTATTCTCATCATGGTTGCTGCTCACTAGGATACAGTTTGTTCTCATCTTCCTTTTCTTCTTAAGTAGCGGAACCCCAAGAACCTAATCTAGGTATTGTATAAGCTAGATTCTTGGGCAAGAAATCCATGTTCCTGACAACAAAATCCTAGTAAGATTTGGGGCATATTCTGTCTGCAAATGGTGTGATCTCCGACGCACATCTCATGGCATGCAGTCCACCCCACTAGCATGTTGTCGCTCGAGCATCAGAATGCACGACCTATACTACCTCTTTCAAGCCCTACAGTAGTCGATGGGGTGCTTACTGACCCAAGAAACTTTCTCTCACTACTGGGATTCTTTGAAGGAGGAGGTGCGGCAGAGGACAAGCTCTGCGTTTGTGAAAGTTACGCTTGCAAAATCTTGTTGCACTGTCCATGGCAGGTCTCATCATGACAAAGAAGATGACAAGCAAGGTTGATGAATCAGCTTTAAGAACTAGGTCTAGCTGTAACCATTGATTAATGTGGCAAAGTAGGCCGGTGGTACGTGTGTGGGCCAATGTGGCTATAGTTGCATAAGGATGTGATAGTTTGGTGCATACTTGAAGTTTTCTGACCAGGTCCAGCTCCTAATCACGAACCCTAGCAGACCTGTTAACACAAGGGAAGAAATAGATGCCTTTATTTATCTTTTAATTTCCATTTAATTAGTACAATGCAGTTCCGTAGGATTCCACCTACAACTTAGGGTTTGGAGCAGCCAGGACTCACCGAGGTTATAAACAATGGATTTTAGGGCCATCTACACCTCATTTTAGGGAGGTCAAGTTAACCTCATAACTTAATTTCAGCTCTATAAATGCAAACCCTGTGCACTGGTATCTAAGTCTACCGCAGCTAGAAGAACATTTCATCTTTTGATGGCTATATGATGCTGTTCGGCAGCGATCACCGTTATATGCAGAGATCGCCGCAGCCTGTGGTTACATCTACAGGAGAAAGATGTAATGGGCGTCACAATGGCTGTTGGGAGATGAACCGCTGATAGCATGACAAGTTATGGGAGAAACAAAGAAGCCATGCATGTGATTTGGCAATCCCAAGTTATGGGAGAAACAAACAAGTTACGTTTTATATTTATATTAATTGAAAAGATAAATTATAAAAAAATATAAGATAATATATTATTATATTATCGATAACAAAATTTGATTTTGTGATATGTTCTGATATCACTAATCAAGATTTATGAATGTAAAATTTTATCTTAGAATTCGGTAGTGTCAAACTCATTTGCTAAGTCGAAAATACATTGTGACATATCACAATATTTTTTTCTAAAAAAAATAAGTACTCGAACACTTTTATATATTATAATGTAAAATTTGATGGTTAAAGATAGAAGTTCTATTATATTTATTGTTGATTCATTCATTAATATCTTATAGCTTAAAGTATTTAAGAAATATATATTTATAATTAGGTTTGTGAGTAATCTATAAAAGATATAAGATATGATGATACATATTTGAGTAGACATTATAATTAATATATTTACTTAATTATTGTTACTTATTTTTATTATCATGTTCATATTTATATATGTATATATTATGATTAATTATAGTAACAGAATTATCTTGACAAGATAAATTACACTGGTAGATTTGGACTACATTAGGAAGGACTAACAATATTATGATATATAAAAGGAAGTATAGTATGATGATATACAACCATTATGACTCGTATTAGTAACTAGATTTAACATAGTATTATTATATTTATTAGATTTATTAGCATGTTTTATGAAATTTGTAGACATGTTTAAAATATTTTTAAAAGTTTCATAATTCAATTAAATAAAATTATTTTTAAATAATATTTTATCTTATTTATTTTGACTTTTATTTTTTATGTTTTATCAATTAATGGAATAAGTAAGAGAATGTTAGAATATTTGGTGCAATTTAATTAGGTAGGATATATTATATATATAATTAGATTTTGATTTACTCATTATATTTATCATAATTTTAACAATTTTATCTAATTATCTTTTAATTTAATTTATATATATCTAAAGATGTTAACAATTTAAGATCTCACATAAATTAGATATATATAATTATATATTAATAAATTATCTATAAAAGTGATAAAATATCTCTCTTCATTATAATAAGAAACATATTGTGACTATAAGGATATATAATCTCAAGAAGTTAATAAAATTATATTAATTTTAATATTTAATTACAGGATTATTACAAACTCAAGATTCATATTAATTATGTAGAAACCATCATATAGAATTTAAAAATTAATTTTAATTAAATCATAAATATACTAAATTTATAACCACTAAAATGAATATAATATCTTAATAATTTTATATAAAGAAATCAAATTTATAGAATTATAGGAACATATCATGCAACCTTAAGATCTATCAAATTAATCATCTTTAAGTATAAGCGATCAGTACCAACTATCATCGCTTTCGATAAATATTTCATACTTTTTGTTTTTATATTTAAATATTTTTTTATTATTTTTAATATAAATTGAAGCATCAAAATTAATCCACCAAATATTAAAAAATATTTTTATAATATTTGATTCAAAACATACAAAAGTCAGACTTATACATTTCCCTTTCAAACCAAAATCTTATAGTTACTATTTTGTATCATAAAAGTAATACTTTATTATAAAAAAATTTATTTTATTAATTTATATAGTATTTATAAACTTTAATGATTTATATTTTAACTTTCTTTTATTATTTCAACTCCCTAAGTAGTATCAAAATATGAGTCTTTCTTATTTTAATTTTAGTTCTTTGTAAATACATGTATTAGTTAGCTCATTTAACTTTTATTTATCTTTAATTTATTATAATAAATTTTAAATAATATAAAATAATAAATATGAGAGAAAATCTATAATCTCTGAATGTATTATAATATAATTATTATCAGTTAACTTTAATCTAACTTCACATTATTAGGAAACCTGGACAACAAGAATAAAAAAACAAAATCTCAAATTTTCTAAAAGAAAGAGATTTTGTTGTTATGTAAAAATTAGTGCATAAAACAAAATGTAAAATTGAAATCTCACATGCCAATGTAAATTTGTTACATAGCAAGATTGTATATCTTTGTAAAATCTCAAATATATATAAATGGATGAAGGAGGTCAATAATCTTCATATTTAGTGATGATCCATAAGACAGATACAATGAAGACACTACTTAAATCACTGCACGATCTTCCTCATTATGTGCACCACGTGATTAGGAAGGGGCTGACCCTTCTTATTGTCTACATGTCTCAAATTAGGCTATCGACTAGAGAGAAGAGAAAGAGAGGAGAATAGGATATGATAGTCAAAAAGGGTATAGCATATGCTCCTTTGGTTCCCTTCTATTTATAGAGGTCTCTGTCAATTATACCTTAATGGATATTATCTTATTAAGTATTAGATCTTCATCCAACTACATAATACTCTTGGATTAGTATATCTCTACCCATTAATCTCTTATTGGCTCTTATTTAATTTTATCCATAAGATCTAATAATTCGATGGCTTATTGAATATCTAATAAGATAGGGCTCCAACGTATATCTCATATCTGAACATCTACTCGGCACAACACCTATCATATGTGCATGACCTTTTAAGCCCAGTTTCGAGTTAGCAATGAGTCATACTTGTTAGAACTCCTTATAACTTAGTGAATTATTATATCTCATAATAATTCACTCGACTTATCAACTACAGTCGTACTAGGCCACTACACTGTAGTCTCTAGATGATATAAGGGAATCCAATCCATTGGACATATCTGTCCTTAGTTACCATATATCTATAGTCCCTCATCTATCTAATATCTCAGAGACTGTATATCGGGCATGATACCATCAGGCTCATACGGAATCTACTCGAGTCTCGCTCTAATCAGATTCTTTTGGAGAATTTTTCTCTCTCCAATCTGAATGACTATAGCTAAGGGCTTGCTTAAGCAAGAATATATAAAATATTCCTCTCATGACACTTAAAGCAGATGATAATTTATTGACACTAATTGCCCTCGTAAGATTGGCTACCGCTCTTGATGATTGACTGTGTTAGATCTGGAACCTCTAGACCTATAAATCTGGTATAAAAAAGTGGAGTACTCATACAAAACATCCTGGGTGTTTCAAGTCTAAGAACTAGGTATATAATTGAGACTATAGAATCACTATTTGACAATGAGATATTATTAATCATTCAACATTCTGTGAGTAGATCAATCAGTGAATTTATTCTTCAATGAGCACTTGCACTGTATCCTTGGTGTCCCCACACAAGCAACTATGAGACCAATTACCTCCATCATATAGATGAGTATACAATATACTAGTTTATCCGGTTATATCGATGTCTCTCTCGAGTAATTATGATTGATATTATTTAGAATATATATTTAAAGATAAATCATATCAATCCAATTCTTATTGCATAAATCCATAGACATAACAATATATGTATAAGAAAATATCAATAATAATAATAAGTAAAAAGACTATATAACATGTCATACGTGTCTATTATATTAGCTTGCAGGACACCTATGATCCGTATACGTTAATTCTTTTTTTAACACTTTCCTATACAAGAATATTATGAATATTTAATTTTTTTATGTTTCTATAATATATATAGTTTTAATTGAGAAGGATGTTACTAATTGAAAAAGAGGAATATATATATATATATATATATATATATATATATATATATATATATATTTGTTCTTTTAATTTTTGAAATAGCATATTCCCCTCCAAATATTAATATTACACACACATATCGTTCCACGTATGATTAGTTACACATAACTAATCATAGCTATCATTCCATATGAGAAAAATCAAAATTCTATGTATGCATTACTTGACTCATTTTTTAATGTTTCTAATAGATATTAATTTTAATCAAAGTTTCAACATTATTGTGCCAATAATGGTCTCTACATGTATATATATGCTAAACATAAATACAAAAATCACTAATTTTGGCGGGTTGTATAAGTAATTTAGTTCAGTAAATTCATAAAAGCAAATATGTTATTTATAGCTTTAAAAGGATATATATGTAAAAGTCTCCTATTAAAAGTGGGGAGGTAACTATTTATGGATCTTTACCCTCTGCCTATATATGTCGAAACGTTATTTCAAACGAACGCGTTTCGCGTTCCGCGTCGCCCCTCTTCGTCGCACTCCCATCTCTCCTCCCCACCACCACCGCCCGCCCCCCCCCCCCCCCCCCCCCCCACCCTTGTCTTCGCTCGATCTGGGAGTTCTCGCGAGGCGATTGGGTTTCGAAGAAATCATGGAGATGCTCTCCCTGATCGACGTCTCGTCGGAGGACGACCTCCTCACGTCCCCCCATTGCGGTGATCCCAACGATCAGAGCTCGTCAGGTAGCCGTCGGTTTTTCTACTGAGGTCATCCTCGTGCTTCTTTTCCTTAATTCATAGAGAGAGATGTATTTGTTTGGTCGAATGTGCTAGGGTTTGCTCGGGATGCAGTTGCCGGTCGATGTCTTAATCTGCTTTGTCAAATATTTGCAGATGGATCGATGTGTTTGTTCTTGACGTTTGATTGCTTTAGAATCGTAAGGAATGCATCTTGCGTGCTCGAATTTCCGTTCACAGCTGTCTTAGGTATACTCAGTCAATCTGGCTTGATGTTCATAGGGTTGCTTTTTGTTGGTTTAATCTGAATATTCTAATTACTAGTACAAGAACGATTCTGTGGAGTTGGATGGTATTGGTTTATGAAGGAAAAAAATATAGAATATGTTGGAATGAGTGATTTTTAGTCACAGCATGTTTCTGAATTAGGCAATTCTTATTTACGGAGGTTTAATGTGCCAGACTTACTTAGGTCAATACGGAGTGTTGTTATTGTTGTTGTTGTTGTCAATGCACAAGACTCCACCAATGTGGGGTCTAGAATGGATCAATGTACCCAACCATACCCTTGAAAAAGAGAAATTGTTTTCATGAACTTAATTTCTAGCCATCCAGGTCACAAGCGAGCAACCATGCTGTGACATTAAGGGTTGGTCTAAATGAAAGATAATCAATTACCTGTGATCGATTCCATTTTACTTCTGTGGATCCTTCTTCCCTTTGAACGCATGTGTAAATGGTAGCTGTTAGAGTAGGACATAGCTTCATTAATAAAAGGTGCTTCAGGTTGAACTTCAACTTAGTATGTGTTTTTTTTTTTTGGTGACCTGTTTATATATTGTCTATGGTTTAGAAATGTAATAGAATCATGGAATTGAAGCATGACCGTAAGCTATGTTACTATTTCTTTTGCCATCTCCCCTATTTGAAAACCTATGTAGCACAGGATTTTGTTAAATTACTTTTATAACAAACCAAATTATCTTTTTCTGTAATCAGAAATCTTTTGTTTATTTTTATGCAGAAATTCTAAGGTATACATTGACGCACCCAACACAATGATTCGAGAGTAGTTCTCGTCTTGTCTGATTCTTTTGAATGAGGCATTTTGTCCTAGCTATAGATAAGATGAATATTGTGGTAATTGTTGATAATGGCCAAAGAAATCTCAATGTTTGAGTTACATATGCCCAGTTTGGATTTCAGAGATCTAAAATGTTTCAAAACTCTATTTGGAGTACATCTGTGTCTTTTTTTTACATCGACCCTATTTTCCTGCATGGTAGTTTAACATGTTTCTGATGTTTATGATTATATCTTTTTCCATGTGGAGTTTCATCGGTTTTTCAAACATATATCTATGATTCACTCATCTTTACTATATATCTTTATTCTTATATTCCTTTCTGGAAACCACATTGAGAATAAGTGTTGCTTGTTGGTTCTGAGGAAGGTGAGAGTCAAGTTAAAACAGTCAAGCAGATGGAACAAGCAATCCAGGAGTCAGAGCTAAATCAATTAAAATCTGGAAAACTCCGCTTACGGAAAAGTTTAGATTGGGATAGAGACTTTTTTACAAGTGAAGGTATGGACTTTGTTATTCCAAGACTTCCATATGTTGAACTGGAATTTATAAGCTTACCAGATCTTATTTCTTATTCACAGGAGTTCTGAATCATGAAGAACTTGCCACTTTAAACAGCACATTCAAGAAGACTGAAGCATATTCACTTCCTACAATTCCAGAAGATGCAAGGAAAAAAGCAGAGTCAAACTCAACTTTAGATAATGATAGCTGGGCTCTGGAAAATCTTGAAGTAGATTTGTTCGAAAATGTACGAGCTTGCAAACAGAAGGCTCTTGTTAATGGTGAAAAGGCATTGAGCTTGCTACATTCCAGCAAGAAAAACAATCCAGTGAAGGACGATGAACAACCCCATGGATGTAAGGACGTTCAACTTGTTAAAACTTTGAAACACTAGGATTCACCTTTGTATGGTGGTTGAAGTTAGCTGTAGGAAATCATACTTCATTTTCATCTTAGTATCGTTTCACTGTTTTTGTTGTTATTGCAATTATTCTAAATGAGTCATTATACTGTTTTGCAGCATCAGTGAAATTTGAACCATTTTCTCACATTAAGGTATGCTTTTATTAACAATCATCTTGCTGTTTTGTATCATTGATGTACATAAATTTCAAAGAACTTGTGTTATGTCAGAACAAGTCTCACATGCCATCGGAAAGACAAGGTGTTAACCGCCATCTCCATAAGCAGAATTCTGGAGGGGCCACTGTTGTTACAAATGTGGTATGAACATACTGTATATTCATTTACTTTGGCTCTAAAATTCTTTCACATAAGTTTCTAATCTTATTATTATACAAAGAAATTGAAACATTTGTTGACTAAAATTTCCATTTAATACTTTAACAAAGGCTGCTGATAGAACTACTCGTTCAAAGACTCTGTCAAAGCCAACAAGAGTTTTGTCTGGGGCAACTATGCCATCAATGCCAGCAAAGACAAGATTTTTTCCTGAAAACACCCAAATAAGAACCAGTAATACGAAAGATAAAACAGGTACATTTTCAAAATAATTTCTCAGGCATCTTTAGCCAACACAACTGAGTATATATATTCTGCTTTGGAACTCGGTTCTTATTTACGTGGGGATTTGGCAGGCAATGTGTTAATGCATAAATCTAGTGTCATCTCAAAAAAAATAAATGAAGGCCCTTCCAGTGGCAATTCTAAGTCCTTCCAGTCATCAAAATCTACTTTGAAGTTGGTCAGCAATTCATCGGACAAAGAAAAATCTCCTTTGAAGATATCAGGAATGACAAGCACATCTAGAACTATCAGTTGCCCTTCTTCATCTGGATCAATCACTAAGAAGGCATCTACCAGGACAGGCGGAATAATTATCCGCAGAAATGCAAGTGATCCTGCAATATTCCCAAACTCTGCTGTCAAGTTATCTTCAAGTACTTCTCCAAGTAGCTCCTTTGACAGTGTTGCTGCAGGATCATCATCGCCAACCCTTTTTGCTACTGAAGTCAGTTCGTCATCCCCATTGTTGGAAGGCACTGATACTGACGAAGTTTGCTCACCAAGTCTTAAATCATGTCAAAATTTCAAATATGGTGGAAACCAACTATGCAGACTGCGTAGTACTGGAAGTTCTTCGTATGATGAACTAACATCTGAATCATCAAGAAGGAATCATCCAAGAAGCTTCACTAATAAGAGCTCCGAAGCAAAATGCTATGGATCTTCAGCAGTATGTGCTTAATCATACTCTCCTGCAGTTCTTTTCATTACTTTTATTTGTCTCTAACTTGGACTCTGTCTTGGATTTGCAGAAGAAAACACTAACCTCACAGACTAGCAACAAGCAGCCCAATTTCCCAAAAGCTACCTTTGGAACCTCTAAGACTGATTCAGTGAACAAAGTAAAACCCAGTAAGATGCAAGATACCACACTTGCTATTCAGAACAAGACCATCAGTTCTGATTCTCGGCAAACTCAATCTACTGTTCGTAAGTACAGAATCATGATCTCTTAAACAACTACCAAAGCATGTTGAGTAGAATGACTTTACTGGCATGTCAGAAGCAGTCTGAATTATGCCCCACTGGCTATGGATTTCTAGAAGCCTTCTGAAAAATTATACCAATCAAGGTTTTTGAAGTAGCAAAATAAGTCATCAGTAAAGCTCCAAAATCAAGTACAAAGAGGCAAGGTAGTGATCTGCATCCAAAGCATACAGTAAATGTTCCTGAGAAAGTTGAAGCAATGAATTTGAGG
This sequence comes from Musa balbisiana, assembly GCA_004837865.1. Classification (NCBI taxonomy): domain Eukaryota; kingdom Viridiplantae; phylum Streptophyta; class Magnoliopsida; order Zingiberales; family Musaceae; genus Musa; species Musa balbisiana. Next base: position 8,033,558 of record CM017192.1, on the reverse strand, counting down.
GCAAAGTTCCGACATAATTAGGAAACACTTTGATCGATGGAAGCAATGCTTTCTTTCTTCTTTGGGTGAATGGTAACATATAATCAGGAAAATTATCACTGGGATTCACCTGCCATGAACATGGGAGAACGAAATCATTCTTCCTGCAGAATGAACAGATAGCCTGAGCAAATAGTTCACCTAATAGCAATAGGGAAAGAAAGAGAAGAAAAGTACTCCTGTTTTTAACTTTGGATGAGATGGAATTGGGTCTTGAACATTCGGCATTTTCAGAATCATCCGTCATACTGCACTGATCTAAGCTGAAGGTTTCATCATGTTCTGGAAAACATAAGGGAGATTTTTTGCAGTGTATTTGTGTATTATATCTACCTTGTGCTAACCAAATTTCTTTGTCAAAGTGAAAGAATAGATTCATGTATTAGTTACTTGACAACTATAGCTTTGACACTAAGTTAACTATAAACGAAAGAGTTGTGGCACTTAATTACAAGAAAATAAAATAGTCAACAGCTTTTGCCAGTAGTGATGTTTGACATAAGCCTTTGTTTTCCTCCAGTCAATTCACATTATACTATAAAGCTTTGTTTTCCTCTTTTAAATTCTAACGTTTAAATACTCTGACATGCTCTTAATTAGCTCAAGTAATGTATATGTTATGACTTCCTGCATAACATACATCTTCCATTTTTCATTTTACTTGATTTTAATGTCTTAGATATGCTAAGAAACATGATACTAAAAATATCAAGTTGTGAGTTAATTATAAATTATCCCTTGTAATTAGTTATTTTTAGCATATTGATTCAAATCTCTTACGAAAGTAAAACATTGATATCTTTATATAGGATAAAAAAGAATAATTTTATAAAATTAAAAATAAGATAAAGAGAAATATTTCGTTGGAGCGACGGGTAAATCATTCGTAAGTATAGGGATCTGTAGCTTTGAAAGTATAGGGAAAAGAATGCTAAAGGCATCTAATTATAAGGGCTAATATGTAATTAGCCCTTAAGTTATTGATAAAGAATACTTTAGTATGATCGATGGACAAAATCACGTTGCCTCACCAAATTAGATCCAAGAACCCAACCCAACAAAAGATGGGCCTCGGACCGGTCGCCAGCCTGGAGCCTCGAACGAGTTAATTGGACCGGAATGCAACATTTCGGCAAAATGGACCGTTTTCGGTCCAAGAAAATCGCTCGTTGAAGAACCGGCCTTTCTTTGTTAGGGCTGGAAGTTCGATCTCCCCCAACGAGGCGGTCTGAAGAAGGCAACGAGGCAAAGCGGGGCGAAACCCCACCTCCCGGAGCTTACGGATCGCCGTGATGGCCAAAGAGTTCTCCGTTCCGCCGGTGGTTTTCCCCTCCTCCGCCGGGAACCCTAACGTCCCCCAGCAGCGCCGCGCGCCCGGGGCGGCGCCTTTCCAGCCGCCGCGGCCCTCGAACCCGGGCCCCGCCAACCCGAGCCTCCCCTTCATGTCCTTCGACGTCGGATCCGCCCCGGCCTCGTCATCCTTCTCAGCCCCCGTATTTGCTCCTGCCGCCGGCGGGGGCTTCTCCGTCTCCGGCTCTTTCGATGACGAGCCGCCCCTCCTTGAGGAGCTGGGCATCAACACCCGCCAGATCTGGCGCAAGACCATCTCGATCTTGAATCCCTTCCGCGTGAACCCTGATCTCCACGAGGACGCCGACCTCTCCGGCCCCTTCCTCTTCCTCATGGCATTCGGGCTCTTCCAGCTTCTGGCAGGAAAGTTCCACTTCGGTATCATCTTGGGATGGGTCATCGTCGCGGCATTCTTTCTCTACATCGTCTTCAATATGCTCGCGGGGCGGAACGGGAACTTGGATTTGTACCGGTGCTTGAGCCTGATTGGATACTGTATGCTGCCGATGGTGATCTTCTCGGCGCTGTCGCTCTTTGTGCCCCATGGTGGCGTTGTGATCTTTCTGATGGCAGCGGTATTCGTGTTGTGGTCGGCGAGAGTGTGCACGGCGCTTCTGGTGGAATTGGCATCCTGCGGGGATGAGCACCGTGGTCTCATAGCCTACGCTTGCTGGCTCGTTTACATGCTCTTTTCTCTGCTAATTTTGTTCTAATTATTGGTGAGAGTTCTCAGCTTTGTGGTTTCTTACTATAGCTTTCTTACTATAGCTTCTAACTTGATATAACCTTGCCTGTCAATCTCCAATTTGGTTGTGAAGATATTTGATTGATTGTTGGTGGTTGTTTGTTCATTAGTTACTTTCGGTTGGCTAATTGGATACATGAAGGATGTTCTTCTTTCCATGTATGTGAACATTTTTGCAACTGTGAGGTTAAGACCTAAGTTTCCTTAAACTAAATATAATATAGGAATTGCAACTTTATCTTAATATATATTAGAAAGATTTCCTTCTGTCACTATTGTTCTTGCTTATCCATTTAAGTTTGTGAATGACTTTCTCAATTGGGGTTTGAAAGTATATGTTTAGAACCACTGCACTAGTAAATGAATCAGCCATTGAAATTTTTATGATGAATTATATGTGTCAAGAGGCAATTTAGCGTCACATCAGATTCATGTCTTTAGTTTGGTTTCTGCTAGGAAATCAACTGTTTTACGTAGAAATAGAATCTGGCATATATGAGTCACAGGAGTTCAAATTATGATTTCGAAGATGGTCTTTTAAGATTTTCCAGAGTGTAGCTTTTATGTCAAATTGTTTTGATGATATATATGATAAATTACATCTTTTGTACAAGTCATCTAGCAGATAAGTACTGCTTTAACTGTCTAGATTAAGTCCACGGTTGAGCACTTCATCTGATCTTTCATGGGAAAGGTTATACACGAGAGACAAAAATTGTTTGCTCAATGCAAGAGGGTAGCCTAGGTAGGATTGATCTTCGAACTCACACTACACTGAGCGATATCATTTTATAGTATTCTGTTTCAGCGTAACACTATTTTATGGTCCTTTGCCTGTTGAGGTAGCAGTTTGATAGTAATTATGCTTGTGAAAATAAAATTCTGAACCCAATGATAGTCCTGTACTATGGAACCACATCAACTCTTCTGGTTAGATCTCCTCTATGATCATTTACTTGATTAAATGTAACAATTATGATGCATCAAATTTTATGGTAGTCTCTTGAAAGAGTAGTCATTGTGGTTTCCTTTTCGTTGTTGATTCTAAGGCCATCTTAGTTTTTTTATATCTGATCAGTTCTTTAAACTGTCTGAAGATTACAAAAAGTGTATTAACCTGGTACCGCAGTCCATCGAGGATATGTGATCCTCGGGACCAATGTCTTGCAGTATGTTATCATGGTTGGCATGGTGCTTCATCTAGAATTTTCTCCTTTTGCAGCCATAATATCATCCTCCATGGCTTTTAAATTTGAGCATCATGCAGCGCTACCTACTCCTGGAACAGTGTGGTCATCTTATAATTCTTAATTCTCTCCGATAAGCACCTGTTCTTATCTTCAGTTATCTGGGTCTGTGAAAGCTCTAGATTTTATGGTAGTCTCAGGTCATCACCCCATTGGTCAGGCCTAAATTCCTCAGAGACAATATTGGATTAAGTGTTGTGACCCACATGAGAGTAGGTTTTGGTTTAAAATATCTTGTGTTAGAAGCCTTCAATTTTTTTATCTTTTCCTGGAGAGTAAAGTGCAAAGGGAAAACACATTTGTGAAGCAAGTCAATGACACATTGGGAAGAACAATTAGAGAGCTCAATGCCAAGGACATCAACCTGTCTAAGTGATTGTCAAACTGCCAAACCAGAGAACCATTTCTTCTTGGTACATGGACTAAAGTTTGGCTTCTCATCATTTTCTTGGTAAGGAGGAAGCATTTTTTTTTTCTTTTCCTTTCTGTAGTAGGAGACAACGGTGAGAAGGGAGTAGGAGAGTTGATGTTGGGTACCTAGATGCAGTTGATCCCTAAATTCTGCTTCAAATGCCATTTATGTTGATGTACAGCCATGTGACTGTTTCTGCTGGTTCTATTTGATGGACCTGAGTAGAATAATCAATTCCAAGAATTCTGCATGTTTGATTGTTGAAATTCAAGGTTTAAACATGGGGCTCTGCAGCTTCCATTTATTTTAAAGATGAAGGGTAGTCCATTCAATTTACCTCTTAGAGGGTTAGAGTTGTTTGCCTCGTGAATTAAACTGGAATGTGGTCTAAATATTTTTTCCTTTCGTGACCCTAATATGAATAGAAATACAAAGTGCTTGGTTAAGGTTATTTATTGCATCAAAGAAACAAAGAACATCAATTTTATCAGGCTGCCTCTTGTTGTTCCACTTTTTGTACCTGAAAATATCCTGACGTATCCTTATTGTACTTATTTCTTCTTCTACTTTTGTCTACTGCTGAGACAGCATCTTTTAAGATATTTTCCAGCCTTTGATCTGTATGAACACAATCATTTCCATTCATACAGATTATTCATTCTAATACTAGTGTCAGCCTTTGATCTGTATGAAGTAATAATCTCGGAGTTCGGACATTGTATCATGGCATTATCTTGAGATTATTTTGGGTGCAAGAATCCTCTTCCACATGGAGCTCCCACATCATACATATTCATCTTCCATTAAATTGACATTGAATTTGTTGCTTCATTGTTGGGCTTTCTGGTATGCGTATCAGCAAGCATTTGCATGGTAGTCACACAACCAGGTGAAGAGTGGGACTTAATTTCTCAGTCTGCATTGCTTGTTAAAGGAAAATTGTTCTCTGTACTAGCCTGTCTTTGGCCCTGCTGGTTGCTATTGTTTTTCCCCTTTTTATTTGCTTAAAAAGGTATAGATTTTTTCTGCATTTAAATCTCATTCCTCTTCAACATATTTAGAGCCACTTCATCCAATGGTTATATGATTTTGGCTAGTATTTCTTTATTACAACAGAATCACTCATAACTTGATTTTCATTCCCCGAATGTTTTGGTGCGTGTGAGCTGAATCAGTGCTCATTCTACAGCATCTCATTATGCTAATTTACTCGTCTACAATTTGATGTTAAGCAGTGGCAGGGGATCAGAACAGCTACATCTTCCATGCCATTTTTGTAGTTGAAGAAGGAATTGAGATATGTCTACCAGGTCTGGCTAGTGTACACAGATTGATTTGCTTGACTCAGATGGGTGAAAGGTGAGCAATTTTTACAACTTTCTACTGTGGAAACTTGCATCATCAATTTCGACATTGTTAGCTACCAAATCAGGACTAATAGATCGCTTAGCATGCAAATGGCGCCAAAGCTTGTTTGTTAGTTGTTCCGTGGACATCTCGAAGCTTGCTTATGTCGGTACCTGTTGCTCTGATATCATGGCACGCGATACTGTGCTTTCCATTATAACATGTTCATCAATTCTTCTGCTCATCTTGTGGACTTCCTACTGATGTGTGTGTGTGCAATTTTGATATTTCCCATCTATTAGCATTTTATTGTCGCATGCAAAATTTCTTTATTTCTCAAAATTATGATGCACGAAGCGGGACGCCATTGTCCTTCTGCGTTAGATGGGGAAGAGATACGCGTTCTCTTTGCCTCTTTGACACTTGTGACCGGCGGCAGTGGCCTACGTGGATGCCGTTGATTGGCTGATTTGACGTGTATCGTTCTGAAAATGAAAATGCTGTTTATGCATTTTTGTTTGCCACGGAAGCAAGCGGCGGACCCACAGAGGGATGTCATGTGGGGCCTGGTGTTCCTCCAATCGCATGGCAGGTAGGGAGGGGACATTGTAAGAGAATGAGAGTTTTCGTCCTAAATCTTAAATTAAGAGGAAAAAGAAGAGAGAGCGATTTCGAACCGCGACGTGCTCCCTCGTCTCGGGTAGAGGGGCGAAGATTGTCCCATCGATCTGTACTCCATCGGCACCCGCTCCTCGACTTCCTGTTTACTCCTTCCTCGGCTCCTCGCTTTCGAGTAAACCCCCGAAGCGATGGTGGTGCGGACCGCCGTGGTCCTGCCGCTTCTCTTCTTCCACCTGCTCTCCGCCTTGTACTGGCCGGTCTCTTCCGCCCAGGGCACTCTTGCATTGTTGTTTCTTGTTTGGTTCGTGATGGGTGATTTTGGTAGATCGTGATTCTTGATTTGAAGCGTCAAGTGTGGTGATTTTATTTGTTTGCTCCTGTAATTAACTTATATTGGTAATTCTGACATCAACGTTTTCTATCATCTTCTTAGCGTATAGTTTTCAGACTTAAAAGTTTATATTAAAATTTATATAATTATAAAAGTAAAGCATGTAATTTTATTTACCATAACGCTATCGATTTTATCAACAAAAATATAAAAATAAAAAAAAATAATTTTAAAATTTCAATTGATGATGACGGATAATATGGTGGATGATAATGTCGTTATGGGTCGCAGATGATTGTTGTAGATAAGGAGAGTAAAGTGATAAGAGGTAAGGGTCGCTCTGTATCTGTGTCAATATCAATGCAATTACTGAGTGATGAAAGTATCGTTCAAATTTACATAAATGTCAATGTAGATACATAGGACAAAAGGGTCACTCAATAATTGCATGATCTATTTTCTTGTGATCAATTCAAAATCCACCATGATCTCCTCGGAGAGGGAGGTGAAACCTTAGCATCTTTCTCCTCTTTGCCACCCACTCTTCCTTCGCTTGTCCTCTAGACCGTTGGCACCTTTCGTCGTCCACATGGCTCATCGAAGCAACAAGAGCTATTGCCTTTGATCTCATCGTCATCATGATCGTCTTCTATAACGAGTCCACCTTTGACATCCTCGTCCCTACCACAACCTCCTACGGCATCGTCATGGCTACCATAGCCAGAGCCTCAAACTTATGTGCTATGCTCAGTATCGTCTTCCATTTTTTTCTTGATTGTAATGTAAGAGGATGGAAGGCAATAGAAGAGCAGTGTGCAAAAGCACCACTCGAGGAGGAAAAAGGCATGGAGGATGCTCAGTTGATAGCATGCCTAAGATTGCGATGCTCGTTTCATTGACTTCCCTATGCTAATTTGGGAGGAGATCATGCATATGTTGAGTAGCCTTTTTACTGCTCTGTATCTACATCGGTATTGACACAATTATCAAGTGGTACCTCTTTACATCTGTGTCAATGTCGATGCAAATGTCGAGCGACACTTTTGTCACTCAACAACTGTGTTGACACCGACATAGATGTATAGCAGTTCTCATCTCTCGCTATCGCTCTTCTCATCCGTAACAGTTACCCATGGCACCTAGTGGTATCATCGTCCACCACCACTGATGTTGTCCGTCATCATCAATTAAAACGTTAAAATTATTCTTTTATTCATTGTTTTTATGTTTCTGTCGTTATGAAAAACAAAGCTAAATGTTTCGCTTTCATAATTATAGGAATTCCAATGCAAATGTTTTAAGTCTAGAAACTGGGATGTTATCAAGATCTAATTACTAGGATAATCTTTAATTAATCTGTAGTGCATCATCAAGCTTAATGTAGCATCAATTATGTATGGTAATGGGACAATATGATCAAATGCCCCAATTACCTGGGACGGTTCTTACCTGCAACAAGCTCACCATGAGAGGTAAACTCCAGCTAGAAGCAATCTTCTTTTTGTTCTTTTGTAGTCTCATTATGTGAACATATGATAAAAGTTTTTAAACTATTTCATTGGAACACCTTGGAACTATAATTATTTTTGAGATCCTAATCATAGACTATACTTTCATTGGCATCTGCCCTCTTACCAAATCATAAACAACAATGGATGAGTTTTTTTTTTTCATATAAATGTACCAAACTTACTGGATTTTATTTTTGTTATCTTGCAACACATTACTATAATAACAAGCCATAAATTTTAATTATTTAAAGTTTGTTACATAAATCTTTTATCACCATTGAAATCGATAAAATGTATTTGTTTAGTTAAGTTCAAAATTTTTAAGTCTTTATTTATAGTTTTTTTAACATCTTTTTAGGTTTTTTTTTATCTCTCCTTATATTACTAATATTAATCATTTTATCTTTGACTATCACATCCGAATGTCTTTTAAGCACATGCCCACAATATCTTAAACGATTTTATCTCATCTCATCATCTATCAAAATGATACATAGTTGTTCATGAATAAAAATATTTACTTTTTAATATTTTCTAGTAACTCTACGCATCTATTTCAATATAAACCTTTCGTATATATTATTTCTTAACTGTCTAATATTTATATTCATAAAATATTATTAGCCTCACAACTATCTTAAAAAAATTTCTTATAATCTCAAAGGTATTTGATGGTCATACAAAACTCATCATATCCTTCATCATTTTTACCATTCTGTTTTTTACTTTGTGAATAATATCTTAATCGATCTCTTCATCATGTTGAATAATTGATTCAAGATATCTAAAGTTTTTTACTTAAAGGGATTTTTTATCCATCCAACTTAATTATATTCTCACGTCTATTTCTAGAATCACTAAGATTTATTTTATATATTAAATCTTAGTCATACCTAATCTAAAATATTTAATTTCTAAGGCTTACTCCTTAATCTAAGTTTATAATTAATTTCACTTAGGCTTTTATCAATTAAGATAATATCATTAGTAAATAACTTACACTAGAAAGATCTATCATGTAAATTCATTCATTATCAATATGAAAATATAATATATTCCTATGTTATGTTATCATACATATTTTTTATAGTTCTAACACTAATAGTTATATTATCATACATGCTATTAATCATAATAATGTCTTGTAACACGTTTGTATATCTTTATATAAATTATTATTGATTTAAAATTTCAACCATTATGTGCCGTGAACATGTCTTTGATTATAAAAAAAAAACTTTTTTTTGGAGAACAAATCAACTTTTTTTTTTTTTGACTTTGTGACAGTTGGTGAAAATTTATGATGAAGTGTTTGCAAAGGTAGCAGTAAAAGAATAGAGTTTTATTCTTAGCATGACTCATCTGAAGGTAGCTCTGCTGCTTCATGTGACAGATTTTACTTAGAACATAATTGGTATGAAGGATTTATGTCTGTATCAGTATATCTTTTTCCTGCCATGTTTTGTTTGCTGATCTCTGAACACTCAACTTCTTCATCAAGCTGCACATTAGCTCACTTGCCTATCAGATATCTCTCCACACAAGCAACCACACCTTCTGTCTCATCCTAGAATGAAGACAAATGATTATTGACATTACTCACGGTAGATTGCATGATCCAATAACAGGAAGAACTTTCGTGAGCTCTCCCCGTCCTTCATATCTGGTTTCATAAGAAGAGCACTCGATATAGCAACTTGCAGTACCAAATACTGTCACATAAAAAGCTTACAGGTACATAGTCACAAGGTTGCTTTGCCTTTACTCTGTTCAGATACAAAGCTACTGATTCTGACCAAATGGAATACATCAAACTCGAAGGTCAATCTATCACCTCTACCCAACAAAGTCACCGGTGGTGGGAGCTTTCAGAAACATCCGGTAAGGTGTTTGCTTCATTCGTTTAACCCCTTCCCAAATTCCAGGGTACAGTCTGAACCACCTGAAGCCACAGGCATGCCTGTAGAGAGCAGGTACTGACTTTGTGTCTCATACATGGCCACAAAATCTACTTGGACTTACATCCACTTACATACAAGTACTGTTGAGAATTTTAATTATGGAAACTCACAAAACCTTGTTAGAGTATACACCAGAATAATCATAAGTGTCCACATCAACTTTAGTTTGGATGTGGACTTCATTTTTGTGGTTTATCTTGTCCAGGTGTCTAAACACTTATAGGTCAATGTAATCACATTTCCTGGATTCTGGGGACAACCATGAGATATTAGATATTGTACTGTAAATATAATTAAAGTGCAGTTGAATGCTTCTTGATGAGATTAATGGATAGTGATCATTAAATGCTAACTCTAGCTGGCAGCAGTGAGCTCTAAACTAACACTAGTAGACAGCAGCCAAAGAAGTCAACTGGGAAATTTTATGCTGTAAAGAAAAGGTGAAGAGGGGATTTGTCTGTCTATAGGATGATGGGAGCTGCTTCAAACTATTTGTATTAAGTACAACCTCACCAACAACAACAACAACAAAAGAATTATTATTGGGTTTCTTCTAGGAAGAGGAACTCCACCTAATAATTATTTGCCCTTGGGAATCTTGTGGGTTGCGCCATTGACCCATCTCTCACCCCCCATCACATAGATTTGTTCTTCTTGGCCATGGTGGTGGCGACTGGATCTCCGCCCAATTTAAGGAGGAGGTGTGTCGACGACACTTCGCTACCAAACCTGTCCCTCTCTTCTTCTTCGTATGAACCTTGACTTGGAGTCAACAGATGCATCCTCGCCGGAAAGCATCGATTGTTGCGTCGGAGACGCTCGGCATGAAGCACTCGTCCTTCAGCACCGGCCGGAAGAACGGCAAGTACACCGTCTTCGTCGTGATCTTGTTCTCGGTGTTCCTCTTCTTCTCGTTCACGTACAACGAGGACGTCAAGTCGAGCGCTGAGCATCCTTTCGGCGGTGAAGGCAAGTCTGCAGATGTAAGTCGGGAAGTGTTCCCCGTGGCTGAGCCGGTCGAGATGGAAAACCACCAGGCTACGAGAAGCATGGAGAACGCCACAGGCAACGAAGCTGAAAAGGAGACGACAACGGTGGTGTTGCCGCAGGAGGACGACGTACCAGTGGTCGACGTAGCAGATGCTCACGGAGAGCCAGCGAAGCCCGAGCGGCAACGGGTAGTCCTCGACGTGCCGGAGAGCTGCGACCTGTTCACCGGCCGATGGGTCCACGACGACGTGAGCTACCCGGTGTACAAGGAGCCGGAGTGCCAGTTCCTGACGGAGCAGGTGACGTGCATGAGGAACGGCCGGCGGGACGACAGCTACCAGAAGTGGCGGTGGCAGCCCCGGGACTGCTCTTTGCCTCGGTATGCATGTCGACATCACTGTTCATGATCAGTAAGTATATGGTGTGATGTTTCGCTCGTGATGCGAAGATTCGACGCGAGGCTTATGCTGGAGCGGCTGAGGGGGAAGCGTCTCATGTTCGTGGGGGACTCATTGAACCGGAACCAGTGGGAGTCGATGGTGTGCCTCGTCCAATCCGTCGTCCCGCGGGAGAAGAAGACCCTCACCAAGAACGGCTCGCTCAACGTGTTCCGAATCGAGGTAATTAACGTCCAAATCCATGCCGTCGAACAAGCAGCGAGTCGGCTCCCAATTCCTCACCTCCGTTTCTCGCCGGAGCAGGAATACAACGCCACGGTGGAGTTCTACTGGGCGCCGTTCCTGGTGGAGTCCAACTCCGACGACCCCACCGTGCACAGCATCCTCAACCGCATCATCATGCCCAAGTCCATCGGGAAGCACGGCCGGAACTGGAAGAACGTGGATTACCTCGTCTTCAACACCTACATCTGGTGGCTGAACACCCCGACCATGAAAGTCCTGTGAGTAGCAACAGTAGTAGTAGTTCGAGCCGTTCAATTCCTTGAGCACAACAAACGGATTCGATTTCTGTCATCAGGCGAGGATCGTTCGGTGAAGGGTCGACGGAGTACGACGAGATCGATCGACCGGTGGCATACAGGCGAGTGTTGAGTACGTGGGCGAATTGGGTGCAGAAGAACGTGGATCCCAACCGGACGACGGTGTTCTTCATGAGCATGTCCCCCAACCACATCAAGTAAGATCAGCAGGAAGAGCTTCTTCTTTTCTTGCATCGAGCTACTTGCGTAGGATAACCAATCAAATGAGATTGAGTGCCCCCGTGTTATCCGCTTACCTGCCCGAGCCGTGCATGAACTCTTGGCCTGGGGACCGTTTCCATGGTTTCCTCCACCTACTACAGCCATTCAAACGAACGCACCTTTAGACGCCGATCGATGTTCCGTGTGCAGTAAACGAGGCGCCATCCACATTGACCTCTCTTCTTCGAAGCTTCATTCTAGATATAATATCCTTTTCCCGGTGTTATTTGCCTGTCGTCTTCCACCCAGGAGCACGGACTGGGACGACCCGGACGGGATCAAGTGCGCGCTCGAGACGCAGCCGGTGGCGAACCTCTCCCACCCGCTCCACGTCGGTACCGACTGGCGGCTGTTCGCGGTGGCGGAGGAGGTCATCAGCAGCAGCATGAGGAGGGTGCCGGCGTCGTTCGTCAAGATCACGGCGATGTCGGAGTACCGCAAGGACGCCCACACCTCCGTGCACACCCTCCGGCAAGGGAAGCTGCTGACGGCGGAGCAGCAGGCCGACCCCGCCACCTACGCCGACTGCATCCACTGGTGCTTGCCGGGGCTCCCCGACACCTGGAACCAGTTCCTCTTCGCCCGCATAGCGTCCAGCCCATGGCGTGACCACTGACCGGCGGCCGCGTGCCTTCCTGCAAATGATCTCTTTCCTCCTCTGTGAGATGTTAACCTCTGTCGAACTACATCTTGCACATGCATTCCTTGCACTGTATGATTATGAGGACGTGGACAAAGAACAAGAAGGAAGAAACAATAGAAGAAAGATTAAAGTTCCTTGACTTTGAACTCAGCCATGCACCTCGACACACCCTCCCATCAACCACACCCATTTTGAGACAGGTTCGAATAGCACGTCTTAAGGGTGAATTCTCGCAAAAAAACAAATTCTTTTTTTTCTCGTTTAAAGATCCCTCATTTTCAGAATTCCCAAATGATGATTTCATTTTACTGATACTTCAAATATCCTTAGTTGCCTACCTCTTTTTTCTCTATAGACCAATGTCCAGTTATTGTGTTTTTACACTACATTATAGTGTATTCAATAATATCAAAAAATAATAATACTATATTATAATACTTTCATAAATATATTATAGAATTTTCTTAGTATATATTAAGGGTAAATTCTTTAAAAAAATTATTTTTTTGGAAGCATCCCTTTTTTTCAAAATGATGCTTTTTTTAAAAATATTTAATATACCTCTGACCATGTAGTTATTTTATAGATCTCATAAGATGAATCAGTCTAATTATAATATTTTTAAACTACGTTATGATGTTTTCAATAATACAAAAAAAATACAATGCTATAATATTTATATATTATATTATAATATTCTTCTGGTATTACTAAAAATATTATAACACAAGCTAAAAAGTTTATCCTATAAACTAGTCCATAAGAAAAGAGAAAAAAAATATTTTAAATATTAAGAGAAATAGAATATTATATGAAAAATTTGAAATTAGAGTTATGGAAAAAACGTAAAAAAGAAGAGTATTTTTCAAAACTTCACCCATATATTAATTTCAAATAAACAGAATCCAAAGGACTCTGATTTTGACTATTACGATTATTCGATATACACTAAATATGCTCATCAGCTACAAAGAGTAGATACATTAATTTCCGTATGATTTATCGGTCACTTGCTTTTCATACGCGCCGAAGCCCACGGTTTGACCCCACGTCTACCTCCAAGCGGAAGCTGCCTCGCTACTCCCCCCCCTTCTCCAACGGTCGTATTTCGGCGTCTTTGGTCCGCCTCTCCCCTCGCTTCCTGTAACGTTCGCCTCTGTTGGCCCCAGCTGTCACGGTGCCTCCATGCAACCAACTGGTTGTTGACTACACCTCGGCCTCCCCTTCTTTACGGACTACGGCTTCTCGGTTCGTAGCCCCGTCGACAGCCTCGTCGCCTCTCGCCCGCAGGTCACCGGACACGAAGTCTCTCCGCTGGCGTTGCGACAGGCATCCGAACCACCCCCGTCTGCCTTAGCTCACATGTCGACGTGGGTGTTTGGTGTTCGAAGAAAACGAAGAGGTTTCCCTCGAGGAATGTTCTTCCACGCGTTAAAGCGGTACCCGCGGGAGTACCTGTCTCGCGAGATGCGGACACCACCGTTTCCGCAGAATTCAACGGCCTGCGGACGTGTTCGGGTCAGGCGTGGGTCTTTGCTTTGTTAAAGGGTTGAAGCGACCGTGTCAGCTGTTGGAAAACAGAAGGCAGAGGTTTCATATTTTTCTACATCTATTCGACTCATAAACGGAGGCTCGGGATCCGGTGCTCCTCCCTCCTTTCTTTTACTTATCCATCATCGGCCAAAAAGCCCTGCCCTCGTCGGATTCTCGGATAAATCGCAACCATCCACACGCGCGTGTTACTTTCCCAGAATTAGTTCTCGAGGAATACTTGACCGGGGAGGAGGGGACTATAAATATCCCGGTCCCGAGAACAATTTGTGGAGAGCAGGGGAAATATTACCGTTTGGGGACGATGTCGTGTTCCGTGGCGATTGCGAGCTCACCGGCGTTCTCGCCTTCTCGCATATCGATCTCGTGCAAGGGGTCCCCGGAAAGCCTGGCCCTGAATCCTTGCTCTCCCTCGGCGTCGCCCCGCTCATGCTCGTCCTCGCCTTTCAGGCCGCAGCGGTTCCAGAGAGCGCCGAGCGGGCTTCGGGAGGTCGGTGCCGGGATCGGCACCTCATCCTCTCCCTCCGGATTGGCCGTCGACGCGCCCTCGTCCTCGTCCCCGCCTCCGTCGAGTTCGGGTGGGTCCTGCTCGGTGTCGAAGAGGAAGAGGCCAGCGCGGATCAATATCCCGTTGGCGAAGGCATTGACTTTTGCGCCCGAGGTGTCTGATGATTGGAGAGAGGTGGAGGCGGAGAGCGCGAGGTATACGGTGTATTGCAAGAGGGGAAGGAAGAGGTTGGTGATGGAGGATCGACAGAAGGTGGCGCTGGACCTCAATGGCGACCCGAAACTGGTACGTGCCCTTCTATTGTTTCATTTATCCTTGTTCTATCTCTGCAAGTGCGGTACGTAAAGGGGGGAAGTAAGTATTATAGAAAATCTAGACCACAGGGGGGAATTTGATTAGTCGTGAGATGAAAATATTACTCCGGAAGCAAAAAAGATGGAATTTTTTGAACGAGAGGGAGTTCAAACAAATTAAAGATGGGGCCTTTCGAGTCTGATCCAATTGTTTGTGACAAATCTCTGAATTCGACGGTACTGGGGGCTTGCGGAATTATTGGTCAAAGACAAAAACTTGGAATGCCAAATCTTGATTCGGTTGAATTTTCTAAATGTACTTATGACATGATTTCTGTGGTGTCAAAGTTGACTCCTTTTGTTCTTTTGTGTGTGTTCGTAGGCTTTCTTTGGCATTTTTGATGGCCATGGAGGTAAGAGGGCTGCTGAATTCGCTTCCGAGAACTTGGGCGAGTTCATAGCAGAAGAAATGGTGACAACTAGTGGAGCGGGCGCCAACGACATAGCGAAAGCTGTTAGGATCGGGTACTTGAAAACCGACGCAGAGTTCTTGAAGGAGGAGGCGGATGGAGGCGCTTGCTGCGTCACCGCCCTGCTTAGAGATGGTGATCTTATTGTTTCTAATGTCGGGGATTGCCGTGCGGTGCTGAGCCGAGCCGGTAAAGCAGAGGCCCTCACGTCTGATCACCGGCCTTCTCGAGAAGATGAAAGGGACAGAATCGAGAGCCTTGTAAGTGTTGTTTCTTCTTCCTCGATTTGAATCACCCGGTTGTCGTAGAGAAACAATTAGCATGAAATTGTTTGCAGAACATAAGCATGTTCTAATCTCATGCAGGGTGGTTACGTGGATTACTTCCGAGGAGCATGGCGATTACAAGGTTCCCTTGCCATATCCAGGGCAATCGGAGATTCACATCTCAAACAATGGGTTATACCAGAGCCGGAGACCAGAATCATTAACATCGAAGCAGAATGCGAGTTCTTGATTCTAGCATCGGATGGGCTATGGGACAAGGTATAATCTAACTCCAGGCTATTCCTTTAACGGGACCAGAGAACAAATCTGTTTCTTCCCTGCTCTTTCTGAGTAAAGATGACAATATATTTCTCTTAAATGCTTTCAGGTTAGCATTCAGGAGGCTGTAGACGTAGCACGACCATCGTGTATCGACGCTGATAGTGCATCATCATTGTCTGCTTGCAAGAACCTTGTCGATTTATCTGCTAAACGAGGATCATTGGATGATATTAGCGTTATGATTGTGAAGCTGCAGCATTATGTCTGAAATCAAATACCCGATAGCATAAACACACAGCATTTTGTTGGAAAGGATCAGTGTGTTCTCCACTGGCGTTGACTCCTTTGCCAGGGCCATGAAGTTGTGACGAGTCCGATAGCATCAACACATCGGAGAAGAATGCTTTTGCACTCATCATCATCGGAATTAGGCTTTTTTTTTCAGTTTTATTTTGATTATTTCAAATTTACTAACTCATATTGTAATTGACTTTTAGAAAGCAGCCATATTGATATGTAAGATCTAATCTCCTCTTTTTGGCTGACTTATAAGTCAAAGAGTTCTGCTGGACTCAAAAACTTGTTCCTTTTGGTTGGCTTAGTAAGGACTTGACTAGAGAATTCCACACCACAGGGTATCGGATGAACCATGTTTTTGGTGATCATTCATTTGTCTTGGTGCTTACGGTTGAGCTAAAAATGTCAGATGTGAAGCATCTGCTACCCATCTTGTCTCGATATCGTATATAGACGTATATAGATTAGGTTGCCCTTCATAAATGCTACAAACCTGTATGTCAGTGTAACAGCAAACTTGTTGGCCTTTCAACCTTTTTGCTTTAAATACATCATCCCTTCATCCTATAATTGCCTTTGTTATCAAACTGTCAACTATCATACAATCTAACAGAAAACCCAACAAAATGTTTGAGTCTCTGTTGATATACCTGAGTTGATTAATGTAATATTTTTCTTTAAAAAATGAAATATTCTAATATATATATATATATATATATATATATATATATATATATATATATATCTTAAGCACAACATAAGATTTAGAGTCGTGATCACCGGAAACAGTAGTGACATATTCCTGGTTTTTATTGAAAGAAAAGGTCATTCATGACGATACAACACCGACCACAACAGCAACGACAAAACAGTGATGTCCTAAGGAAGCTTGCTCGTAGCATGGAGGCTGTAGTACAGATATCATGCAGTGGCTGCTCTCACGGAATCACGACGCGGAACGGATTGGGGACTTCGAACCCGGGGTTGGGAACGAAGGTGTCGTCGTTCCCAGGAAGATACTGACCATTAGCAGCCGCCGGGCCACTGTGGTCCAAACCACGAAACGCAGGCATCTCATGGCTGCCGATCTTGTACCGCCCGACGCCGGGGATCACCACCGTGCCTTCTTGGCCGACGCACTCCGTCGTCTCCTTCTTGTCTGAGTTCGCGGGGACGCTACGTCCGGCGAGGGTGACTTGGGCGAAGGACAACAAGCCCAGGAAGAGGATGACCAGGGGGAGGGAAGAGCAGCTCGAGAAGCTCGCCATGGAGAGAGCGGGAAGCAGCAGAAGAGGAAGACGTCGGGAGACAGTACGTTGGTTTGCAATTGGCAGAAGCATGCTTCTTCTTATACAAGCTCGGAGTGGGAAGAGTTAGGTGGCGAGGTGACGGTGATTAAAAGGCGTTGCCAAACCTTCTTGAAGGAGTTGGGGAATGCTTTTACTTGGGAGTAAATTAAGGATCCTTCCGATCCATCCAACCAACAACTTTTTTAGGCTCATTGATTCCGCCACCATAAAGATTGATGTCAATATAATTTCACGTTCACCGCCGCCTTGAAAACACTTAAAACAAAAAATCACAGTACTATTTTATTTTTATTGTGCTTGAATTTGGTCCCTCCCAAGGATTTTATGTTTCAATCATGACAAATAAAAGAGTTGCTTGACGAATAATATTTCATAGATCTGTGTGTTAATATAGACAAAAGGATTGCGCACTAAAATTAGAATATTGAGATGTACATAAGAAATTAATATAAAAATATATTTTTTTATTCTTAAATAATCAAATATCATTAATCATTTAAGATGATATATTTCACGAGAATACAAACATTAACGAAGCGAGAGATACTTTAACAAAATTTTCAATAAAAATTTAATAAGATATATAACTTTTTATAAATTTGATTATCGGTAAAAGATTCATATAATCGACTACAAATAATTGAGACTTTACAATTATTTTTTTCCAAGACAAAAAAATAATGAGTACAAAGTTCATACATGATAATTCACTGGGGGTAAACAAAATTCCACAAACAAGTGGATTGATAGAATCTAGTATGGTTAGCTATCGAATTAGCAGTCATGTTAGCATCCCTATTGTACCTTCACAACATCAAAAAAAAGTTCCATCAATTCAGAGTAATCGGTCTCCAGAATTAGCTTTCTTATGCCTTCTTTGCATGTTGGCAGCTAAAGCTTCACATTTCACCCAGGAATGTTTCACAAGTGAGGGTAGCAGAACCATCTGTATTCATTTTGAATCAAGTTTTCATCCATCCAGCATGTGTTTTGCCTTGCCTCCGTTCTTCCTTCAGGAGAGGATCTCTCAGAATAGGATAAAAAGAGAGAGTCGAAACCTTAGAGAAAAGAGCCACCGTATGAGGCTGCACACCACTGGATATTGCCTCATTTCTGGCTTGCCAACCATTTGCTACAGCAACATCCACTCCCTTTTGTGCTGGAACTGAATTTTCAAGTTAAGCTGAATCAAATTCCAGAACCTGAAAGCAGAGAGGCAGCTGAAGAAAGAATGTTGCCAGGAGCCATAATCAACCCCACAAATCCAACAACAGTGTACCTCCATAATTAATACCCAGTTCAGCAGACGAATTAATTTCCAGCAGAAAGCCATCACTTTGGGTGCAACTGTCAATTTCCAAAAGCTATCCTCAGCCCTCCGGAAAGTGACCGTCCCTCATCTGTTCCAATTTAATGAACTTGTAGGCAGACTTAACTGAAGGGATGATACCATTAGTAGATAGTTTCCACATCCATCTATCATTATTAGGGGGGGCTGAGGCAAGGCAATCAATCTCACATGCATGATTACAGATTTTTACCTCAAAAAATTGGTTAAGAAATCTTCTAACCATATCAAATTGAGTAAGTAGATAAGAACATCACAATTACTTACTAGAATTAGGTGATCAGTAGCATCAACAAACAGTTTTTAGCTCCGTCTAGAACATTAAAATTAGACCGAGGGTTAAAAGACCCATATTTAGCATGCACAACTTCATACCAAATAAACATATTTTTGTTCAGATAAATCATAATTTTTTTTTTAATTTGTAAGTCTTTATTTTTATCTTTAGGATTTGCTTAATCGATATGCTTAGGCATTCAGGACATACTTAAGGAATATCTTGAAAATAATTATAATATCTATTTTATTTCATGATATATTTTCGGTTAAATTATGATTCACTATGTTGTGTGCCAAATGATTTTGGATAACATCATCGAAAATAATATAGAAGATTTTAAATTAGGATTAAATACTTTGGACTTGTCTATGTTCTATATTCAAATCTCATCGTTATTATTTATCTTTTATTAAAAAAATATAAATAATATAAATTTTTTTCTCAAAATTATTCTAATTTAGATGAATTTGTCATTGTGACTAATAGAGGGTTCGACCAATTAAGCTAAAAATTATAAATAAATTAAAAATAATTGACCTAAATCAATTATAACCCAAAATAATAATAATTACTGGATTTTCCGACGTGTCCAACTTTGACAGCTGCATCAACTTCCTTCCGCAAAATAATAATTGCGATCTGATGGTTTAATTCGACGTCATCATAAGCCAACCACTCCACTAATTAATTATATTGAAATTTCCTCTGTACACTAATTATTTTAAGTGTATTTAAATTCGATTAAGTATATATACTTAAATTGTTATTAGTGACATGGCGCCATCCACGCGCACTCCATACGCGCGTAGCCAAATCTATCGTCTCTAATTCTCTTCCTTAAACTTATGTGGCTCCTCATCCGACGGCTCAGCTGCTCCCACCACCCAGCGCGTAAGAGCCGGCGTAGGAAAAACGCGTTACTGAAAGGCGTTCTTTCCTCTATTCTCCGGAACCCTATTGGACGAATTTGTTGGAGCCGTCTCGTTTCCCCACGTGTCCGGAACTCGAGAACCATCTCGACTCCGCGAAGGCACCCGACCCGCCGTGGCCCCCGTTATAATGCTCGCGCTCCCACCGTCAGCTTCGGGAATCGTCTTCCTCGATTCAAGAATTTTGGGCTTAAGAGTTCGATTGCCCGCTCGCGGCGTCAATGAATCTCTCATTTTTCGTACTAGTAATCCTCTTCTTATCACGGCCAGCCCAATCCGTGGATCCTTACAAGGTACCCTACTTTCTCCTCCTTGGGTTCGTTCTTGTGCCTCTAGGTTTAGGTTTATGGTTGCCACATCTGGAGTCGATTCAATTCCTCCTTTTTCGTCTATTACATTTGCGCGTCGCATCAATGGTATGTCTAAGGAAATATGTCGGCAAATCTTGGTCTGGGAAGTACAAAATTTCGAAAACTTGGTTCGAGTGGCAAGAAAGATAGGTTGCCGAAGATTCTGTTCTTGTTCAACCGGACAATCTTCACGATTAACAGTAGAATCGAACTTTTACTTATCTCATGTATATATAATTCTTTTTAGATTAAATGGGTGATGTAGCTGACATCAAAATTGAAATAATTCTTCATCCTAAATTTGAATCTTCACTTGAGAACATTTATATATATATCTTGGGGAAATGGGGGTTTTCAGTTAGTCCGGTTGTTCTCTACGTAAGGAGTTTTCTTTCACTAGGATCCACTAGCAATGCAGCTTTTGAAAGGGTTTTCGATGTTTGCGCATTAGATCTTGAAGATAGGATATCCATGGGAAATTTGCATTGATGTGGATAAATTAACGATCGAAAGACAAAATTTTGAGTACTGTGTTTGCCTAGTCATTTTTAGACCCACTTCTTCCATTCTTCTGTTAGTGTTGTCTACATTTCACTGTAATTTCAGAACATCTGAAAATTACTCTTGTTACCTATTACTGTCTCACTGATCCTTAGTTAAAGTGTGTACAAATCATGGGTGTTTATTAGTGATATGCCCCTTGTTTTTTTATTATCTACATGAAATCTTGAAAGCATGTTAAACTGTTGTGAAGGCAGTTTATATGGGAACAACCAAAAAAGGGACTGAGATGGATGCATAGCAGAAACTTCAGAAAACTGCATAAAATGCTTCATGTAAATTTTTTATTTTTTCCATATATAAATATGTAAAGTTGTTTAAATTAGTGAAGAGAGTTCAGGGTTATGATAAGTATTTTTCAGTGGTCGGTATGATAAATGGTAAACATTTCCAATTTGCAAAGCTATTGATGATTGGTAGGATGGATGAACTGGATTGTTGGACAACACACTCAGTCTTCATCTGAAAAACATGTTGTTATTAGTAACTGTTACTACTGCATTAAATTGAAGATTGATAAGGTATTCAAGTTGTCATAATGCTTTTGTATGCTTAGTTTCTTGCTATTGTTTTGAGCTACTTAACACTTTTCATACTTAACACTTTTCACAACAGTAATGCCGAAAGAGTTTCCTGTTGCATTAGGCCTTAATCAGCTTTGGTTGTGGAGACCTTTTTTTCTTCTTTGCTGATTCTATTAATTATTGCATGCTGTATTTTTCTTTCCCTGTTTGAGCAGATATATGTCATGATACAATGTTCTACGCACATTTTGTTTTCCAGTCATGTGTTTTTTACCTGGTTATGACCTACTATTTCTCCTTCCAGGTTCTCGGGGTTGATAAAAGTGCTAGTCAGCGTGATATTCAAAAAGCCTTTCACAAGTTTGTGTTGCTGACATCCTATGTTAATGAAATTCAGTTGTTGAGATCCTTTTGTTTTGATTCCTATGCTTTTTTAAAAAAATTATGCAGGCTGTCTCTTAAATATCACCCTGATAAGAATAAAAGCAAGGGTGCACAGGAAAAATTTGCAGAGATAAATAATGGTAATTTACTAACTTGTCTTTCATTACAGTTTTTCAATGATGAAATTCTAGTACTCATTTTCCTTGTCTGAAGCCTTATGCAAAACTGTAATCATCAATCTTTATGAGTATCTTTTCCCCTCTGATGTTGATAGTTAAGTGTCTATTCTGAATGTTGATTGAACTTTCCTGGGCAAAACAACCTTGAAGAGGAGAACATCCAAGTATTACTTGCTTTTTCTTATCACTTGCTTTTTATCCTTCCCTCCTCTTTTGAATAGTCTTCTTTTTTTATGCACATAATAAGGTAAACTGGCCCTGCTGAGTTATTTAGATATATCATTTGGAACATATAGGGCTGTTTGATTGATATATCCCTAATTGGGATATTATGGATTGTTGTTGTGTACAACTTGCATAAGCAATATGTATCTTTTCTCGGGTTTCTTTTGTTCACCAGTGTCAGAAAGTCGATCAGAAAACTTAAAATACATTAAACATGTTTTAGTAATTCTGTCATATTTTTGTTCCAGCATACGAAATTCTCTCTGATGAAGAGAAGAGGAAGAATTATGATCTATATGGAGATGAGAAACTGAACCCGGGATTTGGAGGTAATTATGGAGATGAGAAACGGAACCCAGGATTTGGAGGCAATTTTGGGAATTATCAGGGACATACCACTGGTGGACCAGGGAGCAGTTACTTCACTTCTAACCAGGGTGGATGGCAGTCAATGGGTAGCAAAGGAAATGCCAGAACATTTTCCTTCGCCTTTAGTAGAAACCCTAGTGTTGGTGGAAATCCATTTGGTTTTGGCTTTGGTAATATATTTTCTGATTTTTTTCGTGGTGGTGTGGAGGGTGGAAATCAGCATGATAGTTTCAGTACCTTTGGTGGACCAAACTCTCAATTTTCTTCTCATGGGAACATTCAGGATGTTGATTTGCAGCTTTTCAACAAACAAATAAAAGACCAGGGATTAACTTGGATTTTATTGTTCTATACATCTTCAGCCACAGGACACCATGTACTAGAATCCATTATGGAGGATGTGGCCAGTTCATTAATGGGAGCTGTAAAGGTAAATTTGCAAGTATACATGCAAGATCACCTGCATTTGCTTGCATTGTATTATTCTTATGTGCTTTAGCAACTCTTTAGACCAGCTCATGAGTAGCATTTACTTCTTTGCAGGCTGGTAAAATTGATTGCAAAAAGCAGTCTCTCTGCAAGGATATGGGTGTGTCTCTTCCGAAGTCAGCGCGTCTCTTTATTTATTCCTATAAATCTGCTGAAAAAGCTTCATTGGTAGAATATAGTGGTGACCTTGATCCTCGGAGTCTGAAAAACTTTTGTCTGGATCAGCTGCCCAGGTTTTCTAGAAGGATAGAGTTTAGCCAGTTTGATTTTTCACCTGACAGCTCAGTAAATCGACCTCAAGTGCTGCTACTCTCAACCAAGAAAGAGACACCAGTAATGTGGCGTGTTATCAGTGGCTTGTATCGGAATCGCTTTTTGTTCTATGATGCAGAGGTAGCCTACTTGCTGCCTTTTTAAATTTTGTTTAAATCTTGCTTGTGACAGTTCTTTTACTAGAATCTTTCTAGGAAAACATACCATAAATGGTTATCTTTAGTAGTGTATTTTAAGGGTCATTATGATACAGAGGAATGCTCCTTAGTGCAAGCATAGTTTCTTAAATAAAGTAGCTTACCTTGACATGTTCAGATTCAATAATTATTATCAATGGATTAGGTAATTGAACTATTTTGGCACTTCACCAATGTTACTTGAGTTATAGATTCCAGAATTATTTCAACATTTACACTGATACATGCTGAAGCATTTAACTTGTATCTTGATTTGCCTTTTCTGCCATGTATATGTCACACATGTTGTATTTTATATACAAGCATAGGAAATTAATATGATTTTGTGTTTTGCAGGCTCATGATGTCTCACATCCTATGTTGAAAAGATTAGGAGTCAAGAAGCTACCATCTGTGGTTGGTAAACTAGTAACTGGTGAGATGCATGTTTTGAGATCTGGAATCATTGTTAAAGATTTGAAATCTGGCATTGAAGAGTTGAGAACCTTGCTTGAAAGTTTTGAGAAGAAAAATAAGGTGTCCTCTGATCATTCCAAGAAACCATCTCAGAATGAAGAGGGTGGAAATGTTCCTTTTCTCACAACTTGGAACATAGATAATCTTTGTGGTGAAAAGGCTACTGTATGTTTTATAGGTGTCTTCAGGTCATCAAAGGGAAGAGACAAGCTGGAAAAAATTGTTTCGGAGGTCAGTAGATCCTGCTATAGGTTTGTTTTGGTATCAAGGTTTCTTTGGTTCGTAATATCTAATTGGATGGTACAATTTTATTCAGGGATGATTTTTGTATTTTTTTTGTTAACTGTTGTTAGTGGTTGGTAAAGATGCTTAAATTGCTTTCTTCCTGTCCTTCCATTTTCAGGTCTCGCGGAAGACTCTGGTTAGGCAGCAGAGCAAAGCCCAAACCACAAGGGATTCGATAACTTACTCTCTGTTGGATGGTAACAAGCAGCTGTCTTTCCTGTATGCGTTTGACAAATTGGGGTATGGTTCTTTGGATAAATTTCTAATAGCTTACAAGCCTAGGAAGCAAAAATTTGCAGCTTTTACCGGTGATGTGACGATGGAAGCGGTAGAGAAATTTGTTAGTTCAGTTCTTAATGGGGATATACAGTTCTCTAAGGTTCGACAGCAGCCTGTTATTAGATGAGGTACTTAAAAATGTCAGTCCTTGTGAACTTTTCACCATGTAGCATACCACCATTTACCTCATGGTGCAACTGATCACTATGGAAGTGGCCCTGGGAAGAAAGGAAGCATGACAGTGATCTCGCTTGTCAAGTAATCGTTGTATAGAGCAAGAATGAGACCAAACCCTGAAAGAGGTTTCTTACGGAAATATGTATTTTTTTTTTTTGGGTCACTAATGCTAATCTTTGCCGTCACTCCTCCTGTGCCTTGATTATGTGACAATTCTCCAACCTGTATCTTTTCTTTCATATTTCACACTGGACCAAGCTGGGACTATGATTTTTGGGGGAGTGAAGGTCTCATATCTGGCATGAGAGAAAAATGATCGATATGATTGATATTACCACTTTTTTCACTGCACAGCTAAATGTTTTCCTCCAAGTAGTTGACAAATTTGGTTTTGTAAAGTTTATTTGCTTCTGTCTGACATGAAAGAAAACACCGTGATCTTATCTATGCAGCCATAAGAAGTTGGCTCTAAGCAGATCAAATCTTTTATTTTTTTCCTTCTTATTCTGAAGGTTTCTAAATGGCGTTGACCTGTTTAACAAGTTAGAGTGTCGGTCAATCTTCAGGTTACATTGGTGTCTCTGTTGATTTTAGTGCTTGCTGCTAATATATTCTGCTGTCTTCTCTCCTTATACTAACTTGCCTTGGCTTGCGTCGCACAGAACCCAGCCAACATCCAGAGATTTTTATTGATGGAACTGCTGACAAGGAGCCGAATTCTGCATTCTTTTTCGAATTACTCGTTATCTCTTACCTTTTTTGCCTTGAAAATTTTGGATCATAGGTTGTTTTGTCATCTGGTAAGTACTCGAAATATGTTATCATGATCATAGTTTTTGTTTATTTAAGTGGTTAGTAAAACACACTATTTTTCCATGTTAGTTTTATTTGTATTTAAGTATGGTTGCCTTCTCTCTCGTAGTATCATCCATCATAACTTTACCACTTTTTTTCTTGAGAAGCTCATGGATGGTGTTCTTGATAGGTTCAAGATGGTGACTATCCTGTGAAATTACTACGGTAGTAGAAACTTGATTAAGATGCATGGTGTATAACAAAGGTGGATAATGTAATATGTGGCTTGGCTCTACTGTGTAATGCATCAAGGACCGGTATGGGCGGTATGTATCGATCTGATAGGTTATCGTTACACGGATCATCCGGTATCGTTACAGTGTTATAATATTATATTATAGTATTATTATAATATTATATTATAATATTATTATAATATAAAAAATATAAAATTATTTGATATATCAAGGTGTATCGTTCGGTACGTCTCAAGGTATTGCTCGGTACATCGATATCGTACCGAATTCATGTTAGTACGGTATGATACTATGAATCTTGATTTTGATAATGACCTGATTTGTACGGTATGATACTATGAATCTTGATTTTGATAATGACCTGATTTGTCCTCAAATACATGACTCAGAACAGAAGAGATGTGTTACTGACCCCGGCCGTCCACTGTCCATCTCTGATCAGTTATCGATCATCGATCATGCATTGATTGGCTGGTGATCTGACGTGACAGCGATTGTGACCTCCAACCTGTGTCTCTAAGATAGTCGATCCTACGTCAGGTGTACAGTATGATAATTAGCTGTTGAATTTTGGAAGTTATTGTGTATCTTAGGGGATCTCCACTTTAATGGAGATGAGATAGGCACCGTGGCTCACGTGGTTTCAGGGTTGGAGCGCGAGCTACTGGATAAGGAAGCTGTTCGACCAGCTGTCGGCAGTGTCAAATCGAATGATTCATGGGGCCACAGTGATCTGTTCCGTAACTAAAGAAAGGGATTGGGCCGCGACCCAAGACACGATGCGAGGGACTGATGGCATCAAAGCTCGGTCTTCGTCTCCTTCCTTGCGTGCTTCCACTCAACATCTCGCGGATATTTGCAGGCCTTCCATCCGGTTTCCTGAAGCGATAAGACATGGTTTCGGGTGGGTATCATCACCGTCGGTAGGACACTTGCTTACGGAAGTCTTTGGATGACGTTGATAGATTCTCCTCTATTCTTTAAGGATCGCAGCAGTAGATGGATGACGAGGGAGATACAATGAATGCACTGGGTGTTCTAAAAGATGAGGCTTCTTGGACCCTTTCCATAATTTTTGTGGTTACAACGGCCTCATCCATCATCATCTCACAGAATCAATCCTACAAGCTAGCCATCATTCCTTTCCTCGCTGTTCTTTGCAACTTCTTCCGAGTAGTCTCCGTGCACTGAACCAACGCAACTCTCATGCTGTGCAAGATGGGGTGACCTCTCCCCATTTTGTTTACCGCTAAAATGTGATGGCAGAGTCCCACAACGAGTAGTCACACTGTCCCTTTCTCTCTCATATTTCGCTTGGTTGCCCTGCCGACGTTGTACTCTGCTTGTACTTGGTAGCCATGGGTCCAAAGCGAGTCCGCCCTTCATACGATGGGTCAACCATTACTTCCATGATTGCTTCGTGGAGCTGATGATAGTTTACTTGATGTGACCCACATGATATGAGGAGTCGTACGATAGCAAAGACTTTGATGTTCTTCTGCACACAGTCACAGAGGAGGACCTGTCAAACTTAACTCTTCACCTTTCTGATTTCCACCAACCCGATGAGGATGAGGAATGGAGTGAGAGAGAGAGAGAGAGCATCATCCCCAACCTCCTACGGCCTAACCACGGAAGTGACAGAGAGAGAGAGAGAGAGCAAAAAAGAAGCGCTTCACCTGGAGAAATGACATGTTATTCATCTGTTCCTTTGGTGACTCTTTGAACTCATGCTCCTGCTATTTCTCCGTGTATGAACTTTGTGACTCATGAGAAGGAATTTTTCTTCAAGATTTGGGTCCTCGAGATCATGTTCTTGTAAATTTATTACTAGGGTTGCAATCAATGGGAGGCCGCCTTACCCTTCGTTCCCAAAGCATCGCTTATTTAAGCTGCGGGGTTTTGGTGATGCCTGTCATCATCGGTCTCCTCGTGTCGCAACTATCACATTAATCTTTGTGACTGCTTCACGCCCGGCTCTCTTCGTCCGCTTCTCACTCTCTGACTCCGGCACTGCCATGAGCTCTTCAAACCCAGAGTCGTTTGCCAGAGAGGAAGGATCCGCTCCCCCTGTACGCTCTGCCTCCTCGCTTTTACTCCCGTCTTTTCCTCCTCTGTTGTTCTGCACATTCTTTCATTTGGTCTTTTGCGAGTCTATAAACAAACTAGTCTTTTAATTGTCTGAATATATCGATAAACTTATGGCTATTTGAGTTCCTCTGCTACTGCATCTGCCTCAACTTCTCACATCAGAACATAATCTTGATGCTGTCACTTTGTGCCATACGGTGTGTTTGATCTCTGGTTCTTGGAGCAGGACCAGAAGAAATCTTCTTGGAAGACTGTGCTAACTCTTGCGTACCAGAGTCTGGGTGTGGTCTATGGAGACCTGAGTACTTCTCCTTTGTATGCATACAAAAGCACATTCTCAGGGAAACTGAGCCTTCATGAGAGTGATGAGATAGTGTTCGGTGTGCTCTCATTCATCTTTTGGACATTAACTATCATTCCTCTTTTCAAGTACATATGCTTTGTGCTATCAGCCGATGACAATGGTGAAGGTAGGACCTTACTGTGTCGTTGACCACAAAAGAATACATATTATGTTGGCTGACATGCTCTATGTTGTAGATGGCTTCTCTAAAGAGAATGTCCCCAATCTTGGAAACTTGATTTAACCTTATATTGTTCTTAGTGTTGATTACCTTTGTCTATGTCGTCAGGTGGAACCTTTGCACTGTATTCACTTCTTTGCAGACATGCCAAGTTATGCATGCTGCCTAATCAGCAAGATGATGACAAGGACTTGTCCGCTTATGATGATGAAGGGGCAGACACATGGGGGAGTAATCTGCTCAAGGATTTCTTCAAGAAGCATCCAATGTTCAGAGGTGGTCTGCTTGTAGTTGTTCTTCTTGGAACTTCTATGGCAATCGGTGCCGGAGTGCTCACACCAACAATCTCTGGTAAGCATCAAATTCAGGTGATATATTTACTCCAAAGCTTGGCCCTGATGGATCAAACCGATGTTTGTCAAGAATAGAAGCCTTGAATCAGTAGGAGAAGATGCCTCTATGCATTTCTCATGTATTGCTTTCGAGCAATCCTTGCTGCATTCATCATTTCAATGAATTCATACTTCAATGCAACTAGTTGGAGCTATCCAACATTTGCGGTGGATATCTGCATCAGAGCCTTTGTCATAGCTTCTTCCTACAGAAGAAGACATTTATAACAAGTGAAATTTATATCTGAAGCCCTATTTTGAAACTTGAGCTGTCTGAATCAATAACCTTTCCAAACTATTTGTTCCTTAGATGACAAATCATCAAAGCCTTAGCGAAAGATGCTATAAACTACACATAAGTAGTGGCTCATTTTTTGTTGATTTGATACTCTTCACTGTCAACTTTAGATTTATTTACTGCTGTTCTTTAGGTGCCAAACTTATTTGAATCTTTAATCAAAGACAACACTAAAACTTGTGTGTTGTTTCTATACTTCACAATCTGAATCCAACAGAAGTTTTGCATGTTTTTCCAGTTCTTTCAGCGGTATCGGGTGTTGGAGTGAAACTTCCCCATCTTCATGAGAGTAAGTACATCGATCAATTTCTTTGCCCCCTCTTTACATGCTGCAAGTGCTACTGCTACATTTTTTTCCAGGTAATGCAACTTCATTTTGGTGCTAATTTTTCAGATTACGTCGTCGCAATTTCATGCGTAATCTTGGTGGGTCTCTTTTCTCTTCAGCACCATGGAACACACCGTGTCGGTTTTATATTTGCTCCAATTGTCATAGCATGGCTTCTATTTATCAGTGCTATCGGCATCTACAACATTTTCAAATGGAATCGCGACATTTTTTGTGCTCTTTCACCGGTTTACATGTTTAGGTTCATCAAAGCCACTGGCACGGAAGGCTGGGTATCATTAGGAGGAGTTATGCTTTGTATTACAGGTACTGCCACTCCCTAATTCTCCAAGAAAAAAATATACTGCACATTATGTCTTAAATTGTGTATCGAAGACATTTGCAACCATCATGCAGCTACTTTGTACTTCAGGTACCGAGACTATGTTTGCTAATTTGGGTCATTTCTCTTCCCTTTCCATCAAGGTGAGCGAATTTATCGTCTTAATATGTGGAATTTGTGGTCTGGCTGTTAATCCTGACACTTTTACTTAGAACCATGCCATTCTAGATTGCCTTCACCTGTCTGGTGTATCCCTGTCTAGTTCTTGCATACATGGGCGAAGCTGCTTTTCTCTCTAAGCACCATGAAGACATTCAACGAAGCTTCTATAGGGCAATACCAGGCAAGATGCACTGCACTTACTCCTCATTCTAACACATCAGAACTCGATACGGTACTCAGCATTGACACATTTATGCATTCTGAAAATTACAGAGCCAGTATTCTGGCCGGTCTTCATTGTGGCCACTCTCGCAGCGGTGGTCGGAAGTCAGGCTGCGATATCTGCAACGTTTTCTGTCGTAAGCCAGTGCTGTGCTTTCAGTTGCTTCCCTCCTGTGAAGATTGTCCACACTTCAAACCAAATATATGGACGGATCTACATTCCTGAAGTCAATTGGATGCTCATGTGTCTGTGTCTGGCTGTCACGATCGGACTGCGGAACACCAACTTCATCGGTCATGCTTACGGTAGAGCTCTTTTATCTTTTCGAGCATTCATGTTTTATGGATAAGCTGCCTGATCAACTGACCTCATCGACAGGGCTTGCAGTCACAATCGTCATCTTTGTGACCACTTGCCTGATGTTCTTGGTGATCATAGTCGTCTGGAGGCAGAAGGTAAGAACGGCCATGGCTTTTCTTGTGTTCTTCGGATCGATAGAGCTGTTATATATATCGGCATTGGTGATAAAGATCCCAGAAGGGGGGTGGCTTCCGCTTGCTCTCTCTACGATATTTATGGTTGTCATGTATGCATGGAACTACGGCACATTAAGGAAGCATGAATCTGATTTGGAAAACAAGATTTCAGTAAGCAGAATACTGGCTTTAGGGCCTAAGCTCGGGATGGTTCGCGTGCCGGGAATTGGCCTTGTTTATGCTGATCTGGTGACCGGGATGCCTGCCATTTTTGGGCACTTTGCCGCGAATTTGCCTGCATTCCATCAAGTTCTAGTGTTCGTGTGCATCAAGTCCGTGCAGGTTCCCTTTGTTTCTGAGGAGGATCGATTTCTGGTCGGCAGGATTGGACCAAAAGAGTATCACATGTTCAGGTGTATCGTTCGGTACGGGTACAAGGATCTGCAGCAAGAAAACTCTGAGTTCGAGAATGATCTTGTGTCTAGAATTCTAGCTTTCGTGGAGACGGAAGATGATGATGGAGAAGCATTGTCGGATTATGAGTCTGGTGAATCGGGCATTCGGCGCCTCGAGCATACTTCCGATCACAATGTGCAGCATTCCGATACACATTTGGGGAGGCCTCCGGCACATGAATTCTGGGAGAGTTGTCAGCTGAAGACGGAGTCCTTGGAGATCCTGACGGCCAAGGAATGTGGAGTGGTATACATTCTCGGGCATTCCTACGCCAAGGCGAAGAAATCATCGTCTGTCTTGAAGAAACTTGCGATCGATGTTGTTTTCTCCTTCCTAAGCAAAAATTGCAGGGCACCTGTTGTTCTTCTGAATGCACCTCACTCTTTATTGCTTGAGGTTGGTATGGTGTGCTATGTTTAACTGTGCAAACTTCTCTCTCTTCTTCTTCGTCATCTTGATATTGTACATGTTTATGGAGGAGGAAACCTAAGTTGGTCACATAATCGACATGACCATTTCTATTTCCTCAACAAGTATGTGCATATATCTTACATTTGTTCGAAATCCCTCCCCCGTTCGTGATGTCCTTCGAGATCAAACTTCTCCGCGATGGTATGCCTCTCTTGCCTCACCATTTGCAGCAAGCTTGTCGGTGTTGGTGATGTTCTCTGATGCCAATGAAGGAGTGTTAGAAGAGGAAGATGCTGCTGACATTTGTGATCAAGCAAAATACACGTTCGGTCGTAGCATCACCATCATTTATTAGAGGATCGAGACTTAGAATCAATCTTGGCCGTTGGATGCGGAATCGGTCCTGATGATGATGGAGCTGCCACCGCCGCTTCCACGTCCCGATGGAAGTCGGTTCGTGTAACTCCTCACCTCCTCCACTATCATCTCTCTTATTATAGCCAACAAGCACATCCCCGCCGTCGGCTCCTCCCACAGCCGCCCTCCACCGCCGTCTGTCCCGCCGCCCTCCCTTAGCCGTCCTAGAGTTAGAGACGTAACCGGACCGGACCCCCCCGCGGCGCTGCAGTCAGTCGCGTCGTCGTCCCTCAAACACGGGCGCTTCCGAGATTGCGAGCCCGAGTCCGACTCGCCCGGCTCGTCGGAGTCGGCGGCAACGGGCGCTGTGGCCGCGGCGTCGAGCTGCATCGGGGAGGACGGGACAGGTCGCTCGGAGGCGGACGCGTCGACCGCGTCAGCGGCGGCTTGGAGGCGGCGGCGGAGGGTGGAGTTCCAGTGGTTCTTGACGGCGTTGTCGGTGCGGCCGGGGAGGAGGCGGGCGATGGTGGCCCACTTGTTTCCGTACAGAGCATGGGCCGCGACGATGGCCTCGTCCTCGGCGGGGCTGAAGGGGCGGCGGTGTACGGTGGGGCTGAGCTGGTTGCACCACCGCAGCCGGCACGACTTCCCCGACCGCCCGGGGATGCTCGCGCTGATCACCGTCCAGTTGCGCGGCCCGTGCTGCTCCACCAGCCGCATAAGAACCGCGTCCTCCTCCGGGTTCCACGAACCCTTGACCGGTTGCTCCCCAACACCGCCACCCTTCACCACCGCCATCTCTTCTACTACTACTACTACTACTACATATATCACCATATTTATCACTCGAGTCGACGGACTCCGTTGGGGTTTCGTTTGGTTTGCGGTTAGTGGTGGTTTTTAGGACGGATCCAATTTGACGACCGTTAGCCTCTGGTTCGTTGGGATTGGATTGGCATGAGACGTGAACCGCTTGCAATCGAACCACTTCACCGCCAAAGTCGCGTGGGTTCCTCTCTCTTCTTGTTCGTTGAGATTATAAAGTTCACTTCTTTTTTTGTACTGAAATCCTCGTAATGTTATGATTTTATTCAAAATTTATTTTACATGGATGTTTTCATAAAATGACGCATCGAAGGGGAACGATCCTAAATTAAGGCGAACTACATTTATTTGAATCATGCAATTAATTCCGCTACATGATAAGACTTGGGCTCGGTTTAATTAAAATCCAGGCCCAAAACAGAACAGTCAGATCAAAGACTAATTATATATTACTCAAGTAGTTAGATTTTTTAGTATCTCGATCTCTAAATTTAAAAAAATTATATTAAAATATCTATATTTATGAAAGTGAAATATTTAATTTTATTTATCCTAATACTATTAGTTTTAGTGATGAAAACATAAAAATGATGGGCAAAAGGTAACTTCAATATCTTAATTACGTTTTCGATAGTAATAGACTACGATGTTGTTGGAAACTGTGAGTCACTATCGTGGATGAGGAGAGAGAGTAGCAACGAGAGGTAAGGCAAATGGAGGCAAAAGGGTGATGGTCTATTGTGAGTCGGATGCGATCTTCCTTTATTGGTCCTATGATGCATTCATCCACACCCGCCAACTTTCTCGTGGCTCACCACATCCATTAAGTCACTTGTGCCGCTTGCCACTCCCTCAATGCTGGATGTCGTGTTCCATCGTAGGTCCATGGCGGATTCGCCACCTTTGTAATTCTTACAATCTCGATCTTGTTACTGTTGAATCTTAAATTTTGATGATAAAATCAATTGATAAAGTTATGATCTAATGATCATTTGAGTGACGCAGGACTAACTTTGATGATAGAAAGATAAATCGATTGAAGTAAGAAAAATCAACCATTAGGCCGGAATGGATCATGTTAGAGATTGGACGTCGGGTTGAAAGTTGGTCGATGTGCCAGAAGATGGATTCTGTGCCATCATTTCGGGCATTGCACCAAGAAAATCATATGTTGTGGGAGGTCAATATGTTGGATCGGACAATACGCCGAAAGAGAAGATGATGCGCCAAATGTTCGGATGAAGCACCGGATGAACTAATGACATATCAGATAATATAGGATTCATGTCTGTAATCGTTTGTGTCTTGATCGAAGTAGTTTAAGTTTTAATTAAGTTAGTTTTGGTTGTAACAATGCCAACTTAATTAGGGACCCATTAGGTTTGAATTAGGATTGAGTTGGGCCTATTAGAAGGCCAATTCAATGATTGAAGTTAGGCGAGGTGGTGGAACCACCTATAAGCTGGAAAGTACAAAATATATTTTTTCAGAAAATCTGACGGTGGTACCACTAGGGTTAGCGGTGGTACCACTCAATGTCAAGTGGTGGTACCGTTAGTGCTTAGTGTGGCAGGCGATGGTACCGCCAGCACCCCGAATATCTAGATATTTAAATTTTTAGCTCTATTTCTAAAACCATTTGGGGCATATAAATACCCTCTCATATTTGTTTGCTAAAGCATGAAAAAACTTGTGATTATAAGTGTCGAATCTCTTATTCTTAGAGTTTAGAAGTCTTTCT
This sequence comes from Musa balbisiana, assembly GCA_004837865.1. Taxonomy (NCBI): domain Eukaryota; kingdom Viridiplantae; phylum Streptophyta; class Magnoliopsida; order Zingiberales; family Musaceae; genus Musa; species Musa balbisiana. The sequence continues at coordinate 7,999,199 of CM017192.1, read as the reverse complement.
AAGAGAGGAGTAAGGTCTTATCGTAAAAAAGAGATGTAAAGGTTCTCTCCTAAGCCTACGAAAAGGAGAAAAAGTTGTAACAAAAGTAGTTAATTTTTGTCATTTGAAAAGAAGATCGATAGTGAAAGTCAATGACCTCGAGTAAAGAGAAATCAGGAGTGGACGTAGATCGGGACAACCGAACCACTATAAATCTGATTTACATTTCTATATATGCTTTTTCTTACAATTACTAATTGATTTAGTTGCTCACTACTTTTATTCACATTCCAAGTTAAACGTATTTCTGATACAGGTTTCATGGAGCAAAAGTTTTTAAATCATAATTTTTCGAAAGCACTAATTTATCTCCCTCCTCTTAGTGCCTTTACGATCCTAACATGTGCCTCCCTTTCACACTCAATGGATCTTCTCGTCCTTTAGCTCTTGCCTCTTTACCTCCAAGAGCAATAGTGTGAGATGGTTAAGGAGAGGGTAGAGAGTGTCTTGCTATGCTGAAGTCGAAGGATGAGATTACGAAGCGACGCCGATGCAGGTGCAGAGCGTTGATATTTATATTATCCTCTTCTTTTGCTCAACTATTATCATCGTTTTCTCTTCTCATCCACAATAGCTATCCACAGCTTTAGCAACATCATCGTCCACCACCACTGAAAATATAATTGAAATGTTAAAATTTATTATTTTTATATTTTCATCGATAAAATTGATGACGTTAGGATAAATAAAATTAGATATTTTACTTTCATAATTATAAAAAATTTAATATAAAATTTTTGAGCCTAAGAAGAAATATAATATATAATTAACCCGATCGATGCTTCTGTCTCTATTTAGATGAATAGTAACCGTCAGATGCAGATCTAAAGGTCAAAACTGGATTGCACGACCTTCGACTACTTTTGAGATGAAGTCCCAAGTGATTCTTAATGTAGCTGAACAATTCCTTTGCAAAGATGACAGCAATTGGTACAGTGCATAGCAATTATTCGTCACTGGAGAACAATCTCAGCAACTAAACCGATGATAGAAGCGGCTCCGTCGTGGAGGTTCTTTTGCAGTAGATGTTACTGAGGGTTTGGAGGCCTGCTGTTGGCTGCTGAAACCCTGGAGCCCCACTCGAGCAACTCTTTGCTGGTATCATCCTTGTGCACGATGACCTCTATGAAGCAGAGGCAATCTTTCTTCGCCCCCATGGCTGCCTCGATTGCCTCCTTGAGCTCCTCCTCACACGTGACCTGGGAGAGCACAGGTTGACTACACTTAGAACACGGAGTGCAAACGGCAGGACTGGCCATGAAGAGAATGTGCTCACCTTTGCGGTCCAGCAATTGCCCTCGCCGTTGTGGATGGCATCCACCAGACCAGTGTAGTTCCAGTTCTTGATGACATTGTAAGGCCCATCATGGATCTCGACCTCAATCGTGTACCCGCCATTGTTTATGAGGAAGATGATGGTGTTCTGGCCGCACCTCAGCATCGTCGACACATCCTGGGCTGTCACCTAAAATCCACAGAGAGATTCGGGCATTAGATTCCATGGCTCAAGCATAATCCTAGATGTGGTGCATCCACAGTCGACCGTGAAGGCTGACACCTGAAAGCTTCCATCGCCGATGCAGGCGATCACGCGCTTATCCTTTGCTGCCTGTGCATACCCGAGCGTCGCTCCGACGGACCAACCGATCGATCCATACTGCATTTGGAACTCGTATCTGGAACACAAGAACATCTCATCAAGAAGCAAGAAATTACAGCTGATCTGAAGTGGATGGATGACCATTTCAGGCGACTTACCCGCATCCCTCCGGCAGTTTCAGCTTCTGGCAGTTGAACCATGAGTCCCCTGTCTCGGCGATCACGGCAGTGTTCTCCGACAGCATCCGTTGGATGTGCTTGAAAAGCACGTTCACCCTCAATGGCTCCTTGGGTTGGCACTCCAGTGGCTGTCCCTCGGGCACGTAGATCCTTCGGTAGTTCTCGTGCGCGGTGGTGTTCGTGTTGAGCCTCTTCGCAAGCTCGAGGAGGAAGTCCTTCATGAGGATGCACCCGAAGGCCGGGCCGTTGGCGACCACCACCCGGTCGGGCTGTACGATTATAGCCTTCTCCTTCTTGAGGAGGAGGGAGTACCCGACGGAGCTGTAGTCGTTGAAGATGGGGCCGGCGAAGAGGTAGGCGTCCGCCGACTCCACGATCTCGGCGCAGAAGGCCGTGCTCACGGCGCCCCAGTAGGTGCCAAGGAACCTGGGGTGGTGCTCCGGGACGAGGCCCTTGGCCGACGGCATCACGGCGATGGGGTAGCCGCAGGCGTCGGCGAGCTCCACGAAGGCCTTTCCGGCCTTCGCGACCCGGATCTTGGGGCCGCCGACCAGCACCGGCTTCACGGCCTTATTCAGGACCTGCGCCGCGGCCTCGACAGCGGCTTCCAGTCCCATCTGGTTGCTCAATCTAGCAATTCCAACGATAAAAACCCATCAGGAAATCTTGCCCCAAACCTAATCTACAGTCCACTGAAGAAAGAAAAGAGAGCGATCCATCGAACCTGGGGGAGAGACAGAAGGGGACGGGCTCGCGGCTGAAGGTCGGATGCGCGATGCCGGGGAGATTGCAGCTGACACTGATGTAGACGGGCTTGCTCTCCTTGAGAGCGGTGGAGATCGCGGTGTCGATGAGTTCGTGAGCGTCATCCAGGTTATTAACCACCGCCTATGCATCAAAACACATTGATTGGATCGCAAGATGTCAGCGTTATGGAGCTCAACAGGCAAAAACCGGATTCTTGTTCTCCCTCCTCCCCCGAGAGAGAGAGAGAGAGAGAGAGAGGATCGGGATCCGAAAGATAAATAAGTACCTGGAAGCAGGTGACGGTCTGGAAGCACCGGAGTTCCTGGGAGAAGTCGGGGAGGCCGATGGTGTGATGGAGGACGCGGTTGGTCCCGTAATCGTTGGAATTGGGCCCGCCTACGATACAGATCAACGGGAGGTTCTCGCTGTAGGCGCCCGCTATGGCGTTGAGCACGCTGAGGCCGCCGACGGTGAAGGTCACGACGCAGGCGCCGACGCCCCGGGAGCGGGCGTATCCATCAGCAGCGTACCCGGCGTTGAGCTCGTTGCAGCACCCGATGAGGCGGAGGCCCGGCTCGGCGATGAGGTGGTCGAGGAGGGTAAGGTTGAAGTCGCCGGGTACAGCGAAGACGTCGTGGGCGCCCACCTGGACGAGGCGGCGGGCAAGGTGGCGTCCGAGGGTGGCCTCGGCTGTCGCCGCCACCGAAGCCGGCGCAGCGGGGCCGACGGAGCAGCACTGTGCCGCCGGGGGGCAGCCCACGACGCCGTTCGCCTTCGCCTCCGCGGCCGCGTCCACCGATCCGATCCTAGTGTCCATCGCCACTGCGGAAAAGGAGTGTGGATCGTTTCTTCCTTTACTCTGTTTCTTTGACCTGTGCTCTTTAGGAGAGCGCGCTACGCTCTTTATACTAGTTAATGGAATATATTTTAATGACTCCTCCATTCATTTCATCTCACACCTTAGATGGTTTCACGTGGGTCCCATCCGACGGGTAATCATAATGAAGGTAGGGAACGCGTTGATATGCGAGACAACGAGTCATCACAGCCGTCTGATCGACGGAAGATTCCGTCAAGACGGTGAGGGCACCCTCCTTTTGATTCGATCCAATGGGCTCTCAGTCAAGCTTTCCACGTACATATCGGTGTTCGAGGGATCGACGGGAGGTCGTCGTTCGCTTAGAGTCACGCGGAGTGCGGGGAAGCCGAGGTGGGTGGGCGGAAACCACGTAGCCCTCTGGATGCGCTGATCGCGGATTACACGCAGTGGTTTTGGATTGGAGACAAACTGGGTTCATCTGGGGAAGTGCAGTATTGTCCTTAAGCAAGTCATAATGGTGATGTTTGAATGGGCTAATGTGTTAAACCAGCATGACTAAAATAGATGTTCATGCATTCGAAGAAACCATAATTTTTTTGATATGACATATACGAACATGGTCCACGTGATATCATGATAACATCAATGATGGAGCTCTAGACCGATAGGATGCAACACCTCGGACTCGAAGTGGTCGACCACGTGCCCTCATGTTATTCGAGGTCGTACAATTCGACATCAAACACCATATAACTGTTTTAAAAATTTTGAAATGATTTCACACGATGCAGACCCATATAGGTCAATGTGAAATATTACATAGTCATTCTAGAAAACTTAGAACAATATCGCATGGTGCAGTCCATACAGGTCGATCGACGTTTATCTATAAGGTATAAGTCGACTACTCGAGAAGTTGGTAATCATTGACGAACCATATATGATCGACCTCCTTTCATAAGTATAAAAGCTAATCCCTTAACTAACGTAAGGGGAAAGACTTTAAGCATACAACTCCCTTTTACTTTATACTAATTTAAACTTCAAAGGAGTTGAGTAAAAAAAACTCCTCTTGAGCTCGGTTTGTGTGTAGGAGCTTAGCGAAAAGTAAGCAACTTTCACCATCTGAGTATCTACGTAGATAATCTTGTGTGATCGGACACCTCGGCCTAAAGGTTCCCTAACAATAATATAATTTCTTGGACACATTTCAAAATCTTATTTTATTTGAACTTCGACTTGATTCTTCAATTTATCTCAAACTTAATTAAAAGATACATGAGCTCATCTTTTTTTTAAAGCAAAAATATCACTTACTTGAGTCCAAACCATAAAGGTTAAGTTACTCAAGTAATGCGTCTGATGCTTTCAATCTTGCTGCGAGAATGCCACAAGAAAGAAAGTGTCTCCCTTTACCACATGTGGAGCGTCACGCAGCACAAGGTAGTGGGACGGGCCAGAGCGGGCCCAGCCACATAGGTCCGATGGGACGGCCATTGCGTAAGCCACTTTCCCTTTATATATATATATATATGTATATTAATTATCACGTTCTCTTTCCAAATTTGAGTTAATATATATGTATATTAGCTTATCAATGAAATAAGTTAAATTTTGAGAATATATTGTTTTTTGTGTAGCTTTATTCTTCTACATTTCCCAACGACATGAAATATTTAGCTCCTTCCATAATATTATGCATGTGGGAATGTAGAGTAGGTTGATCCCGACCCTTCAAAGTCGAGATCATGGCAGGAGAAACCGATGCTTGGCGTTGCGTACGGTGCAGGGAAGGGGAGAATGGCGGTGTTCGCATGTTTCCCTGCAGTGGGATTCTTCGTGTGGGTGGATTAATGTGTTTGTTCAAAGAACATGACCAATCGAACGCGTAAGGCTTCACAATGAAGCGTTCGAGTCTCCTCCCTTTTCATTCGAGGTTTACGGTTTGATTCGTGCATGATATCAGCTTTGTGAAAAGGGACGGGTGATCTTTTCACGTCCACGAAAATTAAAGGTGTCTCCGCTACTGTCAAGGTGTGATATATTCCCAAGAATCTGTATGATACATAGAGTTCTCTAACTTTCTTCTCCTGCCTTCCTGCATCTCTCCATCTTTTACTAGTATCGAAGGGAAAATATTAAGATGCTAATATCATATGACTAAGGATAGAAAGGATCAGATTACATATGTTATACTTGGATCATAATCTAAACACTTCAAATTTTGAGTTGAATTAATGTCTGACTTGATATATATTATTAATCTTATATATCAGTTGACCTAAAATTCACATTGATGGCTGAATAATATGCTGCTTTTGGGATCTTAGTTTGACAAGAAGGTGAAGTGATCTATGTGCAAAAGGGTTTTACGGCCATTCAAAAATGAGTTGCCTGAGTTATTTCTTTACGTAAGAGATCATTCATACGCATGTTATACGATGTCCGTGATGAAGACAAGTATATGTATACACAGATGAAAGCTTGGGTTGATCACATGTGAATCCCGTCCTCCCTGTTGCGTCCGAGCCGAGCGCACCTTTCCCTCCCATATCTGTGCATGCACATCCGGCGGCAGAAAGATCACAGATCCACATCGAACAACAACGAAGGTGAAAACGCAGCATAGATAGCTTCAAACAAAGGAGGAAGCCGAATGGGAAGCTCACGTCTCAGCACAGTCCCAAGGTGATTAATAATGGCCACCAACAGCAACCGGATGCGACTGTCCCTTTGCATGAAGACAACCTCGCTTGTTCCCGATGCCTTCTCTCCCCTACGCCCCAGCCGCATCACCATGCTCCCGACCGACCCCTCATGCTCTCTTCCGCCCCACGAAGGGGCTCATCATGCCACCGGAGCATGGCCCTTGCCATCCCCCGCCCCCCCTTCATCACTCGCTTACCCCCTCCCCTGCATGCCTTGTTGCTTTCCGAGGCCGCAATGAGAGCAGCACGTAGCTCCCCAGCAGCTAAAACCAAATGCCAAGCCGAGGCATCATTTGTTTATGTTTTGTGAGGCTTCTTTGGCTTTCTCACCAAGCAAGAAGAGTGTGGCAGGTTGGTAGAAACCAAACGTAGTTGTGGTGCTGCGGCTTCTCAGCCATGCAGTAAAGACTGACGCTTCCACAGTCCACCGCTTCACTTTTCGTCTCTTTTATTATCGCACTATATGTTAATGCTGCTGCGTATGACCACCGCCCTTCCCACCCACAGAGAGCAAGGTTGAGGGAATCCCACCGGCCTCGGCTCTCCTCTCATCTCCCAAGCCCTTCGTCCCTCGCAGACCGACACAGACTACACCTTCCCCGTGATGGATCATCAGCTCCATTCTCCAATAGAACAGCACCAGCTTTCTTTCCAGAGTAGCTCCAGTACTACCAGCGACAACAGCAACAGCAGTACCAACACCACTTCCTCTGCCGCCGCCGCCGCCGCCGCCGCTACCGTCGTTGGGGACGCCGCTGCCGCCGCTGGTCCTAGCAGGAGGGGGAAGGGCAAAGGTGGGCCCGAGAACGGGAAGTTCAGGTACCGTGGAGTGCGGCAGCGGAGCTGGGGGAAGTGGGTGGCGGAGATCCGAGAGCCGAGGAAGCGGACCCGCAAGTGGCTGGGGACCTTCTCCACCGCGGAGGACGCAGCCAAGGCCTATGACCGGGCGGCGCTCATCCTTTACGGCCCACGAGCGCAGCTCAACCTCCAAACCTCCTCCTCCGCTGCCGCAGCCGGCCATCACTCCAACAGCACCACCGCTGCATCCTCCACCACCACTACTCTTCGGCCGCTACTCCCTCGTCCCTCCGGCTTCCCCTTCCCCATACCTCCACCAACCGGCGCCTCCACTTCTTACAACTACCCGCCCCCGTTCCTATACGCCAACATGACCGACAGCACGATCATGGCCCCCGGGCCCGCTATGGAACCACCAAGGGTAGAGGTCGGAGCGTTGGGGACCGCGCCGGGACCGGTCGTGGCTGCGGGGCCTAGCAGCTTCGGCTTCAGCGATCCGGCCATGGAGGAGATCACCTCCTTGGCAGGGTCGGTCAGTTCGAGCTTATCTCTCTCATGCCCGCCGGTGATGACGACGGAGAGCATGGGCTCGGCGCCGCTCGTGTCCTCACCATTGTGGCCTTACGATGACTACGATGTGGCGGCTTCTTGCCTGTGGGATGAGACCGACCCATTCTTCTTCGACATATGACAGTACAAGCAATTAGGGTTTACTTTTGCATGCATGGTGATCCGTTCCAAGAATCCAGAATTCTTCGATTATATTGTTCTTTTCATAAGATTTTTTGTAAATTATTAGCCAGCTTGCGTGTTATACTTGGAAGAAGCATGTAGCTTTGTGGTGAACCGACCGAAGGATTTGCTTTTCTAGGGTTTGGGGATGAACGGAAGAGGAATAAAGAAGAAGGGTCCGCTGCATGTAAGGAGGGAGCAACATGCAACAGATGGGTTAGTTTATTATGTATATTTTCTTGGAAGAATGTTACTTCATTGGTTTTTGGAACGATGCTACTTTCGTAGGCGACAATGTCATTATTGTGGATCGAGTGTCCTCTTCCAAAGAAATTATGTGACTAGGTTGTTTCTTCCTGATTGCATGTTCTTATGTTCTTCTCAAACATAACTCTCCAAGATGAAAGCCATTGCTTGTTGAGAAACCTGCTAGATCACAAACATTTTGTGTATTCATGTCCTTTATGAAATGAAGACACTTTGTTGATGCATTAGGTCTTTGTTATGCTTATGGATCTGTATGCTGCTACATGTTTTACAAGTTGAAACATGTCTTGAATAGAACAAGAGTATGTAGCAGGTTACTATTATGTTAGCACTACTCCATTGACAATGCAATTCTCAGTTGATGGAAGGTTTGTTCTTCATTGGTGCTCAAGCATGTACTAAATTCCTGCTAGATCACAAATATTTCATCTCATCTTTCTACCAAATTCCTGTTTCTGAAAGTAAATTCTATAACAAAATATTTATGTGCCATATTTGTAGATGGTTGTTTTGATTGATGTCTTGCATCCTATCGAATTCCTTTCCACCATTATTGTATACACATGACCTTTGATTAAGTGCTCATTAGCATTTCTTCCTATTGAATTCCTAAAACGTTTTTATAGCAGAAATATCATGTCTTTATCATGGATCATCCGAGGAAAAACTGTTTTATTTGTTTGGAGTGAATATTGCCAATGCTGTGAGTGTCATGAAGTGATGTCTTATCTTAAGCCTTATCAGAAACGAAGCTGCAATCAGGAACAATATTCTTCATTCTTTAAATGCATATATGTCATGCATTCTGAGTTCAGTTCTTGTTAATTCATAAATATCTATCTTTGCTGCATATTTTGCTTCTTAAGTTGATAGATGTATCAAGAACTGCCACTGCTCTACATGGATGACACATACTAATCCGAAATCGAGCTACAGAACTAGAGACTCTGTCAAATGCATCATATAATGCATTCTAAGTTTCCAGGTTTCTGGACTATTTCACGGTCTGTTACCTGTATATTTTATGCATGTTTTAATATTATTTGTCTTGCAGAATTCTTTGTGAGATCCAAAGCCACAAGCTTTGATTGTTCTCGAGCGATTTCAATTCTTGGCATCACATTTGACCTTCTCATTTGCCGTCATTTCTTACTTTGGCTGCTTATTTTATGAGTCATTCTTTCCACACTGTTTGAGATTGTAGAAGATATATCAGTTCCCTTGGTATCAAATCCAGGCACTCACCATGCTGGCAAGTTGTGCCAAATAACAGCAGTTCTTGAATCGTCTTCCGCTGCTACTGAAATTACATTATGTGGTATAAAAATACTGAAGTGGTGATCTCTGCAACATTGTTATTGCATATATATGTTGTTGCTAAGCATTTTCTTGGACATGTTTTGGATGCCTTGTGTTTTCTAATGTGCTTTTACCTGGACATATTGCTTCTCTTGTTTTCTGAAAGCAGGCAATGTGGTTGTTCAAAGCTATTTCTCCAGACTAATGTAGATATATATTGTGGTGCATGCGATTGTGATTGCATTCTTAAACTGTTTATACTCCATGAATTGTGAGGAAAACACTTGCTGGTTATTTGTTTCTATAAAATGAGGCTTCTTCTGTGTGTGTTTTCTTGAAGCACAGCCTTAGAATTCCAACATTTAGTCATTTCAAGCTCAACTTTGTTTCACACAGAATTCACTTGGATTCATTCCGACTCGCATTGCAGTAGACAATGGTAAGTATGATCGGATCAAATTCACCTCTTGCTGTTCTTAAACACCTGTGTTGCTCTGATGCCGTGTGGCAGCTTCCCGTCTGTATGGCCACCTATTCCGCTCATCCTCACATCAGAGAAACTTGTGCAGCCACGATGAAGCTATGAATGATTCAGAATAGGCTTCATATATCAAGCTGATTCAGACAGAAAACTAAGAACAAGGCTGAGGATATATCCAAAGGGGAAGATGGCCAATGTATCTAATCCTATTAGCAACCATGGCGACTCTCACCATACTTGCCATATCCCTCTCCAAAACCTCACAAAACTCAAAGCCATTACAAGCTTAGCCTCACTAAACAACAGAAACACAATGAGGTATAATAGGCTAATATTATCTCGAATTCCGTCTTCTTTTTTAACTCTTTTGTAAAAGAAATAATTTATTTAAAAAATATTTATATCCGGAATAATTTTTTTTTTCAAGGTTAACTCATCCAAACTTTCCTCCATTGTGCTATATATATATATATATATATATATATATATATATTATATGTATATATATATATTATATGTATATATATATATATGTTTGACTGTTGAACATTCATTAAGATTCTTTTGTTATTAACGTGCCATTGTCGCTTCGATCCCATCACATTGCGCGCATCTTAAAGCACGTCGTGTTAACGTTATCGGAGGAGGGAGGCGGCTTGAGTGTCACGCTGAAGTCTCGTGAGGGGTAGACGGAGCGGAAGGATGGAAGGGGCGAAGGATGCCGGCGGCGATCGCTCGACCATTACCGTACAGGTCAAGTTCAGTGGCCGGACGCTGCCCGTGTCCCTCCCTATGGACGCCACCGTTGCCGATCTCAAATCGTTGCTGCAGCCCGTGACCAACGTCCTCACTCGCGGCCAAACCCTAATCTGCAAAGGTGCTTCCTCCGTCCGCCTCTCCGATCTCTCTTGCTCACTCGCATCGTAGATCGTGCTTCTTGGTCTGCGCGATTCAGGGTCGTTTGTTTGATTCGTGATGCGGTACTAGGGATAGCTTCCTAGCACTCTGAAACTCATTCAGCTGGAAGTCGATTCAGTGCTGGTTAATGGATAAAGGACAATTGGTGTTGGTTAGCTGCGAAGAGTTCACAATTGATTTGTTACTTTCAGATTATTTCAGATGAAGTGGTTATCATATTTTCGACAGCGGGAGGCGAATTTATGTAATTTATTGTGTGAAGGAGAAAGATTGTCTCATAAAATACATCCATAGATCGATGGATAAATGCACCTAAATCTCTAATTTACTTCAGATCAATTGGCATGCTCGTGTGCCAACTGATTCAAGCCAAATATTGGCTGCAGCATGGATCAACATGCAGAGTAATGATATTCTATGGTTCATTTAACCTATGCTTAAGGTTTTCTTTTCCTTTCACTAGTTTTTGCACTCTATTATGTCTTTTAGGTGCTCAGTTCTCCTATGTTTGTCAAATAACCCACATTCTTGGGAAAGGCAGGTGCATGAGGAGATAAGGAGAAAAGGAAGGAATACTTAGCTGATTTGCACCAGTTAATGGATAGAAAAATATTGGTACTTGTGCATGCCAACTTGTGCTGGAGAGTTTTGTCATATGTCCATTGGCGCAGGTCATGCCAATCAGCATGCACCATTTAATGGATAGAAAATTGTTGGTACTTGTGCATGCCAACTTGTGCTGGAGAGTTTTGTTATGTGTCCATTGGCGCAGGTCATGCCAATCAGCAGGACAGAGTAATGCACTTTGTCAAAAAGGTACTAGTACATTCTAATGGGATGATAATCTTCAAGAAAATGGATATCATTCAAAGAACAAGGCCCTAGATTATATATGAAAAAAATCATGTGTTAAACATTATCTTGGAATGAACTCGACAATCTCCCGACCAAGCTTACTTTTCTGGTACACAGTTGTTTTTTATCTGTCTGGGGATGTAACGTGTACAGACGTAGAGAGTGACAACCCAAAGTTCAATAGCGATTTTGTCTGCCAGGACATAGTGACTTATAGTGAAATTATGCTTCACTTTGAAACCCAGTCAAGATGCAATGTTTGCAGCATTAGCCATGGTTTTTTGGGATGCCCGTAATTTACAACAGTGACCTATGTCTATTGCAGGAAAGGTTCTTGCAGATAAAGTGAGCTTGAAGTCAGTGCCAGTCACGAATGGGTCCAAGGTTATGTTGATAGCTTCTCAAGGTCTTCATCAAGGGGTAATTTCCTGGCCTTCTTGTTTATGGTTGCTACAGGTGCACTTTATTTATGTTGGGAGAAAACCGTTTTTAAAATAGTAAAAAAAGAAGACAAGTGTTAGTTACACCTTTTCACTTTTTTGTTCTAATTGAAGTCATTTGTCTCATGGTAGGTCAAGTCGTTTCTCATAAGCTTCATCCCCTATCATGGCAAACTATATCGAGGATTTTTTGGTCTTAAAAATCTTTTGTAAATTCATTTAGGCCCGTGTATGCACTCTAATTTTTCTTCTTATTAATGGTCTTAAAATTTTTTGGAAATTTAATTAAGCCTGCTGATTACTAGAACTTGAAAACTTATTGGAGTTTATCTAATTGTTAACTAATGCTGAAGATCAGACCAAATATGTTGAGACATTTTGAACAAGAGCATCTTTCTTGAACAGGATGGTCCCATAACCAAAGATGCTGCTTCTCAATCAATCAGCCCAAGGAAGCTTCTTGATACTAAACAAACTCAAGTTAGTCACACAAGGACAAATGTTGAGAAAAGTCGGTCTGAAAGATGGAAGTTGACTGGTGTTGTAGCTCTATCAGAGTGTCATTTGGAGGTACACAACAAAGGAGTTGATTTACAAATGAATCTTTATTCTTTCTGAATATACATTTCGAGAATAACTACTGCTCGTCATTACGTCTTAATTAATTTTTTTAATTAGATATTTTTGTAATAAATGCGTATAGATCACTAAATATAATTGTGTGCTCGAATGTTGTGCTTCCTTTTACTCAAAGTGCTATATCCTGTTTATGCTCTATTGATCACTTGCCCCAGGTTGTGATTTAGTTTATTCATGTTTTTGAGAAGCCATGAAACCTAAGATCCAGAAATGCTTTAATTTTGGAATTCTGGAGATTGCTTTGATTAATAGTTTCTTTTGTTGTGCTATACCTAGTATTGTTTTTTATATAATTCTGATACAATGTGAAGCATAACCATTTGCACATTTAGGGTGCTAATGTGGTTTCATCTGATAACTAGTTGAGGTGCTGAATTTGTATTTATTGTGTTTCTCCATTCATATTTTGATAATTCTTTTTAAAGCTCTCTACAATATGGTGTGTACATGTCTTATTGAAACTAATTTATTTTAGTTTCGCTCAACCATTTACTTGACCTGAGTTATATTGAAAGCCTGCCATACTAGTCTAATTTGACTCAAGTTATTCTAATGGGATTGGGCTGTCAATGAACATGTTCTATATATATATATATTTATTTATATGGGGTGAAATTTATAGCTTGCTTTTCTTCCTTTTAAACTCGAGAATCCTTTTTGTATACATTGATAGGCAATGCCTGAAGAAGTTTGGTCTTGTGGACATTCTGTAAGAGTATTGGACGTCAGCAACAACTTGATTAGAGATGTACCAACTAAAGTTGGTGATTTGAAGTTGCTGAATGTAATTCTCTTTGCCCTTTTTTGCCCAGTTGGTTCAAGTTGTTTGGTCTCACTAGAACTTCTTATATGTTATGTTTTATAATTCTGAGGCTTTTGAAGGCTACTACTGATGTATATTTCAAGAATGCAGCAAATTTTTTATTCTGGCTTTTCTTCATATGTCTAGAAATTGTTGCTGAATGCAAATAATATAACAGATGAGAGCATAAGCTGGGAGGGTCTATCATCTTTAAAGTCTTTGACTATCTTATCATTAAGCCATAACTAGTAAGTATCAGATTGATACTTCTGATATATGATTTTTTTTATTTAATTTATGTGTCAATTATTTTATTTGTGTCATAATGATAATTCTAGGAATCTATATGTGTCAACTGTTTAATTTATGGAACATTGATTTGAAGGTTGGCTAATAGTTTATTGTTTACTTTATATGAATCTGATGAATATTCTTGTCAGTTGATTGAAGGGTTCATTTAGAATTAAATAAGCAGGTTTTATAGGAACCTCTTGGTCGGTCAAGTTTGGGCTGATGTATAGAAGCACCACATCATCTTATGCTTCTAAAAGCCAAAATTATATGTTTTGCAACTTGTTTTTGTGGTATTTAGGCTTTCTTGACCTGTATTTTCTTCCTAAACATAAAACCTTTTCTTTAAGAATCTATAAATGTTAGAGATAAAATAAGAAGAATGATTGATAGAGTGTCAGTCCACATATAGAACTTTTAGACTTAAACCACTCATAATTTGCAGGCCAGTATACATTTGTATTGGTGTTTTTGAAATATAATGTACTTTAAACTTTACAAAATTAGTAAAAAGTGCCATAAGAAGCCATAGGTTAAGCAGTAAAGCTGGAGATAAAAGCCCTGAAGTTGCACTCTGCCACCAAGATGTTATTAGATCTGTGAATAAGAAACAAAGTTTTGCCATCAATGCATCCTTCCACAAGAAATCCATCTGATTTAAGTTGAAGCTAATTAGGTGGAGGAGGTTTCTGCCTGATTCAAGGTATTGAGGCACATTGTTCTCGTCAAAAATATAGGAAGAGGCAATGCAGTTTGTGGTCATTGCAAAGGCCCCATGCATCAAGAGGAAAGTTTGTCCTAGTGGCTGCGAAAGAGGAGTTTGTTCCTTTGCTTCAATAGAAGCAAAAGAGTTTTATAAATGCAAGACAATGATAATAATAATGAGTACCGAACTTATCCAATTTGGATCCTGATTAAGCCAGTCACCATCAGCACAACTCTTGATATTCTCGAATCAGCATGACAATCAGACTTGAACAACAGCCCAATAGCAAGCCATAAAGTGACACTAGAAGAACGGCTATGTAAAATTGTCCATTAGGACCACAAGAAACACAAGTCTGGTTGCCCGAGATTCCAATAGAATTACGCCAGGGTCCAGTCGGAAAATTTTTCGTTTGTATTTCCATGGGAAAGTTTTGAACATAGGGACAATATGAACTTATGAGCTTAGGCCCCCTACTTGGCTCTCTCTCCTCTTGGCTGGGTCTGTACTGTTGAATCTATATATACTTTTGGAGGCCATCTCATCATTAACATCCATGCGCCAAATCTAGATGGCATCATTGTGATTGGTTGACACCAAATATCAACATAAATTACAAGGGCTGGGTCACGAAAGGTCAAGAATATTGTCTACCTGTTCAATGGCTATGCTCCATTAGATCTGATACTACTGTAGTTAGACACAGAATGCATGTTCATGAACATAGGAAGCCAATGAATCATTCACTAAATATTAGTATTGTTGCCATCATTATTAATTGGGAGGAATCAGCTTTAAGAACAGTCACAGAGTGGGTTCAACCACAAGTTCTAGAAACAATATTTTGGATCATGAATATTCCAAGGTGTTGGTTTCATATTTGGCCCTAGTGAGGCCCACCTGATCAGACAAGGAACTATTAAGGTAAAGCAAGAAATCCTGGAGAGGTCCTTAAAGTGCTGGGATAGCACACAGCAAGCTTTCTAGAGTTGTAGGAGAAAAAGAGAGCATAGTTGCTGGATTCTTACACAACTGTCTTTCACTAGAATTTTGCCCTGGAAGGTCTTGTATACAACATATAGATCTTTCAGATGTTTGATTCTATGTAATGACATGTCTAACATACACAATATATACTAAGGTAGTTTAAGAACACTGGAAGAGTTGAACATGGTTTTCTATAATTTACATGGTCTTAGTTGAATAGAACTTCAGTTACATGGTGGCACACCGAATGCAGCCTTACTATTATTTGCATGAAACTATTTTTTTCCAACAACTTTCACTGTAGAAGTCAATGTGTTACCTGAAAAACCATGTGTTGATTGTGATCCTCTTTTCTGCCTGCTTCCTAGTATTTCTGAACACCATGATCTGTTTCATAGTCTTTTGTCTGGCTTCAAAAAATTGCCACAGTATTTGATACAAGCCATTCAACTGGCAATTCATTTTTAACGTCAGCCTCCCTTGTAGACATTCCTATATATACCTTGCTCTTTTTGTTAATGCAAATTAATGCAGTAAAAACATTATTGTTGGATGTATCTGCATCGTCAATTAGTGAAAGTTCATTTTCATACATTTTCAGACATAAATTGGTTCTGTATACTCCCATAACTCTTCATATGTGTTATTTTTAAATTTATCAAGGCAGATCATAGAAATTTTGATATATATGAAAATATTGGTCATTTGATGAAATTAATGTGATAAATTCAGATCTTTTTATTCCTCGTCATTCTTAATTCTACTGATTCCTTCTTCATCTTACTCATTTGATTTTTAGTAACAAACTTAAGTTTTTGATCACTCATATTCTTCGGATAGTGATTCTGGTTGTCAGATGCCACTCTTTTGGTTAATTTACTAAAAAATGAGTTGGTTCCAGGTGATCTTAGATATATCTTTTTGTTGCCTTTGTTTCTTCATGTTGGTTTGCTTAATGAATCTTAAATGCTTTTCTTGATTTAGTTTTCTATTATGTATTTGCTATGATATTCTTTTATGCCAAAGACGTGTCCTATTATGTCTTGTTAGGCCCTCCATAATGAGTATATCTTTTATTAAGAAAGATTCTAAGCTAGTTTACTTGTAATCTTTCCTTTTAAGTTAACTTGACAAATTGTTTTGTTATTTTGGCAGTTTAACTACGTTGCCATCTGCAGTGGGTACCTTGACTTCTCTTTGCCAACTTCATATTGCAAATAACAAGATAACAAGCTTACCTGATGAATTAGGATTGCTCAATCAACTTCAAATTCTGAAGGTGGCCAACAACAGGTATTATCTTTTTCTGTTACATAATTAATTTAATGTTTCACATATCACAAGCTTCAGATATAAGTAGATCAGCTTATTTATGTTTAAATACTAAATGATTAGATAAATTATGTGGAGTGACTGTTCTGAAAGGTACTAGTGACAAAATGGACAATGTAATGCAGCAATTGCTTAGACCATACCTTAGAAGTTCTCCCTCCCTCAGTACATATTGACAAGTTTGCATGTTTAAACATAGAAAGTAGGTTTGCTCAACAGTCCAAATTATTGCTAGAATTGAGAAGGCCAACGATGACAACCAGAACTGAGGTCAATAAAGTAGTTACCTTCTCAAAATCTCAACATATGTTTCTCTCATCATACATATACTACTGATGTAGTGATCATTAATCTTTAAACATTATTATTGCTATTGCTATTGCTATCACCATCATACAATTTTTCAGATTTGATGAATTAACATTACTAAGAATTTGAACCTAAAAAAGTTTCACCTTTTGGAGTTGAAAATTTTGACACCTGATCAAGGTATACACGTACATAAAGAGTACTCAGCAAGGGATCATGTGACAAAAGATCTGAGGCTGCTTGCCTTTATATTTGCTATGTGGAATTGGCATATAAAGAGAATATACTCAAGCATATTAGTCGGTATTATTATAATTTGTCAGTTTAAGAACTCTTTTAGACATTATTAGTTTATGTCTTACTACCCATGGAAATCATGTGGAAATGAATTTATATGTCTATATATTTTTTGTTTTTTTTTCTTTTTTGACATTTTTTCGCCATCTAATGGCAGGTTGAGCTCCATGCCTTCATCTATAGGAAATTGTCGAGCGCTGGTTGAGGTAATTGTGCCCTTGCTATATGCATATGTAGGACTTTGCTGTGAAATAAAAATAATAATAGGAACTAGAAGTTCATATATTATTGTATCGCATCATCAATTTGATTTTTTCACTGATGCAGATTGATTTATCATGTAATCTGCTAGTTGATCTGCCAGAGACAGTTGGGAATTTGCAAGATTTAAAGGTCATATTCTTCCTGATATTTGTAGGAATTATGAAGTTTCTACCAAATAAAGAACTTTACAAGTTGAATTGTTTATTTGTGTCTAGTGAAAAATAATGAAAAGAGGTACTTAAGAATTTATTTTTTATCAAGCAATACACTTTCATTTTGATTTTGATGCCATAGTTTGTTCATTGTTGTTAAAATAATTTGTGTGCCAATAGATGCTCGCTTCATAGTTATGCTTGTAGAACATTAATTACTTTCTGTTGTAGCATCCATACACATTTTTGAGCAGTTATACCGAACAGGTTTACAATAATTTTTCTCTAGCTGTATGGAACCTTTTAGGCAGATGTATTTAGGCAGCTTTATATGTTCAAGTTTTAGCAATTGGTTACACAGTTGCTTTTTTTTTTTTTTTTCCATCTTGCAGTGATTATGTAGTTTATTTTACTGTTTCAGTAGTTATTGCTCATGATTTTTTGCCTGTGGTGCAGGCTTTGATTCTTAGAAACAATGGTCTTAAATCCCTTCCCCCAACATTATTTAAAACGTGTTATCAGCTGTCGACGCTTGATCTTCATGGCACAGAAATTACAAATGACTTTCTTCGCCAGGTACTACTAGCTTATATTCTGATTTTTTTTTTTCTTTTGCAATCTTTTTTTTTCTGTGGCTGGAAGAGGCATTACATGATGGCTTGGAAAAGGGTGAAAATAGAAAGAGATGTTTGTGTTCTTTTTTAGTCTGCATGAGTTATTGTTTTGTATTTAATACTCCACCGCTGCTCTGTATCATATTTTTGTGTACATGTGTATATTTCATCTTTTTAAAATCTTGTCTCTTGAAATGTTAAATAGATTGAAGGATGGGAAGATTTTGATGAACGAAGGCGGTCAAAGCATCAGAAACAACTTGATTTCCGTGTGGGATCCTCAGGAGTTTTTGACGAGGGTGCTGATGATGACAGGGCCCTTAAATAGGGTTAAATTGCTTTAGGTATTAGATGAGCTTATTCCTTTTCTTATAAAGTTTATCATTTGCTCGTTGATGATTATATTTGCTAGTAGAGTTTATGATTGACTAGAAAACTTATGAGATATACGTGTATGATTCCACAGCAATCTCTGGTCTGTTGTAATGGTTTTGCTGTAGCTTCGTTGTTCTGTAATGGTGGGATATCTATTCAAATATTTTTTTATGTTAGCACCCGAAAGGTCTCCAGTTATATATATGGATTAATTATGTGCTATTTTTCCGTTTGCCTTAGTACTGCCAACGTGCAACAAGCTCTCACTTAACGCACACTCAATGGCTTTTCTCGTATGGTGAAAGTGGCCATCAAGTTTTCTTCTTTGCTACTTTCTCTGGTGGTATTACTCTATAGGGTTTGGCAAATTATTGAATGAGCAATTTATAGGAAAAATATATTATTGCATGATCGACAATAGAAGTTAAATTTGTGATATGTTTTGAGGTTATTAATCAAATTTTATGATCATAAAATTTTATCTTATGACTTAGTGTAATCATATATCTCTTAACATATCATAATGGGTTTTTTTTTTTTGGAATAATAAGTATTGTAGTAATTCTATGGATACAAAGTAGAAAAGAGTTTAAAAATAATTAATGTCAATTAAGAATTTAAGTTTAATTATATTTATTACTATAGTATAATAGAATGGAGCCCAAGTCCATTAGCCTGCGGTCCGTTGGGCTTTTAGATTTACCATCCTTGGGGACCTGAATGGGCTACAACTGGTTCGGCACTCTGGTCAAAACCCGACCTTCTCCCAGCTTGAATACCATCATTATTAGTAAAGCAAAAAACAAGTAACCATTTTCTTTACACACACCACGACCACTACTGCCTCACTTGGTGGCATCATTTGCCAATGCCTTGCCCTTCTCTCACTGACCAGTCTTTCTTCCCTGATGCTGACGGCCACCATCGCCTCCACAGTGCCTAAGTGGCCTCATCATAGCTCTGGATTCACTCAACTAAAATAGTTGTGGACTCGTAATTTCCTACCAAGTCGAGTTCCTATCTGCTCCACTGCTTTGAAGTTTTAACTCTTACCTGTCTCCACCAGATGACATTTACATGCATTTTTCTGTGCCGACATTTAAATCCCCCTGTTTTTGCGTGTATGACTGACGACACAGTAGAACTCTGTGTTTGCCGACCTCACGGTGTGTTGGAAAACATTGTTCCTGATGATGGTCTGTCGATCCTTATTTACCGAGTTCAATCTGCCTTGGAGATTGAATTTTGTACTCCTGTGGGGAAAGATAATTAATCTGTGGAAGGAGTCTTCGGCAGATCGAGTTTCACAATGTCGAATACTTCTCCCTCTGGTTGTTACTTTTAGAATGGTGCTGATATCATAAAATTATTGCTGATGTAAGTATAAAAATTATAATTTATTATTATTATATAAAAAAAATTTAATGTCAAAAAAATAAAATTAAATAATGATTATATATATATATATATATATATATATATATATATATATATATATATATATATATATATATATATATATATATATATATATATATGATGCTTATCTTTTTTTTATATCATTCAGAAAGTTTTCATCTAATTTACAAATACATTATGGTCGAATCCGAATATTGTAATGAAACTAATTTTCAAGAAAAACTAGATTCGTTTTGTTCTCTCTTTATGTTTTTCACAAAATCATTATGAATAATAAATTAGACATAAAGTGATATAAGAAAATATATGTAATCTTTGATTTACATGACTAATGAAAGATATAAAAAATATGCTTCATAAGAAGTTTTACCTACTTAAATAATTAGAAGAGAATAGAAGATCTAGAATAAATAATTAGGAGAGTCTATCCCATTAAAGTTATCAATTATATCATAATAAAACTTTCTTTCTATTGATTGATTATTATTATTAAAAATATAATCAGATTTATAATATATCTTATCTAATTAGATAAAACTATATAATCTAACAATTACTAAAATTATTATTGTTATATTTTTATTCAAGAAGGTTTCATATGTTATAGATTTCTTTGAAGGCGCCGAAAAGAGATGGATGCATACGAGTTAGATCGATCTCATCATATGAAATATTGAGGTAAAAAAATCCGAACCTTATGAGTTAATCTTCTGTTTTGTCGCATTATAATAAAAGTCTATCTATCTTCAAATTACTCTTCGAGTATTTTATTCATCTTCCATCATTTCAACAATTATTAAACATTATGTCCATGGCATCTATCTTTAATATCTTGCATCATAAAGTAACGCTGCTTAAATAGATTTTACATGCATAGCATAGTGAACCCTCTAATTAGGCTTTGAACAGGTCATTCAAATTTGGGTGCAATCGGTGAGACCCGACCTGCCATCTCTACCTCAAACAACTTGATCTGCGTGGAGAGGTAATAATATTCGGTGCTTTAAAGATCGCTTCTATTAGCTTGTGACCAAATTCATGCTCGTCCGACACAAAGAACTAATCTTTTTGAGATTCTAAGCTTAAAATCTATCTTCGTCACTTAATCTTCTGAGATCAAAGAATTAGAACGACGGGAGAGAGAATGAGAGGCATACACACAGTCGAGGATCCAAACCATACAAACTAGTCGGTATATCTAAGTCATCACACTCGTTGCCATCCCCCCAACAAACTGCCTTCGCCATCGAACCTGACGTAACCCACGCGATGGGAGTAGGCTTTCCTAGCAGTAAGTAGCCTTTGATTAGATGACACCCCTCCCTGAATGATTGAAGGAATCCTTTATGACCCCGTCAACGAATGGCAGCAACGTGTCCACCGGAAGCGAGAGGAGACACCGAGGGATACGTTTATGGGTGAGGCATGGCTTGCACCACCACTGGATTCTTTTGCCTCTTCTACGAAACCTCTTCTCCTTCTCGCGAGGAAGGCTTGCCAACAAAGGGAGAGCGAGAGAGAACGACGAAGCAATGCGCTACTGTTGATTAAGGGGAGGAGGAGGAAGAAGAAGAAGAAGATAATAATTCGTACGATGCCAACCATGATGGCCTATAATAATTCCGCACCCAACACCAACCAAAATGGTACGCTCTGAGTTAATGGGTGAAGCGTCCATGTCCCATGATAAAAACTCTCTATCTAGTCTTTGATGCATTCCTCTTCTTTCACCAGCACATGTTGAGAGAATTTACTCTCGTCCACCCTAACGAGATGATCCAATCTTGCTATATACGCCTGCATTCCTCGAGAGAAAAGTAATTGTTGCACTCATCTCTTTAAATCAAAGTTTCATGTGTATATATATATATATAT
This sequence comes from Musa balbisiana, assembly GCA_004837865.1. Classification (NCBI taxonomy): domain Eukaryota; kingdom Viridiplantae; phylum Streptophyta; class Magnoliopsida; order Zingiberales; family Musaceae; genus Musa; species Musa balbisiana. The sequence continues at coordinate 7,977,254 of CM017192.1, read as the reverse complement.
ATATCCCTGCAAAACTTATGAACTCATGCTCTCATAGTTATGATGGAATTATAACAATCGACACATATATAATGGTAACATTTTTTCCTGCTCGAAGTGGGCAAGAATAATGAAGAAGGTAAGAAAAGCACACATTTAAGGCTCTGTCGGTGGCTCGCAGTCGTAAAGGTTGCTTAGAGTTTTAGCTTCTATATGCAATCCATAATATAGAACATAAATAGATTTGTGAGGGGTCCATTTGTCATGCTTTTTCCAATCGGATGTGGATTCTCAAACATGTAGGTTCGACTTCCATTTCCCACTCAGTCATGGCCAGGCTCTCCTGGCATCTGATACCACCGAGAGATTATGTTCTTCGGTCATGCAGTGTCGTCATTACAGATCCTATGAGGCCACACCAACTACAAAAAGAGGGGGAAGAAATATCTCTTGGGAGATTTATGTCAACATCCCTAACGTGATCGATCAGCTGCTGCCATGAGGTTCTTCGAGGTCACACCAGGTGTATCAATGTGACTTCTTTTTCTTTATCTTCTGCTTGTGGGGGAGTTCCCTTGTCACATCTGCATGTTCTCCTTGCCAAAGGCCACATCAAAATGAAGTTTGTTTTGACCTTCTTTCTTCGACAAGTTGATGAATCGTCAATGGTCTATCGCAAGTGCAGATGTTCATAAGGGAAGATAAGATGTTCTTATGATCTCAAGGCTACATAAAAATACATAAATGATCTCAAGGCTATATAAAAATACGTATGTAAAACGTTACCGATACCGATCTATCTATACATAATCTTTACTAGAGATATTTGTCTGTAAATCTGAAAAAAAAGAAGAAGAGAATTTTACAACTTTATATTCAATTTCATAATTTAATCCTCGTTTACCAATTATTTCATTACAAATGTAAATTTTGAAATTGTAACATTAGTTAGTCCCACGTTCGGGGACAAGATTAAGATTGATTTATAATGGGTATACTATTATCAATTTTAGCATAAGTATTTTGGTCAATGGTTTGGGCTAATCGAAGTTGGTAGATCAGTTAGCCCATTAAGTTTGGATCGTAATACTTTGTATCAAAGTCGACTTCGTATTTGAACATAAGCTCGAGTAAAAAAAAACTATTCATAAATAGAGTCAAAGAACTCATCGTATCATCAAACCATCACTAGACTATGACTCACATGCATCATGTTATGGTTTAATCTAAGTTATGCTGTGCCTTGATGAGAATGTCAAGCTCTTAAGTGAAAAAATTATAATAGTACATCGATTAGTCTCATATTAGAACTGAGCAAGATTAAGATTAACTTATAAGGATTTGATGAGTACATTATTATAAACTTAACATAAGTATTTTAACTCATGGTTTAGATCAAACGAAGTTGATGAGCTAATTAACGTACCAAGCTCAAGTTATGACATTTAGTATCAAAAGTGACATAGTAATTAGACATGATGGTAAGAGTGCCCGAGTAAAAAATGGTACCCTAAATATTATAATATAATATTTAAGAATAATTACTAAAATGAGAACTCAAAAGAATATATTTTTTATTTTTTATTTGATATTATTATGATGGCTATGTATGAAAAAATAAATAAATATTTAGAGAAAAAAAGACATAATGGAAGAAATGAGGAAGAAAGAGATGCTTGATTGCATTTAAAGAAATGGTGGCATAGGTGAGGTGAAAGTAAAAGAAGATACAACCTTTTTCACAAAAGGAATATTTTTACCTGAGATAATTTTCACATTCACGGAGGAAAGAAGAAACCTGTTGATGTCTTCTATTGGCAATTCATGTTGACAAACTGTATATTCTACAAATCTCATTGCAGGGATGTGATGGAGACTCACGGTCTGCAAGCCTTGCAGCAATGTGAAGGGGAGACCAGTTTAGTTTTGGGAGGAAGAGAACCTGTAGATTGAGTTTGATGAGCCCTTCACACCCATCCAAAACAATCTTGTTTGCCCCCCCCCTTCGCAGAATGAATTCCTTTTCAGATGTTAATGTTGCTGTAGACCGGCAAAGTGTTCTATACCAATCATTTATGTGCAGGTACTTGTCATTTCTCTTTTATATATATATTGAAGCCATTTTCATGAATCAAAATCTTAGAAATCATAGTAATTATCCTTCAATGGAGGTTTTCTTATTATTATCATCATCCTTCATGTCAGGAAAACAAAAAACAAAACAAAAGAAAGACATGAAGTCAGATTTATCTGAAAAATAAATATTCTTTATATTATAGACAAAGCATGAGAGAGATAAATCTCAATATGTTTTTATCCTTGATGCTGACTGATCACATAAGCAATATGAGCCTACTTTAAGAGTTGCTATTATTGCATATAAGCACTGGTTTAATAAATATGTTCTATTTAGTGCAAAACTAATTGTTACTGTTTCCCTTCATTTTCTTGGATCTAAGGTGGGAGCAATTGACATATAGGTTAAATTATTATGGTTGAGTTAGTAGATGGTAATCACTGACCTCAACAAACCATTCCCTTAGTTGGAAAGTCAATTGCTGGTTAGTGATTTACAAAAAGAAATAGATGAATTATTAGCTTCTCTTTCATATCATCTCAAACCATATTACAAATTCACAAGACATGCTTTTATTACATTAGTAACAATTGACAAAATACACCTTAAATTGATGTACCAAACCCATTTTCTAAAGATTAAGAGTTAAAATAATAAAATTAAAATATATAATACATATAAGTTGATATGTAATTTTTTTATTAAAATAATCAAACATAATCAATCAAGTTATGTTTTGTTGAGATGTATCCTCTCTTTAATAGTTCGTCATTTATTATATATAATTAAATTATTCATGTTATATGCTGCATAGATGATTAACAACTTGCAATTCCCCCCTCATATATTCTAACCTCTATCCAAAATTATGATTGATGTGAGAGAATCTTATGTCGTGGCCAATAGATCAGTATGGCTTGATTCAATCTCGAATGCATAAAGTCATCCATGTGGATACTCGAATAGAGGTGGTGGGCATCAGGTTCGGTCTTGGCTTCATCTCCAAAATTAATCCGAGGTAGAGCAAGGAGTTGCTCTTCCTCTCTCGTTGGGTTGCTACTCCTTTCTCATCAAGTTTCTGCACACAAGTCGAAGTCAGGAGGGGCATTTCTCGACTCGATCTCTCCGAAGTCTAAGTCAGTGTTAAGTGGTGTTCAGGAGAGTTTGAGTGTTCGAAGTTCCACCCTTGACACTAGTTAAGAGGTTGGCTTTTATACCTACGAATGAAGGTCGATCGTACATGGTATGTTAATGGCCGTTGATTCCTCGGATGATCGGCTCGTACCTTCCGTGCAGGCGCTGACCTACCTGCACGGATCGACGTTGCGTGATATCGTTCTGAACTTTTCGGAGCTGTTATGTACTATGCGATGCTGTCTTGTATGACATCGAATAGCGTAAGAACAAGTGATTGTCTCATCCAAGTCCGAAGTATCATGTCGATACAGTGCATCATATTAGCCTAAGACTGTGCGTTAGCACTAACGTGTTTGCTGACTATTATTATCGCGATGATAATACCAAAATATGCCCAATCAATTGATAAACAAAAGTTATGAGGAAAACACTTTTGTTCTAAGCTGACATTTAGATGCGCAAAGGAAGTGAAGCAGTTGTGTAAAACCTGTAGAATCACACAACTCAATCTGTAGAAGGCACACATATCATCATCATTTCAGAAAATAAAAACATCTGTCGTTGTTGTCTACTAGTCTCAATGGCCTCTTTTTTCCCTTCCTTTGTGGATTAGGGACAGTACCCCTCCCTCCATTATTCCTATAACCCGAATATATTTTGATTTCATTCTATATCTTAAAAGCTAATAACTTTATTTACTGTATATGCCTTTTCCGTACTGGTATTGATTACTTACAACTATAGATCCATATAGTTTGTAAGAAGACATTTCTAATGTTGTTGGTGGTGACAGCCACCATTATTATTATGAAACGAGCTAATTTATAATCGTTTAAGTCAACCATAATTTAAATCAACGACAACAAATTCGTGTAGATATTGCTTAATCTCATAAGAAAACTATTTGATACCCCCTATACTATGATTTATGTCGATCAAAATCATCTATGCGTCGGCCAAGTCCATCGAATCTAAAGTTAAAGAACTGTGACACCTCCACATATAATTAAACATCCCTACGATTAGGCTTAATTAATCTTATAATAATGTCAACATGACATCATGAATCTTTTTATTTAAAATTAAAGATATAAAAAAATGATGAATAGAGACAAATTTTTTGTTTTTTTGTTTTGATTAGATTTAGGAAATTTTACCAAACCATTGTAATTGACAATTCAGTGATTATTGTAAAGAATTTCTATCTCATATTTGCAATTGTGAAGTCAAAGAGAGAGAAAAAAAAGTCTCTGATGTGTCTTTCGGAGATGAGATTTGGGCCAATCTTAATAATTATTTTTGACAATTAATCTTTACACACAAAAAAAAAATCCCAACATAGGAGGCCCACCAACTTGATTACCCCCCGCTCCTCTCGCTCTCTCTCTCTCTCTCTCTCTCTCTCTCTCTCTCGACCCACCTTGGCCCTCCTCCCTCTTTGCTCAAGTCTAAGAAATGGAAAGAGGCTTTGGGAAGGGGAGAGAGAAAGCAAACATCCACGTTACACGGAGAACGCGCTGATAGTAGTCGATAAGAGCAGTAGTATTATCGACAGACCGGCAGGAGGAGGAGAAGAAAGAAGTGATTCAGCTCTTGTGCATGGAACCGGCGCCGGGGGCACCCGGCGGAACCGGTGAAGGCCCTTCCTCCTCGTCAGACCCCGCCGACACGGGTGCTGCATCTCCTCCTCCTCCTCCTCCTCCTCCACGACAGGAGCAACAGCAGCAGCAGCCGCTCAGTCGGTATGAGTCGCAGAAGAGGCGCGATTGGAACACCTTCCTCCAATACCTGACGAACCACAAGCCGCCGCTGACGCTCGCGAGGTGCAGCGGGGCGCATGTGATCGAGTTCCTCAAGTACCTGGACCAGTTCGGGAAGACGAAGGTGCACGCCGCCGGGTGCACCTTCTTCGGCCAGCCGAACCCCCCTGCGCCCTGCGCGTGCCCCCTAAGGCAGGCCTGGGGCTCCCTCGACGCGCTCATCGGCCGTCTCCGCGCGGCCTACGAGGAGAGCGGCGGCCGGTCCGAGTCCAACCCCTTCGCCGCCCGCCCCGTCAGGATTTACCTCAGGGAGGTGCGGGAGAGCCAGGCGAAGGCCCGGGGCATCCCTTACGAGAAGAAGAAGCGTAAGCGAGACCCGTCTGCGGCCGCCGCTTCCTCGGCATCCGCTTCCACTGCTACAGTATCCGAGAAGACTTCGGAAGCTGGAGGGGAGTCTTCCTCTTCGGCTCCGCCTGCTGCCGGTGGGACTAGTAGTTCTACTACTTCAGCGGTGGGCGTTCGTCGGGATGGTTCATCATCGGCCTCATGACTATAAATTCCTCTACTTTAATTGCTCCCTTCTTATGGGATCCGTTGCAATTAATGCCGGTAAGATCACATCCCATATACTTTATTTCGTTACCAATATATTTGATGGACGAAAAAGAATTAGGAATCATATACATATTATGTAGATAAATCTCTACATTAAGTTGATAAATGAAAGTGTCAGAGAAGTTAAGCTGGAGTACATGGATGGATCTCCGACTGTCTCTCTTCTCTTCTCTTCCTTACTCTCATCTAATCCAATTAATTGCTCCACAGTTTGGCCAATTGAATGCCTACATATTATGCTTCTTTTGTGTATGTGTTAGATTAGAGGTGTATACATGCAGCTAAGATATGAAATTTCCTGTGCTTTTCTAAGATAGATACTATGGTTTCAGGGTAAATGTGAGGCAATCAATGTTTTTTGCTTTCATCAAATTCTTCTCTCTCCGCTGATTTGAAGAATGCAGTCACATTCCAGTAGATATTCCATCATCAAGCACATTGCAGATGTTTCATCCTCTTTGCTCAGGAAAACTTTGGCCCTCAAAGCACTGACACCAGCAGATTCTCCCCCTCGTTGCTCTTCACACCCCCAAAGCTTTCCTTTGTTTACTTGTTTACAAAGTAGAGTCACAAGACTCACAAACTGCTGTCCTGATTCCTTTCTCCACCCCTCTTTTTCTCTTGTTGTCATTCGTTTTCTTTGGGATGGATGGCTTTACGAGAGACGTGTGAGTTGCTAGTGACTGCTGCAAGACGCAGCAACACAAGCCATGACCTGTCCCCGGTTTGTATGGTCGGAGGATTACCCGCGCGAGCAGCCACCTCTTCTAACACACTACTACACAGACTTACCCTCTTCCGGTCCCAAGCTGGCTTCTGCACTCTTAGATTTGAGCTCTGTTAATGGAGCTGTCTTTCCGCAGGCATACAAACTCGATCCCCAGTTTAGAGTATAAGCCACCCTTTTCTTTGGATCATCAACTTAAATCGTTCCTTTGCCGACAGTTCCAACAGTACCACTGCCTCCTCTTTATATCTCTATCCGGCTTTCCATTCAAAACACCCTTTACAAAGATGTTAACTGTATTTGCAGGTGATCTTGCAGAACATGCGGTGGTGTTTGGTGGGGAAGTAAAGCAGAAGGGTTTGGCAAGTCGAGAACTTTAGTTAGATTTTGTGCGGTAGTCCAAGTTTTCTAGATTATGTTGACCTACTAATCCACTTACTTCTACTACCATTAACCCAATTACTTCGACATCAAATAACAAAGCCGTTTTTTATGATCATTAGTCAACAAGAAGAACATTTAAACGCCATAGTGAGTTCAAATAAGTAACCTTGATCTGCTTCTGTCACTTGAACCTTCACTGTTTACACAGAGATATACACTAACTTCTCATAATCTCTCCACCACCAAATCATCATGACGTTAGAGTAACGTTATACAGTAACGGGGAGAGAGAGAGAGAGAGAGAGAGAGAGAGCACAAGGATAAACAATACAATATGGTTGACGGTGTAGAAAAAGGAATATCTTGGCGTGTCTGCATTCGACCGAAAATTATTAGTTCATGTGGCAGCAGCAAAGCGCGGCAGCAGAGGCCGTCGTACGAACTGTAACTCCGTCTTACTGCCCTAGCTTTTGTCGCCCGCTTTAAATCCCAGTGGCCAGTTGGGGGATGGGAGGGTGAGAGAGAGGTGGGAAGAAGCTCCAACTTGTGCAGCCAGCGAATGTGCTACAGCGGGAAAGAGAACAAAACAGATGAAAGCAAAAGCACGTCGGCAACATTATTGTGGCGCTCATCATCCTTCTCATTGGAATATATCACCTTTAGACAACAAGAACAACATCAGCCTCCATCCAATGGAACTCCAAACTGCTCACCATCATCCGTGGTAAATGCTCTCTTCTCTTACCATTTCACCGTGAGGTTACAATTGACTGGGAGTGCATCCTCTCTCTCTCTCTCTCTCTCTCTCTCTCTCTCTCTCTCTCTCTCTCTCTCTCTCTCTTACGAGGTAAGAAACACATGACCTAGGATTTCTTGGACTTGTTCTTCGTTGTGCATGGTTCGTGGAAAGGATGGAAGACGAGTCCGGCACAGTGAACCTACAAGCATTAGAAACCTCATGTTGATTGACCGACGGGGATCGAAGACATGAGGGCACGTCACAGCGTCCACCTTGTAAGATAAACAATTCGTAGAGGAGTCACGTCCGATGATGTTGTCTTGTCTTGACTTGATATATGATTGCTCTAACGTGTCTAATATAATCTTGTAGATGCGCCAATAAGCGTAGTGCGGTTTGAATACTTGCAATAGTCTTATATTTATTCTCGTCACACCGACACCGACTCCTTTGGATTGTAATGTTCATTAAGTGCTGACGATATCACTATTTGTCTTCAAAAAGTCTGAAAAGAAAATTAAAGAAGAATTATTGATGGTTAATTTGTGGCATATGGGTAAAATTAAGTTATTTAATTTAATTTGATAGTGAAGGTTAATTTCTTAATTTAATAAATATTTGGACTTTTATACACTTGTTTTTTTATTTTTATTATATGTTGATGTTCTTGTAGAGCTTTCTAATGTTAAATTAACATCATTATTTTTGTGAATAATGGCTTAAGAAAATATATTACGTCACATCTAATTTGGTTAATACATAAGTCTTAAGTTCGAGTCTATGTATAAGCGTTGCGCGTATCATTCGATTTAATGAAAATATTTTTTTATTTTTTAAAAAATATAGAAGCATTTACATGAGAAATTTATAGTATCGAAAAAGAATTACATACCGCCGTTTGGTCATGTGGTCGAGAAAAACAAAATACTCTCCTTCATAATTTTTGTTGAAATTTAGAACGAGCAAAAAGATAATATGTTTCTTTTGAACTAATAAATAAGAGGAAACCAAATCAATTTTGGCTTCTTTTATATTTAGATGAAGATTTACTTTGGAATACTTCGGAAAAAGGAAAGAAAAGTTTGTTGACCAGATTTTATACCACCTGGGAATCTAACAAGGGAAGAGACAATTGGCAAAAATATAGCATGCTTTTCTACTAAGATTTGATTGCATGGTTATCACTGAATAAACATTATGAGAATCATATGCTTTGTATGTTTGCTATTTCAATTAGTTAGCTTTTTGGATCTTATAGGGTGTAGACAATCAGATTTTTAATCTTTATATCACAATCAGAATCTAGATCATAAAAGTTCTTTAGAATGATGCATTCTTATGCCTCAGAATAATCAATTTAGGTCTCTAGCTTTGATGATTTCAGCATATCAAGTGATTGTGTTTCTTACTGCATGTAAGGTGAGATCTAACTTAATACTTAATCATACATATGTTATAGGGTTGGTAGGTTGTTGATATATCAGCCTATGACTATCACTAACTTGCTCAAGGAGAAATGTCACTACTAGTTGTTCTTTCATTGATTTGTCTTATTATAGTACAAAAGTATGATGTGCAGTTTTAAGAAAAGATTTAATTCTTTATATGAATTTTCTAATTGACATTTATCATAGTAATTGTTCAGAGGTTGTTCCTAAGATTTGAACATAGCTAATGATTCCCTTTCTCCACTGTACACAGATTTAGTGATCTTATTGAAGTCCAATAGGCTAAATAAATCTCTGGACAGACTAAAAAAGGGTTTGTCAACAGTCTAAAAAACCACTCAATAGCATTTCATTAATTTTTTTTCATGTCAAATTCCATTTTTTTCTTCCTTATGCTAATTATAATAAATTTAAGAAAACTGTTTAATATGATTCTACATAAATGGGCTTGAGCACTCTCTGCCTTCTTAAGACATAGCAAATTGATCCCAAAATGCAGTGCTTTTGTCTCATGAACTGATAATTTGTCTTCAATTCCTTGAAACAGGAATGGAGGAGAACACACTGGTCAAAGTAGGAAGAAGTACTCTTACATATGATAGGAAGGTTCAACAGGTTTTAGGTTGCAAGAAGATACCCTATTTAGTGGGACAACACAAGAATGTAGTACAAAAGGGAATTAAAATCCATCAAAATTTGCAGTCAACATCTAATTTTTGAACCAAAGTGCAATCATGTATGGATCACTAAAATGGAGGATACATACAGCATTCATCAGGTCAAAATGAGTGCCTCAACAGGTAAAAATGCATCCCAAGAATCCTACACAAGAAAAGAAGAATGGATGAAATTGCATTGAGAGTGCTTATCATATGAACTGCAAAACTGCTATATATCCAAGTGAACATACAGTCTAATGGACAATAGCACCAAAAACATCAGAAAACACAGGAAGGTGGGTTTACATATGATGCATAACAAGTCACAACAGTTACTGGTCTACTTGAACTTCTACAAACAACTAGTGGATATTATTACATCCTCAACCTACATGTGATTTGTGAGACTTGTCTACTTACTAGTAAGGATTCAAAAACTAGTAAGTAGACACCTCAAAAACTAGCAAGGATTCAAAAACTAGTAAGTAGACACCTCAAAAACTAGTAAGGATTCAATCAAATACTAAAGTAAATAATATACTTATTCAAGTGTATTCATTTTCAAAAATACGATCTTGTTATATTGTGGTAAGTTGTCATCGGATTAAGATTGTTACATCATTTGATCATCAACAAGATCATAAAATTATATTTCAAACTCGATTATATAATGTAACGGCTACCGAGTTAGCTTTCCGGTCAACCTCACTTTGGTCTCATGAGAGTGGGTTGATATGGCCGTTGGTGGTAAGTTGGATTTAATGTCATATATGTCTATGTACAAGATAAAGGCAATTAGCACTAGTGGTCTAGTGGTAGAATAGTACCCTGCCACGGTACAGACCCGGGTTCGATTCCCGGCTGGTGCAGTTTTCATTTTTTATGGTGTTTCTGAAGCCAAATTCAGGAAAAGAGAAAAATGGAGCCACTGAGAGGATTCATCCATCACGGCCGTCCATAAACATAGGATTCCTTCCCACCGACGGCTAAAGATTTCGTGAAAAGTCGTGCTTCTCTTGTGGCAGGAATGTTTTTGTCGCCGAATGCCATATACGGCTAAGATGACGCCACGCGTCCTTGCTCTTCTCCTATCGGCTCGGGCTCCTCGGCACCTTCGTAGACTCCTCAGAAGTCCGCATCTCCTTTGCGAGGCAGCTGAGAGAGAGAGAGAGAGATGCCGTGCCTTAACCTTTCCACCAACGTGAGCCTCGACGGCGTCGACACCTCCGCCATTCTCTCCGAGGCGTCGAAGACCGTCGCCAGACTCATCGGCAAACCCGAAGCGGTACGACCTGCATCCCCCACGACATTGTTTGCTGGATCTCGAGGCCATCTTCCTGTACACAAAGTGTTCGATGAAATGCTCACTTGGTTTTTGGCCATTGGCAGTACGTGATGATAGTTCTCAAAGGATCGGTGCCCATGTCTTTCGGCGGGACAGAGCAGCCCGCCGCGTACGGCGAACTGGTCTCCATCGGCGGCCTGAACTCCGACGTCAACAAGAAGCTGAGCGCCGCCGTCGCGGCCATCATCGAGACCAAGTTGTCCGTCCCCAAATCCCGCTTCTTCCTCAAGTTCTATGACACTAAGGTGGGTGATTTCCTTCTCTCTCTTATATATATATATATATATATATATATATATATATATATATATATATATATATATATATATATATATATATATATATATATATATATATATATATATATATATATATATCAAATTGGAGACTTTATGATTCTTGTTGATAGGGTTTCGCCTTCTTAATCGTCACTGCCATTCTAAATGGTGTAAATTTCACCAATTTTTGGAGCTCGAAATACTGATGGTCTACCTGGTTTTGATTGGCAGGGCTCAAACTTTGGGTGGAACGGGTCGACTTTTTAGGACTTGTATGGCCTTGGTGCTTTTGATTGAGCATGTTGGGGTCAAATTCTATGCTTAAATAAATATAATGGTCTGATGTGTTCCCTGACTGTTACTAAAATATCTGTCATCTCGGGAAAAACCTATAGACTTTTATGCTTAGCGTCACTATTATCTTTTGCTTAATTGCTTCTTTGGTTGAACTCTTTTTTCTTGGCAATGTTTGTTTTCGGTAATAGCTTATATGGTTTTCTGTAGCATATATTGTTTCTGCAGATAGGCATTTGAATTGACAAACATTCCAGTTGTGCAGTAAGAGTTGTCAAATTATTAAGATGAATCAGGTACAAATTATGCTCTTATGATCTTTGTGAAGCTAGACTCTTATCTTTTAAATAAAAAAAGAACTATAATTTATGTTCTGTAAAGTTGTGATCATAATGGGAATCCATATTGGTTTCACTGGTCACTATAAGTTTGTAAATTACAGTGTTAAAATATATGACACTTAACATGACATGGTACATTAAAATTATTTCTTGATGTAAGCAAAGTGAGCTTCATTTTTGTTTGAAATTATTTACAGCAATTTTTGAATATTTTGGCTTGCTCTTACCTATTGTCAGACAATTTTCAGTTTCACTTTGAATTTGTATCATGCATCTCACTTTGTATTTAGTACTGCACAGCAATGAAGGACAAACTGTAGCTGAGAAAGTGATAATGGCAGCTCTTTAGAAACTAATCATGAAACTTACTGTTTCAATCATAGATGTACTTCTAATGAGTCCTAAAAAATGCACTCTGGATATTTGGTCTTAACTCTTCTGCTTGAATCATGTTACAGAGAGTTGAAGGTCAAGCATGTGAAGAATCTGATGGTATTCTTATGTGCAGTATTGGGGCATATAATTAGAAAGATACATCATATACTCAATTTCCTTTAGCATTAGTTTATATTGTTAGGTTGACAAGTACACTTAGCTTCACAATCTTCTAATTGCTTGGGACTGATAAGTTTATTTCCCATTTGATCTTTTGAGGAACCCATGTTAGAATACGACAGAGGTTGCAGTCATCATTGATAACCTTAATCTCTAAGCCGTTTTAAAGTCACATTAGTAGGACCAGAGCAGAACTCTAGGAATACGAGCTCAATGTAGGTGTTTTGTTTCTGGTATATTGGTTTTAAAAACTCCTGTTCTTCTCTGGTGAACTTCGGAAGAATGCTAATTTTTATTTTGGTGCAGTTAATTTGTGAAGTTTCTTATTTGTAGTTTACTATTCCTTGCTGTCCAAACTGATTGGAGAGGCCTGTTGCTTGCCTAAGCTTGGCACCAAATGTGGTGTCAGTCTCCAGATTCCCACTTTTACTCTTTTGCCTGCTTTGCAATCAATGACTTTCTTTATTGTACTATATGATACAAAGATTTTTCATGCTACTTCGTATGTGTTCATCTTTAAAGTTTAATTCAAATCCTATATTGACGATGCCATCTTCTGCACTCTTCATTTCTCTTTCATTCCGCCTTATAGCTTCAAACAGATGAAGGACAACTACTCAACAGATTCTTTGTGCAAGCTTTGCAACCTTTTACTTGCAGATCCTTTATTGACCAGTTGCTACTTGCAGCCATTTAGTTCTACGTTTCATATATTGGCATTTTAATGCGTTAGGTATTCTGCATCTTCAATAATTGAACCTCTTAGGTTGTGAAAATATGTTGATCTTTGTTGGGGATAGATGTTCTTTTGAAGATAACATTTAGGAGGCCCTCGTATCCTCTCTGCCGCCTTTAGGTTTAATTGATTTATGTGTCGTGTATGCTGGCATCCCAACAGAGTTTATAGGTCAATTACTGGCTCATTGCGCAAGGCTTAAATGCAGGATGAATTAACGCAGTTCACAGAGGAGACTTAAAAGAATGCCAAATAAAAGAAAAAACTTTATCGTGATCTGTCCTTATGATATATTTTGGAACATGCATATGTTCCTCTGTTCTTATGTTATCAGCAATTTTTGCAAAAGAATTATCATGAAATAATTTTCTATATTTGCTTTTACTCACTTTAAGGTCTGTTTGCCTGCTTCATTTTTAAATGAGTTTCTGATAATTTTCAAACAATAATTAAAATAAAATATTATATATATCCTCCAAAATTAACTTTAAGTAGCATATATCTCTCCTTGTAAAACCAAAGAACTATATATATATATGTGTGTGTATGTATGTATGTTTTTATGATAATAAAATATTTATTTAAGTTTTTATGATAATAAAATATTTAAGTTGTTATGTATGTATTTTTATGCTTCTGACTCGTATTAGTGATATTTCGAGTGACATGTAATGCCTATGTCAGAATTTATTAGCGCAAATAAGCTACTCCGAGACCATCAGAACAGATACGTAAAAGCAGCGTATTATTAATCGAACCTGCCGTCTGTTAATATTCGATAATAATTGATGTCTAATGGAGGAAAGAGCGCAAAAGTATTCCGCGGCCGCCCCATTATCTCACCCAACGCATTGGCCAGGCGTCTCTCTTCTCTTCTCTCCTGTCCGAAAGAGATCTACCGCTAACCCCAGTCCGCCTTTTCTTGGTGCCCTCGTACGCCGATGGCATCTGCCCCGCCGCCCATCCTCCCCGTTTCCACGGCCGGCGGCGGCAGTGCTCCCTCCTCCGCCCCGCCGATCTCCGTCCCCGCCCTCCGCCTCTTCCTTTCCCGGTTATCCGACTCCGCCCGCCGCTCCCTCGCCCACCGCCGTCCCTGGTATGAGCTCTTCGATCGCTCCGCCTTCGCCCGGCCGGATTCCCTCTCCGATGCCACCTCCCGCCTCCGCAAAAACCTGGCCTACTTCCGCGTCAACTACCTCGCCCTCCTCGCCACCGCCCTCGCCCTCTCCCTCCTCTCCCACCCCTTCTCTCTCCTTCTCCTCGTCGCCCTCCTTGCAGCCTGGGCCTTCCTCTACCTCTTCCGCCCTTCCGACGCCTCCCCCCTCATTCTCTTCCGCCGCTCCTTTTCCGATCGGGAGATCCTCGCCGGCCTCGTCCTTGTCACCTTCCTTGTCGTCTTCCTCACCTCCGTCGGATCCCTCATCGTCTCCGCCCTAGTGGTTGGCGCTGCCGTCGTCTGCGTTCACGGGGCCTTACGGGTGCCCGAGGACCTCTTCCTCGACGATCAGGACCCCGGGGTTCCCGCCAGCGGCTTCCTGTCTTTCCTTGGCGGAGCAGCAACTTCTTCCGGGCCCGCCGTTCGCATCTGATGATGATCTTTTCGTAAGACACGGCATGCTCGATTGGGGCTTGAGTTTGCGGCATCGGTAAACATAGTAATTCTTGGATTTAGTATTTCTTTTGTTCTCTCAATTTTCGTCAGTGACCTAATATTTCAAGATTGGACTCGATTGGGAGCACGTAGAATACTGGATCTGTGTATCTGAATTCGGGTGAACGATGCTATAACTGTGTTGTTCTCTTGTTTGTTGTAGATCTACTGAAGAATGCTGTTGATCTTAAGCTCTTTTAATGTCATTTATCTCAATGAAGTTTTCTTTTACCTTATTGTTTCGTTCACATAGCATATACCTGCAGGTTTAATACTTCTCTACCTTATGCATAATTAAGGTGAGATGGTTGACGGTGATCGTATAGACCTAACAGTAGTCGGTAGAGGTTTTGTGGTTTGGCTCTATGCCTCTGCTAGAGTTTGAAATTATATATATATATATATATATATATATATATATATAAATCATTCATGTCATGATAGGATGGTTTTTACTGAAATTTTATTCTCTAGATGTCAGATATTGTCCCTCTAAAAATGTAAGGAGGAGTTCATTGGGCTCAAGAGCCACGTCAGCTTTTGTAATTGGTAGATATGGCATTGTTCAGGTATTTCAAATTTCAGCGATAGCTGGTATGCAGGACAATTTTTTGTGGTTGAAACTATTATATCTCTACTGATTTTTTATAATATGTGATATATTAAAGTATGCATCAGATGTGTTTTTTATTTTATTTGTGTTAATTGATAATTATAGATGAAGCATCCATTCAAGTTTCTAAATTTTGCATTGAAAGAGCATACACTGATGATTGACTAGCATTAGATTGAAGTTCTAATAGATTGTCATAGATCAGATAACTTTTATATATCAGTTCTCATTAGTTACTTTAGTGCTATTAATTTGCTATATTTGTTTATGATACATCTGCGTTGCTCCTTATAATACTAATGGAGGAAACATGACATATATAATGTCATTCCTGTTACTTGGTTTTTTCGATTGGAATTGTAGCAGAACTGTGGTATTCTTGGGCTATGGGTTGTCATGTGTTGGAATAGTTAGTAATAAGCATTAGCAAGCAGTGGCTCTTTGTCTCTATTCAGTTCAATGATGAGATTTTGGAGACTCTTTAGACATGAAAGTATTCATTTGAAATCTATCTTGGAAATTTGTAGATACTAACTCAGTAGTTGCTGGGAAACCTTTACGTCGTAGCCGAGGTGTTAGCACGGCTCAGTCCAATCCCGGATGTGCAAAGTTGCCCACGAGAATGCTTGGATAGTGGAAGTGAGCGTTGAGTCGGGTTGGGTTCGAGCCTCGTCTCTCGAGGTTAGCCTTCTCCTTTGACGGGTTGCCTGCTTCTTCGTCGTCGAGTTCCTGCACATAGGTCGAAGTCGAGAGGGGGATTTTCTGACTCGACCCCTCCGAAGTTTAAGTTAGTGTCGAGTGGAGTAAGAGGGAGTTGAGTGCTCGAAGTCCTTCCTCTTGACCAACGCTTTTATACTTACGAACGAGGGTCAGTTGTACATGGTCCGTTAATGGTTGCCGACTCCTCGAGCGGTTGGCTTGTACCTTGCGGGCGAGTGTCGATCGACTTGTACGAACCCACGTTGTGTGGCGTCGTTTCGAGCTTTCCGGAATAGCTCTGTTATATGTGGCGTCGACTTGTACGATGCTGAATAGTATGAGGGTAAGTGGTCGTCCTGTTCAGGTCTGAGGTGTCGTGTCGTATTAGTCTGGAGCTCTTTTGTTGGCACTATCGTGGTCGCCGACCATTGCCACGTGGATGGTGCTGAAATATGCCATATCAGTAGTATTCCTCAATTAGAGATATTCAATTGGTTTACTTAAAATCTATGCTTGTGTGAGTTCGAGTTACATTTGCTGAAAGTTGCTTCTGTTCAATGTTTTTAGTGAAAGAATGGGGCACCGAAGCTCGTTCTCTGGTATGGGCTTTATGAAAATGTTAACAACAGGGTCTGCACTTAGGCTGACATAATTTATTCATAATCTTAACTGGCTCCAAAGATTGTCTGAAATTGTTTATTTACCCTACTTTTAGGATCTTACTAGAACTGTTTATAGATAAGGCTTAAGAATTTCTATTATGATAATTTTGAATGTTAGTTCTGGATCTCTTTTAGAATATGTACTTTTCCTTGAAGCACTTGGAACAATATCTTATTGCATCAGTGCAATGACTGTTGTCTTGCAAGTTTCCCAGAGTAGATTTGAAAATTCAGAAAATTTCAGAATGTGTATATATATGCACACATATATTGGTTAAAGAATGTGTATATATATGCACACAGATATATCTTAGGCCCAGATCGGGTTCATGAGCCCATCTCACAATTCTCCATGACCTCAAATTAAGTGGTGACAGGAAAGTTTGAATTCTGTATTCTCAGAGAGAAAATCCGACCCTAGCTACTGTCCAAAATCATACTTGCTAAGAGTAAAACCTGTTCTTCAATTCATCTTCAAATCAATCGATGAATGGATTTGATACATTGGAAGAAAGTACTGAGCAGGAGAGCTTCATGAGATGTTGGGTTAATTCAAATTTTGCTATTATGATTATGAGATGTGTATGTGCCTGTAGCTATCCTAGAATTATTTCGTATGACATATGGTTTTCTGCTTGCTTTTTGAAGGCTTATGAGACCTGGACTTACTTGATTTCCACTTGATAAATCTTTATCTCTGGTATGTAGTATTATTTTAGTTAATATATACCATGTAATTACATTTTCATACTTGAAAGGTATCTTTTGCATATAGATTATGAGAGCTGCCTAAATCTTGGGGTTTAAAAAGCAACCCATGCCATATTTCAATACAGTGAGGAGAAATGCAGCTTCAAAGTAAGTTGAATTTTACTAGTCCCTAATGCTGCTTTCCTTGGCTTTAGAATCTGGCGTCCAGCATACAGATAATATAACTGAAAATTCATTCTGATATATGCTCTCTTTTTTTTTTCATTTGATTACATGTGTCAGTAAGGAATCCAGTAACTTTAGAATCATAGCATGACAAGTTAAAGTTTAGTGACCTACCATGCTTTCATCTTTATAATCAAATCACAAAGATTGAATGTTATATGCTGTTTTGGATTTATGTTTATTGTTATCAAATAAGCAGATATGAAGGAAACAATGATTTGTGAATGTTATCTATTCTTTTTGCACATGAAAGTTCACTGGCCGTATTATTCGTCGATGTTGCGTTTTAGAGGATGGCAGCACGTCTTTGCCATAGAACTATTGCCTGTCGTGAGTACCTCATCATTATGTATTGGCACACATCAACCTACAAAGTTGGCCCGATATGATTGCCCATGTTATGACATGTACTATTTAACTAATGGGTGCCCTTCTCGTGCAGCCTATGAACCGGAAAATGGGGAGTGCTTCTCATAGCCTTATAACCCTGAGATCACTTTTCCAGTGTGAAGACACTGACACTTAATAGTCATGCAGCAGCTACTAGCCTTCCCATGGCCTAAGGTAAATTATATGTTCTGTCTCTCCCTAAAATTAATGTGTGTTTCGTATGTACATCTCGCGCACACACAAAACAGGTCCCCCTTTCTTCAGGTAACAGCACTAGCACAGTTCTCTCTCTATAGTTTCCACACACCAAAAAGTGCAGCTTCCAGACTCTAGTCTCCGCCACGGGCTTCTTTGAATTCAATCAAGGTTTCATAAACTAACGTGTGTGATCCATGGACGGACTCACAGTACTGCAGAAAACATGTCGTAGAAAAAGAGGTTTAGTGTACACAAACGTAGGATGTAACACGACTTGTCTACTCGACGCTGCTTTTTATATGTGGTAGATACTATGAAAGTAAAAGGTAAAAGTGATGCCTTCTTTGGATGGTGAAAGGGCGAAGTAGGCAGAGAGAGCGGCGTGAAGGGTTCGTTGGACTGTTCTTTTGAGCTCCAAACACAGTGATGGATGTTTGGAGCTCAAATGCTTGCACCGGAACAGTGAGCTTAAAATGATGTTTGAAACACAAACATACAACATTCCGTTCTTATATCATGCTATTATTACATGATACCCAGCCGCAGCGATGACAATAACATATGGTGTTTCCCTTCCCGGAGCAACAAGTGGATCTCGAGCAGTCTCCATCACGGTTTCTATTCCCTTTCCTTTTGCATAGTTGCTGTGTCACACCGAGAGGAACGACCCTCGGGACGACGGTGTGCCGCCAGGTACCCATGGCGCGCTTCTCCACCATCCGATGACCCCCCAACCTCCCCACCGTTCAAATCACGCAGTATCTCCTCGGAGGAAGCGGTGGTGCCTCGTGATGCAGCCACTGCGACCACGTACTGTTTTCCATGTGCAGCCTCGCCTCGCCTCCCCTCCCCCCTCGGTCACTCTCATTTCGTTTTCAGCTACAGTAATGCAAGGACGCTGATGGCCGCTTGGCCTCGATCGGCTCCGTGTCTCGCCCTGCCTATATTGGGTTACCCGTCTCATCAGTAAAAGAGACTTCCTCCGGCACAAACTATGCATCTCTCCATTAACACCCCCCGTCCTCCTCCTCCACCTGCAGCAGTCTCTGTCTGACTCTGGTGGCCCGTCAGGTCTTCTTCAGATCGCCATGCCACTGTATCGAGCGCAAGTTTGTCGCACTGCTGTAGGCTTGGTTCCAATTTCACCTGTCCACCTACCAGTCTCTTCCGTCTTTCTCGCCTTCCTTCTCCCCTGCTGCCTGCCTCCCACTATTTTATGCCTTGGATTTCAAGAAATCATCCCTTTAACATCTCTTGTGTAGGGTGGCAAAGCGTGATTTAACTTTGGCTTTTGCTACTTTTCCTCTCAGCCTCCCACTATTGAATACTTTCAGATGTAGAATTGGAAATGATGCTTTAAGCTATATATATATATATATATATATATATATATATATATATATATATATATATATATATATATATATATATATATATATATATCATCTGTGAATGGAGATAAGGGGAAAAATAACAGGTCACGGGCCACCCATGTCCCCTGAGAGGCTCCACAAAATAACAAAAGCTGTACAGGACTTCCATCACGCCATCATCATAATGTCACAAACCCTCCGGCCGCAACCATTCAATTCCATTCAATTTAACTTCCCACCTCTTCTCCCTTCTCTCTCCTCTCAAACTCTCCCACCTGCCACTCCTCGTAGGCTGATAAAGCTCTGAGATAAGACCCAACCCAGGCTAACCTTCTTCACTCTCATTTCTCTCGTCTCATACGATGGAGCCATCTCAAGCAACCCCTGAGCCCGTCCCTTCCCCCAAGCCTGCCACCAAGCGGAGCCTTCTCAGCTCCCTCATGGAGGTTGCTGCCGCCGCCACCACCGCCACTGCCGCCCTGCAGCGCTCTTCTTCCTTCAAGGAGGACTCCTACCTCGCCTCCAGCCTCAGGTCCTCGGAGCTGAAGGCCCTGCAGGAACTCAAGCAGCTCCTCTCTACCTCCACCAAGCCCATCAGCATATGGGGCGTCCCGGTCGCCCCGGCCGGCGGCGGCGGCGGCGACGAGCGGGCGGACGTGGTGCTCCTCAAGTTCCTGCGGGCGCGCGACTTCGACGCGGGGCAGGCGCACGCCATGCTGCTGCAGTGTGCGGAGTGGCGACGGGAGTTCGGCGCGGACGGGCTGGCGGACGAGGAGCTGGTGGGTTCAAGGAGATGGAAGGCGTGGTGGCGTACATGCACGGCTGGGACCGCCGGGGCCACCCGGTGTGCTACACCGCCTACGGCGTCTTCAAAGACAAGGCTATGTACGGACCGCATCCTTGGTGACGCCGAGAAGCTGCAGCGCTTTCTCCGGTGACGGCGTCTTCAAAGACAAGGCTATGTACGACCGCATCCTTGGTGACGCCGAGAAGCTGCAGCGCTTTCTCCGGTGGCGCGTCCAAGTGATGGAGCGCGGCGTCCGCCTGCTCCAGCTCCGCCCCGGCGGCATCAACTCCATCATCCAGGTCACCGACCTGAAGGACATGCCTAAGCGCGAGCTCCGCGCCGCCTCCAAACACATACTCTCCCTCTTCCAGGACAACTACCCGGAAATGGTGGCCAGAAAGGTAAGTCCATGGCCAATCTTCCTCCTCGTTGCCTTCATTCTCTCAGCAATCATAGCATGCCCTGTAACCTATGCATGCATCAAACGCAGGTGTTCATCAACGTCCCTTGGTATTTCAGCGTGCTGTACGCAATGATAAGTCCATTTCTGACAGACCGGACGAAGAGCAAGTTTGTGATCGCCAGAGAAGGCAATGTGGCGGAGACACTCTACAAGTAAAATCACTCCATCCTCCCTCCTTCTCTTCTCTCGAATTCTTCTGCCATTTTCTTGTGTTGACCGTGAGGACAACTGGGGTTGCAGGTTCATCAGGCCAGAGTTTGTGCCGGTGCAGTATGGAGGGTTGAGCCGGCCGGGCGACCTGCAGAACGGCCCTCCCAAGCCGGCCACCGAGTTCACCATCAAGGGTGGAGAAAAAGTAAACCTCGAAATCGATGGCATCGAGGTATTCTCACACAACCAAACCCCTTGGCCGCTTGTCATTGTTAGTGGTAGCACACCATTTGTTTTATCCGGAAGCAGCACCTTTGACACTCGACTGTCAGCCATGTGCTCGCTGCACATGAAGTCATACGACGCAGTATTCGTCCTCTCGAGTCGTAGATCACTGTAGAACTGATTTCTCGGTGGATTGGCTCAGGCAGGGGCCACCATCGCGTGGGACATCGCGGTAGGAGGATGGGACTTGGACTACGGCGCCGAGTACGTGCCGAGCGACGAGGGGAGCTACACCGTCGTGGTGGAGAAGACAAGGAGGATTCCGGCTGCGGCCGAGGAGCCCATCCACGACGTGTTCATCGCCAGGGAGGCGGGGAAGATGGTGCTGTCCATAGACAACACCAGCTCGAGAAGAAGAAAGGTCGCGGCTTACAGATACTTCGTCCGCAAAGCATCATCCATGTAGTCGCAGCATGAGCCATTTCCCCCCCTTGCGTTTAGTTTACTTGATTAGTTCAGGCATGAGTGGCTGCTTTTTTTTTTATCTTTCGTTCTACGTGTAATATAAGAAAATCTAGCCTCTTTTTCCGATCTATGTCGGAGAAAAGTGGATTTGAATCCATAATTATTAATATGCTGACTTGGGGTGGCTTTCTTGTAATGCTTCGTTCTCAGATCCAATTCTTGGGATGCATGCGTGCTACATATCACAATCTTCAACATTAGAACTCGGATTCGGCGTTCAAGCCGATCCCAGTCCGATCCCGAAGCGAAGCGGCGGTACTCTCACACCATACGCGCCGTAGATTTGTCGGTATCGGCCATTCTTCTTCTATGTGTGCATTGGTTTCGAAAGATGTGAAGGGGATCACGAGCATCTGAGATGGACGGTGTGGGGACGTCTGCTATGGTGCCTTTCACGCCTCTCGAGATGAGGCAAGAGTGGCGTTGGGGCAGCGAGAATTACGGTGACTTTGAGTCGATGCACGCCACGCCGTGGTCTCCTCATCCATTGCATCGGTCCTGCGTCGTCTTTTTCTCAGAGGGAGGATGTCCCTACCGTCTCTTCTCTCTCTCTCTCTCTCTCTCTCTCTGACTTGCATGCTCGAATTGTAGTTGGGTGATTGGACTGGTCGAGGCATGTCTGCTACACTTGTTTAGCTTTTGTCTGTTTAAAGCTGGTGAAAGCGGACGCCGCGTTTGAATGCAGAGCGCGAATCCACGAGAAGAGAAGACTGCTATAATGTGTGTGTGTGTGTGAGAGAGAGAGAGAGAGAGAGAGAATCCGATGGATGGGCAGCAGGTGGAGTTTATCTGAAACGAATTGGGATTAATATAATAATAATAATAATTAGCGATTTGATTTGTGTAATTAATAATGTTAACGTTCAAATTTTAAACTGAATTCTGATATATTTTTGATCAATTAAAGATGGATTTGAATAAATACACAATTGGCCGATTAAATATGACACGACTTTTATGTAGAAAGCAGTCAAAGAATCGGCTTTGACCAGCCTTTGCGATCTCCTCTCTCTGCACCGCCGTCTATCCGACGGAGCTCAACTCCAATCTTAAATTCGTGAATCTCAATGAACATTTGCATAATAAATTGTTCTATACATATTCCTTAAAAGACACATCAATATATCTGACTAAATAACAAGATCGATCGACTATCATTTAATGCTTTAATTTATAGCGATAGAAAATGAGGACATTAGAAATAACATGTACCGATATGCTAAGTAATAAATAAATGATATTTTATGTATGAACTAAATACCAATTAAAAGGGAAAAAACATTGCCAATTTGATATTAATGCATACAATATATTAATCCTAAGATATGGTAAGAATCGGACAGACATGGCATTCGAATGTATACTTGTTAGATCTCGCTTATCGATGTTGTTGCATGATAAGTATACGTTACATTAGACATGATGTCATGTATACTCACTCATATACAAATAATCATCTCGCTTCTCAACAATACAACATCATGCATGAAAATAATATCATCTGACAACACAAAACAAGTAAACGCGTGCGCTCATTTGGATGAAAATAGATACAAATATGCCATCGTTGTGATCATCACTATTATGATTATAACTGTCATCATCATTTTTATGATTGCATAACATAAGCTTTCAGGAAGAAGGATCGATGCTGGGCGTCTCAAGCCATTCGCAAACCCCAACTGATGTGGTCTGCAGTGGTCTACAAGTTATAACAGGATCATCACATATAACTTTGTTCTGCTAAATCGTCTCAAATGTTAAGGTAGACCCATTAGAATACGAAATTAAGATTTCTTCCGATAAATTAAAAAAAAAACTTCATCTTAGCTAATAAGGATTTTGACTAGGGATACGAGAAAGGAAATGCTTCCCCGTTCCTATTTCCCATTTAGATAGGGGAAGGGAATCCATGGGTTTTCCATATCCTTCTAATTAATTCATTAAATTTAAAATAAATTACTCTCAAACTTAATTAATGATACTAATATATATATATATATATATATATATAATAAAAGATAAATATATTCATATATAAATAGAATCAAAATTACTATAATTTGTGAGAGAAGGAATGGAGGGGGTTCGGGGAAAAATATAGAGAGTCGAGATTGTGGGGTGGGCAAGGACTACTGCGATGAGGGGAGTAGGGGATACGATAGTTGAGACGAGGAGGAGGAGGTATTGCAATGAAGGAAGGAGAGAGAAGAGAGTGTGTGATGAAATAAGGATGAGAAAGAGAGAATAATACTAAGAAATCATCATTGTCATAATATGTTTGCCGTTTAGAATAGTTGATCGTAAAAGGAATTTCTATTTATTGATGGAAATAAGAGGAGGACCAATGAAGATAGTCAAACAATCACCATAGTATTGCTTGTAATTAAGGATTAGATGCATGCAGAATATGGGACTACGAGGAGGAGTTGTTACTATCCAATGAGAAAATATTTTATTTGATTCAATTGAATCAAATGGTTCTTAATTAAAACATAATCGATTTAATCAAAGTTCACATAGTCTAATTTAAATAACAAAAACCTGGCCTATCTAGTTTTGTGAGCATAGCAACTTAAGCCCATGTATTAATGAACCAATTACGAGTTGGGTACAAGAAGAGGAGTGCTCTATCCATCCCATCCCATGTTTACATGGATAATATAAAATATTCATCATCCTCACCCCTATCTCTATTTACTTTTTTTCATCTCCATGCGTATAATTGACATCCCTAACTTTGACGATTAATAGTAAGATATTAGAATAAAATCTCTTTATTTATTACATGCTTTTTATAAACAATAAAATCACATCTTCATTAAATATCTTTTAAATAAAAAAAATACACGTGGATTATAAGTCAGATGTGAGCATGTGGATAGTGTCATAAAATAATTTAAAATGTGGCTTTGATGCTTATAAGACATTAGTTCCATAACTCTTCAATCAACAAGGGACTAAACGTGCCCCCTTAATAAGGCATGTC
Source organism: Musa balbisiana (assembly GCA_004837865.1). NCBI lineage: Eukaryota > Viridiplantae > Streptophyta > Magnoliopsida > Zingiberales > Musaceae > Musa > Musa balbisiana. Next base: position 7,952,519 of record CM017192.1, on the reverse strand, counting down.
TATATTGCCGTTGAATCAAAATCCTATAAAAATTACATTAAAGATACAAAACCTCTCTGATGCTTAAACCAACATATGATATTTGAGAATTCAATCAAGTATCAAATCTATTAAATATTAATCGTAATCAAGTATCAAATCTATTAAATATTAATCGTAATTATTCATGATGGTATACCCAATGGTATTTATTGCACGATGGGCAATCATGACACACAAAGAAGTGGATAGATATTGGGACTATAATGTGTATCCTGTGATCATGAATTCGTGGAATCATGGAATTATAAGATTTCATTGATAAGCACGTTAAGTCTCACAACGGTTGAGGAGAAGGGGAACCAAGATCTTATAGGCACTAGAGTCATCTTCCATCCTTAGAGATGCATTTTGGGATTCACATCGAAAGGGAAAATCATACAAACTCATCCGAAACGAACAATTTCTCGTGAACCCTCGTGCTTGTGCAAATGATGAAAAATGATGATTTTATCAACTAGTACCAGAAGAAGGGTCTATGATGAAAAATTTAATTCGTTATTGATTGAGAAGTTAAGAGCCAATGCCCTATAAGCCTAAGAGCCACTATGTATCTTCATATGTGTCTTCCAAATATCCACAAATCTTTACAAAGGCGATTAGCGTAACTAATAATTGATGGCATCTTATCATTAGGCTCGTAATTTATCATTAACTTTAGAGCATAGAAAGATGGCAATCAAGTTCTTCTGCATTCGATCCTATGAAAGAGAAGTGAAAAAGAATCCAGCTTTTAAGGGAGGACGCAGAAGATGCTGTTTATAGATGGCAATCAAAACTGTGTTGGATGTGGTGGTAAAATCGAAACTTCTCTTGGTATAGATGCTATTTCCTCATCTAATGCAAGCAGCCTCATGCCCCTAAGCAAAGGATAAGGGTGGAATTAATTGGGAGTCTACGGAAGCTGGGAAAAATAAGCATCTCGAGATGCCACCATTTCAAGCAACCAAGAAGATGGTTGTCCAAACACCATCGCATTCGTGGAAGCCACTTAACCAACAGGAGATGCAGCAAGTTGTAATGTGATGGAAGAATGAAAGCTGGCAAAACTATACTATACTAGCCTCATTTTATATTGTCCTCCTCGTGTTGCTATACTATGCTACTCTCATCTTGGCATCATCACTCTGGTTTCAGCCATATATACATATGTTCTTCCCATGGTTTTTCCTTGAAGAAAAGGAAACCTGATAGAGAATGCAATACTGTTTATCTCTTTTGTTTTGACCTTCTTTAATGAAGATAATTCCACCTTATCCAAGCAAGGGTTGCTGCTTGAAGAAGAGCTTGGCTACTCTCAACCATACTTGAAACTATTTACTTGCTGCTTTCTGACTGGTACTCCCATGTGAGCTTGTGAAGCCCACCTACTCTTGAGGGCACTTGTACAACCATATGAAGAGGATTAAGACCTCCTAACCGAGGATGAGGCTTCTCTTCCATGGAGAAAAGGGATCAGTCGTAGATCACTACATAAGAAGCCTCAGCTACTGACAACAGGGATATACTGAATAAAACTAGATTGGATTAGTCAAAAGTAATATCGAAGAAGAAATTGTTATATTGCTATGTAAAGGAGGAAAAATGAATCTCTCGAGGAAGAAGATAGAATTGAATGAACGAGTGAGTTAGGGTTAGGGTTCCATTTTCCAAAGGGAATGAATGAATGAGTCAACGGCCAAGTCCATAAGAAGCTACCAAGGTCGCATGGGGAGAATCATATCGTCCCCCTCCTTAAATGCTGAGACCTTGAGATCCTTTCTTAGAGGCACAGACAAACATGTAAAAGCAAACCCCAAATCCCAAATCCCAAATCCCAGTTCAGTCAACCATGTCACTCGCACGTGCATGCTCACATCTCCATGCTTCTGCACTGAGGACCAATCTTTATTCTAATAATGCATGATAAAGACTAGTAATTAATCCCTGCAAATTAGTGGTATGGTATTGGACAATCCCAAAGCACTGTGACTCCTCTCCTAATAGATCAAGCTCAAGAAGCATAAAGCTTGATCATGAACCGTGAAACAATGTTCCAGATACTGCATGGGCTTTCTGGACACCGACTAAATCCAAAAAGAACCGAACATATATTCCAATTTTTACCTCCAACATGTAATGAATCTCTACCCGAAGTAGGCAACATTTTCGTTGGTGATGGAGCTGTAATCTGTGGAGCTGGAAGCAGCAGTGTACATGGAAGAAGAGGAGGTGGCAGGAGCGGTAGTCGGTAGGCGTGGTGGTGCAGCAACTGAGATCTCCATGGAGGAGGCGAGCAAAGCGGTAGCATGAGATGTGGGAAGGATGGCGGCATTAGTTTGCCTGTACTTGTGTTTCAGTATCTCCGCCTTCACGGCTGCAAGTTCTGCCTCCAAGGCTTGGACTTGCTGTTGTAAGGCTGAGATGACTCCCATACAACCGTAGACAGGATCTCTGAGCCTTATGTCTGCTTCATAGACGAGACTGTTTGCTGCATCAGCTCTCTGGCTCTCAGAAACCTCCTGATCACGAGAAAGAAGCAGATTATGCTGCAAGTTCCATGCACGAGGAATTGCAGAGATCTACTCTCTTACCATTAACATCTTGGAGACGTTGCTTGCACCGAAGACTTTATGGACCGATGCGAACTTCTGGGGCTCGTGTGGGGAGAAATAAGGAGAGAAGGGGCACTCCTGAGCACATCGCCGCCGCAAGAGCTTACAAGCGGCGCATGGAGTTGTCTTGTTCAGGGTCCCAACCGGGCCTGGCCGTGCCATGTGGTCGGAGACATCAGCCTCCCTCTTGATCTTCTTCCCTACCTCATCAAGCTTCTCCCTGTGGCACAACATGAAAGGAAAAGGATGAGCCGTTAGGGTTAGGGTTTTGGTGCTGTGTTGATATATGAGTGCAGGCATACTATTTTGGTGTTAGTTATGATGCAGATCAAACAGGAGATGAAAGATACAAAACTCCGCGGAGCTAAAATCTTCGCATACTGCATGCCACAAATAAACAGATGGTGAGGGATGGAATCACCGGTGTTGCTTACCTTGCTGTGGACATTCAGGCATGCTCCTCGGAGAGAGAAAGAGAGATGGTATATGAAGGGAAGAAAGGAGTGCTTGAGAGGTAAGGGAGTGCTTAAAAGGCAAGGGAAAGTGGGCCTAAGTTAATATCATAAACGATCAGCAAAAGACAAGAAGTAGGAGGGTAAAGGAGATGTTTGGAATTATTCGGTGTTGTTGATGATGTTACAGTTAACTCAGATCGAATCCTCCATGGCAGATTGATGAGTGGGGAACAAAGAAAGAGAGGAAGAAAGCAGGTTCTCTTTGGTGGAGAATGCCAGATCTATTCTGCTTAGCTTGTTCATAATTTGGAATCCTTCTCATGTTGACTTTAGAAAGAGATAGCACAATAGATTTGGCTTAATGAAAATTAATCTAAAGGAACACAGTACATCAACATGCCGACACACTGGAGATGGATCATTTTATCTTAGTCATACATGAACATCAACCAGTACTATATATACCTCATGAAACTGATAGTACAGCGACTCCATTCTTTAATGGTTTTGTGGTATTGATCGGTTCAAATGGTTCCATCATTTGTGAATTTCAACTTTGCCTCATCTGAGGTATCCAATCGTCTAAATTTCACATGAATGCATATACTTGTCAGCGATATGAATTTTATCTTACCAAAAGGCTCGCATAACATCTGAGCCCTAATCAATTAAAGGGCACGACTCTTTAGTTTGAGCACACAATAATAGGAAGATGTTTGAAGGTTGTACGCCAAGCACAAAAATGAGGGCTTCACGTCTGATAAATGTCAAGTGCACCTGCAGAATAACATCTATATCAGCCTCCAAAATACTGCTTTCGTTGAAAGACACCATTGTGGGATTTGAAGGTGGTGGTCTGACAAGTGGTGGCATGAAACGCTTCAAATCCCACTTGTGGTTTAGATCTTGTATTTGTTTAGTGCATCGAGTAATTGTAACACACATTGAAAGCATTTGAAGTGAGATCCCATAAGAAGCGATTGCTGTTGTCGTCGTCTAGTTCAGAAACCTACAAGAAGCAAATGGGCTGGCAGACTGGTAGGCTGAGGTAAGAGAGGATCTCGCTTTGGTTCACCAGACTCTCTACACTTGTGTCGTCCTTGTTTCTCTGTAGGTGGAGGAAGAGCAACATGAACCTTACAATAAGTCTGGTGGTGCCCAAGGTGGGTTTAATTAAAAAGCATATGCTTATCTTGTAAGCAAATGGCACGTCTATTTCTGTTTGACCCGTATTTCGTGGCTGCACAACTGCTGCTCTGTCCCAGAGAGAGAGAGAGAGAGAGAGAGAGAGAGAGATCCTAATGGAAACTATAACAAAGCTTGTGCTAACAACTGTGGAAGACTAAAACAATACCCATTACAAAACACCACCTTGATAACACTGAAGGATCAAAAGCCATGGATCTATTCCAAGATTGACTTTAGATCAATCTTGTGAGGTATGATAAAAGATGATAGAAGTTCAATCTTACAAAGACATGATAAAAGATTGTTATAAAGATATATATATAAATTTAAATTTAAAAATAAATTATATATTTGAGTAGTTGATTTGATTACATGATTTAAATATATGATTAAGAAAAATAAATAAAAATATAAAATTTAAGGATAAATCATATATTTGAGTACCTGATTTGATTATGTGAATTAATTATATGATTAAAAAAAATTCTCTTAAAACCTATATAAATACTTCTTAATGTTTTGAACTTTTAAGAGCTTGTACAGTATATATTATGTGTGTGTGTAACAGAATATGGGATTCTCTTCTTCCTATAGGCAATGATGTATATGGGAGGTGAGAGAACAGTTCCTTTTCTCTTCTTCCTGTAGGCATTGATGTATGTGTGTGTGTTAAACGCGGCCGCCGCACTTGCACCGCCAAGCCTCGGGGTAGCACTCGGTGGCTTCCGCCGGGGCCCTAGGCGAGACCGGCACGTGCATCGGCGAGCACGGGGTGCAACCGTGGCACCTGAACGTGCACCGCCCGTGGTGTGACCCTGGCCTCATCAGATCACTCCGCGTCCATGCTACGTCCTCCCGCGCCTCGGGCCGCCGCCACACCTGAGGCACAGGATCCGTCACCCGGCGTAAGTTAGCGTGTAGACGCTCGCATTCGTTATCGTGAGCGGCGAGGACTCGGTGGCAGTTGCCCGCTCGAACGGGCGCATTTAGCACAGCAGCGGTTTCTGACTTTAGTCGGTGATCGCGCATTTTTGCTAACTGCACCGCCGAGTATGAGACATTTTTCAGGAATTCAGAGGTATTTGATGCATCAGCCTAAATATTCAATAACTCGTCTTAATCCTGAGAGTAGGAGTGCGCAGAAGATCGCACCTGTGGCTTTGATCTCCAGCTGCAGTCCAAATTGTTACAGAGATCAATAACATGATTAAGAATATTACGGAGAGACTTAGCTCATGTTGTACTCATCAAGCACCCTTTACACAAGGAGTTAGAACAGAGTAAGATACACAAGGAAACACAGCACAGAAGAGCCAACTTGAACGCCGATTCCATCGACAAGCAAAACTTTAGAAGAACGAAGCAACGAACATATGACAGGAGATGAAGCAGAGCTCTGGAGATCTCAGTACAGTCTTTTTTTGAGCTGCAGACCTCCCTCCTCTCAACGAAGGCAAACAGTGAAACCTGAGGAGCTTATCACTGTGCTTTGTAATATCGATCGGTCCGCCTGCCAATAAACCAGAATGAAAGATCCTCTCGCTGGTTTACAGCTCTTTCCGGCTTCTCTATGCTGCGAAGGGCAGAAACAAAGCACAAGTAACATGCAACAACAAACAACACAGCTACTGTGTATTCATTATGCTATTTGACGAAGTAGATGATTCCAATCGGATCCAATAATCCTTCTATTACGGCTACAGTGTTCCAGATCTTTAGTACTTCACATGAGCTAATGCAGTCAAACTCAGAATTAGGATTGCATGTTGTATCTGATGCCAACTTCAATGCTCAGGATAATGCTTGCTCTTTGACCAAAGATTGCTAGCTGTGAACTCCCTTTTGCTTCCAGCTTTCCACGCTGATGCTATTGCATCAAAATCTAAAGGAACGAGACCCTCGACTTGCCGCTTGATCACACATGTCGCTGCGGCTGTGGCTTCACATTAAGATACAGTGGTGTGGGGCCGTGGGGTTCTGTCCCTTGGCTTTTGTTGCAGTCCTCCTCCCCAAGGGCACCTTAGTTGTATTTGGAAGCCTGGGCTTTGCTCCACCCCATTGTTCAAATCTAGCAACCCGACAGCCCCACGCAAGATGAGAGCTGGAGAGAGACCCTCCCACTCGCTTGCATGGACTGTGACCAAACTCTACCAGGTTGAGCTGTTTGGTTTGAACATGAGGAGCTCTTTGTAATACTTCACTTGATGGAGACTTCAAATCATCTCCACCAGATAGTTCTCGAAGCTCCGGCACGCCTCCTCCACCTTCCGGAACGCTCCCCTCGGCGAGCCCCTCCGGAGTCTTGCGAGCTTGACGTAAGCCGTTGTTACCGGCAACTGAAACGGCGCGCGAACCCGCTCCCTCTCCGTCCTGCTTTCGCAGCTCCTCGGCCACCGTCGCAGCGAGAGGACCGCCAAACATCAACTTCGAAGCCTTTGGTTGGCGACTCAGTAAAACGCAAGAGCGCACAAGGGATTAATCTGGAGAATTAAAGCTGGTGCGAGTTGATAGATTGGGTGGTGGTCAAAGCGTCGGATTAGATTCGCATGTCGTAATTTGCGAATCGGACTAATCGATTCAGATGCATTGTGAGACCCAATAAGCATTCAGCCCACTTTTAATTAGAACTCAGAGGCCCAATTGAGTGTGACGTTCGTGTCCTCTTTAGTTTCCAATATTAATAATATTGATATGTCCTATAAACAAGAAAATTTTGAGTTAGATGAAATTGATAGTATGCAAGAATCTAAATGTCATGCGATCACAATGATTTCTAAGTGACTTGGAAGACCAAGACACGATGCCGTGCCAGAAATGCTGAGACTTTTACGGCCACTGCATTATTGACTGGACTCAGTCATAAAGTTCATATTGCACACACACACAGTGTGATGGGATTGACCGCGGCGGGTTGGTTGTCTTTTGGAACGCTGTTGATCGCCTCACTTAGCAACAAAGTCTTCGATGTTCCAATCCATTGGTTTGCACTGCTAATTTGGCAGTTCTAGAACAAGTCAAAAAGAAGCTTGCTTCCCCACCATCCACGTAGTTGAACAAAGTCAATGAATTAGGAGGCCATGACCACTTTTTGTTGTCAAGTAAAATAAATTAGGAGGAGACCATCGGCTATGAGAGAGAGAGAGAGAGAGAGAGAGAGAGAGAGAGACGCCGTGCATAGATGTGCATAGCTGCTGCATAAGGAGGACATGCGCCATAAGACAGCAAACGCGTGCTTAGAATTCCGAGCACAACGAAGCCGATGGAAGACGTGCTCTCCAATCTAAATAAATAAAGTGGCAAAATAGAAGGAAAACGAGTCATTTAATTAATACCTAAGACTTCATCCAACTAACAGTAGAAAATGAGCACATCTTCCTCCCTAACCGTTGTGGTCTTGGAAGACAAAGAGCTGACATTTTTGCTCGGTTCCTGCATTGTTTGCCTGCGGCCAATCACAAAAGAGGTCACGACAACATGGAAGCTGTATTGCTTTGGGTTGTGTGTTGTTCGCCTCCTCCTTCAGAGTAGTCTAATCCTCCTCTGCCCCTTCTTTTGTCATGTACTTGTCACATTTCAAAGTTAGGGGAGTGAAGACTTGTTAGTGGATGTGAAGAGGAGGAGGTGAGATTTGAATAGTCATAGCGATCACTTTTCTACTGCAAACTAGTCAAATGAAGTGTGAGACGATGTGAAGAGGAGGAGGTGAGTTTTGGTGAGCTATGGAGGTTAAGGCAAGCTTAAAAGGTCCTGTTTTCAGTCAGAGTCTTGCATGAGCTGTGAGATGATGTAACTGTACCACTTTACAACACTGATGTCGTGTGACTTCGCTCACAGCAAACCACGGAAATCATAAAGAAGATGCATATCCCAAAGTCAAATGAACCAAAAAAGATCACCACCTCTTCGTTCAAAGTCTTCCAGGTGACCGGAGTTTTCCTGGCTTTTCTCCTTTCCGCCACCTTTAAATCTACCCCTCGCCTGTGTTCTTTCCTCATTGTTTTCATCATCTCCTTCCTCTGCTCTCTTTCATCCTCAACAACCACCTCTTGCCCTCTGCCAATGGCATCATCCGAGAACAAAGCCATCATCTTTCTCTTGCTCCTCCTATTCGCCTTCCATCTATCCACCGCGAGGCCTCTCGAACGGCCTAACTCCCCCGACGAACTTCCGGTCGCCCTGTCTCTGTCAATCGCACGCCCATGCCACTCGGCGATGATGCCAGCGAAGCAGAAGGGCGCGGAGAGGTACGGCCCCCTCTTCTTCGCCATGCTTCCCAGAGGAAAGACGCCGCCTTCTGGTCCAAGCAATGGAATCAATGGCAGCAAGAATTAGATGGAAGGAGGACTCCACTTGAAGCTCTTCTCCTGTTTCCGCATGCAGCATATACACATACGCACATACAAATCATTCTACACGTATCCTCGGTTATGTAAAAGTATTTGTCAAGCATGTAAATACCAAAGCAAAAGAAAAAGATAGCTACCTTTCTGGTTCTATCAGTATCCTAACAGGTTCGTTTATAATGTGATATGTTCATTTTAGTTTCATCTTTGATTCATGAATGAATTTGAGTTGCAGAGTGGTCAACTTTTACATTTCTTTTGTTCATTGTACTTCCTATATATATATATATATATATATATATATGTAGTTATGATAGTTGGTGGAAATAGGATCGTAGATGTTGGAACAAAGAGAAGCAGAATCGAGCATTGAGAGAAAGTTAAATTTGACATCGTAAAGCATGAACAATTTGGAACCAACCAGCCCAGGGAAGGCAGTGAGAGGATCGATGTGACCTACATGGGGAATTAGGTGGCCAATCTCATGCCGCTGTCAAGTTACACTCCTCGTAACTTTGGTCAACATGTGTTTGGGTAGGTTTGATATGAATGAATGAGATATCTTGTTAGCTATTCCATTCATGCAGTCTCCTGTTACTAATTTGAAGATTTGACAAGTTCCCACTTAGTAGGCACAGATTAATTCCTTCATTTCATCTAAAAGTTCCACTTAAATGAGACATAAAAGATTTATATTCTAATTATTAGTTTTATCCTTTTCTGAAATTTCAGAGTAATAAAAAAACATTATGATAGTTTTTTCTCAAATTCTTATCATTTAGTCGTGTATTTTAAAGTAATCATATGAAAGGAGATCAAATATATATATATATATATATATATATATATATATATATATATATATATATATATATATATATATATATATATATATATATATATATATATATATGCAGATTTGAATCATACTAATAACAATACAGAGCGGTGTGCTAAGAACAACCTTTCCATGGCTGTGTTTTCCCGCACACAGCTCGTAAAGTTAGGAATCGGAAGGCCCCAATCGTTCTTTGCCGAAAGAACACCCTAAACCGGCAGATGTTGTGCGTTGTCTGCGAGCGAGACACAGAGGAATTGGTAGGTGACACCATGAGAAGATGGATTGCACAGAAGTAGAAGGCATACGATACATTGTAGGTGATACAATGTCACCACTGAATCATCTTATTGCGGAGGATTTCTATCGTCTATTGTCCTGTCTAATGTATTACTGATCACCGTAATAATCTTATACTTGGCCTCAGCGGGTGCTAAGGAAGCTACCTCTGCATTCAACCAGACCGAATGCCTCCACCTTTTAATCTTCAACGACAATGCGAGGCTAGAACTGCTGTCCCTGGAAGGTCTGGCCGAACTGCCACCCGGCAGGTGCCACGTTGTAGCTGGTGATCGTCCTGCCGTCGCTGGTCGTCACCTGGAACGAGAGGCTTTGCCCGTCCAGGTACGAGTTGCTCTGCCAGTTCTGGCCCCAGTTGCGCGACATCCTCTGCCACCCTGTCTTCGACCCCTTTATCGACACCGCGTGCACGTCGCCGGCCGCGCCCACGTTGGTGATCAGCACCAGGATGAAGTAGGAGTGGCCATTGATGGTGAACCTTACGCCTCCCTTCTTCACACAGGGCACCCTGTAAGAGCGCAATAATGTGTCACCACAGGCTAGCTTCATTACACACGTAGCATGAGTAGTCGGAAGGGGCTGCCCACCTGCGGAAGGAGACAGGGACGATGCCAGCACGGTACTGCGCGATCTGGAGGAAGGCGGGCTCGGCGAGGTCGAAATGCTGCCGTGGAGGGTTACACCACCCGCCGTTGTCGCTGGGGAGGGCGTAGTTCGGAGGGCAGAAGTTGGTGGCCGTGACGACAATAGAGCCCGGGAGGCACCACCGGGGGTCATCGGCGCACCGCATCTCGTAGCAAGCGCCGCAGCTGAGCCCATTGTTGAAGAGCGCAGTGCTGAGGGCCGCGGTGTTGGTCCCGTACCCTTGGCTGTAGAGGTTGCCATAGCCACAAGCCCCGCCTGCAACAAGAGTAAGCCCACCCATACTAAGATGCGGATGTCTGGGGTTCAACGATCATTCGTGTGGAATACGTCAGACTTACCCATAGTGCCGGAAGCGTCGCCGCCACCATAGAACGTAGCATGGGCGTTCTGCCACCCGTAGGAGTCTCCCACGGCTCCCGATATGAAGAAGCTGAAGGAGGACATTAGGAAGAAAAGAGCAATGGGGAGGGAGGAGATTGACTTAGCCATTGGAGTTATTCCCACTAAAGAAAGATTGGAGTCGTGAGTAAGCAAACAGGAGGAGTTGTGGAGAGAAGCGGAGGGAAAGGCTGTGTATTTATACGAGTTGAGAGTGGGGGTTGGATTTGGTTTCTTCATCTTCAATCTCCGGAAAGAGACAAGTTGGTGGCGGACATGGGCCAGCCATAGGCTTGAAGACGACCTTCAGCGATCATCCAAATCAGGAGCACATGCAATCGTCCCGGTTACAGTACCAACTACAGTCCGAATGCGTCCTCCCGTCCACCCAAATGCATCTGCTTTCATGGAAGAAACTTCATGGTGCCACATTTATCCTGTTGTGTTATCTTGGGGTTCTCTTTACATTCGACAACAGGAAAGGAGATGGGGAGAGGGTAGGACAAGACAAGATTGGTTGGAAGCGCAAATAAGTCTCGCTGATGGTACAGAAGCAGAGGAAGATGATGTGAATGGCGTGCGGAGGAAGAAGTTGCGCAGTTCACATTGATGACTCACTCTTTGAAGGCTGTGTTCATAGGTATCGGAGCTGGAAATCCAAAGATGCGCACCGTAGCAGTTCAAGAAATAAAAGGGTTTCAATTGGACTTGTATGGCTGACGGTGCCATACTGCAGCACAAATATGCGTGCTTCAATCAATCACGCCGAAATTACTCCATTCTTTACGCTCCAGCTACTATGACTCGCTCAAACTAATTGCCGCAATCATGTCAGTACGCTAATAAACAACACTACACAATGGAAGATGAGCAATCATTAGACAATGAGTTGCTGCTATCCACCTCTGTTCGATTAGATTAAACCATTAGTGTATGTTGCAAGACCTTGTGGTCCTTAGCTAATGTGTATGCTGGGAAGATGGCTATCGGTGGAGTTTAAAATGCCATTTCAACATAGTTTATGAATTACTACGAGTGAAAGAAAATAGTAAGAAAAAATGTCTATTTGAATACGTACTGTCCCACCATTTGAGGAGGCGCACATGCTATTCCGGGCTGCCGACGTCTTCACGTGGCGAGGAGAAGACAGAGACAGAGACAGAGATGCTCTTCGAACGCATCGAGTCAACTAGAAAATGGCCACACCGCAAATCCCGCAAGCAATACTGTACGTTTACTCGGCAGTATCAGTGTCGGAAAGGACGGGGTCAAACTTACCCCCACCGTCTTTGACGCGCTCGCGGCAGATTAAGAACGCCAATCATTCACCGGCACTTGAAATATTTGCGCCTTCATGTAGCTGAGTTCAAGCATACGATGACGGTGCGAAGTGCAAACACGGATCGAGCAGAGTACAACACAACTGAGAGCTAGCAAAACATGGAAGAAGTGAATGAAGTGCTCAGTCCACGATGGCCTTCGCGAACCTTTTTCTCTGCACGTGAGAGATTTAGTCGTCGTCGACCAACTCCAGCGCAAGACTAGCCCCGCGAGACATGTGAGATTGGTCGGCGTGGACGCAAGAGACGGTCTGTCGTGTGTGGATTAAGCGGACCAAATGCCAGATGGTTGACGAGAGACTGTTGTTTTCTGTCGGTCCGTTAGCCGACGGACCAAAATGGGCCTCGTAGGCCCATCTTACGAGCCTAGCCGTGGCTTTGGGACTTGATTGATGGCTTTGAGATTCGCGTTACAATTCATGGGAGAGTATGAAAATATATGATCCAAAGAAGCGGTTAGTATGCTTCGCCTAATGTTGTGAAACATTAAATTTTCCAGTGTCAGTGTTAATTAAACACCCGATGAATAAAGAGGGTAGAGACAAGTTTCAAGTCATCATCCATTCTTACAAATCATGACCTTTAAATTATGCAACAGTAGAAGAAATAAGATACACTGCATGCAGGTGATACAATCTCCCAGCAAAATCATATGGCTGTGGAGGATTTTGTGTTGTGTACATCACTCACTATCACTCTGTAATGTATAATCATATACTTAGGCCTCAGCGGGTGCTAAGGAAGCCACCTCTGCCTTCAACCAGGTTCAAAAGGCCTCTGCCTAAAGAAGCCTTGGCCCCCCGTATCTCCGTACCTGTCTCGATCTTAAACGGCAATGTGCGGCTACGAGCCCCGGCCGCTGGCGCTCCTAGAACTGCCCTCCCTGGAAGGTCTGGCCGAACTGCCACCCGGCGGGCGCCACGTTGTTGCTGGTGATCGTCCTGCCGTCGCTGGTCGTCACCTGGAACGAGAGGCTCTGCCCGTCCAGGTACGAGTTGCTCTGCCAGTTCTGGCCCCAGTTGCGCGACATCCTCTGCCACCCCGTCTTCGACCCTTTGATCGACACCGCGTGCACGTCGCCGGCCCCGCCCACGTTGGTGATCAGCACCAGGTTGAAGTAGGAGTGACCATTGATGGTGAACCTGATGCCTCCCTTCTTCACACAGGGCACTCTGCAAGAGTGTCATATATTGTCACGACAAGCTTCTTTTACACGCGTAGCATGAGGAGTTGGCAAAAGGCTGCACACCTGCGGAAGGAGATGGGGACGATGCCGGCACGGTACTGCGCTATCTGGAGAAAGGCCGGCTCGGCGAGGTCGAAGTGTTGCAGCGGAGGGTTGCACCAGCCGCCGTTGTCGTTGGGGAGGGCGTTGTTGGGAGGACAGAAGTTGGTGGCGGTGACGACGATGGATCCCGGGAGGCACCACCGGGGGTCGTCGGCGCACCGCATCTCGTAGCAAGCGCCGCAGCTGAGCCCATCGTTGAAGAGCGCGGTGCTGAGGGCCGCGGTGTTGGTCCCGTACCCTTGGCTGTAGAGGTTGCCATAGCCACAAGCCCCGCCTGCAACAAGAATAAGCCCATCCATATAAAGATGGCGGATGTCTGGAGTTCAACGATCATTTGTGTCGTATGTGTCAGACTTACCCATAGTGCCGGAGGCGTCGCCGCCACCATAGAACGTGGCATGGGCGTTCTGCCACCCGTAGGAGTTTCCCACGGCTCCTGATATGAAGAAGCCGAAGGACGACATCAGGAAGAAGAGGGCATCGGAGAGGGAGGAGATTGGCTTAGCCATCGGAGCCGTGGGTGGGCAAGCAGAAAGGGGAGAAGTGGTTGGTTGGGTTGTGAAGCGAAGGGGAGGGGAAGGGCGGTGTCTTTATACTGGTCGAGCGCGGGGTGTTGGAGTTGGTTTCTTCTTCTCCTTCTCCGGAAAGAGACAAGGCGGTTGCTGGTCCTTGGGCCAGCCATTGGCATGCAGACGACTGCAGCGATCGTCCAAATCATGGAGCACATGCAATTGTTGCGGTCGAAGTACCAACTACAATGCCTTTGGGCCCTCCCTCTCACCCACATGCATCTGCTTCATCTCTCTCCTCCTCCATCCTTTTGCATGTCTCGATCTACTTCACGGTAACAACTGACCCGAAACCAATATTCCTCTACAGATTTAGATGGTGTCTGCCACACTTATCGTGTTAATGTTCCCTTGGGATTCTATCATCGATGGACATGCATCAGAACTGCCGGTGAAAGCCAACGTAGCGTTATTCTCATGACGTGCAACAAAAGGAATAGAGATTATAAGAGGGTGCATCACTGTCTCTCATCATCCCTTTCTTTGGTTCTAAAGCTCACATTGACTTTTTAAGGCTATTCTCATAGGTTTGATAATTAAGCCTTGTAAACCCTTCATGTTCATTGTGAAGGGAGGAGGGATCCAATTGGACTTATATGGCTGACGGTGCATCACAGCACCAGTGCTCAGTAGAAGGACAAGGAACCATCTTTGAGATTCGTGTGAATCCGAATCAATACTGAACACGTGTGTCAGCACTTCCAATTTGCCGCAATCACCTCAACACACACACACACATATATATAACACTACCTAAAGGTGGGTGACCGATCATTGTATGATGAGTTAGTGGTACATCCTCCATTCCTTCAGATTAAACTATTAGTATTTGTTGCAATAGTTTATCATCCTTAACTAATCATACAGACATCATGATCGATGACTTTGTACACACTGTGGTTGCTAAGACTTTGTCCCAACTGATAGCAGATAATGGTCTCTAATGGAGGCATAACAAGATTGAAATATTTTCATTACCTTGTGGTCTGGTAGTCTAATCCAATTCCCAACTTGTGAGAATGTATCATAGATGCCCGATCATGAGCTAAGAAACAAGCCAAGTAGGTATATATATCTGCATCAACAAGAGATCGAAGGGTGCCGACTGACCCACCATGTGAGGAGAACATGCCATTCCGGGCTGTCGACCTCCTCACATGGGCAGGAGAGATAGACCTTCTCGTCTAACACCTCGAATCCATTAGAAAATGCCCACAGATGAGGTCGATCCTGCAATCTCCTGCATGATTCCTCCCACCAATTCGTACTCGAACTGTTCTCGTTTACCTGTTGTGATATGACGCACACGGTTCACAGTTTCTGACTCACAATTATGTATGTCATCCGCAGGCACAGCGTAATGTAGCTTCGTTCGAATGATGCAATGATAGGACAAGCGGTAGCAAGAAAGAGGAGGGCGAGGCGAATGAAATCCACGTACATTCATTCCACAACGTACGTTGTTAGGAGGCCTCGAATTAAGGAACACAGTGGAGTGATTCGGACAATTCATATTAGTTAGTCTTATGAAATCCACGTACATTCATTCCACAGCGTCCGTTAGGAGATCTCAAGTCAAGGAACACAGTGGAGTGATTCGGACGATTCATATTGGTTACAGTCTTTGTGTACCTCTTGCGATTCCTCGGTGATGTTTCAGGGTTTCCCACCATCATCAGAGATATTAGTTTCCGTGCAAAAGCTCAATCCATGGAAATACAGCCCGCGAGACGTGGGGTGCTCTCGATTCCTGCGGGTCGTGTCGGTATGGGGGCGAGTCTACACTGAGTAGATCAAACCTCAAGTGGTCGAAGAAGGGTTGCTTTCTATGGTGGATAGGTTGCATGAGGCTGTGGCCGTGGCTTCTCTTCCCTCGTGGCTGCAGCTCTACCGTCCAGGGAAAGGTTGAATCCTTGGAGCACCCATGTGGTGGTGGGGCATGCTAGGGTTCTGAGGTCGGGGATGGAGCACAATTTTACGTGGAAGCGTGGAGTATAGAAGACTAATTTATCTTCTTCCTTTGAAATCCAGGAATGCAAGTCAAGTGATCTGAGGTTGTAGAGCCAAAAAGAACGCTACTACTAATATGGATGTTTAGGGGGAATAATGATGGGCGAGATACTACTAATCGTAGATTTGAAGTGGTATAGTAAAAATCATGTAGCACAAAGTGATAGAAACAGCGAGGCCATTGACTCTACAGATTTCTTCAAAGGGTTGCACTGCGATGCTTCAATGGTGACGCTATAGATGGCGATGGTGATGATGATAACGATAATAATTGGGGTGACGATGGCGATGATAATGATACCCAACCTACTGTGAATGCTGATTCAAAGTTTCATTGCTTGTGTCCCATCTTGTTGGAATAGCTCTGCCGATGCCAAAATGATAGAGAGAATTTTAACTGTGCAGAATATACAAACACCGCCATTGACAATGCAAAATTTCAATAGTAATAATACACACAATCTGAAAGAAGGATGGATGGAGAGAATTTTAACTTGTAATATTTCTCATTTTAGTTCTTTCAATTTGGTCATTCGTCCTCTTATTACCACTATTCGTGTTATAACGACTTTTAATTTTGTTTTAGTAGATGAATTTGATCATTATATTTTTTAGGTAACCTTTTCAATGCATGTGAGTGAATAATATATTATAATTTGAAGGGGAAAAAAATCTAAGACTTTATTTACATCAATAGTCGAGAGACTTTCTCCCCGCCCGACTCTTTTCTTTTACTCTTTCCTCAAAGGTTTTATTAAGAAATTAACAATTAAGGTTGGTTCAAACTCATTAATATAAATCAAATTTACGTATAGGTTTGGGAATGACATATGTTTAATTTATTTTATAACATGTTGGATGATTGTGAAATTACTTATTGGTTGGGATTTGCTATAAATAAGCCACTACTCAACCAACATTGGGATGAAAAAAAAAAATCTAAAAATAACTCTACTAAAATATAGAGAAAGAGAGGAAGGAAAAAAGAAAAAAAGTTTTTTCATTTTCCTTAGTTCACTTTGTTTCTCCTTCACTGATGTGAAACGTCTTTAAATTTTTCACGATCGTATTCATAGAAAAATCATCCCAGTTGTATCTTGAGTGACTTCTTGACGATAATTGTATGTGTTTAGAAATATACTTAGGACAGTGTCTATACATCTCTAAATTCCTCTTCTAAATTTTCTATTTTGATTTCTATTTTGATTTAATTGAAGGTTATTTTATTATTATTACTCTAATATTCTAAGCCTACTCCTCCTCTAACTAAAACTAAATAGGATGCTAACCCAAAAAATTAAATATATATATTTATTCATATTAATCCTTGTGTAAGTGTTTAATTATTTATCAAATAATTTAATTTAATTATTGGATTAGCATTATGAAACAAATATTTTATAGAAAGAAATATTTTATAAGTATTATTCTCATTATTGTTGTAGTTGTTTAATGATTATTTCATCATTTATTAATATATAAAAAGATATAATTCAATAAATAGCATTTGTTAATTATGATATATGTCCTAAACGAATATCACAATAAATATTTTAAAGAGTGAAACAAAAAAATCGATCTTACTTTTATACTCTATTAAATCAAGATTTATAACCATAAGGATTTTAAATTTTATCTTATGCATTTGTTTTATTCTTTTAAGTTTAATCATAAATCGATCTTAGATGATTTCATATCCCTTAAACCTGAGAAATTTGAAAATGTATTTGTTAAGTGGCTTGAACAATTAAAAGCTTGGTTAATAACTTTAAGCCTATTTTTGCTCAAAGGAAATTACCTCCTTTATGAATCTTTCTGGATCTACTTATTTTAAAAAATCATATGAAGAAATTAAATATCTGAATCTACTTTTTTTATATTTATGATATCTATAAAAAAAATTATTAAAAAAATTGATAAGCTTTGTAAGATACATATCTTAGAGATTCTAAAAGTATGTATGGCTTCAATGCTTCTAATTTTAACTTTTTTAAAATGATCGATCATTTACTCATCGATGATCAAATTCATACTTTTACTTGATCCATAAAATTCATAGAACCAAAACTATGTTTCTGAATTATATCGTATCTCTTATCTATTAGATAAATTATTTTCTTCCTAATCCAATTTAATCGAGAGATTAGGAGATCTATTATTTGAACTATTAAAATAGAAGATCAATATCGACAAACGAACATTGAAAATCAAATGCGAGCTAAAGTTAATATAACCGAATCCCCAAAGTTATTTTTAGAACTATAGAAACTCTTGGGTAAAAACTTCATAACCCAAATTCTAACCCTAACCCTAACCCTAACTCTAACCAATTTTAAAACCTTAGACATTCCTCTAAACCCCAAAAAAAAAACAAAATAAGCCAGGAAGATCGCTTATGCTACTTCTACTAAAAGAAAAAAAAATGGTTTTCATAAAGAATGACTCATTAAACCTCAAGTCAATGTGATAGAGGTTGAACCATTAAATATTTTTTTTCAGACCTATTTCCTTTATCCAATCTATGAATCTAATTTATCATGATTTTGAATGGCGATTAGATTCTAGTACAAATATACTTGTGCTAATCAAGAATAATTTTTTCATTAGATTTTAAGTTAAGAAAGTGTAACCATGCTAGGAATTAGACATGTGAACTTGAAACTTACTTTCGGAAAGATACGTTTACTTCAAGATATGATGCATATATTAAATACATGTTAAAACCTAATAAGTGGATCTCTTATTGTATATTTTTTAAAGCAAACCAAGTTTGAATAGCTCGATTTGATTTTAAAATTTAACTCTAAATTTGAATTTAAATATGAGAACTATGCTCAATCTAAACAACACAAAAAATTCTTTACACACATTAAATTTAGATATACTTAAAATTTTGAATTAATCCATAGTGATGTTTGTGACTCTAATAGAGTACTTACTAGTGATGGAAGTTGTTATTTTTTGATGTTTATTGATGGCTTCTCCAAATTCTATTATATTTATCTTTTAAAGATCAAAGATAAAGTACTTAACAAATTTAAGATTTATAAGATTGAAGTAAAAAATAAAAAAATTATTAAAAAAATTGATAAGCTTTGTAAGATACATATCTTAGAGATTCTAAAAGTATGTATGGCTTCAATGCTTCTAATTTTAACTTTTTTAAAATGATCGATCATTTACTCATCGATGATCAAATTCATACTTTTACTTGATCCATAAAATTCATAGAACCAAAACTATGTTTCTGAATTATATCGTATCTCTTATCTATTAGATAAATTATTTTCTTCCTAATCCAATTTAATCGAGAGATTAGGAGATCTATTATTTGAACTATTAAAATAGAAGATCAATATCGACAAACGAACATTGAAAATCAAATGCGAGCTAAAGTTAATATAACCGAATCCCCAAAGTTATTTTTAGAACTATAGAAACTCTTGGGTAAAAACTTCATAACCCAAATTCTAACCCTAACCCTAACTCTAACCAATTTTAAAACCTTAGACATTCCTCTAAACCCCAAAAAAAAAACAAATAAGCCAGGAAGATCGCTTATGCTACTTCTACTAAAAGAAAAAAAAATGGTTTTCATAAAGAATGACTCATTAAACCTCAAGTCAATGTGATAGAGGTTGAACCATTAAATATTTTTTTTCAGACCTATTTCCTTTACAATAAGCCAGGAAGATCGCTTATGCTACTTCTACTAAAGAAAAAAAATGGTTTTCATAAGAATGACTCATTAAACCTCAAGTCAATGTGATAGAGGTTGAACCATTAAATATTTTTTTTCAGACCTATTTCCTTTATCCAATCTATTAAGTTAAGAAAGTGTAACCATGCTAGGAATGACATGTGAACTTGACACTTAACTTTCGGAAAGATACGTTTACTTCAAGATATGATGCAATATTAAATACATGTTAAAACCTAATAAGTGGATCTCTTATTGTATATTTTTTTAAAGCAAACCAAGTTTGAATAGCTCGATTTGATTTTAAAATTTAACTCTAAATTGAATTTAATATGAGAACTATGCTCAATCTAACAACACAAAAAATTCTTACACACATTAATTTAATATACTTAAAATTTTGAATTAATCCATAGTGATGTTTGTGACTCTAATAGAGTACTTACTAGTGATGGAAGTTGTTATGTTTTGATGTTTATTGAGTGGCCTTTCTCCAAATTCTATTATATTTATCTTTTAAAGATCAAGATAAGTACTTAACAAATTTAAGATTTATAAGATTGAAGTAAAAAATAAAAAATTAAGAGCTGAAGTTAAAAACTAACTTGATTGAAAAATTAAAATTCTAAGATCTAATAGGGGAGGTGAGTATAGATCTAATAAAATTATCAAATTATATCAAGATCATGACATAATTCATCAAGTCATTACTCAACATTCACCTCAGTATAATGATGTAACTGAAAGAAAAATATAACTTTTTAAGATATGGTTAATGCTTTGATCCTTAGTTCAAAAATGCCCAAAAATTTGAGGGAAGACTCTTTTATAGGTAAACGCTTGTATGCTTTGAAATGATTATAAATAAAAAAATTAAGTTACTGTATGAGTGTAAGAGTGTTTAGCTAATATTAATATCCTAGAAAAAAAAAAAACTAATGTAGATCCCAAAACAATGAACATTGTCTATACTCCTTCGATAACAACACTTATATATTTCTTATAACAAATGATATTTTAATTAAATATAGAGACATATCCTATTATGATCAAGTTGGCACTAAGAGAGGGGAGAGGGAGGTAAATTAGTGCTTTTGGAGAACTACGTCAATCATAAAAATTCATATGATAAAATCAGATCGGAAAGATATTTAACCTTAAAGATGTTCATACGAGAGTGACGAAGATGTAAAGTAGTTGCAAAGTAAGTAAATAGCAAAGAAGAGAAGGCACACCAATTTTATAGTGGTTCGGTCGTCGTGACCTACGTCCACTCCCGATTCCTCCTCTGTTGAGGCTACTAGTGTCCACTAACAATCTTCCTTCAATGGATGAAGACCAACTACCCTTTTACAACTCTTTTTCCTTTTCACAGGTTTAGGAGATAACTTTTATAAGCCTCACACCCCTCTTATAATGATCACAAAGCTAAAGAAGGAGGAGGAGAACACTTAGCACTTTTTCAACATTTTTACAACTCAAAATCTCAAGACTTTTGTTCACCTTTCGTACTCCTCCAAGTGGAAAAGAGTATAGTATTTATAGACATCAAATAGCTTCAAATATATAGCTAAAAATTCAAACACTTCGAAATTTTGGGGTACTAGCGGTACCATCGCCTGTACTAGGTGGTACCATCGCTTGCAACACTAACACTGGGTGATACCACCACCCAGTTTGACGGTACCACTGCTTGACATAGTCTGAAAGACTATATCTAGGTGATACCATCGTCCAAACTAGCGGTACCATTGCTTGACAGCATAGAAAAGTGTACTCTTAACTTTTTCAGCTCATAGGTGGTTCAACCTATCCTTGGGTCACTGAATGTGTCTTCTACTTGACCCAAAACAGTCTCAACTTAGGCTCAATGGGTCCTTAATTAA
Source organism: Musa balbisiana (assembly GCA_004837865.1). NCBI lineage: Eukaryota > Viridiplantae > Streptophyta > Magnoliopsida > Zingiberales > Musaceae > Musa > Musa balbisiana. The sequence goes on along the minus strand of CM017192.1, from coordinate 7,930,946 downwards.
GGTAGTCTAATTACGTTCAAAATCAACTCAATTATAACTTAAACTACTTCAATCAAGACATAATTACTTATAAGCATGAATCACATGTTTTTCGGCATGTCATTGGTTCATCCGACGCTTCGTTCGATCCTTCGGCGCATCATTCTCTCCTTTGGCGTATTGCCTAATTGGAATGTTGACCTTTGCAATATCTGATCTCCTTAGCGTAATTTTCGATCCTTCTAGCCCGATGCCCGAACTCATAGCACGAAGCCTTCTATTGACACATTGATTAGTCCTTCGGCTCGACGTCCAATCTTTTGGCATGTTCCATTCCGACCCAACCTTTTATTTCATTGCTTTAATTAATTTATCTTTCCCTGATTAAAACTAGTCCTACATCACTTAAACGCATATTAGATCATAAACTTATCAATTGATTTTATCATCAAAATATGATATTCAACACATCCTTCTTTGAAAATATATTTTCTTTTAGAACTAGATTATCTACTAGTATCTTAAGTGATTGTTCTTTATCTTTCCTAACTTCTATAGAATCTAACATTCAACTTGAACCTACAAGAAGTAAGAGAGGAAACCTTGGTGATAATTTTATCTCTTATATGATAGAAGATATACCAAGTTTATTTCATGAAACTATGTGCTTTCCATATGTTTCTTTCCAAAAAGAGGTAATTAATAGTGAAATAGAATTCATAATGTAATCACACTTAGATCTTCACTAACTTACCTCTTGAGGCTAAACCTCTAAGTTACAAGTGAATTTTCAAGAAGGAGATTAGGACCAATGGTATACCTTAACAAATATAATACTAGGCTTATTGCTTAAGGTTTTCCATAAAAAGTTGACATTGATTATTTTGATATTACTATAGCACGAATTACCACCATCCGAGTCTAAGTGTATCTACTATAATCGTCCACGATGACAAATGCGTATTTGCTATCTCCTAGGCTTGATGTAGCAATTGGTCCGAACAAGTCCAAATGGATCAATTACAATGGTCTAGAGATGCTTATATGATTCTTTGGTTTGAAACTACCTTTTATTTGTTTTCCTAGTTGACATGCATCACACACATTATCTTTAACAAACTTACTGTTATAAATACCTCTTACAAGTTCTTTGGATGAAATTTGAGAGATTAGTTTCATGCTAACATGACCTAATCTCCTATGCTAAAGCCAAGCTTCGTCATTCAAAACCGAAAAACACATTTCATTATACAGATCATCAATGTCGATAGTATATATATTATTTTATTTTAGGACATGTGTTTTTGTGTGCTTTTTCAATAATGAAAGCATTTGATTCAAATCTAATGATATATTCTTTATCACACAATTGACTAATACTCAAAAGATTATGCTTTAAGCCATCAACCAACAACACATCTTCAATCAAAAATTTAGATTTGTTACCTATGGTTCCTTTGCCGATGATTTTACCCTTGTTGTTATCTCTAAATGTGACATACCCTTCATCTATGCTAGTGAGCTTAGAGAATTGAGATGGATCTCCGGTCATATGCCTTAAGCATCCACTATCAAGGTACCATCTCTTACTCCTAGCTTGTGATGGTAAACGTTTCTACAAACAAGGTTGATTTTTAGGCACCCATTTGACCTTGGGTGCCTCAAAAATCGATCGACTTTACTTATAATTTTGTATGGAGTTCTTTACGGTTCCTTTAGGAGCCCAAATCAATTTGTGTGGACTACATCTTTTAAATGAGCATTGATAAGCAACATGTCCAAGTTTGCAACATAAGTTTCATTTGTTTCGGGGTGAAAAATGCAAGGTTGGACCTTTAACAAAGATGATTGGATTTTTATAAGTGTTACTCACAAAGCCAATTCCATCTCTTCTATGAACACGATTTTTTTTTACAAGAATCATGTTTAAGGATTTGCTACATATTTTAAATTTTTCTAAGATTTCATGTAGTTGTAAATTTTCTTTTTTAAGCATTTCTAATTCATCACATTTTGTGCAAGGAGTGAAACTATCATTATGCTCAATTTTTAATCTATCAAAATCACGAACGAGAGAAACATGCTCATTTTTTAATAATTTATATTTTTTACTAACTAATTTTCATTCATCGAATGAATCATGAAAAGTGCTTAGTAATTCATCTAAAGATAAATTTGTATCTAATGAATCGCTTACCTCATCTCCGATAGCAATTAGCACGTATAACTTGTTCTGTGTTGATTAGCTCCTTTTCTTCGGATGCACTTGAGTCGTCCCAAGTTGCTTTAAGGGTCTTCTTTTTCTTTGGTTGCTTTTTCTTTGCTTGGGCACATTCACTTTTAAAATGTCCCGGCTTCTTGCATTCGTAGCATATAATTTGTTCTTTCTTGGGTTCAATTTTATTTTTAGTGTTATTTTTTAAAAAAATTTATGAATTTTTTGAACTTTCTTGTCAAGAGTGCCAAGTCTTCATCATAGTCCTCATCACTTGAATTTTCTTTCAAGTGGTCTTCATGAGTTCTTAGTATCATATCCTTGTTGTTCTTTGGAAGGTTATTATCAAGCTCTTCATGAGCATTGTAAGTCATCTCATAGGTCATTAGTGATCCGATAAATTCTTCGAGAGGAAAATTATTTAAATTTTTTGCTTCTTGAATAGTAGTTACTTTAGGATCTCAACTCTTTGGCAGTGATCTCAAGATTTTATTAACAAGTTCGAAATTAGAAATTTTTTTACCAAGTTCTTTTAGACCATTGACGACATCCGTAAATCAAGTATATATGTCTCCAATGGTCTCACTCGATTTCATCCGAAACAACTCATAAGTATGGACTAAAAGATTAATTTTCGACTTCTTTACTCTACTAGTGCCTTCTTGAGTAACTTCGAGTTGTGCCAAATATCAAAAGTCGTTTCACAAATGAACACTCGATTGAACTTATTTTTATCTAAAGTACAAAACAAGACATTCATGGCCTTGGTATTTAAAGCGAAAGTCTTCTTCTCCAATTCATTCCAATCATTCATTGGAAGAGAGGACTTTTGAAGGTCATTTTCTACAATGTTCCATAATTCGAAATCCATAAAAATTAGAAAAATCCTCATTCTAGTCTTCCAATATATGTAATCCGTTCCATTGAATATGGGCGGACGTGTAATTGAGTGACCCTCTTGGTTGCTGGCAAATGTCATCTCTCTTGGGTTTCAAACTAAATAAGAGTGATTGAGCTTTGATACCAATTGTTAGGATCAAGAGTAACACTAAGAGAAGGGGGGGTGAATTAGTACGGTGGAAAAATCATTAATTTCAAAAAATATTTGTTTCAATTAAATCCATTTCAGAAAGATATTAAACTTGAAGGCGTTCGTAAGAGTGTCAAGAGAAAGTGAAGGAAAATTGCAGTAATGTAAATATCTCAAATAGAAATGCAAATCAAAATTTAGAGTGGTTCGGTCATTGTGACTTACATCCGCTTTTGATTCCTTCTTTATTGAGGTCACTAGCGTTTATTAATAGCCTTCCTTCAACAGGCAATAATCAACCATCTTTTACAGTTCTTTCTTCTTTTACCAGGTTTAGGAGATAACCCTTACAAGCCTCATTCCTCTTTCTTTGATGGTTACAAAGCTAAGAGAGGGAGGGGAGGACTCTTCTCACTTTTACAATACTTTAACATTCTAAAAATTCAAGATTATGTTAACACTTTTGTGCCCTTTTATGTAGAAAATGGTGGAGTATTTATAGGCTCCAATGACTTCTGAATTGGAGCCAAAAAGTGTCACTTCCATGGATTTCGAGGTATTGGCAGTACCACCGCTATTATTGGGCAGTACTACCTCCTGCAAACTAACACTGGGCGGTACCACCACCAAACAATATTAACAGTCGACGATACCACCGCCTAGAATACCTAAGAGACCGAGTCCCATATGGTGCCATCGTCGACCATGATTTTAAGTGCTGAATGAGCTGTTCAATTAGGCCCAATTCAGCCTTGTTTAAGGGCCTAGTTGGCTTCTAACTGAGTTAATGAGATCATCTCCCAATCGTAACTCAATTTATGGTCTAACTAAGATAATTAAGATATTTAATAAAACATTCTAGTTCTAGAACGTTAATTGTTCTTCCAGCAAGCTTCCGACGATCTTTCGACGTCAACGATCTTTCAGCGTCGACGATCTCTCGGTAATGTTCCGACGGACTTCCGGCAAGCTCCTGGACTTCACGACGATATTCTTTGTGAGTTTCGACAAGCTTCTTTAGCAAGCTCTTAGACTTTTTGGTTGGTTCCGGCAAAACTTCCGACGAACTCTCGAACTCCCAATGAAATCTCGATCTTGACTCCGGCATAACATTTGTTTTATCTCTTACTGCTATCGTATTTAATCCTGTACACTTTTCTCAACATATAGATTAGATCAAATAATTTACCAATTGATTTTATTATCAAAATTTGAGATTCAATAATAATAAACTTATTGGTTGGCTAAAGAGTATAATAATTAACACTTTAGTGTATATAGATATGAAGTTTATCTCTAACCTCATTCTTAATTAGTGCTTATATGTAAAGGTACAAGAAAAGTATAGTTATGAAAGAGATCCGATGTAATATTTTTTTTGAGATATAATTCTATACATATTACTTGTAGGGGGTGTTTCTAAGAATTGGTAAACGATCACAATTAGGGATCTAGACGATCCTTAAAATCTCTTATGAATAATCAAGATACTCATGTATGGCTATTAATGCATAACTCATAAAAGTGTATTTCATACTGTATATGAGTTAGTTGAAGTATAGGTCAAAGGAACGAAGCTCGAGACTTGGTTCACTTTGTTTCCTGTAAATGGATGTTTACTTTGCTAAACGAGGTTAAGTTTTTTAAAAGATATCTCATTCACTGCATAGTATATGCACCAGTAATATTATTTTATTTATATTTAATTATTTTTTAAGTTATTTATTTATTTGAAAGAAATTTGAGTTTTTTTTAGGATTATTGGAACTTGAACTGGAAAAACTAAAATTTTCCTTTCACTGTTAAAGGACTAGTCTCACATCAACAATGGAGGAACTTCTCCCCCAACTCTTTTACTCTCTCCTTATAAATCTTATTAAATGCTTATTCACGTACATTTGAGTATGATGAGTTAAATTTGGGCGTAGGTTTGAGAATAATATATATTTGATTTTATTTTTATAATATATTGGATAATTATGAATTATCCATTTATCCTTACCACAGTAATCACCGTGCGGGTGTGCATCATGTGAGAGAGTGCCATTGTACTACTCGTCGTTGCATTTATACAGTGCCACGTGGCACTTGCTTATTGGTTGGGATAGTAAAAAATCATTAAAATTCTATCGAAACTTATGAGAAAAATAAATAAAAAAGAGGAAAAAAAAGAGAAATTTTTTCTTATTTTTCACTCATTTTTCTTGGTTTCTTTTGTTTCTTCTTCTTGGTATAAGACGTCTTCAAATTCTTAATGATAATATTCGTACAAAAATGATTCTGATTGTATATTAGGTGACTCATGAGATGAGAAGGAATATGTTTAGGATAGGGCTTGCATGTCTTTTGGGTTTCTCTTCTAAAATTTCTATTTCAATTTCTATACATTTAATCTATTTTGATTTAATAAGAGATTATTTTATTATTATCACTCTAACTTTATACACCTAGTTTAGTGTTAGAACGTCTCCATATAGGATATTTTATTTAAAACTTAATATTTTGTTAAGATCAATATGACACTAAGAGAGTTGGGGGAGGTAAATTAGTGCTTACATAAAAATGTCGGATCGAAAAACTTGTTCGATAAAAAATTGATATCGGAAATATATTTAAACTTGTAAACCAATTTATAGTGGTTCAGTTGTTGTGACCTACATTCACTCCCAATTTCTTTTCTATCGAGGCTATTGGTATCCACTAACGGTCTTTCTTCAATGGACAAAGATCAATTACTCTCTTACAACTCTTTCACCTTTTCACGGGTTTAGGAGACAACCCTTACAAGTCTCACACATCTCTTAAATGATCATAATATTAGAAAGGGAGGAGGAGGACATTTAACACTTTTACAATACTTTCACACACCTTAGAAATCTTTCCCCTTTCTGCTTAATTCTTACTTTACCATGCATGAATAGTTGGGGTATTTATAAACCTCAAATGACTTCAAAAATGGAGCTAAAATATGTCTCATCTCGGGTTTCCCGGGTCTTGGCGATACCACCGCTTGTAACATTGACACTGGGCGGTACCATCGCCTGACACAGTCTAGGTACCGCTTGATACAGTCTGAGAGATTGTGTCTGGGCGATACCACCACCCAGTTTGGGTGGTACCACCGATAGACCTTGCTACAGGACATTAAATAAGTATTTCTCTCAGCCCAAAACAACCCTGATTTAGACCCAATTGGCCCCTAATCAAGTTAGCATGGTTACACCTAGAACCAACTCAATTAGACCTCTAAACTACTTCGATTAGATAAATTATTATAAGCAAAAATACTAAGTTGTCCGGTATATCATTGCTTCATTTAGCGTTTCATTCGAACCTTGGACGCATCATCCTCTCTTGCGGTGTATTGCTCAATCGACATGTTGACCTCTGCAACACCTGATCTACTTAGCACAATGTTCAATCCTTCTGGCTCGATACTCGAACTTATAGCACGAAGCCTTCTACCGACACATCGACCTTCCTCCGGTCCGACGTCCAATCTTCTTACATGTTCTATTCTAGCCCAACTTGATTATTTTTACTTTAATCAAATTGTTTTTTCAGGCTAGTCCTGCGTCACTCAAAACATATATTAGATTATAATTTTATTATTAGTTTAATCATCAAAATTCAAGATTCAATAACATCGTCTAATACAAACTTCCTTTTTCGCGTCACTACAGACAAAAAAAAAAAAATCAAAAGCAAATCTATTTGCCAATTATAATCAAAATTTAAACTTTTAGCAAAGTTGACAAGCCCAATTTATTGGATGATTATCCTCTCACTAATTATGGTTAAAAGAGCAATCTCAAAAACGCCTTATAACAAATAATATATTTTTTAATTAAAACAGAAATACTCGAAGGTGATACTGAGTTATTATTTAAGATATCAACAATAGCTTTAGAATTTGAATGAACTATCGATAATGTTACTCTCACGTCTAAAGCCGTCTCCATCCCCTCTTGAATAGCTTTCACATTATTCCGTTTAGCCTCCTGCAATCACACAATACGTAGGAGCTATTAAAATTCCTAATTATAAAATCACATTCTCCAAACTCGTGATCTTAAGAGAGCTCACAATTGAGTTAAAAAAACCCTCCTATATGTAGAATCCATTTGACAAGGATTTATTAGAGCAACAATTCTACGTATCAAAAAAAATAATATTTCATTAATTAGCTTTCCAAATGTATCGAAAAAGTTGTAATAATGGCCTTGACTCATGTCAAAAGGTGGTCTATCTAAAGTCATTCATTCGAGCCAACTTATATCTAATTCTCATACGCACAATTGCATTGAAAAAAAAAGATATTTCACAATTTCAAGTGATTCATAGTAGGAAATATAAGTAGGATTAAGGATTAATACTCATTCCAAGATGAAGGAATTTTCAGCAAAAAAAAAAATTGATACATGTCGAAATCAGAATACTTCGAACACATTATCATCCATCGCAACTATCACCAAACTCCATATTAAGGGCCTATAAGATTCTCTAGGTGGATTAGCCAGGGAAGTTTAATTCTAGAATTTTTTTATTACTAGAAAGTAATAGCAGATAAGATTTTCCTAATTGTATGGGGAAATCTCTCTACTCCGTTGAGGGAAATCCTCCCTCTTAACCTGTATAAACAGGGAGAGAACAATTTCAATGCAATACAAACTTCTTCCATAATTTGTATCTTCTATCCTCTTTCAACGTGGTATCAGAGTTGTGAGACGAGCGAGGTTCCGCGGCCATCGAAGCCTGCCATTCACTATATCCCTTGCCTCTGTAGGGTAGAGAAGGGGGGAACTCTTTCCCGTCGAACTCGCTTCCTCGTCGGACTCCCCGCTCCGTCCGTTGTACGGTGGCGTTACCCCAACCGCTACCGTGACGCCTTCGCTGTTACCCCAGTCGCTACCATGACCACACCCGGCATCGCCATCAAGTGCGGCCACGACAACAAGGGCTTGTTTGTTGGTGTGGCCGGTTGCTCGCCCTTGGCAGTGGATCCCTCTCCAACCCCTACCAGCTCCTTCCCTCTTCTCCTCCCTACGGCCTTCTTCTTCACTAGCACCGCTTGCATCGGCTCCCGGCTTGGGTTGTTCGTTGTCGTCCTCGCAACTACCACGACGACAACATCGTCTTCATTAGGCTGTGATCTGCATCGATCACAACCCATTGCCTCACTGTCAACTGTCGATCCTCAGCTCCTGCTAAGAGCTAAACGCATTCACCGAACGTAGAACTCATCCCAGCAATCCACTTGATCACTGTAGATTTCTCCACCTGATCACTACAAATTTCTCCCTACAGATTTCTCTACCTAATCGCTACAGATTTCTCCAACATCGTTGCAACTTCCTCCTCTAGCCTCTTCCTTTGTCATAGCCAACGCAACAGTTGCAATAGCCATAGCAACAACGATCTGAATGTCATAATCAGATATTCTCATAAGCATATCGGGGTAGTTTAATTCTAGAATATTTTTTTTTTCACTAGAGAGGGTTCAAATAAAGTATATAATAATCATCATCACAAAGCAACGAGCTAATATAAGAATCCAAAGAACCAATAAGAATCAACAAAAATAGGTTTATGTGAGATAGACATTAAAAATCCATGGATTATCACAAACTATATTCGTAGAAGAATCATTATTTATAAATATACAAAAAAATCTAATTTCAATTGATCGATAGCCGTCGGCAAGAGTTTCCAACTGCAACTAATGTTTGTGTATTATTTAGTATACCAAGGAAAGATCTTACCAATCATATGTTTATTTTCTCCGATTGAAGGAAAGCCCGATGGATCGTGTACAGTAAGGAATAGTAGGATCCGGATGTGGATTCAGATCCGACAGGAAAATGGATTCGGGTCAGATATTAGTCCTTGCACTTGCTACTGGATACCATTAGAGGATTGAAGGTGGCCGGTGAGATATCATCTCTATTTGTCGGTCCACAGAGAAACCAAGGACAAAGTAAAAGGCTGATGATGCCATTAAGGAAAAGACACCCAAAAGATCCAAAACTAAGTTTCAGTAGAATTCATCTGTGGCCTAATATCCTGGGATTGGTGTTCAAAAATGTCGAACAGCAGCACTGACGGGTGAGAAAAAGCAGGAGGACAAAGAGTTTCTGAGCACTGTTTGATGTCACCCAATCCGATAATGGTATTTTGGAAGGTTGTGACTAAAAGAATGTGGAGTTGTGCTTGTTGGATCAAAAGAGGTTGGATCGCTTTGGGCATACTGTACTATAATGATATCTTAAAGAGTGTTTCCTACCTTTTAGACACCTCGTGATTCAAAAAGGTGTTCGCCTTCTCTTGTGCTTCTGCTTTCTTGTATCTTTGTTCGACTATTGTGGTGGTGTTGTGTTGCCCTGTCGGTGCTTCCTCGTCACTGATGCACCTTAGAATGATTGAACCAACAAAGATCATGTAGCTCTTACCAACCCTGCAACCTTTCCTATGAGGCTTGGACAAGCCGGGGATGAAGATTCATCAGTAAATTTCATGTCTTTTGGTGTTTAGGTCTGTCTAATTTATTAGGTCTAGTTTGTTGTCTTCTACATGTTCTGGCTGTTCTCTCTGCTGGTCTTTCATGTGATGTGTGGCACACAACCAAAGAGAGGAGGTATCTTTGGCGATGATGAACATTCAACCATCACGGTCATAACAATCAGAGATAATACCTTTGTCATGAAGCTCATTGTAATGCCAAGTAAATTGCAGAACAATTAGCAAACAGATTCTATGCAGTCTTATTGTTGTATATGCATCAAATCAAGGAGCATATCAGAGTAGAACAAAAAGTGTTTCTGGATCATTATTTCCAAATTGGCTACACGGTTCTACAGATCTTGTAATTAGCTGCATCTTCATGACATGATCAAGATGCTGCATACCAACAAGTACACGCTCTGAAGTGTCATCATCTTTCTGCAACTATACAGACGGTGTAGCCTTCGGAAAGTTGGGCTTTCGACAGGAGGTTGAAGATGAAGAAAATGCTGCTCGAAAATACATTCATTTGACTTGGATGCTATGTGATCTGTACTGGAAGATGGCAAGCGTTGCCTTGTCACTGTGCTGCTGATGCCTGGAAAGATCCTCACCGAGAATGAAGGCAATTAATTGCTGAGTAAATAGCTGGGGAACATGGTGGATGCTGCCCTCAGACTAGCTTTTCTCTGCTGTCAAGATACACTGGTATTACAAGAAAGGCACCAAATCTCATCGGAAGAACTCGTCGTCATCGAACCCGAACACATCCTCGAGATATGCGTCTGCCATGAAGTCCATGTCTAGATCGGTCGCGGTGTGGAAGCCGGAGGTAACGTCGGGGGTCGTCACCACCGGATTCTCAGTCGCCGGTAGCAGGAAATAGCCCGACGACGAACTGGCAGTGGTCAGATTGCTCGCTGCATCCTCATCACTCTCTTGTTTCTGTGAGGCAAAGGAAGCAGGCACCGAAGCTTCTTGCCTAACGCCATGACCGCCTGCTCCAAAGCTAATTAGGCAGGTGTCCTGCAAAATGGAAGCAGAGATCATCTGAGGAGGCACCACGGTTGGATCCCTGCAGGTGTGCTCCCCGATGTATGTGATCACGTAATCAGTGGAATCATCCTCTGATAACTGCGCCTGTCTGTGCGCCATGCAACCTTGATCGTACTTGTGGGTACATCTGAAGTAGCTCCTGCAACATCAAACTCCATCAACGACCTCATACTTGCCTTTTGTTCTCCGAAAAGATTACATGATGCAGAGGAAATATACCTCGGATGCTTAGCACTTTGGATCTCTTTCTGTCCGTATTTTCTCCAGGTCTGGCCATCGTCCAGTGTCTTGGATTTGACGATCCGCAGTGAAGACGATTGTATTCTGCCACCCCCAACAGAAGAAAAGGTTCAGATTAGTGAAAGAACTACTACTTCGATTAAGAAAACTAAAAATTCAACCAGTTTTTCTGTCTCTTAATGCTCGAAGGATGTCATCTAATCAATTTTATAGTAAGAACTCTTAGCGGCCTAAAGGGAATTACCTTCTCCGGCAACCTCCACGCCGATCACCCGCCGGATTGACCTTCCGTTTCTTGGTCGGGATCTCGCCACTTTGGTGCCCAGAAGAAGGGGGGCCATCTCCACCCTGCTGCTTGCGGTCCAGAAAAGAGAAGGCTCGCGAGATCGAGCCTTCGAGCTCCTCAAAGACGGCTCCCACCGTGGAATTCCCCGCCAACGCCTCCCGGAGCAACACTCCGAGCCGGGCGGTCGACGCCCGGATCTTCGCCATCTCCCGCACCACCGTGTCCCCGACCGGGGACTCCTCGGCTTCCCCACAAGCCACAACAGGCGTCTGTTCCATTTCTCCTTCTCCTCTTCCTCCTCCGAATGCTCCCGCCCTCCCCGACTCGACGGGGGGGTGCTCTGTGTTTTATACAGCTGCCCAGTGGGGATCGGGGCAGTATGGGAAATTGGACGGAGAGCATAATTGGGAGAGGAAGTTTCAAGGAAAGCAGCGCAACGTCATGGAGGAGGAGAGGGCGTGTTGTCATGGAGGTGACGCCTCATGACCGACGTCAGCGCCACAGCCGCCACCGTCTCTACTGCTAATTGTGGCGTGGAAGAAGAGGACGGGGCCGTGACTTGCGAGGCAAGCGAAAGGTGTGAACGCTTTCAGATATGTACATAGATAAAGCCAAGTTGTCTGTTAGCATCATTTCCAAAGTTGCTTTGACCAAATCAACCCAAGAAAAGTTGCTTCTCCATGTGAGCTTGGAAATTGGAGCTCAGGCCATCTTGCATCCATGATATTATCATATGTTGGATCTGATGTCACCTGACTTAGATTGGCAGTTGTGTTGGGTGGGCCCGTTCGGATAAGATCTATGATGTTGTTGGGGTGTTTAGATGTTTAGGGGATGCTTTCCGAGAGTATTTAGTGCACTAATTCCTGTCTCCGGCGGATTGAGGCCCAAATCAAAGTGACACACAAGCGAGCTCTGTCACCAACACATGAACACAACATTAGGGCTCAAATGATGTGTCACTATGGAACACGGGAAGAGTCTAAATGAGTGAGATGCTGCAATTGGATAGCATGGTCTTTTGGAATGGGAAAGGGGTAAATGTATCCCTTGGCTTTGGTTGCTTTCCAAAGGAACTCATAATTGAGGCTTAGATGCAGCCTACCGTTGTTGCACCTTTTCGTTGTGTTGTCAAACTTGTGAGCATGTGCTCATTTGGTTGACTGTAGTGTGAGTCAGTGAGGCCATTTGTAATCGCTCTCTCTCTCTCTCTCTCTCTCTCTCTCTCTCTCTCTCTACATCCTACTAGTAGATTTACAATTGAAAATATTACATGTCTCTTTTGCATGTTGGGCTTACGATATCGAACGATGTTAGAGCAGTTGAGGAGGAAAACTCCCCACAAAACCATGAGCGAGAGCGGGTGGGTAAAGACCATGGTCCATCGAGAAGAAGCTTAGTCAGGAGGTAAGGTGAGGGCCAACTCTGCACATCATGAAGCAATGGGAATCCAGTCACATCAGAGGAAAAGGAGAGCATCAATGCCACACTGCAGATTCCTGTTATTTAGCATGAGAGGACTGATTCCATAGAAAGGAAGTCGTTTGATTATTCGTTCACCTGCCATAGATGCCACATATGACTTGTCATCTTCTGTAAGTGTGAACAGATAGATATACTGGTCAAGCGAAAACCTTATGGTTGGAAAACTTTGGAATAATCTGTCGTCTTCCTTCCATCCCACACCTTCCACAGCATGCCTTACTACTTCACACAAATGTCTGATGACGATTGGGGTGAGCATGGAATGAGATGTAATTTAAATCCATAGCCACACCGCCCAAATAATCTCTCTCTAATTTATGTGATTCTAGTCCGCTTAGTTAGATGTCAGTCAAAGAGATCTCGGTTTTCCCAAACCCATTCGGTCAAATTATGTTGTTGACGCGAACCCACCAACCGGATCATAAAAAGAGAGAAAATTAATCTAATTTCACACCGTCTCACTAAAACATATCATCGTCTATATTGTTTATCACCGTGAATTGACTTGTAACAGAAACACGGTCTCGGACCAAATCAATCGATTTAGTGTTGACACTTAAAAGGGGAGACCAATCCAATAAAAGCTAGTCGGACTCGCAAAGGGAAGGCTCGCAGTAACAACACAATACCATCGAAACGTAATCCTTTTGGCATACACAACCAGCTTCACAGGATGCAAAATATCTACAAGTTCTCAAGTCTGCTGACCATTATTTTTCCACATTTCAAGACAGCTAATAATGAGAAAAATAAATAATTTCTTAAGCAATAGCAGGAGACAGGAACTGAAATAAAAAAGGGCAAGGGAAGGAGGGGGTTTAAACCATCAGCAGTTCCCACAGCAAGGTTGAACCACCTTCAGTTGGTAGCATATTTCTGGGTCCAAGTGCCGGCTGTTGTCTCATACTTGGCTCTGTCGGTCTTGTACATGTGAGCAATCTCCGGAACAAGAGGGTCGTCAGGATTTGGATCCGTCAACAAAGAGCAGATTGACAGCAGCACCTGACCAACAAACATTATTCCACAAGGAGAGGCCCACTTTGCCTAAATTATTCTCAATTATGCTAGATAAGAAAAAATGTTGACATAATAGTTTAGTTTTAGCAGTGGCTGAAAGTTAGGGTGAAGAAATAGGTTGTTAACAAACTTTGGCCAGGGTCTCACGTTCAAGCGAAGCGGAGGATGCTCATGGAACCAAATCAGGTTTCAGTTTGAAAATATCTGAAGAATGATAAAGGTCGGTAGCTCCCGAACCACTCGAAATTCAAAATTTCAAGGCTCTGCTATTTGCTCCTCCCACATATTTGACTCACATAATGAAAAAAAATACTAAAACTAAAACACCCGATAATAATTTGACCTCCTTTACTCTCCTAAACTTCATTTTGTATTCCAACTTTACCCACAGTGACATGTCAAAATTATGAAACCATTAGACAAACTCCAAAGACAGATTGGTTTCAAACCTGTGATAGTTCCACAAACTCTACAACCAACCTACAGTAACTGACCACCGAATCTAACCCAGCCGACAACATTAGGCTTCTCTACATCTTAAACAAGCCTACAGTATCTGGTCATACTATCATTACACAGGTCAACTTCCACAAAGATTGATGATTAGTAGTAAGAAAATTTGGAGTAGAACTATTAAAAATGTTGAAACCTCAACCTAAATGCATCCTATTTGATATTTTTATTACTACAGTTTATGCACATCGATTAGGAATAGTGTTTTTAGGTGTGTGTATGTCATATACGATGGCCACCCTCAGAAGAGCACACCTGTGATTAGTCAGTCCATTTTCAACCTTCACTAGTTGGTGCTCTCTCTCAATCTCCCTACCCTACAACCATCCATTCCCCAAAAGAACACAAAATAAATAGGGAAAAAACCGCCCCTGCCATATGATCCAAGCAAGAAAACAGTCATTTGTGATCTGGCAATCAGCTGCCAATCTAACAAATCATCGGATAAAACATGGGAAGTTTCTGTATTGTACAATTTTCAGGTCAGAAAGTCGCCCACCTTAATTCATGCATCAACAAATTGGCTTAACAAATTGTTAACATGTTAGCTATCATATTCTGGTTAAGGCTGACTGAATTCAGTTCCAATTTATTTTTGAACAAAGGTAACTCATCCAAAATCAAATCCTGGATGGGCCCAGGCTGAAACAATCAGATATTTTGCGAGTTTAAAAAGAAAAAACAAAATAAGTTTATGAAAAGACAATCTGAGTTGTAACCACAGGAAGCAAGTCATACCTTGGAAATGGTTAAGGCAGGGCTCCACTGCTCTTTGAGGATATCCAAGCAGATGCTCCCGTTGCTGTTGATGTTTGGATGGAAGACTTTCGTCTTGAAAGAAACCTGCAGCATTAATCAAAGTATTCAGCATGTATGGCTAGCAGCTATGTTAAAAGTGACAAGTAGATACTTGTGTAATTGATCAAATAAATTGTTATCCAAAGATCCAAATATCACTCAGCAAGTAACCAGCATTCAGGTTTCCAGTTCATACAAATCACATCTAGAAACTTCAATTACAGGAAATAAGCAATAAAAATTAGCAATAGCACCTTCCTAGGTTGACCGTGACCATGCAGAACCACATGCTACAAAATTATTATCCGCCTATGGTTGTCACTGTCCAACTATACCATGGTAGTTCCATTTTATCCATACGAAAAACGCATGAATGTAAGGGTAAGCAAATGCCACATTTAAACAATATCAGCTCTTCTGCCACAAGTAAAACGGAAAACGTGTTAGTGAAAAACAGACAGGACTTGGTGCATGCTGTGATTGTGTTGGTAACAGTCTGAGCCTTGCAATCAGTTTTACTATGAGACTTGGCTTGGAATGTAACTCAGGGGCTGTAAAGGAATTGTCTACTTCCTGATACTTAAAAGGGCAACAACCGTAATTTGTCATTACATGAAGTTGTGATCCTCATGTCTTTAATTTGGCAGCACATATTGCCAACAGTGCCAACTTGAAGAACACCAAGAACATACTCCATGAAAGCAATGAATTTAAATGCGGGGTGAAATGTTATCTCGTAAAGAGGGTGCAGACACCTACATGAACCAACCACAATGTCTAATGCAAGTGGAAAAACGCATCAGAGTGGTCTACTAAGTACTCGCTAAGCCTGAAGTGAAATCTCAAGTTTGGTTTTTTCAGATATTTTTTCAATAGATGAATTGCTAACTTAAAGACCAATCAATAAATTGTTACTTGGAGAATAAAAGGACTTAAAATTTATGGAGGTTTGTCCAGGGTTAAACCCTGATATGAAAATTTTTCACAAAAAAATATTGAAAATGTGCAGTGAGGGTCATGCTGAAAAAAAGGTCACTGAATGTACTTCTTATTTTACATCACATAGCATGATGTAAGTCTTCAGTAAATGGCAAAAGATATGATTGCTATATTTAAACTGATACTAATATATCTACAAACTGTATTCGCTATTGATTTCATTTAAGCTAGGAAACTCACCAAGTTCAACAAGTAACAACCTCAACTTTAGATAGGTTAAAATTTTTCCAACCTTAGCAGATACTCAGAAACTTAATATATTATCCACACCATGACACTACAAACTAAACTACATGCAAGTGACAAAAGAACGAGCCAGGTATGAAAGAGATTTTTGCATCATCACCTGAACTTCTTTTTTTAGATATATACATAGAACATAATTGGAGCACTCAAGACTTTCTTCCAGGATAGTATATAAAGGAGTTGTGAGCCAAAAGATCATTTTCAAGTGCATAATTTAATATATAAAATTAAAAAATCAGAAAAACTGAATCTTCTACAGGAGAAAGCATCTTGCCTTTGGTGGTTTGAAGGGATAATCTGGAGGAAAGTGAATGTTCACCAGGAAAATACCTCCAGCATAAGGACTATCAACAGGCCCCATTATAGTAGCTTGCCAATGGTACATATCTTCTCCTAATGGACCTGAAAAAAAATTTAAATAGCATTTTGGGTCACTAGTGTCTTCGCAAGAAGGATCTAAATTACTACAAAAATGGTATTTGTATTTCCAATCAAGGAACTAGAACTAATCAAGCTCAGATTTGACAACAAAATTTGATTGGAATGAATTTGTACCACTGATAACAAATTACTTATTGTGAGACTAAAATATATACATGCACCAAGTGCATCACTTTTGCAAACATATTTACCTAGAAACAACAAACATGATAAGTCTTTCCCTTGACAGATTATTTCAGGCCACCCTTAGGGCCTTAGAATCCAAAATAGAATAATCACCACTTCTCATATATGAAGTATCAAAATTACTTCAGACTATACATGCATGAAAGAATCATATTGCTGAATAATATTCAAGAGACTTAAATGAAAGGAGTGTATGTTTGGTTTTGGAACTTCTTGCCCTATCCCTTTTCCATCCCAGTATATCAAATGGATACCCAATCTAAATTCCAAATCAAACAGTGACTAGTTTGTAAAAACACTCAACCAGAATGGGAAGTCCTTTCTAATAAATTAAAACTCAAACTTTTTCATGAAAACTGAACATGCATAAGAATACATATCTCGACCTTCTCTTTTCCACACTATATTATCGTTGGCCTAGCTCAGACTTAAAAGTAGTCAACGTTCATAAGATTTTAAATCAATAAGGGGTTCAAGTGACATTGGTCTGCTTCATTCATATAACTTCATGTAGGAATACAAAATCAAACTTGGAATATATACTTGACCTAGTTAACAGTGAACAGATGTAAGTGAACAAGGATCTTATGCTTTTCTCACAGGAAGTCGAACCATTTTGATCATCTAAATCTTTTCCCAATTCTCAATATATACTTGAAGCATTTGTTATGTTGACAATTTACCGATGTAATGATCACACAAAAAGGAATTTAAGGAAAAAAGGTTTATATAGTAAACTCATCAAGAAAGAAAAAAACATGCAAAAGACACAATCCACACACAGAGCGCCCAATCAAACAATAAGAAGCTAGTCAGTTTGTACCTGCACTGCATGAGACAGGAGGATCCTTCTGCAAATCCTTCAATTCCTTCAAAATACGTTTTAATGCCATCTTTTACCTTTAGATGGAATAGGATTTTAATAGAATGAACACATTTCAAATGATAAAGAATTAAAGGAAAAAAATCCATTCTAAATTTCGTTAAATTTGCAAGTTAACAGACTAAAATTCAAAATATCATAATCCAACTCACACAAAAGTTACTAAACAAATGCACAAAAAACTATTCATACTCCGAGGTCTTTACAAGTTCTCAGCCGCCAGGATATTACTTTTGTGGCATAGAGATGCACCATTGGCACACCATGATACGTATCGACCCATGGCCGAGCCCAATCATAAATTCACAAGTACTTCATCAAAAAACATAAATCACATATTCGAAGTCATACCCACTGACTTATCGTGTCATTGTGATGAACAAAAATGTACTATCCTCTGTTGCATCCAGTTGATTGTGAATCCAGATCTTGTTATATTTTCTTCATATATATACATATACAACAAAGATTTTAACAATTAAGAATAAACAGTAATAGCACACCCCAGGAGCAACGAATTAGTACAAATAACATCTAGGAAACCCTAAACCGCTACTCCACGCAGAAAGAAGACGGGAAAAACTAGATGGTCCCGGCAGATTCAAAGACAAAGTGAAATCTAACAACTCTCGACAGATGATCCCTGCCGACCATCAAAGCGGATAAAGAATCACAAGAAAACGAGTAAAATATTTGTCGGATGAGATAATCCTAAACCTCACAGGATCCATAACATCTGCGAAATCATAGCACCTTTCTGCGTGACATCAAACCGAGCAAGACAACAAAACGTTCCGTCTCGAACAAATCACTGTGGGGTTTCCAGACCAACAGAGATGGAAACCAAAAGAGAAAATCGACAACCCAATCCAACGAGGAAGTTGAAGAAGAAGAAGAAGAAGGCGTCTTACCGCTTCGACCGAGTCGAGAAGAGAGCTCCGCGCAGAACGAGGTTTGGGAGGAAGATAGGGACGGGATAGAGAACCGGCCCGGAATGCCCTTTATAATAGCGGTCGCACTCGAGCACCAAGCCATAAAAGGAAGGAAATCAAACAGACGATGCTTCTCGAAGGTGCAGACTCAAAGTGTACGAGCCACTTTATATTGCGCAAAGGTTTCGGCGCAGAAAAATCGCATGCGGTGCTGTGAGGGCCGACCTTTCGTATAAGCATCCATATCCATCATAGCGGATCGGGTTTCTTTTGATCCGTTTACACCAAGCCCGAATCCGCTGCAAGTTTTTGGACAGAATTACATAAATAAATATTATCCGGATATGGTTTTTTAGATGTAATTTTTCTAAACATGATTGATTCTTTTAATATTTAAAATTTATTCATAAGATATATTCTGGATTCTAGTCACGTCACAACCCGCGTCGCATCATGCCCACGTCAAGTGAGCACTAGAGTTACCTCCCTACGTCGAGTTGAGACCCGTACCGAAAGGCACTCCCTTGTCAAGTCTCATCCCGAAAAGCTCGAGATGGCACCATATGACATCGTTCCATGCATTCCGGGCGATGATCGTATAAATGTACCATCTCGCCACTCGGGGATCGATCGTCGTGTCAAATCCATGTACAATCGATCCTCGCACAATAGTATAAAACTCATGATCGACATCTGGCCAAGGGATGAAAAAAAAAGAGAGAAAAAAGGCAACTACTAACTTAATCTACGAAGGCCAAAGTCGAGAATCCTTCAACGAGAGTCTTTTGTGCAGGAGCTCGACCGCCCCGACTAAGAGACGCCTTCCCGAAAGACAGTGTCAACGTCTCGACCGAGAGACATCCTCTCACATATGATATTAACATCCTACTCGAGAGTCGTTCTCCCACAGACAGTGTCAGCATCCCAACTTCCTAACATAATTGGTTCCAGCACTTCTTCCAACCAATCAATAACTCCTGATATCAACTCGAGGACCAAATCGTACTAACTCATCAACCACGATGCAATCATTTCACCAACAGCATCAAAATTAGACATTGAGATCTTATCTTGGCTACGTAGTAAAGTAGAGAATCCTTTAAAAGTATAAGAGGAGCAACGAGAGGCAAGTTTGGTTATAAGATTCGATATGGGAACCTATATTCTTGTCGGACGCTAATTACTCGTTGAGAAATAAGAGATGATGAGAATGAAGCTAAGGATGAAATGCACTATTGAAAAAGGCATTACACGTTTGGAAATTGAGTTTGATGCATAGCTTATTATAAAGTTCCTAAATCTTGGATATTAATTAATTTTGTGCAAAGTATTTTTATATTGACTTCTCATTTTGTGACATATAATTATACTATGTATTTAGGGCAAGAAACTGATATGCTAATTGGATAGCACATCTGGTTTCTTCTAAATCTTCTTGTATTTAGAGAAATGGATGGTAAAATTGACATATTTTAAATTGAGGATGACTGACTTAAAAGGCACTATTGATGTGAGGATATAAAGGGTCAACTTGCATGAAGATCAATATCGGATAATGAATGAAGATCAATATCGGATGATGAATGGGGTGCCCGATTAGATCTCTCCGATGCATCGCACGGAGTCATATACATAATTAAGTATTTGAATTTAATTCATTTCAATTATCGAGTTCATATTATAATAAGATAAAAATTTATGGATATTGATGACTATTTTTATATAATAAATATTTTCAATTATCATAAATCCACCAAAACATTTATTATTGTGAAGTAACCAATATAGACATTCAAAATACAGATTGCCGAATTCCTAATCCCAAAGGGTAAGATTTGCATGATCTGACAATTTTTATTCATCATATTAATCTATGTATAGGATAATTAACACGCATTGAAACATGAAGCCTACTAATAATGAGGCAAAGTAAAACACTG
The DNA here is from genome assembly GCA_004837865.1 of Musa balbisiana. NCBI lineage: Eukaryota > Viridiplantae > Streptophyta > Magnoliopsida > Zingiberales > Musaceae > Musa > Musa balbisiana. Next base: position 7,910,199 of record CM017192.1, on the reverse strand, counting down.
CATCCAATACTTCAATTAAAGTCTCACTCAGTATCTCATCTGTACAACACAGTCACGATAACAGAAAAAAGAGAGAACAAAGATGCAGGACTCAGCTTCAAATTGTTTCCAAAGGCTTTACATATCTTGTCAGATCTCCAATAATTGGGATGAAAGAACACTACCACTTCTGGTCAATCCTGAATCAATGGTATCGGTGCCTCATCTCTCATGGTCTCCAGGGGGCCGGTGGTGGCGGAGGAGACGGAAACATCGGCGGAACCGCAGAGAATATAGTGTTCTTGTCTACTCCAGTGCTCTCACCGGACAAGGCCACCAGTGCGGCAACTAAACCGGCATTGCCTGCAAGTGTTGGCTCAGTGTAATTGTAGTTGGTCCGAATATCGTGGAACCCATCGTGCTTATCAGGGCCGGCAACCATCGCACCAATGATCGTGTTTGGATTCGGCTTTTTAGTGTCCCTCCACTTCCATCCTCCTTTGCAGTTGTACTTTACCCCATTCTTGGGAATTGATGCACCTCGATGATGAACATGCTTAGGGTATCGCTGACCAAATCCCACAACATAGCTCATCCTTTTTGGATTTTTACCTAAAATATAATCAATCTGCAAAGGAGAAGGGAAGAGAAGCGTAGATTTAAGACTGAAGCCTAGAAACAGTTGGTGCAGGTGAAACACATCCTGCGTATGAGAACGAACCTGAGTCCGTGCAAAATCACGTAGAGCACCGGTAGGGAAGAAATTAGGACCACAGTACCATCCTGGAGTATCAGCTGCTTCAAGATAGTCACTGTACAATGATGCAAGGAAAGCTGCATTGACTACATACTGAAGCGGCTGTGGTCGCCCATGATTTAGTTGAATCAAACCACCTGTTCAGGATATGAGCATGAGAACCTCGGTAAGAGAAACAATAAGGTAAATTACAAACAAATGTCTCATACCTTTTGTCCGGTTGAAAGAGTTAAAAACTGGCAGATATGAGCACATGATGATGCCAGTCTGGTTATGGAAAGTTCTGAGCATTTCTTCATATGGGTACCCTGGACTTAGGAACAGCCTTAATCTACTGAGAAGTACCTGGACACATGAAAGAGACAATAAGCTCATTAGAGTCATGTAAGAAATCAACCTTACTATGAGCATGTGGCTGTTGCAAGCTTGATTCGCTGTTGCAAGCTTGATTCGCTTTCACTTAACGAAACACTCTTATATCTACCTAGCATCACGATAGCCACCAATTCATCCAGCCAAGATTTCTATCAGGGGTAAGCATGCACTAATGTTGCAAGCATGCATCGTTAGAGTCATGTAAGAAATTAACCTTACCATGAGCATGTGACTGTTGCAAGCTTGATTCACTTTCACTTAGCGAAACACTCTTATATCTACCTAGCATCACAGTAGCATCAATTCATCCAGCCAAGATTTCTATCAGGGGTAAGCATGCATGATGTTTAAAAATTTAACAGAAGATTCTAACAGGAATAAGCATGTGCGCTGTTTAAAAATTAAAGGAAGATGACACCAGAAATACAGGAGATTGATGGGTAACCTTGGAGATAAGATAGGCTTCTTCACAAGTTCAAAGCAATTTTGAGTTCTAGAGTGACATTTGGTCAGAATAAGAGTAGCTTCCCCAATTTATAAGACAAGTGAGGCAATCACATCTCCTTACTAATGGTTAAATAGTGTTCTTAGACTACAATACATTTCCTTACTACCAGCCATTGCAAAATTGTGTCACTTTCCTCAGCCTAATCTAAATCAACTACAAACAAATATCAGTTACTAAAAAATACCGAAACTTACTATGCAAAAGAAAACTAGTAATCATTATATATCACAGTATGAACAGGAACCACAATTGCTTGGATAGGGAAAGTAATAAGATAAATCTGAAAACAGAAAAATAATAGTCATCAAATGCATGTAAAAGCTATAATGATGAATATAGTTATCTTTCATACGCACTACCTTCACGTCCTAGATACTTTTATATATAAGTTCATAAAACGTTAAAAAGTTCTACGGGTCATATGAGCAAATATCTACATGGTCAGCAATCTGCATGTGATACCAGACAATGTGAGGGGTAATATACACCGCTAAGCGATAGAAATGCATTCCATGGATATTTACAACTCCAGGAAACTTACAAGTGTTTCTATGCAGAGATAGGCTATGGTTTTATACTTGAAATTATTAGTTGGGTCTAACTGAATGGATCAATTAAGTTATAAAAAATTATACAGAAACAAATTTTATTCACTTTTACATAATCATTTTGCTCATGGTGTATGAAAAAGAGCTTAACCCATGGGAACAAAGTGTTCCTGTCAAGCAAGCACCAGATTACTGTAATAGTGAACACTGAAGGTCAACGCTGAGTACTATTCAGAAGTTTGTCTAATAGAAAGGCTTCCTAATCTCGAATGGAATGGATATGACCTGTCTATGTTGAAAGAAAAAATAGCAGAACTCAACATAGCCAACCAAAATTCTACATTGTAAACCTAGTTGGACAAGCCAAACATTATCTGGTAATCTACACAAAACACTATAAACAGATGAAGAATATCTGAAAGTGGCATCAAATTCTCCAAAAAACGAAGCATAAACTATATAGTTGTCACTCACTTGAGCACCAGTGAGCTTGTTGTCCCAGCTTAGAACTCCATAATCCGGACCACCCCAAAACGCACCGGCATGCTTGGCAAGTTTGGGATGAGTAGACAACTGAAGGTAAGATGAATTGCCTGTTGCAAGATACATCCATGCTCCACCCCAAACAAATTCATCCCAGTAACTAGTCGAATTGTAAAAGACGGAGGCATCGGATCCTCCCTCACTGTACCGCCCCCTCTGTTCCCTCGCAAACTTCCAAAGTGTGGCAGCGCCATGGACCAGCTTCTGAGAGTAGGCCTTGTTGTCCTTGAACACAATGGAAGCCGAAGCCAAAGCTGCAGCCATCTCAGCCGTGAGATCTGAGCAACTGTGACAAACATAGACCGGTCGCGGGTAGTCGATGTCCTCTGGCCTCGTCCAACAGTAGTGGTCATTTGGATTTGTTCCTCCTGAAGTGGCCCCTTGCCCAACCTGTAAAACATCACACGTATAATGATATATTTCAGCTCGTCAATTTAGAATTTATCCATCAAAATTTGCTCTTTGGTGTCTACCTGGGCGGCGACTCTGTCGATTGTGTCAGCCGAGGAATTGAAAGTCTTGAGTAGGTAATCGACGCCCCACTTTATGATCTCCTTGACATGGACGAGCTCTCCGGCGGCTTCATATTTGGCACTGTACTCTATCACGCTCCAGCTGAGCATGGTCATGGCGAAGGAGGCAGGGAAGTTGAACTTGATGGCGTCACCGGCGTCGTAGAATCCCCCGACGAGGCTTCTCCCATATGACGGATCGGAGAAGCCATCCTTCATCCCGGAGTTCCCCCTCCAGGACACATTGTTGTGCTTTGGAATCCGCCCCGCTGCAAAGGGAAGAAAGAAAGCATCAAGGGTCTCATAAAAGATTCGTCTTTCCGTCAAACCCCCATAAAAATCCGATTTTTTGACGTGATGATCACACGCATTGAGGGAAAGAAAGCGATTGAGACTCACATCGCTGGGCGTTGAAGAACATAAGAGCCTTGTGGAGCGCGAGAGTGTAGTTATCCGGCGGCGGCCGAGGGCGATGATGGTGGGGGACGGTCTTGACGATGAGGGTGATCAGGCCGGCGAGCGCCGCAGCGGCGACGACGGCGCCAACGGTCCACAAGAAGATCTTGCGGCTGACGATGAGGCAACCCAAATCCACGTACTTCTTCTTCTTCTTGCCCTTGTCCCCGGGCCCGGCGAGGAGCCAGCTCTGCTGAGTCTCGTCCAGCTGCCGGGAAGTCATCGACAGCGCCGCGCGGTCCAGATCGAGGTTGCGGCTGCGGTCATCATCGGTGGCGGAGTCGGCGTGGATCTCCAGCGGCCCTCCCCAGGGATCGCGGCCGTAGATGCTCATCCTTTCCCCGTCTCCTTTCTCCTCGCTCTCCCACGCCTCAAAATGAGACCTTCCTTTCTGTCCTCCACTCCTTTCTCCCTCCTGGCCAAGACCACCACCAGAATCCGAGAGTGAACTGTGAAGCCAAGCGAGGAAGGTGGGAAACAAGGGAAAGTGAGCCGAAAGGTGGGATTTTTATACCAATTTCTGGTGAGGGAGCGGGTTACTAAGGTTTCTTGCGCTGGTGGTGCTGCTTTTTTGCTTCACAGTTAGGCAGTGAGGGGGACGGGAACAGCGGGCGAAGCAACAGCTGGTGATGCCAACCAACACCAATTAATGGATGGGAGTAGTGAAGTTAGCAGGCTGCAAGGCAGAAAAAGGCGTCGCCTTTTGCTCTGCTTTGGCTTTGTTTTCTTGCTCGGCTCGCCAGCTGGAAACAACGAACTTTGCCTCCGTGACGAGGCTGGAGAGAGAGCGAGCGATGGAGAGAGAGAGAGAGAGAGAGGGTCAAAGAAACGGTGGGATGTCGTGGAACGACAGCATTCAATGTTTAGGCTATTATATTGCAGATAGATTGAATGGGTGAGTATGGTTGCATGGGTTTTGAAGGACCCTTGGAATGCACGTACATAAATATACCTCCAAAGCATTCCTACCTCTAAAATTAGTCTCTTTATTAGTTAGACCGCATGGACGAGACGCACAAAATAAGAATGGATTTAGAATTATAGGGGACCATCAGACATCTCTCTACATTTGAGCTCTCTTTGGATACTATTTTCCTTTATCTTGAGACCTAATCACATATTCAAATTAAATAAAGGAACGGTGGATCCGACTGCCTGAGAAAGTGTGCCCTGCTATCGTCCCAAAAGAAAATTACGTTTGGGCCAACAGAAGGAGGATGAATACAGTCCGTGTGTTCGAATTATTGGGGTCCATCGACAAATGCCGATCTCTGGATTCGTTGTGACTGGGTGAAGATTGTTTGGACCACCACACCACAATGAGCTCATAACTTAGCTACTTAGAGCAAGCATCTATCGCTTTCACGCAGTAAAGAAGAGATTGTTTGGACACCATTCTCAGACAGGTTAGAGAAGTTTCTCATTTCAAGCTAGTATAAACAATGATGTTTAAGTGCCCTATTCAATTCCACAATATGACCCAAGGTCTGTCATACCGAAACATATCGTCCGATACGGACGGTACGTACCAATCCGACAGGTTATCGATACACGGACTGTCTCGTACTACTATAATACTACAGTATTATACTATAGCACTGCTATAATATAAAAAATATATAAAATTATTCGATATACCAGGATGTACCGCTCGGTATACCCTAATGTACCGCTCGGTACACCGGTACCGTACTGTATCAAACCCGGGTCAAAACACCGGTACGATACGATACGACGAACCTTGATATGACCTACATAAGATGCACTTTGAGCAAATCACAATAGCACAGCAAAATGAACTGAATGCAGTAACACAACATGCAAAAAAGGAGAATCAACAATTTGATGTCAGTTACAAGTAAAGAAGTAAAATAGTGTGAATATGCTCTGACTTCTACGGTAAAATTCATGGGGATCAAAGATCCTTTTTTACTCTCACTGCCCAAGAAGAGTGGTCCAATAGCATCCACTGCTTAAAGTTGGTGTAGATAGTGAAGGCCACAAACTGAGAGAAGCAGAAAAACATAATCAGGGCCTCAAAGAGGAAAGGATATTCTTTTGGAGGCTGGAAACACAAGTACACCAAATGTAATACAATGGAACAAGACAATCCTAATGCGATAAGTGCTTTCTCTTTGGTGGATAATTTGTCTGCCTTTGTGACATGGTTTCCATGGGGTGGGAAGAAGATAAAACCGAAGAGAGAAAGAACTGCTCCATATTGCAACAATAACCGATCACGGCGAAGAAGAGGATACATGGATAATATAGCACAGTGCATTAACCACCCAAAAAGCAGAGGCTCTTGTAGTGCTAAAAGGCTTGCAGGTAAAAGAGGTAGTAGGATTGATTTCTCGTGCACTGCCAACATGAAGACGCAAGTTAGGTCTCATGTTTTTACTAATAGAGAATATAATAATAGCAAAGACAGAATTTGAAGCACACCTTGATAAGAGAACAAATAAAATGAAAATGAATTATTTAGCAAACTATAGAGGAACCCCTGATCGCTTGGAGTCTTTAACTGCTGAACAAATGAAGGTAGGAAGGCCAAAATTGTCGTGATGAGACTAAGGAATTTCATCGAATGTATTGTGAAGATCCTCTTCCACTTTATAACCACCGAGGTGCTACACCAAAAGTTGGCGACATAATCTTCAAATATTCCTCTCTCGAAAGGAGCTAATCGGTTAAGAACCTGTTTATATAAATGAAGGGCTTCGATTATGGATAGAGATAACTGGAGGTAGCAAAATTGAAGAAAAGCAAGAATACAACAGAACATCATGTAATTGGTAAATGAGCGGATTGGAGTAATTTTAAATAGAGTGCAATGACTCAGCAAACCAGGACTCAAGAAATCATGCGGATTTCTATCATTAATCAGAGAGCATAAAAACATATGTTTACCTCCATCACTGATTCAACAGAATATAAGTAAGGCCACCAAACAAGAGCAAAGGTTCCAATAACCACAAAGCCAAGCTTCATGACCTCAAAAATAGGATTTTTGCGTCTGAGGCATTTCCCAAGTAGATGGCTAAAAAATGCCGGTGCAAAGTATAAGCTCATCTGCAAACCCAAACATGTGTTCCGTAAAATCAATAAAACTGAAATAAATACAACAGTAACTAAAATAAGAAAAGCTCATTAGAGTAAATAGTTTAAATTTCAGCAAATTTTTTTGCATAAAGGTCAAATTTATTGCAATCTGAACCATTTAGTTAACCCACCATCTGGAAGTACTCAGACTGGATGCACAAGTCTTAAGTGCAGTATGCAACACAAGTAGAGAAATATCGCCAAATATTTCAAAACAATAAAGATGATACGATGGGTTTTAACAAGAGGACAATATACTTGGATAGAACACTCATCACATATTGTTCAAGGTTGTTATACGTCACTAGAAAAGAAACACTAGCATGCCTAGCTTACTGGCATCCACATAAAAGAACAAGTTCCATCAGTTGTCACTTACAGCATTACTAGATTAGTCAAGAGCATTTCATGCCTTAATAACATATGTAAGGACTAAAAGACGTATGAAAGAAAAAAAAAATTCAAGGAAACAGCATTAGCATATTTAAGAACTAAGAAATACCTGTTTGTGATTGATTGCAAGACTGAAGAGAGCAGAAGCAGCAAAATCATTTCGAGACAGGACAGCTGCAATAGCTCCAAGTGTAAAGCCAAGACTGATGCAGTTGTACTGGAAAAAGGGATAGTTAAGAAAAAAACCTAACCAGTTCTCAGATTAAAAATGGTAACATATTTGGCCCTACAACATACATAAACCAAGGCAAGATAAGAGAAATATACAGATTGGTCATATCAACACTCTTCTACATGACTCATTTTGCTTATAATTAGATCCAACAAGATGCAGCTGAATACAAAGTTTACAAAATGGTTCAGACTGCATCAGCATATGCAAGAAGAAGAATGAATGTTTATTGGAGATATAAACAGAAGCACCAATGACAGAGCACAAAAAACTACAGAAAATATCATAAATTAAGAGTTGGTGATTGCAATATCTAGAAGGGGTAAAGAAGTCCATGCACTAGCCGACCTTAGTTAAACCCAGAATAAAAAAAATGAAAATTTCCTTCATCAATAAGAACGTTGAGCAAGCAGGAAGAAACAAGTCCAAAAATTTAGTGTTAGCTGAAATAAGGGTGTTGGAAAGATAGAAAAGAAATTTGCATTTATAAGTTAAAGATGGCATCAAATGAGATAAGATGGAAGACGATAATTTTAATTGTCATTGATACGCAGTGAGTCAATGAAATTATTGGTTTCAGGATGCACAGAGAAAGAGAAGTGTACTTTTAGTTTGCATCCATGAACTCATAAGAGTAGCTTTAGTTGAGAATAAACGAGAGATAATTATTGATGGTGGGTTGGACACATACAAATTGAAGTGCAGTGGTTAGGGTAGGTGCCAAGCTGAGGGAGGAGGGATAGAAGAAGAAACAAGAAGACTCTACCAACAACAATGGAAAATTTTGGTGATAATGCCCTTTAGGGATCTCAAGGTGATAAATCATCTAGTTGACCTGGGAAAAAAAACCTAGTTTCAACCAAAGCTTGAGCTTTTAGGGCTTAAGGACCTGAAAATGGCCATGATCAACGAGGATCAAGCAAGGATTAAGCAGTATCATCGCTAGCAACCACGGCGCCGACCTTTCCTCTCCATCACCACCAACATTGCGCTGCAAATAAACCCACACGAAGTAGATCGCCGCTGGAAAGAATACCAACAGGTCCGACGACAACACCGTCCATCTCATCATCAGCTTCCTGCGAGGATCCAACGATCAATCAAGAAGAGTGAGCAAAGAGGGAGGGGGTTTCGTTCAGAAATTACGATTGGTGGGACTCGAAACCGCGGGATGAAGAGAGGGCGAGGGATTGGGGGAGGGAGACGTTGATGAGGAGAGCGTGGGCGAGGCTCTGGTAGGCGGTGAGCGGGGGGTAGTCGAGGCCCCAGTAGGCGAGGTCGTTGGCGGTGGTGTTGCGGTACCACTCGGCAGCGGGCGTGTGGAGGGTGATCTCCATCCAGTGCCGCTGCGCCTCGTAGTCCCCGTACATGGGCGGCGTGCCTTGCCCCGAGTACGAGCCCAGGGACACGAGCACGCGCACCAGCAGGGCGAAGAGCGCCACCGCTGCCGCCGTGGGGGGCGTCAGCCGCATCGTCGACCAGGGAAAGGGTGCGGCACCGGGCTGCTCCTCCACTTCCGCCGCCACAAACGCCGGGGCGGGCGGCCCACGGGTCCTCGTCTTCGCCATGGTTGGGACTGTGGATCTTGTCGGCCTTGGGCTTAGCTCTAGCGAAATGAAGGGTTTATTTGACCCAATTCCATGTAGCTCCCGGTTCGGTCCGGTTGGATTCCGGAAATTTCAAACCGGATCAAATGACTCCGCGAACTCCGAGAGAATATTAGTGTATCAGATGAATGTTATAATAGATATTATAACTGTGCTGTAATTTGGTCCCAACCATGGATTCGGCATCACTGCATATGACTACGTAACTCGCACACGGATCTACTCGTGTCTAAACAGAGGCATTCATCTATTTCTCGCTCGTTTCTTCCCGTCCTTGTCGCGCGCTCCCTCCTCTCTCTCCATAAACTTGGAAGAAGCAGTTCACTGCGAGCACGGCAAGCGCGGAGAATGAGTGAACGAGAGAAAGCCTTTGAACGAGCGTCGTGGCCCGAGCAGGCCGCGGAAGCCGCCCATCTGTTCTTGGCTCCGTGGATGCCAGGCTTAAAAGGGCTCTCCTTCCTTCCCCTCTATGCCTTCCACCACCACCACCGTCACCTCCTCTCCACCAGCTTACCAGAGGAAGACAGATAGAGGTCTCCATGCTGCTCTCTTGGAGGACGAAGGGAGAAAAGGAGGAGGAGGAGAAGATGTTGCGGGCGGCGTTCGTCGTGTTGCTCTCTCTTCTTGGCCTCTCGGCTGTGCGCGCTGAGGACCCGTACCTCTACTACACGTGGAACGTGAGCTACGGCACCATCTCCCCTCTCGGCGTCCCGCAGCAGGGCATTCTGATCAACGGCGAGTTCCCCGGCCCCAACATCAACTCCACCACCAATAACAACATCGTCGTCAACGTCTACAACAACCTCGATGAGCCCTTCCTCTTCACATGGTTCGTCCTCCCCTGCATCTTTCATGCTGCGGAAGACATGATTCACTATATACTGATAAGCTCTTGATATGATGATAATGGCGATCCAATCAAATCATCTCTCTCCCAATTGCAGGAATGGGATCCAGCAGAGGAAGAACTCATGGCAGGACGGCACGGCGGGCAGCAATTGCCCCATCCTTCCAGGCAAAAACTTCACCTACCACTTCCAGGTCAAGGACCAGATCGGCAGCTTCGTCTACTTTCCCACCCTCGGGATGCAGCGGGCCGTCGGCGGCTTCGGCGGCCTCCGGGTCAACAGCCGCCTCCTCATCCCCGTCCCCTTTGATGACCCCGCCGACGACTACACCGTCCTTATCGGCGACTGGTACACCAAGAGCCACAAGATCCTCGAGAAGATCCTCGACGCCGGCCGCACCGTCGGCCGCCCAGCTGGCCTTCTAATCAACGGCCACTCTGGAAAGAACGGCGCTGGCAAGGACGAACCCCCGCTCTTCACCATGGAGGCCAAGAAGACCTACCGCTACCGCATCTGCAACATCGGCATGAAGGTAACGCTCAACTTCCGCATCCAGTCCCATTCGATGACGCTCGTCGAGATGGACGGCTCGCACACCGTGCAGAACAACTACGACTCCCTCGACATCCACGTCGGGCAGTGCCTGTCGGTGCTTGTCACCGCCAACCAATCGCCCAGGGACTATTACATGGTGACCTCCTCTCGCTTCACCAAGTACATGCTGACCGCCACCGGCATCGTTCGCTACGCTGGCTCCCAAACTCCGCCGTCGCAGGATCTACCAGAGGCGCCCGCCGGCTGGGCCTGGTCGTTCAACCAGTGGCGCTCCTTCCGGTGGAACCTCACCGCCAGCGCCGCCCGCCCCAACCCACAGGGATCCTACCACTACGGCAGCATCAACATCACCCGCACCATCAGGCTCGTCAACTCCATCGGGAACGTCGACGGAAAGCGCCGCTATGCGCTCAACGGCGTGACGCACCAGGACACCGACACGCCGCTCAAGCTCGCCGAGTACTACGGCATAGCCGACAAGGTGTTCAAGTACGACATCATCAGCGACGAACCGCCGGCCGACGGCGCCCAGATCAAGCTCGCGCCTAACGTCGTAAACGCAACCTTCCGGACATTCATCGAGATCGTCTTTGAGAACCCTGAGAGGAGCATGCAGGCCTACCACCTGGATGGCTACTCCTTCTTCCCCGTCGGGTGAGCTAGTGACCAGTAACTACACCACCTAGCTACGTACATGTGATTTGCGATTCCAAAATGACACGTACAAGTGACCTTGATGTGATCACATTCGACTGGGTGCAGAATGGGGCATGGGAAGTGGACGCCGGCGAGCCGGAAAACCTACAACCTGCTCGACGCAGTGAGCCGGCACACGATCCAGGTGTACCAGAGGTCATGGTCGGCGGTCATGCTGACGTTCGACAACGCCGGGATGTGGAACCTGCGGTCGGAGCTGTGGGAGAGGCGCTACTTGGGGCAGCAGCTCTATTTCACCGTGCAGTCACCTGCGAGGTCCCTGAGGGATGAGTATAACATGCCGGACAACGCGCTGCTCTGTGGCGAGGTTGCCAATCTTCCGAAGCCGCCGTCCTACGTTTAGTCGCAAGGTCGCGGGGGAACAGATAGCTAAGCTGGTATAAGTGAGGGTAGTGATGGGGGGACGAGGGGAAGACCGTTATAAGTGGCTCTTTTCAGGGCCTTCTATTTATTATTATTTTTGTTGTTGAGAAAAATATTTTTTTTCTTTTTTTTTTTTGCCTCTTGGCTGGTTATCGGAAAGCTGTAGCAACAATTGTTGCAAAATCTTATTTCATAAATCATATGCGTTTGTGATTGTTAAGGTTTTTATTGTGAAATAGGTTTTCTATTTAACCTTTTCGTGCAGTGAGAGGCAATCACTTCTGGTGCAATCAATCATGTGATGAAACATCAGAATTGACTACCAGTAATGAACACGATGGATTTTACGAGTCAAAGCCTGCCGATCATAGTCACTAATGGAGCATTAAGAACATCAATTTAACATATAAAAGATTCAGGTTAATCTAAAATCTGCGCATCTAAAAAACTCGGGAGTATTGCTCTGCGTAGCAGCAGCATCTACAAACTAAACATTCTTTTTACCGCACCTTGGGCCTGTCAAGTTCATCGCCAATGCTGCAGCAATTAACATCACAGAATTATTGTCACCTGGTTCTGACAATGCAGTGAATATTTTGATTCATGATATCACCTGGCATGCCTGGCCCTCATTGGGAATCAAAAGTTACCAGAGAATAAAATGTGGGAGAAGATTAGAGGAACAATCCACAGAGCAATATGGTCAATACGGTCAGCCACTTCCAGATGGAGAAAGGTGAAATCAAGATTGGTATGATGTCCAATGTGCAATCATCGTTTGAAATCCTCATCCCACTTGGTAACTACAAATGCCATACAGCAAACATTTCTCAACTACAATGAACCAATGCCAGATCTTCAGCACTTCCAAGAGACTCCCTAGTGGCCCTTTTGTATTATCATTCATTTATTCTGCTTCTGCAAGATTTATTACCTAGCTTCATTTTCCAAGTATGTCAATGCATAATCCAAACCTTCTTGATGACAAATTATAAAATTATTAGTCCCTTGCCTAAATCCTGAATATCCAAAAATTTCATAAGCTCCAATGATGAGAGCTATAAGATTACTTTGCACTCATCCATGAACCGACTGCCAGGTGCAAGAAATTTCTTCCAGTACCATTTATATTTTGGTATGCCTAGGTCAAGCCAAGGTTTCATATTGCCATTATAATGCAGTAATATAGCGTTCTTGATAGCATTCTCACCGATTCCGTAGTCATAGCCAAGACCTGATAGAATCCACTTCTTCTCTAGAGGGTATATGAGATTGCTGAATGCAAGTAAGCTTGCTGGTAGTGCTGCAGCTCTCCAAGATACTTCACCATTCGTTTGCAACTGTCATGATGGGAAGAACAGAAAAATGTCAGTAGGGAAATAAAACTACATATCAGTGAGCCTCAATACAAACTCAGGTTAGGCATCGAAAATCTAGGCATGGTTCTATGCTATTTACAAGAGAGAGTAGTCACCAATCAGACCCTGTATCAATTTAGATAATGCTACAGAGTTAATATCTAGCATTCTTCAGATAAGCCCATCTTTACAATTTAATTGTGGAAAATTTGAATAGAATTTATCCATGTTGAGAAGAAAACCAAAGTAGGGGTATCCATTTAGATCACCACTACAGAGGTAATATCTAGCATTCTCCAGAGAAGCCTATCTATACAATTAAAACAGGAAAGAATTGGATAGATTTGATCATCGATGAGAAAGGGACCCAAGGTGGGCAAAATTTTATTGACCTAAAGAAAAGATGAAAATATCAAAACTGAGATTGAATGAAACAAACAAAATACTAAATGCCGTTATATTTAAGCCACAAAAAAGAACATTGTCTGGTTCTAAATTCTGCAATGGATGAAAGCAGCTCACTTTCCTGAATACACATTTAAGAGAGAGAAAAAACAATGCCCTCTTCACTGCAGACCTCAAATTCCTGAGCATTAAAGAGAAACAGTTAAAAGCAATGTAGTAAATTTCTTACATTCTGGAGTAGCTGCAGGTACATCCCTGTGACATTATGCTCCCTCCACTTCTCTAAATCAATAACATTTAGTCCAGACATCCAGACACAAGAAGTTGCATTATGGTTATTTTTGCCCAGATATGCTTGCAGCTGTCCCAGTCTCATGCCACAAAACTCCATGGCACCATTCACTTTCCCTTCCATGTTAAGGCTCCATAGTGGTGATAGGTCACGCTGAACAACCACATCATCGTCCAAAACCACCACCTTCTTCAGACTCCTAAATATATCTGAAAGAAGAAAGTGTGAGTGACCAAATACTGATATGTACTCGGTCCTAATGTGTGCAGCTGGTTGGTCCTTTTTGTGGATAGAGACACGGAACTCTTCAGACAATGATAGCTGCACTAGACCCTCCTCGAGATTCTGCAGGTTAGGCTCTTCGAGGTTGATGACATGAATGGTTGCCTCTTCAAAAGAGTGTCTGGCAAACCAGACTCTCATAGCATAGTAGTTTTGAGCATCGGTTACAATGTGAAAAATAATATTTCTAGTGACCTAATGAAACATGGACAAACAAGATAATCAATGGCTATAAGACATAATCCATTCCACAGAAGTACCTCAAAAGAGAAAAGGAACAGTTCCCATACCTTAGAATTCACCACTGTTGAATTTATAGCTACTGAAACTGCCAATACATTCCTTGAGAAAATGACGTAGTGAAATAATTTTGAGCCACCAGTTTTGCTTGGTTGCAAGTGCTCCATATCCCTCGATGATGACTTAAAATATTCTACTGTTAATCTCATAGATAAACAATGAAGACTTTTGGGCATGGTATGAACACCAAGTTGATACAGGAATGCACTCTGCATCATATGGAAATTGGCTTCATCCTCAGTGGAATCAAGTATTTGTCTGAGCTTTTTTTCAGGATAATTGCAATCCGTCGTGCATGTCTTGGCTCTTGCAATTGTTTGATCCATTCTATCTATCTTCTTTCCAACACTAACAACAAGAGAAAATGCTGTAAGTCTTTCGCCCTGACTAATATATTCCTAGTTGATCCATTCTACTCTTAGAAACTCAGGATGGCTGAGATGAGGATTCCAACCATCTATTAGTGCAACAATGGTACTCCTTGGATCTGACTGCTCAGTAAATAGATTCTCGCATAATAAGGTTTCATATGAACAACATCAAGACCATAAATAAAAAATAAGGCATGTCATAGTAAAAGATGAAATTTCTAACAAAAACCAAAGCAAATCACTTACGCCGGTGGAAGATCTGTATCTAAAATAGCCACCATAAGTATGTGCTCATGATCCTGAATATTCTGCTTTATTTCACGTGTTAATTTCTCTTGCCCATGAAGTTTAGCTATGATTGGATAGTAAGCTCTGGCAATGAAAAGCTGATCTTTGAGTCTCTTCACATAAGAATCCTTCATTGCTTCTCTATTTTCTATGGACCAGAGGCAGTAACTCCCAAATTTAGGTTGACAAGGTCGTCCACTTTCATAACCCGGCAAACTGCCAAACTTGTTCTCGGTAGAACTGTCATTATTCTAAAAGAATTATGCATACAAGTTATCCCGAAAATTATGAAGGTCAGAACGAGATCTATGGTGCCAAGTGCTTTCTTAAAATTCATTAATCTGAATGTAAAATATAAAAAATAAAATTAGGGAATAATTATTGTTAAGGAACTACCTGGCTGAGAATATTTTGTTCAGCAAAAGAGAGCTTAGTAACACATCAGATGTATTATTCAACTCATATTTACTTAAATATAAGTTCATTTTAAACAAATGTAAGCAATTAAAACATGAATGTTTGCTGTTACTCGAGAACAATATCTTACTCTAGCACTCAAAGTTGGAAGTGGTTCTGATGGAGCTAATTGTGATGTAGAATAAGCTGCACACAACAGACAACATAGAAAAGTCAACTCCTCTAAATTAAATAATAGAAGAAAGATCAAGCCAGCGAAGATAATATACATCATTGGTCGGTTTATAGTGGTCATCCCAACATAATCAGTGCCATTTTCAAGAAAACTGGTGCATTTTTGCACAACAATCCTTTCAGATTAGACCCCAGAGGATATTGTAATTATGTAAACACCCCTTTAAAATAATGGGTGTCTTTCCATAAATGATTTTTCCATTATAGACATGCAAAAATATATCTGTAGCTTCATGGGTGCAAGTTTTTGCATATAAATCCCTCAAAAGGGCACATGTAAAAAAAGCTTAAAATAGAGGATGCACATTAAAAATATATATAAAGGATATTTCAACAAAATTTATAGAATTTTGTTGCAATTGTGAAGTTTTAGAGGGACAGATTTTTAATTTTAATTGCATTAAATGTATATATTTCTTCCAATAAAACTCAACTCCTGATTACAAATATGAGGTGGTTAATGTCACAAATGCAAACTATGGGACTGAGAATTAAAACCCACATACCTTTCATTTGAGAGGTGACATCTTCTGATTTGTGGTGGCTCCTACTATCTTTTTCTTCATGAAATGTCACATTCACTGGTCGAAAGTTGGATGTAGTACTATTTCTCTTTGATGTGGATTGGACACCACGGCTACTAAAATTGGTAATGTGATTATTCTTAACTTCCTGATGTTAAGCAATGAGAAAATTAACATTCTTATAGCAGTATCAGAAGTGTGGATGTTGTAAGCAACAAAAAAAAAACTGATCTAATTTAATAAAAGGAAAAGAAAACAATGCAAATTCTAAATAGTGGCGAACCACAAAATTTTATCTAGCTATTAAGGCCCAACTAGAAAATGCAGACCAATAATTGCTACTAATATATTAACACAGTTGGCTATTAAATGTCTAAAAGTTCAAGATGAGGTTATTTTGCCCAAAAAAGTCAACTGTAACTACTAAAGCACTTCACAAAGCAGTTCCCCATAATTGAATTTATCGCACATAGATACTCATATGAAAATCTATATGAAGCACTTTACATCATTATTTGACTTCCTCAGAGGTGCAGAGTCAAAGGCTTCAAGTATTAAGCAATTGTTGTTAATATTTTACAACCAGTAGTACAAAAAATAATCAAATCATTTTTTGTACTTTACAAGGAGAGAAAATTCTTTTGTCAATAATTTAGACTTCTTCAATGTTAAAATTTGGATGCCATCATTAATAATCTTGAACAGGAAGCCTTAGACCACCGCAAAATCACTTCACCTCTAGTTGTTTATGTCTTGATGCTATTTTAAACCAGGGAAAACTTGGCTCATGATGTTTGTATATCAGTGACTTGAATAAAAATAATGCAACAACATTTTAAATTCTTAATTTTAATGATTTGTTTAAATATTGACTTTAATTCAAAAAAGTTCTAGATGATTACAGAATTCTATTTTATGAAGGCCAGTGAGTTAGTGATTTTAGTTATTCCATTTCAATTGAACTATGAACTGTTACTGAAAACCTTAACCATTCTCTCCTCAATAGATAACTCAAACCACTAATAAAAGTGAAATTCTAGTCAAGAAACCTGACAGCTAAACAGGCAACAAAACTCCATTTTCTGGTAGAGCTCCGACTGTGTCACCTTAAAGAGAGAATATGAATTAAAATACAAGATGCACCAAAACAGATAAATGCTTGGAATTTTGCTACTATGCTTGTGCTGTTTCATAAATATTAATTCTACCATAGATACCATTATACATAGTGCTACCAAATTACATCCTAGGACAATGAACCTAGTGAATAGATACTCTGATAGGATCCTATAGATATATTATCCTTAAACATTATCTGGAGCACCACTATGAAATTTCACACAAGAGCACCGAATCCAGTGAATAAATACACTAAAAAGATCCTATTGATATGATGTAATGAATACAATGTACTTAAACATTACCCAAAGCATCTTAATTTAATTATAGATATCTCCTTTTTTTTTTTGCTAATTAGGTACCATATAAGCAGTTAAATATGGGAACATCCTAAAACAAGTAAAGAATAACTTGAGGATCTTTTAACATCAATTTCAGACAACTTCAAATGGCTTCCAACTAATTCTGTAAAATGGACTTGAGCAGAATAATACAGCATGTAGGACTCTATTTGAACTTTGAACCTAGCTACATCAATTCATAAAGCTGCCCATGTTTGTAGCTGCGATCATAATCTGATATGTCATTCTATATAACCATATCTCAGAATGGCCACCCTTATCTACACAAGTACAGATTATGAGATCATGCATGCACATTTTTATTTCTATATTTCTATAATCAACTAGAACGTTTTGAATTAAAGTCATAAATCTTTTATGTTTCTCGGATGCAATATAGACTCACCGAGGGCAAGAGATCGCCAGCCAATTTACCTGCAGAAACCACCGAAGCGGATAAAGACACTTTAGGGTTTTTGAGAGGCGGAACAAGAGAAACGACCCCTAACAGTGTCGGTGACTCACCCGAGGGGAAGTGGCTATGGATGCCGAGGAGGAAGGCGAGGGGGACAAGGAGGGAGAAGACGACGACGACGACGAGAGCGAGCACCGCCACCGCCGGCCCCTTCCACCGCCGCCTCGCAGGCGGAGCCGAAGCCGCCGCGAAGCCCCGCATCTCGGGTTCCCTCCAATCCCGAGTCTTGTATACGCTACACTCGGTTTGAGCCCAAACGCCGGAAGCTTTCCCCTCCTTTCCCCCTCGCTCCTTTAAATTTTCCCGTCTCCGAACGAAAACCGCCCAATTATAAGGAGAAACAAAACCCAAAAAGAAAGAGCGCGGTAGTGTCCGACTCAGCATAAATAATAATATATTATATGTTAGAATAATTAGTTATTGGTTTAAATTAATTAAATTGGTTTCGTTACCTCTAAATTTTCATTGAAATTGCCTTATAAATATATGGTTTTCATGTGGGCCAAATGGATAATGTTGGGCTGGCCCAAAAGACTTATACCTTAGTGTGATGTATCCCATGGTAGGTTCACAAATGGAGCATATCTCGTGAACTTATTAACTTAAATGGATCATTTCCTTGAAGGAAACCTTTTTTTTTTGGTGTTTTCCCAATAATATTTTTATTTTTTATTCTCATAAATATCATTTTCTTTTTTTAACCCATCACCTTTGTCACTTTCATCGTATCGACATTATTTACTCGTTACCTTCGTCTCCTATTCTCATCATAAACATGATAAAACATGACATTGTGATGATGACAAAGGACAAAGACAATAAATATAATAGAAGAGAAAGAGAATAAAAGTAATAAACATGATGAGTAAAAAAAGATATCATGTGAGAGTAGGAAGGAGGTGAAAAAGGGATGGATATTTATTGAATTATAAAAAATATGAGATATTACCTAAGAAAAATACAAATGTGAGCATTATTTGAAAAGAAAAAAGATAAGTTTTATAGGAAAATCACCCAATTAAGTTGGAGATCATAATAATACATTGATCAAGCTCATATAAATCAGTTTTAAGTTTTCTTTCACTTCCAATAAAACTAAACCAGGAAACTATACATTTAATGTCACTACTAGGCAAAAACGTTCAATAAGATATATTTGAGTGAAGAGTTTCTCACCTCACCTATTTCATCTTTGGCATGAGCATATTTTTGTTGATGGAAAAAACCCATTTGATTCAAATCTGACCAACCCACTGACATCTTGTCCTCAACATGTTTTATAATGTCACTACAGGATATCATCTCTGACATGGTTTAGGACATATCATCACATTTTTGTTGTGCCAAGTTTCTGATGATTGAAGACCAACCTCTCATTGGTCAGAATAGGAAGGAAGAAGAATGATTGACATGTCCCTTTTAGAGATCATCTTCCTCCCATCACTTCTTCTCTGTGGAAGACCACAAGGATGTCACCCCCTGAAAACTACATGATTCCTTCAACAGCTTCCACAGCATGCTAAAAGGAACTACAAGATCTCGACATCTTCTTCAACATCATTCACTCTTTACTCCTTCCAAATTCTTCCAATATTTTCTTTTAGCTGTCATGTCTCCCCATCCACGTGGAGTAATCTCTAAAGGAGTTGCACTTGCGGCTATATACCACACATTCTGCAGGAGATGAACATAGTAATGCTTGCAAAGATCAATAGCCTAGTAAACATTGTGTTGTTATTGTCTAAACACTTTTAACTGGGAATTTCACTGGCTGCTCTTTCTTGGCATTGCAGCTACTGCATTAATTCATGTGTTTAGCTCCTTTCGCTGGAGAAGTCACAGGAGGCGGATCCTCGCTCTTATAGGTAGGTGGTGATTAGATTCTTTTCAGAGAGTTGGTGCAAGTCATAAGTTACATTCCCGAGTGTGCAATGCCGACAAAATCCATGTGAGATCAAGTACCCACTTAAGAGCAATATCTGCAAAGGCAAGGAATGATGCGAAAAAGGAAGTGCTCTAACAGACATCTCTGCTGCTTCTTAATGAAACTTGAATCTGCCTTGATTGTTCAGTAGATGTATCCATCAACATAGGTGAAGAAGGTTAGTGTAGCCTTTCTTCTGAACAACAATTCTCGGTAGTTGATCTTTGCTAACTACATTCCACAAAGGTAAAGCTCCCTCCAAGAGAACTGCCTGCAAAGACAAGCAATGATCCTGGGGCTGCAAAAAGCTGTTTCCAGACAAACAACTATGAAGCTTCTTAGTGAAGGTTGAATCTATATTTAGGGTTCGGTAGATGTATCAGTAAATGTAATCAGTGAAGAAGACTATTTTTTGCATTACATTATCACACAATCTAAATCCTAGCAACCTTTCTAACTCGCTCGATACAGGAAAGGATTTATTTATTTGGCCCATGCATGAACAAAATCTCAAGCTTGTTTTGTTGTGAGGAAAGGAAAGGATTGGTTTGAATCACCAAGGCACAAGCAGCTGTGCATGAACAAACAAACAAACAGGTTCAGTGGATTTTGTTGTGCAGGCACCACCATCCCCTCCTCCTCCCTCTTTTCCTCTTTTCCTCTTTACCTGGAGATAGCATGTGCATGCATCATTTTCATAGTTGTTAACATTTGCACTGCCATCTCCCCACCACCACCCCCCTCCTGCCTTCACATGGTGTAGTGTTCCCAGCAATTGTCTTTTACAATATTCCTTAGATAAAGACTTCAACCAAAGCATTTAGGGACCATGAAGTGCTACAACCAATGGGATCTTGACATAAAGAACAAGCTTCATTTTACTTCTTTTCCTAGATTTTGTTTCTTCTGCAAAAGTTGGAATCCTGTTCTCATTCTTTTGATTGCCACCACTGTGACATATTGCTTGCACAGTTGACTTTTCCTGCCTACATTTTCCACTTAAAGTTAATCTATGAGGTCATGTATTGTTTAAGGTTGCACTAATAAGACTGTTAGCTTTGGTTGACCTTTGTTTAGCTTTGGTTGCACTAATAATTTATCTTTTACTCTCATGATGCATCTTGTTCATTGGCAATTGGATCCATTTAAACTAAAAATTAGAAGATGATAACATTATTTTATCAGCATGACTTGGTGAGCTCTAAGAGTCTTCAACTACAGTACTATTAGTAAATTCATGCTATCTAATTGGCACTCTTTGTCTAAGCTTTGACTGACTTTTATCTTCAGTGCTCAGTCCACTACAGCAGTGGACTTTTTGTTACAGCTAACATATTTTAGTGTGTTGCTTGAAAAAGTTAACTTTGTAAAGTAATTCTCTGAACTTAGATGGGTCATTAAGCTTCCACCACACAAGTAGAAGAGGTTTTAGATTCACATAGCATAAGTAAAAAATAATGGTTTGCCTTGAATAAACACAAGGCATCTAGGATAGGCTTTAATATTTCCCTAGTAATTATATAGATATGTTATGTGAGGAATCATCAGTTTTAGTACCTAATCTGGTGCTTGCAAATCCAGAAATGCAGACAAGAATGTGCCATCTAATCAGCAAGGTACATTTAAAGCACTACTGATTCCTGGTAAATTAAAGAAAATTAGGCCAGAATTTGATCTTCTTACCATGAGGTCAAGCTTGCAAATTAATGAGGGAATAAAACTAATTTTACAGAAAACTAGTTTGATAACATTTTTAGGTAGAACACAATCTAATGACCTATCATAGTATAAAAATTAACAATGCAAATGATTAATCCTCACTAGAAGAGGCATGAAACATGATCCATGATTATATGCCCTCCAAACTACAATCTAAACTTTTGTAGAGTTCAAGGTAACTCATTCCCTTCTTTCAGGTCTTAATTAGAGAGAGAAACCTGCCTGAAGAGAAAGAAACAAGAGGATGAAATAATATGATTTTAGCAAAAATATGTCATCTAGATGGCTCATCCTCTTCTATGAATTTATGTAGATTTAAAAGTTTCATAATCTTTTCCTAAATTACATTATAAGATTGCATGATAAATAAATCATTATGGACACATATATACATATGAGTTAATTAGATTTAACTGTTGGATCCATTATAAATTTTATATCTATAATATTAATCTGTTAGTAATATATCTAACTTATATTAGTCTTGAAATCTCATCATATAATTCACTATGTACTATTTGCACAAAAAAAAAATGTAGAATTTCTCTCAAGAGTTGTGTTAATTTGGCTTGATATCATATGATCATGAGTTCTAAGCTAACAAGCAATTGCAGAATAATCTAAACTTACATTTAAGGAAGAGGATTGCCGGACAATACAACAGATGGCAAAAGGAAGAGAAGAAGAGAGAGTTGCATTTGGCATTGAACTTGCAAAGCAATTTGATTGGTTGATGATGGCCATTGTGGAGTAAAGATTCACTCGTTTCATCACCCACTTAATGCTTAGAGAATTCCTCAGTGGGCACACGAATATATTCTTTATCGAGGAGCATTACATGTATATTCCAAATCGGTGTCGTCGTCCCAACATTGGAATCGATTGGAGTTAACCTTTACCTGTTTTATTTGTCACCACCTAAGTAAAATAATCCAATTCATGGCCGACCTAAAATTAATGGAATCGAGTTCCCAATCAATAAAGCAATAGGTTAAAATCGAACACTTGCAATCTTTTTGGAACATGAATCGGGTCCCATATCAACAAAGCAGTGCCTTTTTTTAAGATCCAATTTTGATTTCTATTTCACTTTTAGAAACAAATGTAATGTTCTTTTGTTTTCATGCTTCATATGATTAACAGATCGAAAAAAATCAATTAAGAATAATTATTTTATGTAGTTTTATCTCTAGAAAAAAAAAAGTATTTTCGTTAGTGCGAGTATTTAGCACTCATGTGAAAAAAAAATCAAATGTACCATAAAATTGATAGGAAATATTTATCTCCACTCGACGACATCGTCAATCAAAATTGATCGAATATTTTTTATACTTTATCAAATATTATTCTGATTGCTACAACAACATAAAGTCAACTATAAAAGTTGAATTATATTATGATTATCGAGATTTGATCATTTAGACTCTCAATTTATTATATTTAAAATCTAAATTAAGGGTCAAAGAGATCTGAATCTCACTCGACATCGATTTTAATGCAAGTTAGCTTCACATCCGATTCTTCAATATTATATCAAATTTATAAATTATTTTTTTCTCTTTCTATTAAGATACAAAGATTGAAAATACTTACAAGCATATACATATAAATTCCCTCCAATTGGTTAATTACTTTTAATTTTTCAGTACTTTTTAATAAATAATCTATTGTTTATTTGACTCTTGGACTAGCAAGCAACATTATATCTAAATCATAATGAATTAGAGAAAAGCCCACTCATTTGTGAGGCCCCCACCATTTCATCACCAGTTGCTTTCCTCCTGCCACGTGTCTCAGAATCCCCATTTAATTAGCACCAAGTTCCCTAATGACTATTATTACTGTTAATCTAAACCCTCCTCAATTAACTACATAATCCTTCCGTTAGTGCTGCAGTGCCGCAGAGGATGTCATCCTCACCTGCCTCACACGTGCGTTCTCGTCCGTTGAACCTATATATGTCGCACATTTGCTCACCCATAGCCTCAAAGCTCTCGGCGACGAGCTCGCTCATTCATCTCCTCCTCTTCCTCGATCGCTCTCGGTTCTCGGCGAAGATGACGAAGGTGCACCCCAACGCGGCGGCGGCGGCGGTCGCGGAGCTGCGCAGGGCCGAGTTCCCCTGCGCCGGCGGGGCGAGGGCCACGGAGGCGGAGGTGCTCACCGTGTGGCGGAAGTCGCTCCTCTTCAACGGGAATGGGTTCACGGTGTACGATTCCAAGGGGAACTTGGTGTTTCGAGTCGATAACTACTCCACGGGGAGTAGAGGTGAGGTCGTTCTCATGGACGCCGCCGGGAGGCCGCTGCTCACGATCCGGAGGAAGGTACGGAAAAGGGGCTGATCTCTGGATCTGGAAGTGTGTGTTGTTTGGTTTTCGATGATGGGGTTCTTGAATTCGTTCCTAATTGATTTCTGGCCCATTTTTTGGGGATCTGCAACTTTTGTTTCTGTTGCTTGTTTTCGAAAAGTATGAATTGAAATAAAGAATTGCCTCTTCAAAACACTTAAAAAAGATTTTTCTTAAAAATGAAAAGCGAAGAATATTACTCCTTTTTTTTTGTCTATTTGTCTGAAAATATTTAAAGATAGGAGGATGGCTGACGGTTACGGCAGAGACTACAAGATAGCCAGCCACGACTTTGGGAACGACCCATCCGGCAATTAGAGTGTAGAAATACTTCTCACGTCCATTTAGACAAACACTTGGTCGGAATTAATGTCCTTCTAATCGCCATGCAACCAATTCATGTTTTTTTCGTCAGCACTCCTCTTGTTTCTAAGTTAATCTTCCTAAACAAAGCTAAAAATCTGGAATAGCAGTATGTGTTTGTTAGTATGCCGAACATTTTGGCTCATGACACTTTATTTGTACATGCAGAAGCTTAGCCTCGGTGACCACTGGCTAATTTACAACGGCGAGGAGGCCGTCAATCCCCGGTTTGCTGTCAAGAAGCACGCAAGCCTCCTGCACTCCAAGGCGCTGGCACGGGTGACCCCCTGCGGCTCCGGCGCCAAGTCGTGCCTTGCCTATGACATCGAGGGCTCCTACTCGCACCGCTGTTGCGCCGTCTACGACGACAGGCGGCAGCAATTGGCGGAGATCAAGAGGAAGGAGTCTGTCCACGGCATCACCCTTGGCCACGACGTGTTCCGCCTGATCGTGCAGCCAGGTCTCGACGCATCCTTTGCCATGGCCATGGTGATACTCCTGGAGCAGATGTTTGGCTCTCGAGGATCCCTGCTCAAAGGTTAGACTGCTCTATGGCTATTGGGCTTGCGTTTAGAAGGTTGGTGGGCTCTCTTGGGCATCCATCTCATGTGAAGCTTGTGTCCAACAAATAGATGACGAGGAGGAATACATATAGTCAATAGCATGAGATGAGATGGAAGAAGAGAAAAAAAAGAAAAGCAGAGAGGGAAATCATCCTTTTTGATATTTCCTTTACTTCTGTATGAAGAGAACATAGGTATAGGATTGCAGCTATTGGGATATGCTAATCTTAAAGACAAGGCCACTTGATGCATATAAAATCATATTACAGCGTGAGTTGGTAAAGCTGCTTTAGGCCAGCCATCTTCGAACAACCTTAAAAGACCAGATGACCTCATGGTCTCAGAACACCATCTTCACCCCCTTCCAATTTGATGCCGTCACCATTTCCCCTTCTTATATGAAGAAGAAAAGGGTCAAAATGTAGAATTGAAAGAAGCTGGATTAAATAATGGATTTTTTTAATAAAGATTATTTTAATAGCTGTAAGTCAAATATTCCATAATCCTCCCTTATTATATAAAAATCCATCGTATATAAAAGTAAACGTTTTCTTAGAAAGAGAATACTACTCGTCAATGATGTAATTGACATATATATATATATATATATATATATATATATATATATATATATATATATATATATATATATATATATATATATATATATATATATATATATATATAATTTTCCGGCTTTATCTCGTTCACGTGCATTGTGGGGTCAACCATGGAGCCTACTACCACAGTGCAGTCACGATAGTCCAATTTGATCCACTACTTCAAAGTAACTTGTTGTCCTAAATTATAAATGATTTGAAGAAGTAATGGAGCACGAATTAATAGAAAGAGACTACACATGAGTGGGAAAAAAAATTAATATTTAAATGATTTTCAACTAGAAAGATTCATAGGATTAGGATATTAAATTGGGTATAAGTTAAAGGAATTTCTAAATTAATATTTATGATTAAAGTGAATATGATCATTATTTTTTATCAATCAAAAATTAATACGTGAAATCTCATTAATAATATTCATTGAACATATTATATTATTTGATGGAGATATTACAAAGATCATAATTAAGATACAACATTATCGTTGTACCAAAAGAAAATATTATTCTTGATGATTATAAGCCTGACAATATATTAAATATTTTTGGGTATGTTTTAATTTTAAATTAACTAAAAAATATTAAACTTTTTACTAACTTTTGATATCATAAATAAATAAACTCACATTAACTTGATTATTAGAGGAGATTTATGGAATACACTTCTAGCATAATTCTTTCAGATAAGAGATGTAGATTGGTAAAATCTTTTAAGATGTGATTAAATTGTCTTAAGAAGAATTTATTATATTTTCAAACATGACAATTCAAAAAAATAGGTCAAGTTGAACTAATTTTACTAAATTGAACTGACGAATATAATTGATTGAATCATGGAGGCTATTCTAAATAATATCATAAGAAAATTTATTATATACATTTTTATAAAAATATTTTGATAACATGATCTATATCTCAATATTCATTACAATAATTAGTCTTGGATCATGGTCTTTATTTTTCCCTCTTCAAGAGCAGACTAAATTTGTTCTAGTCTCAATTGCCCTAATATGAATATGAGGTGCACTCATATGATAAAAGAGAGTTAGTTTTAGCATTTCCTTTATCCTTAAGAGGAAGATTTTTTAAATGATCTTACATAAAAGACTTCATTGTTAAAAAAATAATTCTTTTGAATATCTTCTCATACACATGAGACATTTTATCAATATTATGTTGACATTATAATAGCTTCACGACAAATCAATTAGAAACCCCTAACCTCACCGATGAATAGTTTAATCGATAAATAAAATGTGGCATAGCAGACATATGACTACCATGTGATGACATATGACTGACCACTAGAAGACCACATTGGTCATATGTGACTAACACATGGTAGTTAGATCTGAAGACACATAGTCACCACAAGTGATACGATCCTGAATAGCTGACCATCTAAAACTCATGATTAGCATAGTCAATTAACGTAGGCATTAGGCGCAACAAATATCACGCTATGCGTCCACTTGAAATGCTACATGTTTGTCTTTTACTGTCGACAATCTCGAGTTTAATCATCTCCAAGATCACTTATAAAATAGATGCTCTTAAACATAATTTCATTATAAGCTCTAATTGACCGGTTGAACTAATCTGAACCCCTAAAACTAACTTAATCATCAGAGGAGCATTCGTTAGGAATGCCCTCGACTTAGTTTTTGTAGGCTCAACGCATCGTGAACATGACCTAGATTGACACTGACTTCATCCGAATCTCGATTAGATTTGAATCATCTCTTCAACTTAAACACCCAAAATATGAACTAATCGATTACCGCTAGAAGGAAAGCAATCTAAATGTCTCAAGAAATCTTTGTGAGACCATCTAAGCTAAATCCTGAACTACCCAATGGGTTAAATGGACAAGAAGGGTCCAAGCCTAACCGTGCCGAACACTCCATTACCAAATGCGCCAATCTCAATTCTCTCATAACTTGTTCAACCCATACTTTTGATTGGACATGCTCCCCTTACCTTCTAACTATCCAACCTTTTACTCTTTCATTAATTGTTCCAAGACTTGATAATCAATCTATCACTAGCTTAACATATAGGACCACCACCTCAATTGTAATTATACCTATTGAAGCCTTTCATAGCATAACTTAGCAGGTTTAATTTCTGAGGAGAATATTCTAGTTTGAAGCTCTTTACCTTTCATAATTGGTCCAATTAGCATAACAAGAGGCACACTTGATTCTATTCACTCTTTGTCTTCTACCTCAAAAAAATAATTTCCAAATCTCCCCCCTCCCCCCAATCACAAGCTCACTCAATTATCTCTCTCAAGAAGAAGAGGGACCAAAGGAGATAATTACTCAATCGATTAAATCTTTATCGCAATGTGCAAGTTTAGCTCTTTGAGATTAACCAATAGTTAGAGGATATCAAAATGGTGATAAAACCAAAAAATAACCTGAAGTCGACCCCTACTTGAGGTCTTCCTTTGTTAAAAGCATTATAGTTAGGGAGCTTTAACTCCACCAAGCATATAATTGCTTTTACCTCCCAAATAATATTGTTCGGGATAATAGATTCTGTCATACTTTTCTAAAACCTTTAGGAGAGCAACAAGAGAATGGTTCTATAAGTTTCCTTATAAATCAATTCTATCCTTCTAATAACTTAATAAGGAGTTTGATTTCAACTTCATTAGCTATAAATTATCGAAAAAGCTCATAACCTCCCTCTTAGACATAGGTAGATGAATAAATAATCTTGGGCCAATTATACTAAATGGTTCAATGATAAAATCAAACCGATGGCGGATCCAAGTTAATTCGTCTTGATTAATCTTTATATCGATGGCCTCTAACCCTCAAAATTCTTTTACATAATTATTGCACCACCTCCTGTCATGATCCCCAAGTTATTGCAAGAGTCCAATCAACACATAAAGATAGTCGAAAAAAATGTTTAAAGCCCAAAAAAAATATAAAAGAAGGAAAAAGCACATGACTAAATAATCTGGGGTAACCCCGTAATGACATACCAAGAGAGGACTAGGCTCCCCCTCACAGAAAATTTATTCCACCAAATACTTCTCATATTAAGGTATTTATATAAATAAGATAGAAGCATTTGCTCCACACACCACACTCTCTCCAAGCTCCTCATACCAAATGGAGTCGCACTAAGATATATCATTTCTACTAAGATCTTACGACTTGAAGTAGCAAATAGAAGAATTCATCAAAAAATATATATATATCTTAACTGTTATCTCCAAGGGTTTATGAGACGTCTCCGAGATCACAAGGACTCATTCAATGATATGTGAACATAATTATTAGAGGACTTGCATCAAAATATAACAATTCATCCTCTTATAAGAATTATGCTTGGGAGCTTTGTTCCAAGAGGCTCTACTTGATGGGAGATCTTTCTTTTACAATCAAAGAGGCTGAGCATTTGGATTTGGACCACGATGATATCATAATTATCTCACTCAGGATTGCCAACATATCGGTGAAAATGATCATATTAGATATGTAGAGCTTCGTCAATGTCATATACTATGTTATATTTTAGAAGATTGATTTAAATGCAAAGGATTTATAATCTATCTTTTCCAACTAACTTTATAGGAGATTCAATCACTCCCATACGAATTATTGACTTATATGCCACATTTGGATCATGTAAATATGTAAAAATAATCAAAACTAATTTTCTAGTGATGGGCATCTTGTCTGCCTACGACACTATTATTGGTCGATTGATTTATCGATCGAGTTTTAAAATTAATTAAAAATACTATTAAACTAATTCACCCCCTCCCCATATCTATCAGTATTATTAAAATTTTAACAAATAGTATTAGATTAAGGTTCTCTCATTTGAATCAATACCTAATAGAAAATAAATAATATTTTCAAGCAATCAAGTGGGACACTCTATCACACATCCTCTTATTTTTAATGGGATGAATTATATTTATTAAAAAATATGAATAATTTTTTTTTACACTCTATGAATTTTGATTTATGAAATATTATTAAGTTTTATTTTAAAAAATCTTCTAAACTAATAGATGAACAAAATGATTTTAAAAAAATTCTTTAAATGTTAAAACTATGAATATTTTATTTTATGCTTTAGATAAAAATGAGTTAAATCAAATTTCTACTTATGACACTGTACATGATATGTACTTAAGATAGGCATAAATAGAATAAAAGAATTTAAAATTAAACTTTTGATTTATATTTATGAATTATTTAAAATGAAGCTAAGCGAATAAATTAGTAATATGTATATTTGTTTTATGTAAAAGAATTCAATATTTGTTTTATGATATATATATATATATATATATATATATATATATATATATATATATAAAAGATATTTTTATGCTTGTGACATTGATTCAGCTATAGTTTGTGCTTGTGACATCATAACATTGGTTTCCCATAACAAAATAAAATTCAAAGCATCTATTAAAACCAAACCCATTTGCACATGATGCACATATATATAATATAAATAAATATTTGAAATGCTCGACACAATTACACTCAAACTCAAAATATCTTTTTTTTACATATGATATATCTTCAAAATATAGAAACATTTAAATCACTTGAGGTATCTTAATGTTTTCTCTTTCTAATTAGGACAAAAAAATTTGAATCACCCGATACAACCATTTAGACCTAAAGCGTCTCTCTCATGATTCATGCATTTGTCTAAGATAATAAAGAAATAAAAGCATCACTTAATTATTTTCTTATACAAGTTTTGAGGTCCCAAAATAGATATTATATTCCATAGTAAATAAATTCATACCCAAAAGACAAATGATATGATAATTATTTTCAGCTAATTAAAATTTAACATGTGAAATTCAGTCAACACATGTCACACAATCTTTATATATAAAAAAGATATATATTTTTATATTAAATTGAGTTAAAAAAAATACTAAATTCTTTATGTTCTCTAAATGTTCAAAATGATTAAAGATATACTGACTTGATCATTAAATAGATTCAATCGAATGCATAATTGACATAAATTTTTTTCTAAGATACACACAATAAATCTTTTTAAATCATGACCACATCAATTTAAGAAGAATTTCTTTTATTTTTTTAGACATGATAACTCGGTAAAGACAAATAAGATTAGATCAATCTCACAAGTCAGATTGATAACCAAATTGATGATATCAAAAATAATAAAAAAATTCTTATGATTTCAAAATAGGTTGCCCATATGATCCCAAAAAAAAAACATTTCTGAGAGATTTAGTTTCCAAAAATATTTTAAAAGAGTTTTTTTTTCCAATTTATAGGGAAAACCGTAGTAACACAGAATATATCTGAGCCCGAATTAATAGTAAATGAGGTACGTCGGTCCCATTTATTGCCTCTTTCCTTGATGGTGATGGACAGCTCACCCAACCCCCAACAGAACCACCAACCCAAGGACGCAATTTGAATGCTTTTCTCCGGTTTTCATTTGTTACCCAATTTTCTACCAGCCTTCTGGTTGGGGGGTCCCACGAGGTAGCTTGTTGATTCCTCACAGCACTACAACATGCTCCACCAATCGAATCTAACCGTTGCTTTGCCTACCAAGTATTATTAATAGTTCCTCCGGAACAACATAACTATCTGATGGCTCCACAGTTTCAGTTAAATGCGACACCCCTGTCTCTGAACCGGACCGCCGGTAATGGACTCCAAGGAACATCGCCGCCATCGGTGGTGTTCTCGACGCTGCGTAATCATCTCCGTTGCAGTAATCCTTGGCATCGCCCTCCTCCTCCTCATCCTTGGCCTCACCGTCTTTCGCCCCCGCCACACAGTCACCACCATCAATTCGGTGCATCTCGGCGCCCTCCGTGTCGGGCTCGACGTCCCCCATCTTTCCGTCGATCTTAACGTCACCCTAGACCTCGATATAACGGCCACTAACCCTAACCGCGCGAGCTTCCGCTACGACACCGGAAACGCGGAGCTCTTCTACCATGGGGGCCTCGTCGGCGAGGCGGTCATCCCGCCGGGGAGGGTCGGAGCCGAGGGTTCGGTGCGGACCAACGTGTCTCTCACGGTGATGGCCGACCGACTCATCTCCGACGCGACCCTGTACAAGGACGTGATCTCGGGGTCGGTTCCCTTCTCCACCAATCGAATCTAACCGTTGCTTTGCCTACCAAGTATTATTAATAGTTCCTCCGGAACAACATAACTATCTGATGGCTCCACAGTTTCAGTTAAATGCGACACCCCTGTCTCTGAACCGGACCGCCGGTAATGGACTCCAAGGAACATCGCCGCCATCGGTGGTGTTCTCGACGCTGCGTAATCATCTCCGTTGCAGTAATCCTTGGCATCGCCCTCCTCCTCCTCATCCTTGGCCTCACCGTCTTTCGCCCCCGCCACACAGTCACCACCATCAATTCGGTGCATCTCGGCGCCCTCCGTGTCGGGCTCGACGTCCCCCATCTTTCCGTCGATCTTAACGTCACCCTAGACCTCGATATAACGGCCACTAACCCTAACCGCGCGAGCTTCCGCTACGACACCGGAAACGCGGAGCTCTTCTACCATGGGGGCCTCGTCGGCGAGGCGGTCATCCCGCCGGGGAGGGTCGGAGCCGAGGGTTCGGTGCGGACCAACGTGTCTCTCACGGTGATGGCCGACCGACTCATCTCCGACGCGACCCTGTACAAGGACGTGATCTCGGGGTCGGTTCCCTTCTCCACCAATACGAGACTCCCCGGAACGGTGACGATTCTTGGGGTGTTCAAGCACCACATGGTGGCGTACACCATGTGCAACATCACCGTGAGCGTTCAGAACCGATCGGTGGAGAACTCCGATTGCAGGTATAAGACAAAATTCTGAGCCTTTCTTTTCCGGATTGGAGTCACGGAGGAGCTTCCTTTGAGTAAAATTGTGTAGAATACATGTGCTTCATCTCTGGATTTGCTCATGAAATGAATTGATTATTGTGACTGCTACAGAGCGGAGGATCAAAAGGAAAGCTTGATTGAGTTATGCTTTTGGATTAAGTTGCATGGTTGTAGAATTATGATGCTTACTGTTGCAATTCTTATACTCAATTGCAGTTTCTGATGCTCTTCTTACTTGTTCTTGTAGCACTTTTGTTTGTTGGAATTGGACAATTGGTTGTTCCCAAAATTAAGATTTCTTTTATAAGATTAGATAACACAAGTCAGATTGATAACCAAATTGATGATATCAAAAATAATAAAAACTCTTATGATTTCAAAATCGGGTTGCCCATATGATCCCAAAAAACAACACTTTCTGAGGATATTTAGTTTCCAACCATATTTTAAAGAGTTTTTTTTTCCAATTTATAGGGAAAACCTTAGTAACACAGAATATATCTGAGCCCGAATTAATAGTAAAGAGGTACGTCGGTCCCATTTATTGCCTCTTTCCCTTGATGGTGCTGGCCAAGCTCACCCAACCCCCAACATAACACAACCCAAGGACGCAATTTGAATGCTTTTCTCCGGTTTTCATTTGTACCCAATTTTCTACCAGCCTTCTGGTTGGGGGGTCCCACGAGGTAGCTTGTGATTCCTCACAGCACTAACAACATGCTCCACCAATCGAATCTAACCGTTGCTTTGCCTACCACGTATTATTAATAGTTCCTCCGGAACAACATAACTATCTGATGGCTCCACAGTTTCAGTTAAATGCGACACCCCTGTCTCTGAACCGGACCGCCGGTAATGGACTCCAAGGAACATCGCCGCCATCGGTGGTGTTCTCGACGCTGCGTAATCATCTCCGTTGCAGTAATCCTTGGCATCGCCCTCCTCCTCCTCATCCTTGGCCTCACCGTCTTTCGCCCCCGCCACACAGTCACCACCATCAATTCGGTGCATCTCGGCGCCCTCCGTGTCGGGCTCGACGTCCCCCATCTTTCCGTCGATCTTAACGTCACCCTAGACCTCGATATAACGGCCACTAACCCTAACCGCGCGAGCTTCCGCTACGACACCGGAAACGCGGAGCTCTTCTACCATGGGGGCCTCGTCGGCGAGGCGGTCATCCCGCCGGGGAGGGTCGGAGCCGAGGGTTCGGTGCGGACCAACGTGTCTCTCACGGTGATGGCCGACCGACTCATCTCCGACGCGACCCTGTACAAGGACGTGATCTCGGGGTCGGTTCCCTTCTCCACCAATACGAGACTCCCCGGAACGGTGACGATTCTTGGGGTGTTCAAGCACCACATGGTGGCGTACACCATGTGCAACATCACCGTGAGCGTTCAGAACCGATCGGTGGAGAACTCCGATTGCAGGTATAAGACAAAATTCTGAGCCTTTCTTTTCCGGATTGGAGTCACGGAGGAGCTTCCTTTGAGTAAAATTGTGTAGAATACATGTGCTTCATCTCTGGATTTGCTCATGAAATGAATTGATTATTGTGACTGCTACAGAGCGGAGGATCAAAAGGAAAGCTTGATTGAGTTATGCTTTTGGATTAAGTTGCATGGTTGTAGAATTATGATGCTTACTGTTGCAATTCTTATACTCAATTGCAGTTTCTGATGCTCTTCTTACTTGTTCTTGTAGCACTTTTGTTTGTTGGAATTGGACAATTGGTTGTTCCCAAAATTAAGATTTCTTTTATCTGGAATTTGATTAAGGAATCCTATGATTGATTCTTTAGTTTCTCAGTGGAGAGATCTTTATGGGGTTGTGTGCTTGGTTAAGTTAAACATGAGTACATTGAACTTTTGAAATCCCAAGAATGCAAAGGTGGAGTATTTAGTGCTTAGGTCTCAAGGTCTTGTCTTGACTACACTTGGTTATGTTGGAAGTCTTGTAGATGTTTGTTTAGGAAGATGAATGTGCTGCTCAAGATAAGCTTTAGCCTTAGTTTCCCTTTCTTTGGCTGGAAGTAAGACAATCATGGGCTAGCTTGGATGGGAAAAATTCTACTAGTGTTTTGTTGACATTGTTAAGGTAAGAATCAGGAAAGCATGTATTGCTTGAGGATCCTTTCATCCTAACAAGTACTTTCAAAAGCAATTAGGAGGTTACCATAATGGTTCCGGACTCGACGAAACCACAATGATGAGCTCTTCTTTTGTATGCATGGTGAGCGAAGATTCATTTGTGAGGAATGTCATCTTCTAATCGATACTTACTGGTTAGAAAGGATCCATGTAAAGTGGAATATAAAAGGACAAAAATTATGCTTTCTGATTCTAGACATGTTGCTGTTCCTCTGCATAGTTAAGTATATATGACCAATAACATATTGTTAAGCAATAGGGTATATGGATCTGATTTTCTTCTTATGAATGATAAAGAACTTTTGGCACTTCATCATGTATGCATCGGTGTAGTTAATACAGTTTTAGTAATACAAATTGTTTTACAGATAAGAGATCTGTTTGTTGGTTTAACAATGTACTAGCAAACCAAATAAATAATGAGAGAAGACATTTCAAAATTGTGAATGAATGATGCCAACTCTGAAATGAATTCATGATTCTAGAGGAAAGATTTGAGATGAGTTCAACTGTGAGCTAAAAAATATTACCTTTATGGGGATGAAAGCACCTGAATGGCTTTCTTATTATGTTTAATCAACTCCTGTTCAGTAATAGTCTCTTTTACTCTATCTTGTATCCTGCAACTTTGTTAAGGAACTCCAATTTTGAAAGGGTTGATGGTTGAGTGACTGCTTGTAATGAGCTGTAGCAAGAGATTCTCTTTAACTGAACATTCACAATTCTGAACATTAGATCTAGAAAGTAATCTATACAGAAAGAAAAAAGAAATATGTTGAAGATGTAAAGGTATACTCTCAAGGTTTTAGTGTTCTCCCATTTGTTTGGTTAAGGTTAGGTAGTTCACTGTTAGAGTGCCATTTACTTAGGTTGTGATTTAGGTTAGCACTACCATCTATAGTATGAAATTGAGTGCATCATGAGCCACATCAAACTTGAAGATAACACTCTAGTGAGTTCCCTTGCAAGCTGTAGACGAAATGAGAATCAGATTGAAAGAAAGCTTGTGTTGAATAATGGCAGATAATGTGTGAAAATTCTGAATTGAGGTTGAGGATAATGAACAGCGCAAAGTAGTGAGAGGAGACACACCAAATAACAAGATATCAATGCATTGAATGATGTCTTTCCTCAAGGAAAAAATGTATTGAATAAACTCTTACATTATGAAGAAAAGAATACCAGTAATAATTGTAAAATAGCACTGCTGCAGTTGCTTCAGAATAAGCACCTAAGAGTAGTGCAATAGGCTGTAAAGAGATGTATTATTGTCACCTACATATATGTTCCAAAAAAATGACTCCATGGATTAATCATCAGATCTGCCAGTGGCAGGAAATTCTAGGAGAGATTTACCCCAAACATATTTCCATTTCAGTGCTGCTTTATGGAAGTAAGCCGTCCCCCAGGAATTTTCTGGAGTACCTTGGCATTAAGGACTGCATACTGCTTGTCAATTTGGACCATTGCCTTCTCAGCAGCTGTGTCGACATCGTCCTCGTACTTCTCATAGAGAACAGGCGCAGTGTACAGAATTAAAACAACTGCGAAAGAAAGATTATGACCTAAGCATAGAAAATATGGCGCAGCATAAAACAATCTCTTGCAAGTTTTACTGCTACTTGTGTCCAGTAGACATTTACCATTTACTGGTATGTTTTGCCAATCTACATCACAGGCCAGTCCTATGAGGAAATCGCCTTGATATGTTATATCTCTCTGTTCTGGTGGCATATTGTTTAATTTGTTTCTTCACGAGACATATTCATGATATTTTAGCCTTAACCTACACACCGAAGCATGTTTTGTCCAAAAGATTTGAATGCTATTATTCTGGTGTGCAACCAGGACTATATAGAGGGTAAAAAGGCTGAAAGAAGTATATTGAGATGATAAATCTCTGGCATTCCAAACATCTTGCATATTAGACGATTAAACAGAAATTAACATTCTATATATAGTGATGCAAACAAGATGTAGAAGAAACTGACCAATGTAGAAAAGAGTCAAGAAACTGAACCAGCCACCAACTACCGAAAGGATCCACAAACCTCCAATTACCTGCATATAAATTTGGCAGTCAAGACACAAACTGCAAAAAAGAAAGCTTCGAGGTATTAAATCATACCTTCAAAAATTTCCTCAAATCATTCCCAGTAGCAACACAACAGAAAATTGCAAAAACTTCATTTATTTTGTTTCTTAGAATAAGAGCCATGCTCAGAAACACGTCCTCGGGCACAAAAAGCTCTGGAAATTTTGGTGGAGACCTGGATATCAAAAAATAAGAACAAGGAAAAACTTCAGCAAGAAAATAAGACTGCCATCACAAATCACAAACAATAGTTCAAAAAAAAAAAGCCTGGCCATGGCCATGGCCAAGTAACTCTTGTGCTTATTTTACTGTTAGGGAAAAGGAATTTTGGGACCACAAACAAACATTCATCAAATTCCAAATCTTGCCGGAGCAATGTTTTAAATGCCCTTTTCCTTTCCTTTTTATTCTTTAAAGAATTAGATTGTTCATACACAAAAGATCCAAATGTCTCTATTGGCCATGTTCTATAGAACTTCAATGAGCAAATCACTTTCGTATATCAGCAAGCATCTAAAAGACTAATTTTGCAGGAGAAATATTGTAAGTGCCAAAAGACTAATTTTACATAAAACTCTCAATGTTGAAGTATCATCACTTCTCAGCAGAACACAAGCAAACATATTTTTAAGCCATATTATTATATTCATGATCCAACAGAATTCTGCTCCGTTAGCAACTTAATGAATCATTACTTTCTAAGCAATCCATAAGTGCCAAAAGATATTGTAATTTATTATAATATCTTTACTCGTAACAAAATATGGCTCATACCTGTTGACAAACAATGCTGCATTAGACCAAAGGTACGACACTGCCAGTAGAAGTATAAGAGAGTGGCATATAAAGGTCAGTAGGTGATAGCCTATCCATTCAAAAAGAAGCCATATAACAGTAACTCCAGCAAGTATGCTGCCTGATTGCTGCTTATTTCTCCATAGTATGATATCAGCAGCTGAAAGCACAATAAACTCATTATTTAAAACTTGCCTATATTTGATCCATATTCAAGAGCACATGCTAGATCCTAAATGGCAGCATGATACGAACTTTTAAGTATCTTGAGTTAGCAAAACAATAGCCAGGAGTTGTAGACAAAGTTGCTACTGGCTTGACTTAAAAAGTTTTCTAAGCATGGAAATTTTGAGTATCCACAAAAGCAAGCTTATCCATAAAGAGGATGATTGACTCAGAATAAAGTCACATCTCAACCTTGACAATGAAGTTCTTAACTCAGCAAGTATTAGGAACAAAGTGTTAGCAGCTACTATAACTTAAAGGGTCGAGGAAAAATAGCGAAAGGAGGAGCAATTTGGAGTTAATTTCATAACACGAGAAGAGAACAAATTATACTACAAAAGCAATATAATGTAAGGAATATTAACCTGACATCGATTTCTGTGGAAACAAAATACAAGATCAATAACATATTAAAGATGAACATCCAAAAGTGTTGTTAAAGAATAGAAAGTAAGCAACATCCAATATGATCCATATCATTGCTAATTTATATCCTTGCATTGACTAAATTAGCTTCTCCAACTCCTATCTCACAACCTCTGTCTCCATAACAATAAAACCATAGTCTGATATTGCCGATTTAACTCCCATATCAATTACACATTTGATTCGTTTAAGGAGCTATACACCGTCATCTTCACGAACCAGGTGGAAATGGCTGAGGAAATCGTATCGCAGATTCAAACTAAATACAGCTGCAGGTCAGTAACATAGACAATTATGAAGATAAAGATCTAAGTTAACTTGGCAATGACAAGGAGAACATACATTTCCCTCCTCCGAGGACGGCATGCACTGGTTCCTTCCTCCCAAACAAACGTTTCTTCGTCGAAACATGAGCTGAAGGCTTCTCGTTGTCCGAATCTGAAGACGACGATGATCCTTTGTACTCATGGATCTTCTCATGGATCCTATCCGTCATAGACGCTTGCTCACCGATTTCTGACATCATCATTTAGTAGACCTTCCAACAAAACGCCAATCGAATCGATTGAAACAGATTAAACAAGGCAGAGTAAATCTTTACGCAGCAAAAGCCGAAAACATTGATCTAGGAAGAAGTAGATGCAGAGACGGATCATACGATACCGAGATCGGAAAAAAAAAAGGGCGAATTATGGCTTGCGATCCTCCGCAGAGGCTTCTCTTTTTCCCTTCTTGACTTCCACTCTCTTCGCTCGCTCGCTCGCTCGCCCTCTTCTCGTTCAAACTGAAACGGAAACCGGAAAACCGAGGAGAGACAAAAGCGGGGGGGCTTTATTTGGTCCCGCAGCGGCAATCGGGCGGTCGAGAATCGATCGCATCAAATCCAACGGCTGTTAGAGATTAATCGTTGTGGAGATCGCTGAGTGATGACGCCGTTGCATAGGTTTGGCTTCCACGTGGATGGTCGAAGACGAGGAATGGCCGAAACCAAAGGGATAATCAAATTACGTATATGCCCTTGACGTTGAAGATGGTTCGACATGATGTGAGGGATCGTGGTCATAATTTCGCGGCTCGGGTCGAACGGTCCGGTTTACAAGAAACTAAAAACCTTTTAAGAACATAAATAAACCAAATTAAACCATAATATTAATATGGTTTATAAATCTCTCCAGATGGTAAACATAGTCTCTTGCAGAGATTTGATGAGACGATTTTGGTAAATTGAATTATAAGTGATTGTATAAGTACATTTCATGGGTCAGATTTGGTATCAAATAGACAAGAAACCAAAATTACAAACGGAAACGATGTTGATCGGTTTGGTTTGGTTCGGCCTTCAAAACACATTACATTTTGAGTATATTATATATAATATACATAAAATGCCATCCATACTCGATGACGATTACGTTGTTTGGTGTTTGTGGTAACGTCTGACATGGTTAGAGACGGTAAGAAGCCGATGAAGACCACGACTCCAATCAGTTAAAGGCGAAATGAAGGGTTCCATGACCACTGATTTCGAGCCTTCGTCTGACATCAACATGCAACCACACAAGCAGTCTCCGTGGAAGCAACGGGCCGGCCCTCAGCAGGACTCAAACACCATGATTTGGTACGGGAACTGATCAGTATTGCATAACTTTCAATGCCCCCGTTCTGTTCGACGAAATCCCTCTTATAGAAGTCGCTGTGCTGGGTTGCGATGCTGCTGGCTCCAAGGAAGATGAGAAAAATGAAGGTCGGTGTCGGGTGGCGAGAGATGGGTGGGTTACAACGAACCAATCACGATGCTTTTCCTACCCGATTAGGTCTACCTGTCACAACTACGTGCCTTTTGATTGGATAAAATCGAAGCGGGGCCCAAAGGTACGCGAGGAACCATATCACCACCTGATGGCTCGGGGGCAATTCTGTCGGTCGTTCGCTAATCCGACGGCCACCCACGCCTGTCCTCATCACGTCAGCCATACGCGTAAGCCGCACGCGTGGTCATAAGTATTTCCGCAGAGACTCACTTAACATTACATATCGCTGGGTCCCACACATTTCTTGCCCATACAAAGTATTATGAGTCTTAACCAACGGCACTCTCCTCTGCTCTTTGCTTTCCTCCGTTGCCATCGAGAAGGGGGAAAGAGGGCGATTGATCTCCTCGTCGTTTCGAAGATTTCTTCTCTCTTTCTCGATCTCATCCCCTTGTTCCGTTGATTCATCTCTAGAGAAAGCTGGAGCCGCGGCAGGAGACCCCGCTGAAGCCGCCAGCCCCGGCGCCGTCCAATGGTCAGATACGGTACCGGTCGCCGTCTGCGGCGGAACTCGCCCCCGTCCCCTCCGACACTGGGCTCGATGCCAGGATGAGGCGGATGCGCCAGGAGTCCCTCCCCGACCGGATCCACCGCTTCCGCGGCGTCATCCTCGTCTTCTCCGTTCCTCTTCTGCTTGTTTCCTTCGTTCTGTTCCTCATGCCCCGCGCCCCCTCCCCCATTGTCTCCTCTGGGCGGAAGACGGCTCCAGGTGGAGGTGGCGTCGGTAGCTGCGGCGAGGAGTTGGGATCGAAGAGCTATGCTGTTATCTTCGACGCGGGGAGTTCGGGGAGCAGGGTTCACGTGTACTGCTTTGACGTGAATCTTAATCTGCTGAGTATCGGCAAGGAAATAGAGCTCTTCGAACAGGTATGGATATGACTGGAGCCATTATTTGATTCCAGTAGTTTCCTGGTATTTAAGTTTATAAATCTGAGCAATAGGTTCTGGAATTATCATCATTTAGCTTCTTCTTGTACTGAAACTTACTATTTTGATCTGAAACCAAAAGCAAGTCGGCATCACATTGTTTGCGTTATTATGCTGTGGATAGATTCTGATGATTGGTTATTCTGAAGACGGAAAAATTATCTGACCATAAACAAATTCACCATTAGTTTCATAAAATTCACATTCCATGAATAAGAATGCATCTAATTTTGTAGTATAGTAAGTTAGGAGGTGTCTTGTTTATGAGATTGCAACGCATATTTCTGACTTGAGATTTTATGTTGGTTGATGTTGTGGTGAATAATGTTTCAATTAGTAGGATAGGAGTAACCTAATATTTTCCTTTTTAGGTTATGGAATTTCAGTACCATCATAAACCCTCAACCAGCGCCATGGATGAGTGACAAGCAATAAATGTAACTATGCCTATTCCATCTTCTGCCTTCTGTCACTTGGTTCAGGTGGGAATCCTCCTAGACACAAACAGGTTTAATCAGAGAGATGATCCCTGTATGATGTCCAAACTGGAAACTTCAATCCTAAACCAAAAGTTTCTTCAATTTGACCCTGAGTCTAAAAATGTAAATTGTTGTGATCAAATTTTCCCCTGGTCATTTAAGTCTACCTGTTGTCTGCTCATCAACGTGGTTGTAAACATCCTCATCAATATTCATTTTTAACTTAGTAGAAAATTGGCCCATTAATATACTTGCCATGCTAAGAGCATAAATTAGTAGAATCCCAAAGAATATTAATTGAAAAGTAAGCCAATTTTCCTGACTAGGAAGAACAAAGATTTTTAAATCTGTTTTCAGTCCATTACAGGAGAAACAGGGACTTGGATAATCATCATCAAATTCTTTACATATTAGAATGCTTGTTCTAAGATGACTTAGTTGGGTTTAAACTTGTATAAACCAAGTTTTCATTATGGACCGCCTTGATGGTGAAACTTTTTCTATATTTGTGGGGTATATGGATAAACCATCATTCTCTGTTTGATCTGAATCTTCTATTTAGTGCAGGAGATGATTATTCTAAGAATGACGAGTAAATGTCTATAGTATATGACACATATTTTCATCTGAACTATAACATCACTATTAGAATGGTGCCTGACAGTACCCAATCACAAGTTTGATATAGGGTAAAATATAAGCGTAAAGTTTAAGTTCTAAAACTAGCAATTTTCTAAAAGTTGATTAGATTTCACCTCATCCATTAAATTTGCACCGTGTAATCATATATGCAAATAAACTAAAATAGTCTAAATAAAGAATTATGAGAAGAATGACATGAGCCCATATCACCTAATAAATTTTTCATGGATGGTATATGAATAGTTCCTCTTTTGCATCTAAAAATTAACATTGATCTTTTACATTGTAAAGGTAGTTACTGAAAATTTGCAACCTTTTATTTTCTAAATATGTGACAATGTTCTTGTATGTTCTGAATACGCAAGGAATTAGTCCTTTAAAAAGTTAATTAGCCATTAAAGAAGCTATATTTTTCTTATTCACGGACTGAGGAATTTGGGTATCTTCTCATTTCTGTTTGTCATGCATGCAGCGAACACCAGGCTTGAGCTTCTATGCCAAGAATCCTCAGGAGGCTGCAAATTCACTTCTTCCTTTATTAGAGAAAGCTGAAAGTGTTATTCCAGTAGAGTTGCGACAAACAACACCTGTCAGAGTTGGGGTAAACCATATTGAGGCTATCGGAGCCTACAGAACAATTGTAATATGAACTGCACACATGCTCTTGTTCATGGCTGTCTACATATGATGCTTATGCAGGCTACAGCAGGTTTGAGAGCTTTAGGAGCTGTAACAGCTGAACAAATTCTGCAAGCGGTGAGGTTCTTGTAATATACATTTTAGCTCTTGCTTCTACTTGTATTTTTGTTTTTCCATGTCAACCTTATCTTGTGCAGGTTAGAGATCTCCTGCAGCAGAAGAGCTCACTAAAGTTCCAGTCAGATTGGGTGACTGTTCTAGATGGAACTCAGGAAGGTGCCTTTCAGTGGGTATATACTTGAACTTATGCTTTATGGTCTGTATATTTATGTGGAATTACCTAATTTTATTGCCTCATATATAATTATTAAAGATGAAAATGTTGAATGCTCAGTCAAATTGGTGTCAACAGGGAAAAACAGTCCATCACTAAAACTTTTCTTTGCTGCCTTTTACTTCTTGCTTGCTAAATGCAATAATTAACTCTTATTGGCTGCAAACATGATGAGGCCCAATTGTTCAGCAACAAGTTTATTCTTGCAAAATTATGGCAAGCCAAAACTTTGTTTCTGTTCTAACTATACCAGTACTTCCTGTTGAAGTTGGTGTTGTATAACTATGGAAAATCTAAAATGCATGCTCAGGCCTTGCACATTTTGTCATGGCAAAGTGAACAAAAAGAACTTTCTAACTCATGATGAACTATGATTTATTGAACTCCTAAGCATAATTCTACTTCACTCTTAGATTGTGCAAATACACATACCTCAGATATCTTGCAAATTGATGAGCTATCCTAGAAATAATGTTGATTAATCAAATGTTCAATGATTTAATATGTCTATAAGATGAAAGTCAGTTCATCAAGCTGAATTGAGATAAAAGATACATATCTTCCTTCTGTAGTACACATATTTGTTGGAAAAATCCTAGGGTTGACCTATCCATGATCTTCCATGCATAAACTTGTGAAACTTGCAAAATAACGGAGAAATAGCAACAAACTAATGGAACTCATGAAACACAATTTTACATCACTCAGATGGATCTTTATCTTCAAGAGTACACAGGAAGATGGATCTTTATGGCTGTTGTTGCCAGACCATAGATACTTAAATGCTTGTCTTTAGTTACTAGCCAACCTATCAAATCAAAAGAACTCTAAATCATCCAGCTGAGATCCATCTAACCTTCATCACTTTGAAAGACACTCCAAGAAATCATGAGATGAAAATAAAACTTTCATTCATAGTATGTGGGGGCAGGCCTGCAAATGGAATGAACATAGCCCTTTCTGATATGACATCTAATACAACTTAAGCAAGATATGGATTATTTTGATCCAAGAATTGTTACAACAATTCTTTTAGTTTTTCATTTTTAGTGTCATATTCTGACAGCCATATGTGGGGGCCTACCATGAATGACGGCTTTAAGAATTTTGAACTATGCTCATCTTTGGACCATCGATATTTCAATAGTTATCAGTGGAAATTTGGACTTAGTAATAAGTAAACTAGGCATATTGAAAGCTTTCCGAGAAAGGGTTGTAGTATACTTTTGACATAGTGATCCAGAATGCACATTGGACCTTTGTGCTGTTTTGGCTAATATTGGCCTAATTTTCTACCGCCTTAGTCTTATTCATGGGTGTTATGTACCTTTATGCCATGACTTGGGGATCGGTACGGCTTGGTTCTGTCCCGACAGCGCAAGGTTGTCCACATGGATTCTTGGGCAAAGAGGCCGGAGGAGTGAGGTTGGGCCAGGGGGTTGGCTCTCGGGTATTTGTCGCATTTTTGTGCCGACCCGAGGTGGAGCTTGATTAGCTTTGTCCACACCAAGATCCTGCACGACAGGTCGACATCAGAAGGGGGATTCCCGACTCGACCCCTCAAATGTTTAAGTTAGCACATGGTCTTAGTAGCAAAAAAGATTTCCCCTTTTTCATCAGGCCAGGGTATTAGTATTTATACTTGTGGCGACAACTCGGTCGTATGCAGGTCGTTAATGGCACCGATGCTTCATCCGACACAACTATGCAAGGGGCCAGCCCATATGCTCTTGACAATGTGTCCAGTCCCTCGTTGTGCGGCGCCGACCTGTGCGACTATGGGCGGCATGGAGTCAGCTGTACATTGTTTGTCGAGCTAGCTGTGCTTTCTCCGGACACGCGCTAGACACATCCCGCACGTCAGCTCCTTGGTAGCTGTCAGCTATCAGTGCATGGGTGGCGTCGGAATATTCCCTGTCAATGGGGTAG
Organism: Musa balbisiana; assembly: GCA_004837865.1. Classification (NCBI taxonomy): domain Eukaryota; kingdom Viridiplantae; phylum Streptophyta; class Magnoliopsida; order Zingiberales; family Musaceae; genus Musa; species Musa balbisiana. The sequence continues at coordinate 7,865,439 of CM017192.1, read as the reverse complement.
CAAAGAACTCTAAAATCAAGCTAGTGATACATTCTCACGTCCAGAGTCGATATATATGTATATACATATATATATATATATATACATATATATATATATACATATATATATATATATATACATATATATATATATATATACATATATATATATATATATATATATATATACATACATACATACATACATACATATACATACATACATACATACATACATATACATACATACATACATACATACATATACATACATATACATACATGTACATACATGTACAATAATACATATACATATACATATATATATATATATATATATATATATATATATATATATATATATTATTTTACTCCCCTCAGTGTTCTTTTGTCTTTAATTTGTGTTTTACTTTTCCAGATTTTATTTATTTCCTACAATCTCAATTGCTGCTCACCATCTGAATATCAAGATAATGGTTTTTGGTTGACGGGTCATTCTTATTTTAATGTCTTATACTTATTTTCTCATGAAAACTATTCATGTATAGGTCACTATTAATTATCTCTTGGGGAAACTAGGAAAGTCATACTGGGACACAGTCGGAGTGGTTGATCTAGGGGGTGGATCTGTTCAAATGGCTTATGCTATTTCAGAAAATGATGCTGCAAATGCTCCAAAAATCTCAAATGAAGAACATTCTTATGTGCAACAGCTATTTCTAAAAGGAACAAGCTATCACCTTTATGTCCACAGGTGACATTTTTTGTCCAACTGTGAGGACATCTTCTAGTTCTTTTTGGAGTTAGACTGTTATATGGTAAATCATCTTTTCGGTAAGGTTCATAAATGTTGTATTGTTTTTCAAGATTCATATGCTGGCTATTCTTGTGGTCAATTTAGGAGTTAATCATAAAGCAGACTAGCATTTTCCAGTGTTCCAAAATGTGCACCTGATTGACTTACTGCCTTTGTAGTTACTTGCACTATGGTCTGCTAGCCGTTCGTGCAGAAATACTGAAGGCTGCTGATGGTAATAGTAAATGTATTTTGGATGGTTATAATGGTATGTTTGAGAGTACTCTTCCCATGCTCAATCCTTCCTAGTATATCCATAATTCTTTTGTAATGTTCTTGACTTAATGAAGTCATTTATTTCACATTTTTGTTGGATGTCTTCCTATAGGAAGTTTATGTACACATCCCAAGAAAACTAGAGAATAAAAAGAAATGTTTTGCATTTTCAGATGGTCCTCTAAATTGTCTGCCATCTTTTATTCAGGTGTTGCCTATTGCTTTTTGTTTATAATTTCCACACACTTCATTCCACAGTTGATCTGAACCATTTCCATCTCTCGGTTGTCTGATGACCATCTCTCTTACAACCATGAAAATAGCCAAGAGAAAGTAATACCATTTAGATTTGTTCATTGCATGCCGGAAAGAAGAAACTATTAATGCTTGGAGACCCCTATTAGAATCCATGAATTTATATGTTTAGTACCATGCAAGCAGCAGTAGAAACTAGTGTTCATTGGATACTAAATATATTTGGTGACAACTTTTAGCCTTTCATTCATCAACATGTTAAATATTTTTAATCCTTTGAAGTTATTTCTGCATTACAACAGCAACCAATCAGAATTATCTGTCTAAAATATAGACAACCGAGAGAGCTGCAGTGATCTTGTTAATCTATTTTCTTTGCATCTGATACTGGTCATAAAAATTTCTCATAATTACTTTCTCAGTCTTATGTTTAGTGCATAATTTTGAATCTGCATGTCAATATTTACTTACATCATGAGGCCCTTGCCAATGGGGGTTCGAGAGAATTAAAACGCACAACCTTATCTATCCAAGAGGGGAAACTGTTTTTGTTATTTAAACCCTGGTCACTTGGACCACCATTTATTTGCTTTTGCCATTTAAATGGGAATATATCAATTTTAATATATGTATATTTTTGTTTTTGTGTAAGGATCATATAAATATGGGGAGAAGGAATACAAAGTTGTTGCTTCACCTTCTGGTGCTAGTTATTCCAAGTGCAGGAGTGACACTATTAAAGCTCTCAAAGTTGATGAACCAACGTGCACCCACATGAAGTGTACATTTGGTGGTGTCTGGAATGGCGGAGGTGGAGATGGGCAGCGGAATCTCTTTGTAGCATCCTTTTTCTTTGATAGAGCTGTTGAGGTATTGCCCTTTTTGGTTCCTTGTGGCTGGTTAACTGTTTTATTCTTTCAACCAATATTTTCATTTGTGCATATTGTTTCTGTGTCTAACAGTAATTGTATGTGTCACCTCAGGCTGGTTTTGTAGATCACAAGGTGCCAGTTGCCAAGGTCAAACCAGCAGAGTTCAAGGCTGTTGCAAAGCGTGCTTGCAAACTAAATGTGAAGAAAGCAAAAGCCACCTATCCTCGTGTCCAAGACGACAATCTTCCTTACCTGTGCATGGATCTTGTATACCAGTTCACATTGCTGGTCGATGGATTTGGTGCGTTGAAACTAGTGATGCTGTTGTTTAATGTTGTGTCACTTCCAGCAATCTTACTTGCCTTTCTTTTGTGATCTGACACAGGTCTGGACCCATACCAGGAGATCACTCTGGTAAAGAAGGTGAAGTATGGTGATGCATTTGTTGAGGCAGCATGGCCTCTGGGTAGTGCCATCGAAGTTGCATCAACACCATAGATAGAGTCCCATGTACATGGTCCGCCAACTGCTTCGATGATTCGGATATTCTGCTCCAGTTTTGGAGCCCCAGCAAATCTGATTAAGCTCAGGTTCATTGCTACTCCTGCTGCTTTGCTTTGGGATTAAGGGCAACCGAGGGAGCATTCTCCATCACAATTTTGCCTAGAATTTGATTGCTCTTCAATTAGTAAACCACAGAGGGAGGGAGGACTGCAATTTACAGGTACTTGCACTGACCATTCATTTTACATTTTGTTTTCGGTGCTGAGATGAGATTGCCATTTTGTGATTCAGACCTTATCAGAAGCACATAATGTCCTGTTGGTTTCTACCCAATATCTTGCATATATCTGTTGTATTGTCTCTTGTGCTTGTATGTGAGTGCCATCACCTGACATTTGGTGCATCATAAGTTTCAATCCCGAAGTCATTTTTTTCATTGTAATTTGAGAAGTTTCTTTCAGTGTGATGCAAATTAAAACAAAATTACTCCAAATCTCTACTAGGGAACTTAACAAACTCCAAATTCTCATTCATGGGGGAGAACAGTCATTTCCAAAACAAAAAATCTTTTATTAGGGATATAATAATCTTCAAGCTATGCGTTCTCCTTGAGAGCATTTATACAATGAGTTAGTTCTTTCATACAATGGAGGCAATTGTCTTTGATTAAGCATTCTATATAAATGAAACAATTTAACTTATACACTGTAGATAACACTAAACCAAAGTTAAACTTTGTAATGTTATCAACCCTTTTAGCAGCAGGTAAAACACATTCTATGACCAGGCTGATGTTGCATGTTCACCAGCTTTCTTTTCCCTCCTAGTGATACACTTCTCTTATAAAATGAGAAGAATACAAACAAACAAATGAATCTTATGCTACTGCCATGTTACGACTTGAAGTTGTTATCTCAAGGTGGTTTGAGCCCCAAGTGCTTGAGAGTTCCGACTACTAGTAGCAACTGATGTGGCCCCTCTTCAGCTCCAATATGGTGGCATGTTGATTTGGCTCTGACTGAGATAAGGAGAACCTAATATTGAACTGTAGTAATCCTGGTCTGAAATATCAGCAACCGATGTGGTAGGTACAATTGCTGCCAAAGTACCCTGGAACTCATCCAGATTCAAGTCCATGAACCAATCAGTCTCTTCTTTCATTCTTTCTACCATTTGAAAGTTGCTACTAACAGTGGCGGCTCTCCCTTGCTGAAGTCCTACAGAAGCCTGAGATGGGTTGCTTCCGCGTTGACACGGATCGCCGAACTCGAGCGACGCATCGTGTTCTATATCTGATTCTGTAGTCCAGAGGCTATCTGACCTCGTGTCATCAGTAGCCACGGAGTCCGTCGTTCTCCCAAAGGATGCTGCCACCGCTTTCTTCTGCTGCGTCTTCTCCCAGTTGTTCTTCTTGTTGTACAAGCGGCAGAGCACCCAATCATCCAGCTGCAACACAGTAAATCCGATCGATTAGGGCCTGCCAGAGATCGAGAAAGTAGTACTTGCGTAAGTCTGAGACAATACCCTTCTGCTGCCCTTCTTGTTCGCTGATCGATCGATGTCGGCGAGTCGGTACTCATGCATGATCCAATCGGTCTTGACTCCTTTGGGCGCCTTCCCTTGGTAGAACACCAGAGCTTTCTTGATCCCGAGAGGCCGACTGCTTCCCGGCGGCGAGACGGGCTTATCGGCCCCTGTTGCTTTCCAGTACCCTCTTCCGGCTGTCCTGTTCGGCCTCGAGCCGTTCGGGTACTTCCGATCCCTCGGCGTAAAAAAGTACCATTCCCTCTGCCCGAACAACGCCATCTCTGCACAATTCAGAACACCAAAACGTGATTCGAGATGCATGGAAGGTGTTTGATGCATTAAAATCCAGATCGACGTTTGCATCCTAACTGTTGGATCTGAACCTACCTGGAAGGACCCAGGGGTCGTACTTGTAGAGATCGACCTCGCGGATGATCGGCACGGGGAGGCGCTGGCCGGCGGCCCTGCGGCAGAGGTAGTGGACGACGAGCTCCTCGTCGGTGGGATGGAACCGGAACCCCGGCGGCAGGTTCAGCTCGGCCTCCGCGTCTCTTTCTCCGCCCATCACGCCCATGTCTCCCGCCGCGGCTCTTATGGATCCAACACCTGTATCGTCCACCCCGATACCTGAAGAAGCTTTTGCTTGCTCGATTTAGGCTCTGATTTAGGTCGACACGGTGTTTAAATACGTGAGGGTGTTGGGATGCGCACAAGCGCAGCATGTTTGGACTCGTCTCTTGGAGTTTGTGCAGGGCGACGCACGTCGAGAGAGGAGATGGCGAGGGTGGCGCGAGGAAGGTTCGTGGCGCCAAATGGGTGGGAAGTCGGTTGGGGCAGCACGGGATGGTCAAAGCCATGGACTCGGCCGATGGAGATGTCGATGGAATATCCGGGTTCAGTACGCCGGCCTGATGACGTCATTGGGTATGTTTTCCCCTCTCTGTTTTCCACGTGCTGGGTTTGCAATAGCCGTCTTGCCACCGCCGATGGCGGCGGCCGCCGACCCATGCGGCTGTCGAATTACTTATATAAAAATATATATAATATCTGGAGCTAATGATATAGAATTTAAAAGGGCTAATTTATGGGAAATGCTACTGGTTTTTCTCGACTAGTGTGTTTTTCGTTTTTTTTTTATTAGTGTCAATTTCAAATTTATATCCTTGATCGGACGTCTCAACTCAGTTCAATTATAATATCTTTAAATAGATAAAATACAATATAAATTATCTTTTTTATCATTTATGAGGTTTCAAAATTATATTTTGATTAATTTAAAAAATTAAAAATTTAAAAATTTATGCCTGAGTTATAAAATATGATATAAATTAACTTATCATCTTTGATGGAGCTTCAAATATGTATTATTATTGGTTTGAGAATAAGGATATTAGAAAAAAAGAAATTGACTTATATGCTAATTATAGTATTTTAATTAGTTATAATGTTTTAAGGAAAGACCACCTTACAGAAAAAAAAATATATATATATATATTTAAATCAACTGAATTTTCAAAAAGAAAAATCATGCTTTTTTTGACTTCTTTGAAAAAGATACCACTTGTTCTTATCCAGACAGCTAAGAGGAACCTGTGACGTGGAACAGTAAGCATCAGCAATGCCGAATGCATCCTGTGATGTCACTGCTTATGGTTTTGTGTGCATCCAAGATGCTGGTGTTTCCGAAGGAATTAGGCCCTGCATCCCACGTGTCACTCTCTGGATTCTTCCATCGGTTTGACCCGCGGAGAGCCGAGATGGTCCCAGTCAAAGGGTTCACCCCTTGTGCGTCTGAAAAGTCCTCCTTCACAGGTCCGAGCCGTCGATCAGAATTGGCATCACCCACCCGTGGGCGGAGGCTGCTATCCCTACCTCGACTGTTCTTTAGCAGGTGAGGTGATGTCTATGAATTCCTGCATGTGTGAGTTGACAGTTAAAAATACATCGAGGAAAAGTGAGATATAATCAACGAATTGACTCATTCAACTCAGGTTTGCTATCTTTTGTCATCGGTTTTCCTGTGAGCAACAGTTCGAGGTCCAACATAGAAACTCATCCCCAATTTGGCCTACTTAAACTCGAAGTCCAACCCACATTCTATCTAGTTCTGTCGTCTTAATCCAATCCAAAGCTTAAACTAAACTTATTGAAGAGATGATGAGGGGACTGATAAGGTGTTTTCTATATATTTCTGACTCAAATTAACTCTCTAATCGTAATTAGCATCTGCTAATTAGAGTTCCATGGGCAGATGCTAAAATTCCAAGGATGTGAAAATGCTGTATTGCATGAGCAAATGCATCTTCTCGCTTGATCTCGATAAGCAACACTGAAGAACAGCAAATGCAAGCAGTGCCGGCTCTCCATAACCTCACACAAAAACGGATATCACTGGAACTCTTGATCAGCTGAGACCTGAAGAGTTCAGATTTGAGAGCCAACAAGCGTTCCATCTCGATCCGGTACTCGTTTAAACCAGCACGTTCATAACGCCGGTCAAGCTGCAGCTGAGTCCAAGGACAACAAAACAGTTAATTAGAAGATGAGTAGTTGAGCTGCCCGAGCTCGTACACGCATGCAGCGGACACCGTTCCTTTCGCCATTGATGTCTCGAGGACATGGGTGTCTGCTCGACTTGGACAAGAAGACGCATCCATCCAAGTGCAGTAGTTACTCCAATTTGACCTAATAATGTCTCTTGTTGCATCTCTCGTGGGAGATGTATACCAACCATGACCTTGTGGAACAGATATTAAGTTACAGCATTGAATGCCTCCATCTTGGTCCAATCGAGAGGTGTTATTGTTCTTGGTCGACAACGAAAGCTTCATCTGTTACTTCCATCTTAGCCCTATCAACAAGCGTTGCTATCTAGGCTGAAATGTGGAGTGCCTACTCATGTTCACGGTGGCTAACATTATTTACAATCTCTTGAGATAGTAGTGTGAGTCGAACCACATAAACTCACAGTATTCTTCCCTCTCCCTGTCATCTCCCTGCTCTTTCTCTCACATGATCGACATCCTTGAATCCTAGTAAGGCGCAGGAAGCAAGATTTAATACTAGGCATTTAAGATCATACGTGGGAGAGTATGGGCATCTCAAATTTATTTAAGATCACGATGCCAACTAGCACAGATTCATATGCAAGAGACAGCTATTGCAGTCTTCCGAAGCAACACAACCTTGCCCTCCATATTGAGTAGGAAGAGATCAAACCCAAGAAGATGGTTTCCTTGAAGGCATAAAGATGATGATAAGGCCTCACTGTTAAGCTGTGTATTGATGTGACCGTTTCAAGCTGAAGGCCATGCGTACAGTCACATCAGACAAAAAACTATGCACCAATGATTGCTGCAGTTGACGATGCCTATGAAGCCAAACGTATTGTAATTCCTTGTTGTCAGGACATCATCGCTAGTGACTCCACATGTGAGGCTCCCTCCATAATTTAGTATTGGAGTGCCTCTACTACAGCCTCTTATCACCACGATGAGGTCTGTATGCCACATCTCATGGCATTGGGCAGAAGGGGCACGAAGACGCACGTGCCCGAGACTTGGCCGGCACCCCCCGTGACTCGCGGTTCGCCATGTGTCATTCCAGGATTGCACTCCAAGATTCAATTAAAATATAATAATAATAATAATAATAATAATAATAATAATAATAATAATCCACTCGTATATATGGCCACACCACAAAGTCTCCCACATCATTGAGGTATTAAAGTAATTAATTACCATCATTAACTAGCACTTGTCAGCGAAAGCTTCTTTTCGACTCTAATCGCTAGTCTAATCCGAATCTTCTCGTCTTAACCGGTCCCCGCCATGTGGAGCTCCAGTTTGCAAGTCCACGTCATGCCGAGCATCTCGCAAGGATACCACCGCCGCCGCCACGCGCCGCTATTTGCTCATCGATTCCGATCGAGGGGTACTGCCAATCTCGTTATCTAATCAAGCTTAAACTGCAGCCTCTCTGTAACGGTTGTTGATGTCACAGTGCCGATGAACAGCAACACTGAGATCTCAATTTAAAAAGAGGAAGATGAAGCAGTCTGGACATAATTTGGATCGGCTAATCCGTGTCATGCATTTAAATTTGGACCTGGCTCGCCGTTGACTAACTAATCATTGTAGAATTAGAGGTGATGATGAAGTCAACACCTAACATCGAGTTATTTAGCCAATTTGCTCTCTTCTTCTTCTCTCGTCTCTCTGGCCATCTCAGATGGGTGCCCTGAGGATTAGCTTCCCCCGCACTGCACATGGATATATAATTAAAGGTGTTGTGGAAGTTAATCTCAGCCCGTTGCCTTGCAAGTAAATCTATGCTGATCATAAGCTTAACTAATAAGGGGCCACGTCGGAGGCGAGGCGAGGCGTGCGATCGATTGACCTGGCGAAGTCCCTGCTGCTGCTGCTGCTGCTGATGCTGCTACAACGCGACTTATAATATATGTGGATCCTACTCCATTCCAGCTCAGCATGGGCCCCACGCCATTATCTAAAGCATTTCTTTACAGAGATGTGAAAGCTTGCTGGCTTTGATGATCTCTCCTGCAGTTGGTGTCTTCTTCAGTCAAAAAATTACTTTTATTGCTATTATTTTTACTTTTGTTGTTGATATCCTTTGAAGATTACATGACCATCTGAAATGAAATCAACTTCGTTCGATCTCACCTCCATCTTCTGTATTTCTCTTGCGATGAAAAGAAAAAAAGGGAAATCCAACATTATTAATTTTTTTGCTTTCAGCTTTACCGGAGGAGAGGTAGAATGATTGAGGTGTTCAGCCATGTGCCATCAATATCATCTTTATCTCGAGTATCATCAAATGTGGAGCAGTCCTACTCTGAGCAAACACCTTGTTACCTCATCTTCTCCAAGATTCCAGTGGTCGGGTTCAGCTGCATGTAGCCATGAAGTGTTTCCACCTTATCTTCAACCCCACCTAATTCATCCCCCTCGTCTTCGACCAGTTGTCACGCTGCATCGCCGTTGTTGCATTCACGAGATTGAGTGGCACAAACACTGGTCCACACACAGCACAGGAACAGCTTCTAGGTGCAGAGGGCTTGTTTGTCAGCTAGCAGCAGATTCCTAGAAACCACACCACATGCACAGATAACAGTCGAAGATAAAAGGTATGAAAAGGTCGGAGGGGGAGAGGAAGACCACGACAAACTCGGTGTATTTTTAATGGGGAAAAGAATAATATGGGCAAGGAAGCCTATAACAGCAGCATTTAAGAATTGGATGGACCCCTTCCCATTGAGGCTTCTCTTGGAAGTGCCTTGAACAGCACGGATCTCGGGCCTTGATATCCTCCTCCTATTTCATGCTGCTGCTGCTGCTGCTGCTGCTGCTGCTGCTGCTGCTGCTGCTGCTGCTGCTGCTGCTGCTGCTGCTGCTGCTGCTGCTGCTGCTGCTGCTGCTGCTGCTGCTGCTGCTGCTGCTGCTGCTGCTGCTGCTGCTGCTGCTGCTGCTGCTGCTGCTGCTGCTGCTGCTGCTGCTGCTGCTGCTGCTGCTGCTGCTGCTGCTGCTGCTGCTGCTGCTGCTGCTGCTGCTGCTGCTGCTGCTGCTGCTGCTGCTGCTGCTGCTGCTGCTGCTGCTGCTGCTGCTGCTGCTGCTGCTGCTGCTGCTGCTGCTGCTGCTGCTGCTGCTGCTGCTGCTGCTGCTGCTGCTGCTGCTGCTGCTGCTGCTGCTGCTGCTGCTGCTGCTGCTGCTGCTGCTGCTGCTGCTGCTGCTGCTGCTGCTGCTGCTGCTGCTGCTGCTGCTGCTGCTGCTGCTGCTGCTGCTGCTGCTGCTGCTGCTGCTGCTGCTGCTGCTGCTGCTGCTGCTGCTGCTGCTGCTGCTGCTGCTGCTGCTGCTGCTGCTGCTGCTGCTGCTGCTGCTGCTGCTGCTGCTGCTGCTGCTGCTGCTGCTGCTGCTGCTGCTGCTGCTGCTGCTGCTGCTGCTGCTGCTGCTGCTGCTGCTGCTGCTGCTGCTGCTGCTGCTGCTGCTGCTGCTGCTGCTGCTGCTGCTGCTGCTGCTGCTGCTGCTGCTGCTGCTGCTGCTGCTGCTGCTGCTGCTGCTGCTGCTGCTGCTGCTGCTGCTGCTGCTGCTGCTGCTGCTGCTGCTGCTGCTGCTGCTGCTGCTGCTGCTGCTGCTGCTGCTGCTGCTGCTGCTGCTGCTGCTGCTGCTGCTGCTGCTGCTGCTGCTGCTGCTGCTGCTGCTGCTGCTGCTGCTGCTGCTGCTGCTGCTGCTGCTGCTGCTGCTGCTGCTGCTGCTGCTGCTGCTGCTGCTGCTGCTGCTGCTGCTGCTGCTGCTGCTGCTGCTGCTGCTGCTGCTGCTGCTGCTGCTGCTGCTGCTGCTGCTGCTGCTGCTGCTGCTGCTGCTGCTGCTGCTGCTGCTGCTGCTGCTGCTGCTGCTGCTGCTGCTGCTGCTGCTGCTGCTGCTGCTGCTGCTGCTGCTGCTGCTGCTGCTGCTGCTGCTGCTGCTGCTGCTGCTGCTGCTGCTGCTGCTGCTGCTGCTGCTGCTGCTGCTGCTGCTGCTGCTGCTGCTGCTGCTGCTGCTGCTGCTGCTGCTGCTGCTGCTGCTGCTGCTGCTGCTGCTGCTGCTGCTGCTGCTGCTGCTGCTGCTGCTGCTGCTGCTGCTGCTGCTGCTGCTGCTGCTGCTGCTGCTGCTGCTGCTGCTGCTGCTGCTGCTGCTGCTGCTGCTGCTGCTGCTGCTGCTGCTGCTGCTGCTGCTGCTGCTGCTGCTGCTGCTGCTGCTGCTGCTGCTGCTGCTGCTGCTGCTGCTGCTGCTGCTGCTGCTGCTGCTGCTGCTGCTGCTGCTGCTGCTGCTGCTGCTGCTGCTGCTGCTGCTGCTGCTGCTGCTGCTGCTGCTGCTGCTGCTGCTGCTGCTGCTGCTGCTGCTGCTGCTGCTGCTGCTGCTGCTGCTGCTGCTGCTGCTGCTGCTGCTGCTGCTGCTGCTGCTGCTGCTGCTGCTGCTGCTGCTGCTGCTGCTGCTGCTGCTGCTGCTGCTGCTGCTGCTGCTGCTGCTGCTGCTGCTGCTGCTGCTGCTGCTGCTGCTGCTGCTGCTGCTGCTGCTGCTGCTGCTGCTGCTGCTGCTGCTGCTGCTGCTGCTGCTGCTGCTGCTGCTGCTGCTGCTGCTGCTGCTGCTGCTGCTGCTGCTGCTGCTGCTGCTGCTGCTGCTGCTGCTGCTGCTGCTGCTGCTGCTGCTGCTGCTGCTGCTGCTGCTGCTGCTGCTGCTGCTGCTGCTGCTGCTGCTGCTGCTGCTGCTGCTGCTGCTGCTGCTGCTGCTGCTGCTGCTGCTGCTGCTGCTGCTGCTGCTGCTGCTGCTGCTGCTGCTGCTGCTGCACCGCCCCTCCATTCTCTTCTTTCTTAAATCCACCTTGAATTCACACAGCAACTTTGGTGTTTTCTCCCTTTTGTTTCCTTCCTTCTCCTTGGGTCTCCAACCGTGTCTGATTTCTCTTCGCTCGGAGGTGCAACCATGGCGGATGTCTCGGTGCCGGACAAGGGGGACGACTGCATGGACTTGCCCCCTGGCTTCAGATTCCACCCCATGGATGAAGAGATCATCACTCACTACCTCTCGCCAAAGATCATCAACCATGGATTCACTGCAAGAGCAATAGGAGAGGTGGACTTGAACAGGTGCGAGCCATGGGATCTTCCAAGTAAGCTGCTTCTGCTTCTTCTTCTTCTTCATGTCACGGAGGATTAATTCGTTCCCATGCCTTCTCTCCTGTTTTTGATCTCTTTGCTGAACTTCGTGCGCGTGGGTGTGCTGCTTAATTTTTGTGTCAGGCAAGGCTAAGATGGGAGAGAAGGACATGTACTTCTTCTGCCAGCGGGACAGGAAGTACCCGACTGGCATGAGGACCAACAGGGCTACCGAATCTGGCTACTGGAAAGCCACCGGAAAAGATAAGGAGATTTATAGGGGAAAGGGAGTGCTGGTTGGCATGAAGAAGACGCTTGTTTTCTACAAAGGAAGAGCTCCCAAAGGGCAGAAGACTAACTGGGTGATGCATGAATTCCGGCTCGAAGGCAAATACTCTCTCCCAAATCTCCCAAAATCTGCAAAGGTACTTACTTCCGTCTTCTGTCATATTCTTAGACGCTTGCTTGTTCCACATCTAAAAGAAATCAGATTTGAATTATTGCAGGATGAATGGGTCGTGTGTAGGGTCTTCCACAAGAGCATAGGACCGAAGAAAAGCCCACCACCTGGCACGGAAAGGATCAACTCTTATGCTGATGATCTTTTGGACTCCGGCACCTTGCCTCCCCTAATGGATCCCCCTCACATGGAATACACGATGGGGCCTGGTTCCAGCTTCACCAACAATGATCAGATCTTTGACTTCAAAGCCCTTCCTCCCAGCTTCTCCGCCATGATGGCCATGGAGAACCAACAGGTCATGAACCACCACCAGATGATCTCAAATCCGCTTCCTCACAACCCGGCTTTATACGCGCAACCCCCTCCGCAAAGCGCCTACTACTCGCTCCTGGGTTCCGCGAATCCCGGCTACTTGCACCATGACGAAGCAATGATGGGGGCTTTCGCTGCTACGGACAACGATGCACCATCCGCCATAAGGAAGCACTGCAAGGTGGAGCAGTACTCGAACCAATCCATGGGATGCCCCTCGCAGGACACCGGCCTGAGCACTGACCACAACACCGAGATCTCCTCCGTCGTGTCCAAGCACTACGTCGACGACCTCGACGACCCCTGGACAAACTACGGATTCTGAGCCATTCCCGGAAGGCGCCCCCTGGTAATATACGCGCGCAAGCAGCACCATTTTTAGGATCCATTGATTTGCCCCAAGGCCACTCATTTCTTATTTCTCAGAGAGTGCAGGCCTTGTCCTTAGATTTCCTCACTGTACATAGAGTTCCGGTTGTCCATTATACACGCAGATCAAAGTCTTCTATGTTCATAGAACGAACGGAGAAGAAGGTGTGAGCACTGATGTCGGGGTTTGATTCTTTGGTTGTGTTAGTCTGTGATTGTAACTAGTAGGATTTGTGTCTCTAATGAATTGACCTGGTGCAGTATCTATATCTATATATATATTATTGTTCTTGGTTTCTGTCTCTCCAACTCCAGCTTTTCCATAGATAATACTTCCGATCCATATCTTCATCTTCTGGCCTTGGATCGTAGTGGCTGGACACATTGCAGGATTCAAAGGGGGTGTAAGAAAGAAGAAGAAGAAGAAGGTTTGTTAGAGGGGGGGGAAAGAAGAAACGCTTTAAAGTCGGGTTAAAAGGTGATGAGAGATGGATGGAGGTGCAAGTGGAGGTGTTATATTCTTGTGAGTTGCTTCCGCCAATAATAGCTTGCTTTCCATTCAAAGCAAAGCGTTTCCGGTCATCTCAAAGACCTCAAATCCCCCCCACCCCCCACCTTTCATGCATCAAACTACGGAGGAAGAAAGATATGGGAATATTCCTCCTCGACCACACTTCCCCTCACCTCTGTATGCATTAGCTGTATACGGCTGCACTCCCCCTTACAAAGACATACTTCATCCGAGTGAATGTATGCAACTTGAAATAAATTCTTTGAGTTGTCGTGGATGGATCAACGAAGTGTGGATGCTGACATGCATAGCATATGTACAACATGCTGGTACATTACGTATACGCATCGTATGCTCAGAAACTTTCCCTTCTTCATAACCCAGCAGTAGACACAACCATGTACATGTCATGGTTACATCAGTCTTGCACAGTATAGGTTACATCTTAAGCATAACTTGCATCTGAAATGTCTCTGTAACAAGCTACTTTCTCGTTTCTTCTTTTAAGAAGACTTGAACCTCATTGAATGCGAGTTTCTCTGGCAAAACAAGAGATTTTGTCTGTTTTCCTTTTCCTCTTTAATGTTATAATGGTAAGTAATATGAGGTTTTTCTTCAAACTTAGCTTCGTTGCTCAGATTTCTTCTACCGAAGAGTACGTTATCCAGAAGGAATCCAAAGAAGAAATTGATAAAGAAGGCCTGCTAAACATGGGACGAGAGAAGGATGGGAAGGACTTGCCACATTTCTCTGATAGCAGAAAGCGATGTGGATAGAATGGGGCCAAAAGAAAGATCCCATCTTTCTATTTGAGATGAGGATGCACCCCCATCTTATATGCTTCGCTCACATGAGACACAGTCTTCTCCTCATGATTTCTAGCCTCTCATTAGTTTAATCCAGTCTTAAAGCCATGGGTGATGTGCGACTTCCCCCACCTTTGACACAAAGCAGCCACGAGGATTAGCTTCGAGCGTAGGGGGGTGGCCTCGTTGATGCATCCATCACAGTGGCATGACATCACCGATCCCTAGTTGATAAGGTTTGGTAACTGGAGCTCTTTAAACATGCCTTTTAACCTACCTACCCTCTCTCTCTCTCTCTCTCTCTCTCACTTTTTTCGCTTTCAATGCGTGTGTCATTGTGAAGACTCTCGGAAACACTTCTAGAACGTTGCAACATAGTATATTTAATTACCAGCTTTGTGGATGCCTCGTTTGATCTGCAAGTGTCATCTGGATTTAGTCCCAGGACATGATTGTGAGAACAGCTGATGTGAGAAGCATTCTTCTCTTGGACTGAGAATTTCTAGAATCCAAGACTTGGACTAAATTTTCCTTTTCCCTGAATATTAGAATGTTGTAATTTCGATAATTCAAGTATTATATTATTTTTTAATTGTTTTTTATCACGATACGATACGATACGAGGCTCCCGTCAATACAGGATGAGAAAACGAGACGAAAGAGAAGAGCAAAAAAAGAAATGTTAGCATGTGATTCCACTTAGTACAATGTTCCAATTAGATGACATGAAACCGATTCGATATAGTCAAGCAGCTTTCGATTGGGTAGAGGGACCAAACGAAGTTGATTACAAATGTCAGGTGGTGATGATGCGCCCACACCACCTGAATCACTCCCATTAGAAATGCCAGTGGAAGTAGTTTTCCATCATACATTAAACATATGTAGGTGATGGGGACTGTCTACCTTTCCCGAGAAAGATGAAATCTTGAGGCTTTCTTTCCGGCCTCCATCCCCTAAACATTGTCGCATTAATCACATTGGATTCTGGACAGGTATTACTGGCATGTAAAGGCTTTCCACCCTTTCAAATCCACCTTTTGGACATTTCCTAACTCTCTTCTTTCATCGACTTGGGAAAGCCATGACTCGATGGATAGGAAGATTTTGATTCGGAGCAATAACAAGTTGACAGCATGTTTGGAGGGTTCTGTCTCCATCGAGTCAAGTCTCTAACTAAGAGGGGGGGGGGGGGGGGGGGGTTTAATGGATGAGTTGAAATAACTTATATGACAAAGAGAGGTTTGTTTTTTCTTTATTGACTAAAAATCAATTAGCCAATAGTCATTTTTTCGATAATTTTGATAAGTTATATTTGAATCGCATGCAAGAATAAATATATTTTTAATAATATAAAAACTTGAACATACTTATCGATGAACCCACAAAGTGTTATGGGACTCTTTTAATAAATAAGATTTATGTAAGAAAAGAGAACCATCAATTGATTATAAAAATGGGAGTTATTAGAGTCATCTTATCAATTCTAATGCATCATAATACCTTAATTATTTAATCTCACACAGAGTCAAAATAAAGACCTAATATGGTTGACATTCTCTCACCATCGCTTGGTCCATAGAAAGCCACGACTCGCCCAATAAGAGGAGCAGCATTTTGTCCACGTGCGACTCTGCAGCACACTCGATCTTCCCAACCACTCCACAATATGACACAGCAGTGAGATAAATTTTGTCCTAGAAAGAATAACTCAGAGAAACTAAAAAAAAAAATTAATAATGTATTTTCAATTCCTTTAATACACTTTTTTTTCTTAATTAAGGAAGACCTCTAATCAGTTAATAATTATATTAGTTATATCAAAAAAAAATTAAAAATGGATTCATTGTCATGGCTAAAGCTGGGCAGGCCAATTGATTTGCTGCACCAGCAAAACTGTTCTCAGTACTTGGCTACTAAGGAACTGAAACATCCAGCTACACTGTGATGGTTTGGAAGCAATCAAAAGAAGACCGGAAGAATGGGACAGATTCTCTCTCTATCTCTCTCTCTCTGACCCTGGAAGTTTGCCCAACTACTCCTATCTATCAGAGACTGCACTCAGTGTGATGACAAGGAAAGGCTGTGAAAAGAATGGCTGTGTTATCCCACCATTAGTATTTTGGGGCAATGTAGCATTATTAGTCCCCTTCTTTACCATAAAATAGGATGAGCCATGCTGACTGACACCCCATCAGCTCCAGTAAATGGTTGTTGACATAAGGATCAGTGAGTGAGTGAGTGGATAGCAGGTCAGGCATGCTGTTGTAGTCAAATTAATGCACTTGTACCTGCTCTCCTTCACCATTATATGAACAAGTATCCGAGTCCTCTTTGGTTTAGCTCATTCTTAGGCCATTTGCATCGTGATTCGTGAAGTCCACCTGGCTAATTTAAGATGGCCCATTGGATTCACATGTTGGGTCTCAATCAGAGCTTATATGGGCTTCGTCTTTCGATCCTGTTTAACCCTTCTTCGGATCCGGCCCAGCATTAACGTGTCCTACTTTCTCGTGGAGCCATCCGAATGATTTGGACGGATGCGGTGACCCTTTGCGTGTCAAACTCTAGTAACAGACGCTCCTCTTCTAAAGCGCCCACATCGTGCCATATGATGCTGACCGTACACGGCGCAAGATCGACGGTTCAGATCGTATAGATGTCTTCTTTTAGGTTGGTGAGGACAACGTCTCTCTTACTCACCGAGACGCTGCCCGCCTTATCCACAGGTCAAAAAAGTGGCCCGCGTTTTATACGTGCCGGTTAAGTACGCGGTGGGTCCTGTGTGTAGAACTTTTGCGTGTTGGATTGGGGCCCCGCTTCGTGGTTCTCGAAGCGCCACCGCGACGGGTTTCCTTCTGTTTGGGCCATTATCCGAAAGATATCAAACCTAAGAGAGAGCACCCTTGACGTATGCCCACCGTCAATTTTGGGTATCGTGGACCCGCTAATATTCATCAACGGTCAGGATTTACGAGGAGAAACTAAATGGACGGAACGGTGAGGTGTAAAACGGGTGGGTTTCTTTGTCCTTTTCAGAGGCAACAAACAGGTTTCTATTTGCCACGCCTGTACGATTCCTTCCATCTTCCCTCGATTCCCTCCAGAATCTTTCGGATTGACCTCTCTAATTTGCTCTAGGCTTTGCGATCTGGATCGAAAAAGGTTGGATCTTTGGAGTCCATGGCTGAAGTTTTTCCCGGAAGGAGTCTCCTTTCGCCATTTGGCGGCCACGATTCCTTGATGCTTTCTTCGCGGAGGAGGAACTCCCCTCTTGTGACGTTCCGCCGCGGTGCCATGGAGTAGTTTCCATGGCAGAGAGTTGGTTACTGGGGCGCCGAGAGGGAGGCCCGTGAGGGGTTACCTCCCTTTGATCCCCTTACAGGTGCGTAGAAGCTTCAAATCCCGATCTTTCCCCCTTGTATTCTGATTAATGGGTAAAGATTTGATATTTTATGATATAAATTAGGTATCTTTTTCGTTTCAAGTTTCTTCTTGAAGTTCCCCTTTTTAGTTTCGGGCTTGTTTTTGCAGGTGAAAAATGTCTTTTTCCCATTGATCTTATGCGAATCCTAAAAATTTGTGGTTTTCCTTTGTTTCCCCCCTTCTCTCCTTGGCGTTCTTTCTCAATAGTCAAAATATTTCTGATTATAGGTTAGCTTACGCATGGGAAAAATTGGCCTTTTTCGCATCTTCTGCAGAACCTAAAAGCCGTGATTGTTGTGTAGATTTTCATGAGTTCGCTTTTATGTTTCTTAGTTTGAACTTTCTAGTGATCCCGTTTTCGGGTGACACTGCAAATGGCTCTTCCCATTGGGAAATCTTTGAAATGGTGGGACAAGGCTCTCCAGCCCAACATGAAGGTGATTGAGTCGGCACAGGATCTCCATGACTCCTTGTTGAACACTGCAAATGACTCTTCCCATTGGGAAATCTTTGAAATGGTGGGACTAGGCTCTCCAGCCCAACATGAAGGTGATTGAGTCGGCACAGGATCTCCATGACTCCTTGTTGAACGCAGGTGACAAGCTCGTCATTGTAGATTCCTTCTCCCCTGGATGTGGAGGCTGCAGGGTCCTCTACCCAAAGGTATGATTTTTCAAAGGATTCGAATGTGAAAAAAAAAAGTGATCTTGTTGTTTAATTCTTGAGCAGTTTTGGTAAAAACAAATCCCTCTGTCTTGTGTTCATGTCCTCCTCTTTTCTAGGTTCTACCGAGGAGCGCATGGCCGCCTGTGCAGCTTCAGCTGCACCAATGCAACTGTAAGATTCAGAAACCCTTCTTTTCTCCATTTTTTGCTTACGAGTCTTTGAATTGTTATTGTTTTAGGCTTTTCTTTTTCGCTACCGATGGCCAATTCATAACTTCTTTAGTGCTTGGATTGCGGCTTTGATACCATTGCTGCTTTGGACTTTACGAATGCATCATTCAGATCCAGAAATTCAAAGATGCATTGGCCAAGCACGGCACGGATAGGTGCAGTCTTGGGCCGGCAAAGGGCCTGGAGGAATCGGAGCTTCTAGCTTTGGCTGCAAACGAAGATCTCTCCTTCAATTACACCAGCAAAACCTGTTCTCGTTCCAATTCTTGATGATGTTGCAGACAGAGCTCCCGCAAGCCCAATACTTACTATCCCCGTAGCTCCTTACAGGCTCATCCAGGATTCTGAGGACAAGGCCTTGGTCACAGCTGGGGGATGAAGAGACGGACAGTGAAGTCCCATCTCCAACTATGTATCAACCTACATTGTTCTCCAAACCGCCCTGTGTAGTTGTACACCCTTGTTGGTGTCTCCTCTGTGGATATGTAGCACAGATGCAGCAAACGCAGGCTCATGCTTTTTTTGTTTGAGCCTGATGAGTGGTTTGCCAGGAGATGTGGTTACTGTGAACTGTGAGCTACTTGTGACCCATCCTAATGAATGATTGTGTGTTCAAGTGGCCGAAGGAAAGCTTATCTATCCATGGAGATGCAGCTTCTTTTGCTGTAATTCTTGCTTAAGAGTAAACAAAGATTCCCAAAACCTCAGGTAATAGATAATCTGTGAAGAGTGGAAACTGTGGAATCGATCACAGAGGATGTCATGGGAGGCTGTTTCTTCTGGTAAGAAACAGTGGCTGAATGGGTTCTTTAGGAAGCCAACATCTTGTTCATCTCCAATCCATTCCTATCTCGTGAGAGCATGGCTCACCGGTTGAAAGGATGAGGGAGAGGTTAAACAAAATAGAGAAAAAAAAATTCCACCTGAAGGAAGAGACCAGTTTTGAGGAACAAGAGATGATCAGAAATTGGTGGTGGCCTATAATGATGTGAGAGTCAAAAGATCATGGCAACTTTGATTTACGAGCATGGGTGTAAGTATCAATGGAATTTGACTCGAAGAAGATGGCAGGAGATATAGCATATGCAACAGATCGTGAGGTTGATTTTGGTAACATGGAATCAACCGAGAATTACCTCAAGGATTACACTCTTCCGAAAGAGGTACCTAATCGTGCTTGATGATAATTGGAATGAAGATATGGAGGTGGAGCAAGGGGAAGCAGAATGATAGTGAGATGTGATTGCTATAAGAGTATAATATGTAGGATTACAATATGAAATGAACAAGAATATACAGAAAATATAAAAGCTCTTTATATGCTATATAGCATGCAATAGATGAGTTCATATTTGTCTGGGCATCAAAGCTTCAAAATTTTCAACATCAATTTAAAACTCTTAATGAAATATTCTAATTCTATCTTTCGTTTTTTTTCAAAAGTTTTTTCTATTGTAAACTTAATCAAATTTTATAATGAAAACTTAAAAGATCAAATACTGGTAATTTTTTTTTTTGCAAAGTTTATTTCCAACATTTGATATGATTTCTATTACTAAAACTAAAGATGCAAATATATTATTTGTTAATGAATTAATAGACTCGCTTTTAGTTCATGAGCAAAAAATGAATAGATCTTTACATGAAACTTCATGATATATATATTTTTAAAATAAAGATATATCAAAAGAAATACTAAGATAAAAACTTAGAAACTAAATCTAAAGATAGAGATCAAAATGATAAAAGTCATAGATGATATAGCATTCGAGGTAGGGGAAAAGACCAATCAAATAAGAGTCGAAGGAATTTAATTCCAGTGAAGGTAACAAAGAAATTCTTTAATATTTTTATTCTAAAAGAATTAGATATATTAAAAAAGATTGCTAGTAAAAAATAAAAATTCAAATGTTCCTCTACACTTTCATTATAAAAAATATGATCATCATGAAAAAGATTGTTAGAATAAAAATTAAGCAAATTATAATGAAATAATAATAGTGAAAAAAAAGGATATTTTTTTATGACATTTGATAAATAATATTTTAGACCGATTTGATATATGAATAATGGATACAGTAATGATATGATAAGAGATAAAAGTTTATTTTAAAATCTTGATGATTCAATTAGTTCTACCATGCAGATGGAAATTGACAATCAGATTCAAGTGAAAGAAAAAACAATAATTACTTTTAACACGTAAAAAATTTATTGATGAAGTGATGTTTATTTCTAGTTTAAAACAAACTCTCAATAGTATATAATAATTGATGATAAAATGATACTATGTAATTTTTTATGATGAAAAATATTTGATTTATGAAAAAAATAAAAAATTAATAGCAACTAAAGGATGATAAAAAAATAAAAAAAATTATTTTTAAATAAATAAATAAATAAATAAATATATATATTCACTGTTATTATTATTGATGAATCAACATTATGACATAAAAGATACGATTATCTTAATTATGATGATATAGAATTATTAAAAATAAATATTTTTATTATTTACAGATAATTATTTAAGAATGTGTGAATATATTTTTTTGAAAAAAATTTGAAGCATCTCTGTTTTAAGAAAAAATTCAAAGCATACATGACAAAGTTAAGAGTATTGCCTGAGAGCATGCATCGTCTTCGATCACTGCGGACGCTTCGGATACTTTATTGCAGCAATCTTACTGCGCTGCCGGAATGGTTGGGAGAAAGCACATCGTTGACAGTGCTGGAGATTAGCGGACGCCTCGCGCTGAGTTCTTTGCCGCAGTCGTTGCACCGCCTCGGCGCCTCTGGAAAAGTAAGCCTTCCTATAAATGACCAATAGTTTCCACATCATCCAGGAAAATTCTCTGTTTTTTTTTTTCCTTTTTCCCTTAGTATTTTTCTACTTTTTTGTTTGAAAGAACTATTTTTCTACCTTTTCCTGACTTATAGGAGATTTTATAAGATTATATATATATGTGTATATTCTTGGAAAACAGAGAATATTAATTATTGTGATGCCATTTTAAAAAGATTTTTTTTCATAGATATTGTATCTGTAGCTCTGACAACCAACATGCAATTTCAATCAAATAGTGATGGCTACTAACATTTCTTCTGCTACAATTTGTAGATTAACGTGGAGAAAAAGATGGTGACCTGTGAAGATGAAAGGAATAGCAGACTGGAGGTAGCATGTTATATAGTACCGTAGCATATAAGGAATGGAAACATTACTAGCAGAGATCAACCAGGAGGAGGAATTTACACCAATTCGAGACCATGATGTAACGATGTAAAACATGTTTGCTGTTAGAAGAGTAAGGAGAAGCAGCTCGCGGATGTGGTAATGATGTTGGATTGACATTCCATATTCAATTTAATGTTAGGGTTTTGGACAAGAGATTGTGATTTGTATATTCATTATTATTATAGTGGATTATTTCTAGTTTGTCCCGTGATTTTTACCCTTCACACATTTGAGAGAATTTTCACGTATATTTTGGTATTTTATTTTATTATAATTTTATTTAATTTTATTGTATATTATGATCTTTTAATATTTATTCATATACAAAAGTTATTCATGGACCAGAAGAGAGAGAGAAATGGATGGAAGCCAACAAGGAAAAAAGAGCCCTGCTTTGAAATAGAATATATACTTCCTCTTCGAACTGCTGCCGATCTTTCCAACTGGGCCATGTGAGTTCATGTGCAGTCTCTCTCCAACACGGAGGAGGGGGGCTTTCTGATGTTTGACAACGCTCATCCCAATACCACTTTTCTTGAGCTTTCAGCAAAATTTACGTGTTCGGCAGCAGATGGAGCGCAGGCAAAGGAACATCTTCAGCATGAGATACCCCAGCTTCCACTCTACGGACACGGGACGAAGGAATAAGAGGAATCCAAGTCACTTGTTGTGTATGGAATGCACCGACTATACAGTAGCAGAATTGTTCCGTGGAGATTGAATAGCAGTAGATAAGAATGAGAATAGTTGCTTGGAATTCTCATCATCAAAGTTTTATTCCATGGCATGGGAACAAAACCTTTTTACAAGATAGGATTCTGCTTCCTGTTGAGTTCCTGCGCTTTGAATAGCAATGTTTAATGAAACAACTTCGATCTTCAATCAACATGTCACCCTCTGATTCGAGTAGTGAAAGCCGGAAACCATCTATTTGTTTACTGACCACAAGTCATGGAGGTTAAGGAAGTAGAATAGTCCAAGTTGATGGTGCTTCTCACGGTCATACCTCGGCAAAAGGGAAGAGAATAATAAAACATGGTGACAGAAAAAAGAGTCTCAAGTTTACGTGATCTGTGCCTCCCAGTAAGAAGATGACATCTTTTAGAAAGATAGTCACATCTTTTAGTTGAAATGAAACACTTCTTGACTGGCAGTGAGAAAAGAAGAAGTGCAACAAATGGATTAGCTACTACAATTAATCTTGTCGTTTAGCCACATGAGCCTTTCTTCTATCGTCTCTAGATCCTGAAATTGAGGTAAGGAGACATGTTCTTAACTCGGTGACGAATTTTGAGTCCAGGAATCAATCCCCAATGGAGATGGCTTAAGGAGTACTAACAGTGTAGACGTCGCTGAAGTCAAAATGATGAGGCCATAGCCATGTGCATGGAGCATCAGAATGAGATAATATATCACCCTACCAGAGAGCTTCACGCGCAAACCAAATCCCTGTAAAGCTACCCTCTCTACTTATCATGAACTCCCAAACTGAGATATGCTATTTAATTGGTGACTGTAGCAGCAAACCGTGATGGCAACTTCAAATAAAGCTGGTCTAGCATGGATGATGACAGGGTTCAGAGTCACAGTGGCTGAAAACTCCCATCACTCACCTTTAAGAAACTAAAGAAAAAAGCTCATTTAATCCTATCAAATAGCAGGAGAATCACAGCAACAATGAAGATATCCACTGTGCTTTTGACCTCTAGGGTTTGCTGTCTTCTGGTTTTATATGCAGAGGATAAGATACACTGAACTCGGAGAAGCAGCAAAGGAGCTCCAGCCACCGTTCCCTTTCACTTTAAATCCTGTATCTGCTCTGTCCATTTACTCCAGGAAGAATCTACCACTGACTTCCTTTAATGTGTGTGTGTGTGTGTGTCATCTCTTGCAGTGAAGTGAGTCACACGTTACAACAACCTTGCTGGACTTGCACCTCGAAGTTGGTTCGAGCTAAGCAGTAGGTCAAAGTCAAGATAGTAATAAGAAAGTGTTAGCAGAGCAAGGCAAAGAAAAAGAAAATGTTAGTGTGTAGCTCAGTTTCGGTTAGCTGTTAATATACTATTCCTCCACCGGTCCATTTGGGCATCTTTTGAGGGTTTCTTTTAATCCCTTTCTCTCCTTTCGATCCCCTCCACTTTGGTCTATAAGTACGCAGGACCTTCCTCAGGCCTTCTTCACCGGGCTTCTTTTCCTTTGCTTAACCTTTGTCGGTGTACTTAGGTTCCCACCCCTGCTCTCATCTCTCCACCATGGAGTTTCCTGGACTCTCCCTGTTTGCCCTTCTCATCATGTTCGGAGCTGCTCGTGGATACAGAGGCGGATGGTCTAGCGCACATGCTACCTTCTATGGAGGTAGTGATGCGTCTGGGACTATGGGTAGGCGTACGAACCACATCTGTCTTTTTATCTTGTTTCATCATGCAAACCTGTGCTAATCTTTCTTCCATTTGACCCAACGTATGGCAGGAGGAGCCTGTGGGTATGGGAACCTCTACAGCCAAGGTTATGGTACCAACACTGCTGCGCTGAGCACTGCTCTGTTCAACAATGGCCAGAGCTGTGGAGCTTGCTTTGAGATCAAGTGCGCGACTGATAATGGATGGTGTCTCCAGGGGTCGATCATAGTCACTGCGACCAACTTCTGCCCCCCCAACAACGCTCTCCCCAGCGACAATGGCGGATGGTGCAACCCTCCCCGGCAGCACTTCGATCTCTCTCAGCCGGTTTTCCAACGCATCGCGCAATACAAAGCAGGCATTGTTCCTGTTCAGTACAGAAGGTAAGAAAAGAGCAGCTACCGGTTAATACTACTACACACACTCTCTCTCTCTCTCCTCTGCTCTGAAACCTGAAAGGCTCTGAGTTCTGAAGCAAATCGAATGGCTTGAGTACAGAGTTCCTTGTGCGAAGAAGGGGGGCATCAGGTTCACGATCAACGGCCACTCCTACTTCAACTTGGTCCTGATCACCAACGTTGGTGGTGCTGGGGACGTGGTGGCGGTGTCCATCAAGGGGTCGAGGACCGGGTGGCAGCCGATGAGTCGCAACTGGGGACAAAACTGGCAGAGCAACAGCTGCCTCGACGGCCAGTCCCTCTCGTTCACGGTCACCACCAGCGACGGCCGCAGCGTTACGTCGGCGAACGTCGCGCCGCCCAACTGGAGCTTCGGCCAGACCTACTCCGGCGCCCAGTTTTGAGCTACTCCGGAGTGACAAAGACAGCAACAACACAGCTTCCTCGTAACTCCAGTAGCGGTCTAATTAAGCAAGTGTTAAGAATGCTGTGGAGCCATGGACGGGGCTCTCTTTTGAAATGGCCCTCAGGATGTCCATGGTTTTACTGATCTGATGTCCTGTATTGTTCTTTCTTTCTTTCTTCCTTTTGTTTACAATCTCTTCCTGTCGACTATATGGTGGCAGAGGAGAGACACCACCACAAGGGGTGGCTCGAAGTGGGGTCTTTCTAGGATTATTAGAGAAGAGAGACTGGGTTGATGCTGTGTTAGTCTTGCTTGATCGGTGGGAGTGGCTGAGGTGAACAACTGCAGGTTGGTCACCCGCCCATGAAGGTTTTTTCTTTCATGTCATCTCCATGGTTTTTAAGGGTGTCTGTAATCAGCATTGTTGCTGAAACATCATATGCAATATTGAAGTAGATATATATATATATATAGACATATTCCCATGATATAGTTGCTTGTTTTGGAAGATGAACTGCATAGATTAACCCTATATAAGCCCTGCATTAGCCTATTTTGGACTTACAAAGATGGAGAACAGTTAAAAATCTCTTGCAGCTTCTCTTCTCCATCCCGACAAATTGGGAGACTCCTAACGATAGAGAGTTGGGCCATACTTCAACATTAGAAGGTGAAGGTGAATGAACCTTCTCAAATTATTTCAGATGTTTCTGCATGCATCAAGAATCACAATCCTCAATATAAAACTGCAGACTGTGGGATGTCCCTCCATATAATCTCTGCTGTATGAATAAATGTGCTGTCCAGTGTATCAAGAAAGGTTACATGTACCAATACAATCACAACATAACACAATCTAGTTTGTTTTCCATGTCTTCTTTTGTTTGTATAAACACAATTAGTGTTCTGGTGGTGTATAATTCAGAGTGTGCAGGGTCTTAGTATCCTTAAATGTTGGTTGTGGTGGTGGTGAGTAGAAAAAAACATTAAAAACTATATTCAGATATTAGTAATCAAATAATGTATCAAAAAATCAAAAAGATTAATATGATTTGATAAAATTTACCTATAAACATGAAGAAAATTAAAATTTTCAATATATGAGATCGATTACAAGATTGTAAGTTATCCACACATATTTTCCTATAGGCATTTTCATATGAATCATGAAAAATTTATATTTTTTTTCTTTTTCTCATGCTCTCAAGAGACATTAAAGAATATCCTTTTCGAGTGAAATTCAGGAGCACCAAAAATATTCCTCACTTCTTGCTCTCCCTCCATCAAAACATAATGATACATGAGATATTTATAAAAGAACCAAACTCTTGTTAGTAAGGTTTTCTTTCTTTACGAGAATTCTTTTTTGTACTAAGATTTTTTATCATACTAATTTTTGTACTAAGATTCCTTATCTCATCGAGACATTGATTATAAGAATATCAAAATACTTATCTATCGCAATCCCCTTTCCTTGGTGTGTATTTTATCTATTTTTATATCTTTTGAAGGGAAAATACTTTTGCTTGATACTTCTTTTAATCTGCATCGTTTTGTTGAATCTTTGATCATCGAATTTTTAAGGCTCTAATGGAAGAAAATTAGATAAAATATGGAAGTAACAAGAATTTTTTTTCCTGATGTGAATCGAATAAAATATAATTTAACATTAAATATATTATAAATAATCTAACAATATAGTCAATCAGATTAGTGATATTATACTAAAAACAAGATTTACGTGAAAAGACCCTACAGCATAAAGGAAAATAACCACGAGTAACTTGAATCAATCTTACACTATAAAATGATGGGATTACAATATTACTCTCTCTAATTTAATAACATATGACAACTAGATATTCAGATAAGTTTCAAAAAATTAAAAAAAATAAGTAGAAGAAGAAATCTTAAAGATCCACACTAATCAATTCAAAAAACATATTATTTAGATCAACATATCAAAAAAATAATGATAATCAAAATAAAAAAAACATTTTTTTATTTTTTAATCTAACTTATATAAAATTAAAGTTAAGATTTTTTTAATTAACCTTTATGCTTCCTACTCCTTTTTAAGTCAAGACCACCAAATATTGTTAAGAAAACCAAAACTAAGGAGAAAAGACACAATCTTCAATTTTCAATCTCACCCAGCATAACCCTCTTAACACTTCCGGAGATATTTCACAATCTTGGATGTGGGAAAAATTCAACATATAATAGTTGGTCTTAACAAAAAGTTGTAATTTTGGATGCTTGTTTCATATTTTTATTTATGTACTTTTATAATTTCCTAATCTCTCTTGTCCTAATACTTGAGAAATGATATTTTCACTTAATGGAATATCAATTATTGTGAGTTGAGAATGTTGTGCCTTCAAATTCTTCATTTGTTCCTATAATGACAAAAGTATATTCTTAATAAAAAATTAAGATTAAGAAAGAAATTAATAATAATAATAAGATTGAGTGATACATACAATTACTCAGACTCTTGCTTCATCATCATCTACTGGTATCTTATCATATTTTCTTTCATAACCAATAATATAAATATCATTTCTAGCTAACTTTTTGTTGTCTTAGCTTTCTAACAAAACATGAAAGATAATATTGTTAATAAATATAAAAAATACAGCAAATGTTTATTTATGAAAATTTTGCTGGAGGAATGAGTTGAAATGGATCCCATAACAATGAATCACCACCACCAAAGAAAAAACAGTAGCAATGAGTTGAGATGAAGAGTTTGCATGCCATGTGCTGACCCCTTCAATCATTGATGTCAACACCTTTATGCAGCACACTAACACAAAGTGCCTCATATCTATGGAGATTAATGCTTAGACTAATATTTCAGATTAGGATTGATTCTGCAGGAGTTAAATCATTGATCAAAAGGTGTGCTTTCCAACCGGACATACAACCTCACCATGCTCACACGATAAGAGACATACGAGGTTATTTTAATTCAGTTTTGAAGAGTGCACTCATGATGATCATACACCACTCTTTTAGTTGGCATATGCACATTAATTCAGATTAAGAGCATAATTGAATTGAAATGGTTGATTAGTTTAAGGTGTTGGGTGCTTTTAACCGGGAAGTCATATTTCTTGTAATTGGAAGTCGTATTCTTCTTCCTCCACAAACTCTTTTCACTGACAGGGGTTTCCAACTGTGCTTGCTTATAGTACAGAGACCTAAAGTAAGCTTGCAGTGAAAGCCTATCTATATATGTGGAAGGAACTGCAGATTTCATTTGGGAAGGGACGAAAAAGAGGAAGACACAATTAGCATGCTTTCCATCAGTAAAAGCGGATCACTGAAAGCCTAAAAGAGAGGAAATAAATAGGAGATCAACAGCGGATCAAATAAATAAGCGAGATGGATGGTTAGATCCATGAAATGGTAAGTTACTCAGGAGATGAACAGCAGTGGATAGGAGAGTTGGGAGACATACATGATGACTGTGATTGATGAGGTGGTGCTTATAACTCTAATATTATGCCTGTGATCCTTGTTGGGAGACATACATGTTTCCACACCACATATCCTCATCTTTTCTGAGGAAACACAATAGATATCCTTGTTTTGTTTTGTTTCCCACTGCTACCGATCGAATGGTAAAACTCTCTCTCTCTCTCTCTCTCTCTCTCTCTCTCTCTCTCTCTCTCTCTCTATGCATTCATTAAAGTCCCTTCCCCACCTCCACTTGTTGAACGAGAGAGAGAGAGAGAGATTACAGTCTTTTATGTTTTACTTCAAAAAATTTTATGTTTCATAATTGTTTATATAATCTCTGATATATTACATTCATTATATTTAATATGATTTTTTATTTTTTATTTTTTATTTTTAAAATCAATAGTCAATTTCTCTATATCTTTAATGTGTTTACAATGAATTTTTTCTTGACAAGTTTAATTCTAATATTCTTCTTCCCCCTTAAACTTGTTTCATCTCACATAACCTCTAATGGATTTGGGTAGTGATAGAAGCTCCAAACAACTTGATAGGTGAAGAAGCTGCAAGCTTTGGAGATTGCTTCGAGTTCACAGCACCCTGATAGGTCAAGATGGTGCTAGTGTTGGAGTTTGTCAATAGAAATGGGCAATGTTAGGAGGTGAGGACAGTCTGATAGTTTGAGATCATACAATTGCTGCAGCCTACTAATATTTTTGGGCAGTACCTCAATGGAAGAATTGGAAAGGTTTTGTATCTGCAGGCTTAGATGTTCGCTAGTGAATTCGGGTTGTGTTGGCAGTGGTAAGGCACCGCAATTGCTCCCACAACATCATCAAGAACAACCCTCTCTCATATCATTGTAGACTGATTTAGCACAGAGACATCTTCTTCACTGCTTCTAAAATGCTGCTACCATTTCCTTTTCATCTCCCATGAATCTTTGATTCATCTATCTTCAACTTTGTCTTTCGATCATTAATGATTTGCCATTTATCAAGAGTAGTCCCCTCTTTCAAATGGAATATTATTCTTCTCTACCATCTCTTTTATGTAAGCATAAATCAATCATAATATATTATTATTATGTAAAAAATTTTAATATCAAAATTGAAATCAAATAATAATATAATAGATTTAGGATATATATTTTTGATACCATCTAATAAAAATTCTAATCTATAAGGGTACTATCATTGAATTCTAAAATCATAGTGATGTCGATAACTAAATTTACGTTTTCTTGTCTTCCTTTTTTTTTTATAAACGATAAATTAGGGATAAATAAACAATAAAAGAAGATTTATAATATTTCAGTAATTGGTTCATATGATTAAGGGAAGATAAAAAAAAATTATAATTTTAGAGTCTAAGATAAATAATTAAAAAAATTCATTTGATAATCGGTTAAGGAATCTTATCATAGACTTTGATAAATAACTATACTCAAAATTAAATCATCATATAATTTAATATTATGATATCAAAGAGGGTTGGGGAGGGACAAGAAACGGCTGTGACGCCTCAAGGATATCAAGATTGTTCTTGAGATCGTCCAACCAAAGGCTCTTGCGAAGAGCTTCATCCTTGACAGATCGCTTCTCGGCATCCTGCATGCAGCACAGCTCGGATCTTCGATAAGGGTGCGAGCATCAGCATTGCCATGGGGAGAGAAGAGGACCGAGGTCGAATGGATCGTAGTGCTTCAGGAAGCAACGGCCCAATTGCTAAGAACACTTCCTCTGAGCCTTCGTGTGTCTTAGTAGCCTCCATGTTTCTTTTCGGCTGGCACTGTTCGAATCCATTATTGCCACCGACTGTTCCTTCGACTGACTTTTTCTATGGGAAGACGTGATCGGCATCGTTGACTCTGTGTTGGCATTCAAGGATTTGATTCATTGAAGTCATCAACGGCATGTTATTGTTGACTTGTTTACAGCCCCATCTCCAGCATTAGCGGGGATTTTTTAAGCACTTACTTCCATTATTGCTACCGACGATTACGATAATTTTTTTGTTGGCTATTAATTACATTCGTTATTGCTACTGAATTGTGTAAATTTTTGGATGATTTTTCTGAAAATAATTATTTTTAATTTTACTTTTTCTCTCAAAAGGTGTCGCTGTTTTATTATTTTTTAGTGGTGTCCTCGTTTTGAATAATATAAAAAAATATCCTTACAAACCCCATTGATTTTTTGTTTTATCAATTTTGAAAACATTATATGAATCAATCCATAAGATCTAAGTGGATGGATCATTTGGCTCATTTATAGTATTCTTTAATAATATTAAATTATTTTTATTGAAGTGCCAAAAATATTACAAAACTATTAAGAATACAGGGAAAGGGATATCTTTTGTTTGTAAACTATTATGAACCTTCAGATTGATATAATTGAGGCTGTAAGTTAATTTATATTATTTATCTAGATTTTATGGTATTTTTATTGTGATGACTAAAATCCTATAACAAATCAATTTTTGATTTTACTGGAACTGATAAGTGGTAATATCTTGAAACAATTCATTTTTTATTGTTCTTGTTTTGAATAATATCAAAAATATTCTCACTAGCTCTCATGATTTTTTATTAATTTTAAATATATTATATAGATTAATCCGGTGTATTACAATTTTGTAAAACTATTAAGAAAATATTTGATTGTTTTTGCTCGTACATCATTATGATATTAAATTATTAATCTTTAAATTACTATAATTAAGGTTATAGATTAATTTATATTATTTATTATATTTTTAAAATAAAATTCTAATCTATAAGGGTACTATCATGAATTCTAAACTCATAGTGATGTCGATAACTAAATTACGTCTTTCTTGTCTTCCTTTTTTTTTTATAAACGATAAATTAGGGATAAAATAAACACTAAAAGAAGATTTATAATATTTCATAATTGGTTCATATGATTAGGGAAGATAAAAAAAATTATAATTTTAGAGTCTAAGATAAATAATTAAAAAATTCATTTGATAATCGGTTAAGGAATCTTATCATAGACTTTGATAAATAACTATACTCAAAATTAAATCATCATATAATTTAATATTAGGATATCAAAGAGGGTTGGGGAGGGACAAGAAACGGCTGTGACGCCTCAAGGATATCAAGATTGTTCTTGAGATCGTCCAACCAAAGGCTCTTGCGAAGAGCTTCATCCTTGACAGATCGCTTCTCGGCATCCTGCATGCAGCACAGCTCGGATCTTCGATAAGGGTGCGAGCATCAGCATTGCCATGGGGAGAGAAGAGGACCGAGGTCGAATGGATCGTAGTGCTTCAGGAAGCAACGGCCCAATTGCTAAGAACACTTCCTCTGAGCCTTCGTGTGTCTTAGTAGCCTCCATGTTTCTTTTCGGCTGGCACTGTTCGAATCCATTATTGCCACCGACTGTTCCTTCGACTGACTTTTTCTATGGGAAGACGTGATCGGCATCGTTGACTCTGTGTTGGCATTCAAGGATTTGATTCATTTGAAGTCATCAACGGCATGTTATTGTTGACTTGTTTACAGCCCCATCTCCAGCATTAGCGGGGATTTTTTAAGCACTTACTTCCATTATTGCTACCGACGATTACGATAATTTTTTTGTTGGCTATTAATTACATTCGTTATTGCTACTGAATTGTGTAAATTTTTGGATGATTTTTCTGAAAATAATTATTTTTAATTTTACTTTTTCTCTCAAAAGGTGTCGCTGTTTTATTATTTTTTTAGTGGTGTCCTCGTTTTGAATAATATAAAAAAATATCCTTACAAACCCCATTGATTTTTTGTTTTATCAATTTTGAAAACATTATATGAATCAATCCATAAGATCTAAGTGGATGGATCATTTGGCTCATTTATAGTATTCTTTAATAATATTAAATTATTTTTTATTGAAGTGCCAAAAATATTACAAAACTATTAAGAATACAGGGAAAGGGATATCTTTTGTTTGTAAACTATTATGAACCTTCAGATTGATATAATTGAGGCTGTAAGTTAATTTATATTATTTATCTAGATTTTATGGTATTTTTATTGTGATGACTAAAATCCTATAACAAATCAATTTTTGATTTTACTGGAACTGATAAGTGGTAATATCTTGAAACAATTCATTTTTTATTGTTCTTGTTTTGAATAATATCAAAAATATTCTCACTAGCTCTCATGATTTTTTATTAATTTTAAATATATTATATAGATTAATCCGGTGTATTACAATTTTGTAAAACTATTAAGAAAATATTTGATTGTTTTTGCTCGTACATCATTATGATATTAAATTATTAATCTTTAAATTACTATAATTAAGGTTATAGATTAATTTATATTATTTATTATATTTTTAAGTAGATTTTTTATGTAAGCATAAAAAATTATAATATATTATTATTATGGAAAATTTTGAATGTCAGAATTTAAATCAAATAATAATATATCATATTTACAATACGTATTTTTCCGTTGTCATCCAAACAAATTCTTATCTGATATATAGGGGCATGTGACCTAAAAATCACAGCGATCTCATTTGCTATTGAAGCGAAGCCGACACTTAAGTATGACTCCATATCACCAGCTCCAAAATGACATTGTAGTGCATCCTAATGTGTCCTGTTGGTAATAATTTTCTTAGTTTATCAAGAATGATCAAGTGGTTCATATAATTTTATCTTGGGCCAACCAGCTTAGGGATTAAGGAATCCATCAGCTTACGTTGAGGGGAGACTCTCTACATACTATCTCATTCATATTCTTATCTAGACCAATCAGCCCATGGATCAAGGAATTCATCAGCTCATATTGATGGGGGGCGACTCTCTACATACTACCTCAGTCATATAGCTTACATCGATGCTCCTTGTTGGCAATAATCTCTCCATCTTATCAAGATCAGATAATGATCAGACGATTCACCTAATCTTATCCTAGGCCAATTATAAGACCCAAGAATAAAAAGGAACCCATTAGCTCACGTTGAGGGTGGGACTATCTATACACTAACTCAGTCATACAGCTTACAATGTGTTCTTATTCTCTTCGTTGACTTAAGTATCAGAGGGGCTACGCTAGATAACCTTCAGTGCTGACCTGTCATGTAGAATCATCGATGATCAAGAGACGATCTCGTTGTCAGCGCATAATCATGCAGCAACGAGACAACCTTTCACCCAAAGATACTTGGTCAACCCGGCCCTAGGGAGGACCCTTACAACTAGAAAGATCCCAGCACACTTACCCGACTATCCCAAATTAGGTCCTCGCCAACAGAATAGCTTTCGACCGGACAACCAATGCGATCTCACTCCATCAAATCTCTCAGGTCATCAGAAAAATGCACATGGGTGAGCTTGTATACAATGGACTAACTGTGTCGGCCCTACCCACGACACTATTGGAATACATTTTGAAAAAAATAAAAAATAAAAACAAAAGCTTTCTCACATAATCGTCCTAAATTTTGAAGCAGTAGTTGACGAAGAGAATCGAAAGGACTCGATTAGAAACGAGAACACGGAGCCAATCCCTCAACGGAGAAATGTGAAGGAATCGAAGTAGGACGGAGGAAAACACGGCGATGCTACCATGTGGATGCATATAGTAATTGGGTGGCAACGATGCAAACAATAATTGTCTTTCGATGGAAGATGTCGCTAGCGATTGTCGCAAAAGCCATCGCCTCCTCTCATGACGGTGATCTATACTTTATTGCTTCAGATTCAGATTGGATCTAATAAATCAAAGGTAATTAATTAATTGGGAGAATAAGATAGAAATGACGACAGCTAAGCAATAGAGGAAGTGGTGTCTTAGCACTCACATGTCATCTAGTCTTATTGTGTTGTATATTACTGATTTGTGTGGGTTCCACCATATGCTGTGCATCGTCTCCTTCGAGCTTTTCTATTAGTTGCATATGTTCCTTTTTATGGGCATTGTTACTGGTTGAGTTCCATCAATGATTTTGACCCCTTTTTTATTGCTTAAGATAAAAATAAAAGAACTTCCATGACACTTATTTTGGCTCCATAAAAATCCCTACTAAAAAAGAAAAAAAAAATAATTTTGATAATTTATTCATGAAGAGTATTCAACGATGACGATAATGATGATTGTTATGACTAAGGAACTTAATATATCTCTAACCCCTCGATTTTAGAATCAATAATTATGGAACTAATTATTCTAATTTCAAATCGAAATTATTTTTTTAATTTTTAAATCTTTATTTAAGGAAAATTATAGTAGTAAAAGAATCGTAATTTTATTTTATAATTTCCATCAAAGTAAATGTATTTTTATTCACATAGCAATATAAATAAAGTAATCCCTTATAATTTACATCAATCACTACCAATGCCAGATGTCCTGATTATTCCTTTAGTTGGCATATCAAACCAAGTATTTATCGCCTTCACAATAATCTATTGGCTTCTTTGTTTTGCTTTGGTCAAATCATCAATATATATATATATATAAATGTATATATATATATATATATGAATCTTAACTAATTCCATAGTGTTGAAAGTTCATTCCATAACTATTGTTAGTATCGAAGTTATTAAATTGTATTTAATAATAATTGATAAAATTAGGAAGTTATTAAATAACGTGTTCACTAAAGAATTATAAATTATAGAATTACATAAATACATTTGAACGCCTAAGTTTCTTTTGTTTTTGTCTTCTCTATTATTTATATTATGTTCACTAATTTGATCCATAAAGTGATAAAATTGGGATAGTCGTATAAGTCAATGATAATTTTTTTTTAACTTCCTTTATTTTTTTATAATATCCAAATTTAAATGTAAACAATCATAATAAGGATCCAAATAATCATACAAACCATCTATTCTACAATGAGGATCAAAAATAGAAATCAATATTTAGAAAATAATTAATATATTTAGTGTTCATTACTAATGATAATAATCATAAGATGTAACATTAGATAAAGTATTAGTAGTATCACTAAAACTTTAAAAATACCTAATTTTTTTAAAAAAATATTTGGATATAAATTTATTTTCCCTACATTATTGATAATAATAAAATTAGATATTGATTATTTATATTCAAAATTCTAATTAAGGAATCCATTTAGAAATATTCTTTGAAAATCTTAGGATCTTTTGTCATTTATTTTATAAATTTTTACTCACTTTTTCATAATTTGTGATTTTGTCATCGAGCAAAAATTTACAAATCAAATATCTTTACAAAATTTATTCTTCTTAAAAATACCTCTCAGTTTGATTCAGAACTATTAAATTATTAATCTTTTTCGAATCGAATCAAAGTCAACTCTAAAATGACAATCGATAAACAAAAAAGAAGAAATGAAAGAATAAAAGAAATATTTGAAATATGAGAATGATAAAACACACGACGATCGACAAAAATTATGAATTTAATTAACTTCATCAATTAAAAAACGATCATATTGTAAAGATATTGAGTGAGAGAGAGAGAGAGAGAGAGAGAGAGAGAGAGAGAGAGGGAGTTTTATGGAAAGAGGGTGCGAAGGTGATTTGAATATCGTAGTAATACGTGAGAAGGGTAGATACGTAAAAAGGGCTCGTCCTGGTGCCAGAAAAGGAAAACCGTTTATCCATGTCAGCCGATGCCCATTGACCTTCTCCCCTGCCTCTTCCCTTGCTTCCATCCACCCACCCACCCAAATCAAGACCCCCTCCATCTTTCCCCCGCAACCCTTCCCCCTCCACCCCCCCCACCCCCGCCTCCACCCCACCCCTCCCCTTTCTCCCTCCTTCAGGAGGTGTTCGACAAATCATACTCGCCCAAAATAATAGCCATGGCTTCAATTCCCCTCTGAGAAAAAGGAGAAGAGAGGAGAGGAGAGGAGGGAAGAGGAGAAAGAAGGCGACGATGGCTCGTCAAGGGCCGACCACGTTGGAAGACGAGGAGTCATGCCCTCCTCCCCCTCCTCCTCCCTCTTCCCACCTCCCCAAGCCCATCTCCGAGCCCCCGCTCCGGCTGGACTCCTTCCCTCCCCCCGCCTCTTCCCGGTCCCAGTCCTCCCTCGAGAACACCGTCCCCTTCCCCCTCCCCCCGCGGATCCGCCACGGATCATGCGCCGAGTCGGAGCGTTTCGCGACCTCGCAGCGGGAGCTCACGGATGCCGACTCCCGGGTGGTCCTCGTGGGCGACCCCGACCGCACCGACCCCCGCCTGGAGCTCTCCGGCAACGCGATCCGCACCGCCAAGTATTCCCCCCTTACCTTCCTCCCCCGCAACCTCTTCGAGCAGTTCCACCGCCTCGCCTACGTCTACTTCCTCGTCATCGCCGTCCTCAACCAACTGCCCCAGCTCGCCGTCTTCGGCCGTGGCGCCTCCGTCCTCCCCCTCGCCTTCGTCCTCCTCGTCACTGCCGTCAAGGACGCCTACGAGGACTGGCGCCGCCACCGCGCCGACCGCATCGAGAACAACCGCACCGCCTCCGTCCTCGACCTCCCAACTGGCCGGTTCCGGCCCAAGCGGTGGAAGGACGTCCGCGTGGGCGAGGTCCTCAAGGTGCTTGCCGACGATACAATCCCCTGCGACATGGTCCTACTCGCCACCGGCGACCCCACCGGCGTCGCCTACGTGCAGACCATCAACCTCGACGGCGAGTCCAACCTCAAGACCCGCTACGCCAAGCAGGAGACCATGTCCCGCGCCTCCGACGCCCACCCGTTTGTCGCAGGCAACTTCATCCGCTGCGAGCGGCCCAACCGCAACATCTACGGTTTCCTCGGCAACATGGAGGTCGACGGGAAACGGGTCTCGCTCGGTCCTTCCAACATCATCCTCCGTGGCTGCGAGCTCAAGAACACCGCATGGGCCATCGGCGTCGTGGTGTACGCCGGGTGCGACACCAAGGTCATGCTCAATAGTTCCGGTGCGCCCTCGAAGCGGAGCCGCTTGGAGACCCACATGAACAGGGAAACGCTGCTGCTCTCCGCGCTTCTGATCGTGCTGTGTTCCGTGGTGTCCGTTTGTAATGGGCTTTGGTTGGGAGACCACAGGGATGATTTGGAGCTCTCGCAATTCTTTCGGAAGAAGGATTACTCTGATGGTGACGAGAAGAACTACAACTACTACGGGATCGGGATGCAGGTGTTCTTTACTTTCCTTATGTCAGTGATCGTGTTCCAGATTATGATTCCCATTTCGCTCTATATCTCGATGGAGCTGGTCAGGCTTGGGCAGGCCTATTTCATGAGTGGGGATACCAATTTATATGATGAGAGCTCGAACTCGAGGTTTCAGTGTCGGGCTCTGAATATAAACGAGGACCTTGGACAGATAAAGTATGTGTTTTCGGACAAGACG
The DNA here is from genome assembly GCA_004837865.1 of Musa balbisiana. NCBI lineage: Eukaryota > Viridiplantae > Streptophyta > Magnoliopsida > Zingiberales > Musaceae > Musa > Musa balbisiana. Next base: position 7,827,524 of record CM017192.1, on the reverse strand, counting down.
GGGACTTTAACAGAGAACAAGATGGAGTTTCAGTGTGCAAGCATCGGAGGGATAGATTATAGTGGTGGCATTGCTCCTCCGCAGGGCAACGACAAAGTTCATCCTGTCTTAGGTACCATGGCTTTTTTTTTACGACTTGTTAGTCACTTGGTTGGTGCTTTGTGCTTAATAGGATACCATCTTTTGTTGATCTGTTTTGCTAGACGTTGATGACCAGTGTTGGAAGCCAAAAATGTTGGTTAAAACAGACCCCGAGCTAGTCGATCTACTGAGAAGTAAAGGTGACACCGAGCAAGGAAAACGAGCTCATGAATTCTTTCTTGCTTTGGCATGCTGCAATACTATTGTCCCTCTGGTTGTGGAGACTTCCGATCCTAAACAGATGCTGATAGATTATCAGGGTGAGTCTCCTGATGAGCAGGCGCTTGTTTATGCAGCTGCTTCTTATGGTTTTGTGCTTATTGAGCGCACGTCTGGACACATAGTCATTGATGTACTTGGGCATAGACAAAGGTATTCTTCTGCTGTATGTTTGCAAATTTGAATTTGCTTTGCTTGTAGAGTCATCGCTATGATTCAGTGTGATAAAAACTGTTCCTGTGATTCATTATCACTAACTTCATAGGTTGTTCTGGTGGTTTAAGTTTTTGATCTACGCCAACATCCATCTTCTTTCCTTAATATGGTTCCTTTGTTCATTTAATTCAGAACCTTTAACTCAGAAACTCTGGAGTCTCTCTCATCTTTTTGGCTGAAATACTTAAAAGTATCTTCTAAATTTTAAATCCTAACAACTTAACATTTTTCTAAGTTAATCAATGCCCTGAAAAGGACTGCTAAATGTCACTTCTACTCATCATAAGTCTTTAAACCAATTTGAGGAACTCTTTTGAAAATTATTGAAAGTTAGAAAACATAGACTTAAATTGACTTGATCAGTTCCAGAGTGATTAAATCGGAACCTAGTGTTGCATTAAATTGTATGCAGTCTAGCAACCTTTCGAATACCAAGGACTCATTGTTTTTTGTTTCTTTGCCTGTAATAATTGAATTGCAGATTTGATGTTTTGGGTCTTCATGAATTTGATAGTGACCGGAAGAGGATGTCAGTTATAATTGGTTGTCCTGATAAGACGGTAAAACTATTTGTGAAAGGTGCGGACAGTTCAATGTTGGGGGTCATACAAAAAGGCATTGATGTGGATATTATTTGTGCAACTGAGACAAATCTTCAGGCCTATTCAACTTTGGGTCTGAGGACACTGGTCATCGGCATCCGTGATTTAAGTATAAATGAATTTGAGGAGTGGCAGTCTGCCTATGAGAATGCAAGTACAGCTTTGATCGGCAGGGGAAGGTTTCTACGAGCAGTTGCATCTCATGTTGAAAGAGATCTCCAAATATTGGGAGCCTCTGGGATTGAAGATAAGCTACAAAAAGGTGTACCAGAAGCCATAGAATCCATGAGGCAAGCCGGCATCAAGGTTTGGGTTTTGACAGGAGATAAGCAAGAAACTGCCATTTCCATTGGCTTTTCTTGTAAGCTTCTGACGAGTGAAATGACTCAGATTGTGATAAACAGCAAGTCCAGAGAATCCTGTAAAAAGAGCCTACAAGATGCAGTTGCCATGTCCAACAAACTTGCAGCCCCTGGAAATGTGTTGACAGGCGCAGGATCTGCTATGAATCCTCTGGCTTTGATCATTGATGGTACCAGCCTCGTCTATGTTTTGGAGACAGAATTGGAAGAAGAGGTACTGCACAGATCCATTTAACACTTTAAACAAGTTCTTTAAGGCCTTGTTTTAGGATTCATATTTATTTTACTTCTTGTTCTTAATGGTACAGCTGTTTAAAGTGGCCACTGTCTGTGATGTTGTCTTGTGCTGCCGTGTGGCACCATTGCAAAAGGCTGGAATAGTTGCTCTTATCAAGAACCGAACAGATGATATGACCCTTGCAATTGGAGATGGTAAGTTTCTTATCTGAATACTTACATTTTAAAACTCATATTAGGTTGCTAATCTTCAGGAACCTTTAGGAAATAAATTCCTTATTGTGGATTAAGTATACTAGTATGTAATATCAGGTGCAAATGATGTCTCAATGATCCAAATGGCTGATGTTGGGATTGGCTTAAGCGGCCAGGAGGGAAGGCAAGCTGTTATGGCCTCAGATTTTGCCATGGGACAGTTCAGATTCCTAGTGCCCCTTTTGTTGGTCCATGGACATTGGAATTACCAGAGGATGGCCTACATGATCCTGTACAACTTCTACAGAAATTCCGTGTTTGTCTTTGTTCTATTTTGGTGAGCATTATCATGTACACTTGCTGGAGCTCATTAGTATATTTTCTTTTCATATATTTAAGAAGTTTTTGCACATGTAGGTTTATTAACAGAATATGAGCAAAAGCTATTAAATCTGATGCTTCAATTGTAGGTTGGAACTCATATGCTACATCAGCTGAATTCGCAAGTCTTAAAGTAATTTCATTTAATGTAGATAGTGGTGTATGTATATGATTTGGTTCAATATCTTTCAATTCTGTATCTTGAAATGTATTATTAAAGCATTTGGAAAAGCCATTCTTTTAGTAGTCGACATTTCCATGAATGTTCTGTTCGGCACTGAATATCACCAAATATATCACTATCATAAATGCAGTATGATTGACAGGATTGAGGAATGCTGAAAATAGTAGATGTCGCATGGACTTGCAAAGTTAACCAACTGCTAACTGCTAAGGAATGCTAAAAAGGGTGCAAAGTTAAACAACTTCCATGCTTTGACTTTTTTGGTTTAGTGGATTCTGTATGTGCATGTGTATAAAGACATCTATATACATGTGTATGATAATTACACATATACTATTCATAAGTTAATTTGGTCATGTTTTGATCAGAAAATTTGGAACATTTGTTGCATTGTCAGCAAAGTAGAAGAGTGTAGCAGATTCATTTTTCCCTCCCTTTTCTTTGTCCTCGAGTTAATATGCATAACCGATAGTTTTTGTACTACAGGTATGTGCTATATACTGCTTACACCTTGACAACTGCGATAACTGAATGGAGTAGTGTTTTATATTCTGTGGTCTACACCGCTCTGCCAACCATCATTGTTGGAGTCCTTGACAAGGATCTTAGCAGGAAGACATTGATAAAGTACCCCCAGCTCTATATGGCAGGGCAGAGGGATGAAAGATACAACCTGAAGTTGTTTATCCTCACTGTCATGGATACCGTTTGGCAAAGCGCTGCCATATTCTTTATCCCTTATGTTGCATACAGACATAGTACCATTGATGGATCCAGCCTAGGAGACTTGTGGACACTTGCTGTGGTAATTCTAGTAAACATTCACTTAGCTATGGATGTGTACCGGTGGAACTGGCTCACACATGCATCTATATGGGGCTGCATTGTCGCAACATTTATATGTGTCATCATCATAGATTCCATGTGGATGCTACCGGGTTACTGGTATGTTCTCCATTAATCTTTCAATCTTATGTTGCATAACTTTATATTTTGTAGGATTGCATATGGTATGGTAAATTCTGGTCTCAATCAAGAAGCTGTTGGGATCTCTATAATGACTGCATTCTTGAAACAAGAAACACACGTCATAATGCCATAGCAAACTCAATGTTGCAGAAAGAAGACACCATAGGATGCATTTTTATATTCAATGTTGAAACTTTGCAAGGTTGCTTATATGAGTACTGATGCCTCAATCATTTCAGGGTCATCTTTCACATAATGGGGACTGGATTATTTTGGCTATGCTTACTCGGCATCATGGTAGCAGGGATGGTTCCACGTTTTACGGCCAAGGCACTGACCGAGTATTTCATGCCTGGTGATATTCAAATTGCTAGAGAACTAGAGAAGTTTCAGAATGTAAATGCTGCCACAACATCAGAAATTTCAATGAGTACGTTGTCACAACAACCATAATGACAGTTCACTGAAAATTTTGCCTACCCTCCATTTCCCTTACCTTTTTTCTTTATTTTGTTGTGTATATTACTCTATTCTTTCAGCTGAGAATCGGACTTTTTTACCGATAGCTGCCTCGTCACCTATCTGGAGGGACAGTTTAGCAAACCCTCTGTTGTGTGTATTTGTTTAAGTAATACCTTCCTTTTTCAAACTAAACCAAATAGCATCATACTCAATTAGGCAACCGACTAGACGTCATTAGAGAAAGGATTATTGCGGAGTTGTTTCAGTAGCATTTTTTGTATGAAGTAGAGACTGAGCTTTTTCTCTACCCTTCTCTGGTTGATTCTTGGTTCATCTTCAGCACGCTGGACATCCATAAAGCAGAGACTATGAGCTTATGTTGTTGTTGTGGAGAACTGAATTATCCTTTGTTTGTGCCATTTTAGCTCATCTTCACTGTACTGCAGAGGGTGTGGATTTGGACTACACAATCCGTTGATCACGTAGATAATTTGTGATGTGCAGCTCCCATTTCTTGATGATAGAAACTGCCATAGTAGAAGTATGTCCAATCAATGCTTCATTTGTCGCAAGCTGACGGCGTCATTGTCTTGGCATGTCACGGTCTTATCCATGTACGACTGATATGGTTTGAATGGATGCTATACTTAAAAGTCTTGGATGTCTGATATCATCAATTGCAGGAATTTTGGGTAATTACTGATGCCTATTGTCCAAAGCATCTAATATCCTTCCTACCCTACTAAATTTATTTTTTTTAAATTTTTTTTTTACTAAATCTAAAATTTCAACAAATGATATTTTAAATCATGGTATACAGTATCGAATGATATCGCCTGGTACGGTTGATACATATCGGTCCGACGACATACCGGTACGTGGACCGTCCGATATTATTACAATACTATAATGTTATAGTAATAAAAAAATATATAAAATTATTCGGTACATCCTGGTGTATCGCTTGGTACGTTATGGTGTACCGCTCGTTATGCCGATACCGTATCGTATCGAGTCAACGTCGAAATATCGGTACGGTACGATATTACGAACCTTACTTTAAATATTATTGAATTATCATGTATACTCTTGAGATAATAATATTTAATCCAAAGCATTCGATATCGTAGTTGAGAGGTCGAACAGTAGTTACGAGAACCGAATGAGGCATCGATCCAATTTAAGCCTATGTTAACGATTTAGTAATTCCATATTTTGCTTTTTCATCTTATAATAAGAAGACTCGGATGCTCTTAAAGTATTTCCATTACTTTAAGAATGGAGTAGATCAAAATTCAATTTTTGATTTTTTTTTCTATTTTATTCTCACCGACTGATGTGATCCAGATTTTATAACTATGAATCAAATGAATGAAAATTAGATAAATGATACATCATCGCCTTATGAATGTGATGCTATGTGTCATTGTCTTGATGTCGTTGATTGTGGAGTCATTATGGCTTGGTTTGATCCCAAAGGCGTAAGTTTATTCAAAAGATCCACGGGAGGTCATGAGAGGAGACTAGAGTGAGAAGCGGATCCGATTAGCACGATCCCAAGATACTGCTTATTCGTTAGAGATAAATTTAGTATTATCTTATAGTATGTTATAGTCTCACCAAAGTTTTTGCATAAGCAGTTAGTGTCGGTGAATGTTCTTGACTTAACCCTTCGACGATAAAGTTAGTTAGGAGGTGGAAATAGTAAAGATGCTTGTCCCCTTAAGCTTTGGGGTTGACTTTTATACTTAAGTGGCCAATGAAGTGCGACCAACGACTAGTTAGGGGGCCTCTTAAGTCATCCAAAGGCTCATTTATGTTGACGGTTGGTGAGCATACCTCTATACATGTGGCATTAGGGAGGATGACTGTGAGAATATTGTTTGTCAGAGCTAGAGCTTGTTTGGAATAAGTAGGGGATGATTGTTTACCTGTGCTAAATATCCGAAAAGAAAGAAAAGAAGAACTAGGCCAAGCCTCTTGAGATTAATACCATATGCAGCGGACGTGCATGCTCTCCCAAAATCATGATTGACTAGGATGATAGGTTGTTTTCGATAGATGACTCAAACGAAAAAAAAAATCGAGATGGCATCGCTACTGAGAATTAATACACCGTATGATTGACTTATATGATCCTCCTAGAGATCGCGACGGACAAGGGCAGGAGGATCATACTCCTACCTACGGCCACAAGAAAGAGGCACGAGTTTTTTTTGCACACATCATTGCCCACATGGCAGTCCACAATTGGGTGAGTCAACAGTATAATACTTACCTTATTATCACTATACAAATGACATAATATCGTTTATATAATGAGTAATACATGTAGATTTCACCAGACGTGAGACTAATACATGTAGATTTCACCAACATGCCATGTAAATGACAACATTGACTCGTGCACTAACCAAAAATGTCAACTAATTTTCATCACCAACTCCAAGCACAGTTCAATACATCCATCATAGATTTTGCTGGAACACGTGATAGTGTTTAGTTGCCATGCCTACTAGAACAAAATAATAGGCTAAAAATGTATGATCTATAAGCCTAAGCTTTTCAATCATAAAGATAACCGATTATAATGTTGATGGTCTATACAAACTTCATGAGCAACTTTTGAAGAGTAGATCTTCAACTCATAGGATACAAAAAAATATGATTGTTAGAGACACCATATCTTTCACACAGCAAAAACTGCATAGAAAAAGAGAAAACAGGGATCATTGGCTGCTTCTTTTCTTGGAGAAGGAAACAGAAGAGAAAAAAATGATGTTGGCTTTCTCTCGTGTTGGGAAAGAATTCTCTACTGGGAAACTGATATCTTTGATTTCATCTAGAAAAAAAAGGCGGGCAATTACTACCACCAATCCTCCTACAGAAGCAGGCAAGGAGTTTCCATGAGATCATCAGGGCAAAGTTGCTCTTAATTGGATGCACCAAGCATTCCAAACCATCCGAAGTGAGGCTCAACTGGTGCAAACAGGTTCCTGTGAACATCCAGGTAAAATAAGTTCCAGAATTCTACAGGAAACCACGAGGCAGATATTAAGAGACCTTACTTGTGATGCTGTCAGGTCCAGAAGCAATGTAAATTGCAGTTTCCGTACTTGAAAATGAGATGAAGAAGCATCAAATTAATGAAAACATGCAAATTGCTATTACTTGTGATGTTAAAACAGAGTTACTTAAGCAAAAAGCCTGAGAAACTTTAATACTCCAGATAATAGCAAACCTGGTTTAAGGAATTGTGTACTGTGTTGTTTGATTGTCAAGACTTACTAGTATAGAAGGTAAAAGAAGAGACCATGAACATCCAGTACTCTTGAGGTCAAGCAATTAGCTTGATATGAGTTGCTGTGAAGCAAGAAGCTTTACTACAACAACCTGTTTACCGACCAAAAGATACATAGGCCAACTCATTCAACAGTGAATAGGTCAATACATGCTACATTGATGAAGTATGTGGAAATGAAAATTGCTTGCTGCTATATGTTCAAACAGTATCACGATGACACAAATGTCCAACAAACGGAATCTACCAAGATTTAAATGCTCATAAAAGAATGTAGACTCGAAGTCGACTAATGTTCATAATTTTACTGCATCAGGTAAAGCTATTATCTTTGTAAATAACAGGCATGCGACAAATAAATAACCACAAACCTGCAGTAGTTCAAGAAAAGCAGAATTTGTCACCGGGAATGAATGAAAGCAGGACTATTTGGAAAGTGTCAGAAAGAAGAAACAAGCAGCTTTTAGGGCAGTTTTATGTACAGCAGAAACGCAAGCAACAGAAAAGAAAGCTACACTGGTTATCAGTAACCAAGACTCAAAACATAGTTCACTAGCAAGCATTGGGACCAGAGGTTGGCACAAAGGCAAAACAGATGACAAAATACTCGGATTGGAGGCTTCGAGAAAGGCTTAAACATCTGGATATAGCACCTACTGAGAGGTATACCATAACAAGTGAAGCAGTAATCATTGATATAAAATAACAATCAGGCTCTCTTTTCCTTTAGGAATGCTGGAGTGAATATCTGACTTTCTTAAAGGAAAGAGAAAAAGAATAATTTTGCAATGATAAGCACATTTCTAGATCATTGATATAAAATAAATAAGCTAATGTACTGCTGGAAAGAAATCTTGAAGAAAAAAATTCCGTAAAAGAACATTAATGTATATGTAAAATTTTTGGGTAACATTAATCTTGAAAGAGAATTAATATTATAGAAAAATCATTTGTTATATAAATGTACTCTAGGAAATTTCTGATTAACTTGAGTAAGAAGTGGAACTCCACACACTGTCAACAGTTGGCCGACATTTACAATAGACAAGTGACATATTCCAGATACCATATCTTCCTTTGCAGGTGGTCAGAATCTGCATTATTTGGGAACAAATAAGACCATTTTATCCTGGGAGAAGATTCCAAATGGCAACATAAAAAGAATGCCTGCACTTTATATGTGAACAAGGAAAAAGAGGTTAAATTAAAGTAGCAAATGCCACACAGATATGATGGGACCAAAAAGCTCACCTCCTGATGCTAGTAAAGCCCCTGCATTACGGATGACAAATATTCAGGCTACATGAAATGGATTAATCAAAAAGAGATGAAGACTCTGAATTAGTAACACATAATCTTCATCAATCAGAGGAAAATCAATGACACCACTTAGGTTCATACAGATTCTCAACTGATGTCCGTCACAAAGTCAAACCCCTAAAAAACACAAAAAGGTCAAGAATAACTTATAAAGATTCAGACCTTTCATAACTGAAGCATGCTTTTCTGTGATAGTTATGAACTGAATCTTCCATTCTGGACCTGTATGCCATTTTGTCAATTCCTGACCGCATCACAGGAGAGTCAACAAACACTATTTCTTGCAAGAAGCTTGCACCAATACCACTCTCTATTATGTACAACATGAAATTTTGGACTATAATAAATTGTTGATGAGTCTGGCACCTTCCTATGGAAATTTTGAAAGCACTGGAAAACCTAGGACCAGCTTTTTCTTGGATGTTACACTCATATACTTATAAATGCACATGAAGTTGCCATGTTGAAGCTACAACCCGATGCATCCTTTTTTGCACAGATATGAAATAGAACCCAGAAAACTACCAAATAAATTCTCTTATGTGCTCTCCTGGAAAGACTGAGAGCGGGATAATGCTGCAGGATTTGCCTGCAAAAGATGTGCAGCATCTGACGTCTGAGCTTTACTTTCAGCCTTGGATTTGAGAGGTTTGAAAATACCAACTTCTGGCTTAATACCAAGAGTAGCCCATATTGAGCTTTTTGCAGCCTCATCAGGATCATCTATTCTAAGAGTTTTAGGAACCCATAAAGACTTCCCTGTCTTCTCCTCACCCTGTAAGGTAGCATCTCTTGAATGTTTACCCAAGGTTGGGGAACCATTTCCTGAAGATCCGCTATTGCTCGTAGAAGATGATCTATGTATCCCACTATTGAAACCAAGCCACGGCACATTCCACGCTCCATTAGGCCAGCTGGAAATGCATCCCCAAGAAGAAGCTGGCATGAACGGGAAAGGAAGTGATGGAGGACAAAAAGCAGGGCCTCCCACCATCAATGGGGGGTTCCATGGAACTGGAGTTGGATTACCATTTTCTGGTCTTTGAACAAACTCAGGCGAGCATCTACCTGCCACTATAGGAGCAACATTAGTCCATCCTGGACTCCAGGGATAAGCCCATGGAGCTACAGGATAACATGAAAACTGAGGCATTGTTGTAACTCCATTACAATATCCCTGCATGCCATTCTGTTCGATGTGGGTTGGATTTCCTGCTAATCCATTTTCAACAAAATTGGAGCTAGTTACAGAAGATGCACATGAAGGCTCCTCGTTTTTCCCATATAGTATAGAGCTGATATCACCATTTCTGTTTTTCTCTCTGATATTGAGTGCAGAGGCCATGGATTCACAAAGAGGCACCTCTGTCCCAAATTTAAGGACAGTTCCATTTCTGATCAAAGGTCTTGTAGGGGCAGAAGAGCCACAAGGAAGAGTCAGATGATGAGGTAAATCAGAAGTTTCTAGTCCAGCAGATTGCGATCCATCTGATGGCAACATTATCTGACGGACTTGTAATGCAGAGTGCTTACTTTTACGCCTTCCAGCACCAACAGGAACATTCCTTGTTGTTCCCCCAGCAGTCCAATACCTCTGGCAATTCTTACAGAAGTGTCTAGGTTGGTTAATGTTGTAGTTGTTATAATAACAGAATTTAGTATCCATACTGTTACAACGAGGACATGGCAGAATTTTATCTGGTTTCCTGAGGACCTTCGCTTGAGCAGAGCCTTCAGCATCAGACTTGTTATGTTCCTCTCTGGAATCTGATAAACCTTTGTCATGATCATTTTCATAACTACTGTTCAAACCAATGGAACAAGTTGGACCATCCTCATTTCTTTCACTAGAAGCAACAGCTGTAATATCGTTGACTTCCATGTTTGTTACTTCTTTGCTTGCATCCTGAAAATAATACAACAAACAAAAGATGACATTTTTTAGCTGGAATGCTTGCATGCACAGTTGAAGGAAATATGACAGGCAGGAACACCAACATGTTAACCTTACTGTCAAGATTATAATGGTTTGCTCTTCCATGTATACCATGTTTATGAGAACAACCTTAGCTAGTATACAAAAATCGATGCATCATGGATTCTTGTTCAAGTTAAATATTCTATTGGCATGTCACAATTCTTTTTCTAGATGTGATGCCATGAATCATCTCCTTTCATTTTTATTCCACGAAGCATTCCCCCTACTTTTCCTTTCTTAAAATCCTGATAGATTATTCCAACTAATCAATTTGGCAAGGCCCCCAACATGAAGTAACTGAAAAGCTTTCCCTTTTCTTTCCTCAAATAAGTTATCTAAGAAACTGCCAAGTCAAGAACATGCATACAGTCCAGTATAAAATTAGAGTTTTACTCAATTAACTATCAATTGGTTTCGACTGACTTTGCAAGACTTTATCTTGATATTTTCAAGCAGTCTAGAGGCACTTTAATGATACTAGATCTTTAATTGATGTAGCACTGAGATTTAGAGGAAAATTCTGCTTGTGTCTTTATATATCAGCTCAAAAAGAGCCAACAGCAAAGTCCAATCTAAAGTTGTCAGCAAGTGGTCAAAAGTCCCTCAGTAAGAAAGGCACCAGGTAAAATGTGAGTTTCTGATTCTTACCTAAATCATCAAGAACGAGATCACTATTCTTTAGAAGATAAAGAATACTGCTGATGAATGACTATTCTTTTTCAACAGCTTTGTATACAGATGAACAAATCACAAATTTTAGAACTGGACTTTGGATTAGTTAGCAAGTTTTCAATAGGTTGACCTCTTTCTGGCTGATACTAAAATTCCCACAGCGTTGGAGGTTTTCTTCCCCATCACCAAACTTCAACGATATTTTTCTTTTACTTAAAAGAAAACAAAATTATACCAACGACCATTCCGCTGAAACTTAAGCTGTCTCTCTCTTTTGGATAAAAGTGCCTCTGTAAACAAATGACAAATTATCATTTAAGTGATGCCAAAATTAACATATGCAATGAAGCCACAACAAAAGCCTACAAACTAATCCCAAAAAAGTTTTAAAGACGTTAATGCAAACTATTTCCGGCTTAGATTTTTAAGCAAAATGTTCTAAACATGTCAAAACCAAAACGAAAGGCCGCCTCTTCATACCAAGTAATCTAATCCAACAAAAAACAAAATCACAAATCCGGTGACTCAAAATCCCCAATCTAATCAGAGTTCACCCGATAGATAGCTTATATCGCAATCAACGACCAAAAGCAGGACAAATAAGTCAACTTCACTTGAAACTTTGCGCCACAATCAGATCATCGAACAAAAATTCCCAACAGTAGATAACCACAAAAGCCTAATAACCATGCAACGAGCACGCGTTCATCCTTCTAGAAAACGTCTCTAACGATTCGATTGGACGCCAAACCCTGTAAGGAAAAGAAGCTAGGCAAAAGAAGGGGGGAAGGGGCTCCAGGAGTTCTGTGCTCACCGAATCGCCGTCATCCGTCTCCGTCGCTGGAGTCGCATCGGGAATCGCCGTCTGCTCAGCCTCCTCTTCCGGAGGCGGCGGTAGGCTCTCCGGAAGCGGGATGGTCCTTCCGAAGAGCTTGATCGCGGGGTCCTTTGCGTCAGACATCCCCTCCCATCCGACCGATCGCCGCTCCTCTCATCAACTTCGACACAGACTCGGATCGCATGGCTTTGTTGTTATGGTTCTCCGAGAGAGAGAGAGAGAGCGTGCGTGTGTGGGTATGAGAGAGGGAGGCTTTGTGAGCCACGAGTTCTCGAAGAGGGAGATAGCGAGGGTGGGTGACGTCAGCCGACGGAAAAGGCCGACGAAAAGGCAGGAAAAAGAGAGGGGAAAAGAAACTAACCCCCCCGGCCTTTCTGTTTCAATCTAAGACGCCGCACTCGCCTCCCAACTGCGTCGCCCCAACGCGCCATCTCCTCCCTCGATTACATAGTCAAAGGCAACGTGCGGTCCTCCGCGCGGGTGGGACTGGGGACCACTACCACGCGGCGTACCCAACTCTTTCTTATATGACGTGTGAATTGGCAGAAAAAATAAGAAACTCGAACAGTTAATTGCTACCTACCGGATCCGTTATCACCTGGGTCCCACCTTTTGCTTCCAATCACAATGCAGGTAGGTCGGATGGATCAAAGCCGACCCCACGAGCCACCCTTACTCCTTCTGCCCACGTGTCACTATTTTGCTGCACTCTGGGACCGCCTAAGACTTTCGTACGTCTGACGTGGATCGACACCCGCAATTGGATTAATCGACCCAGTCTTCGTTTGACTTGTATTTTCTTTTCTTTTCCTTTTAATTTAGAAGAACAAAAAAACATATTTTATTGGCCACGCGTTCGGCCGTCACAAGGCGATGGACCGGACCGCCACTAATGGTTTGTCACGTGGCCCGAGCGATGACATGGCAAATAAAATGCACCTATTATTATTTTTTGTTTGAGGCAATAATATGATGCCAAAGGACATGTCTCTTTGTCGAGCTCTTCCAACCACGTAAGTCGTAAGTTTCCATTATAGAGACAGGGGAATCCGAACCCCTTACGGTGGCGGTCAGGGTCGCAGTATCGGCGAAAAATTGGGGAATCAGTAGTGACAGAAGGAATTAGAGATAGGGGCTGAAGATGATGGAGAATTCTCATCCTCAGCACTGAGCCATGGTGGGACTCATAGCCATGAAGTCTTGGGATTGTGTGGATTAAAAGAAGGCACACTGAAGCCACATCCTTAGCTTGTAACTTTTATGATTAAGCAAGCAAATGAGGGCTGACTCCATCTAGGAGAAAGAGAGGATCATGATGCACGCATCCTAAGCGTTGTGTTGGTTGCCCCTCTGCCTAAAAGCAAAAGAGAAATGGCACTTTGAATCTTGGATCACAGGAAAGAAATAAAATGAGGTAAGAGGAAGAACAAAGGGAGTCCGACCATTCTTTATGTGGCTTCCTGAAAGCTCTTCGATAAAGTAGCTTTGATTGGGGAACTGTTCCAGTCGTTTATATTCTTCATGGTCAGTGACATTAACATGAACTTTCTCAGGCCACTACTGGAAGAAGAATCATAGTGTGCCATCCTTACACTGGTTTTTCTTTTCTATTTTCTTTTATCTGTATTTGCTTCTTTTGTTTAGAAATAAATGGAAAGTGGAAAGTACCATGAAGCTTTTTCTTTCTTTTTTGCTCAAATCATGTTTGCTTAAAACATAGAAAGTGTGACAAATACAGGAGACTTCCATCACTGTGAGGTCAAGATTTTCTAAGAGCATGTTTCTTTAGAAAATATTTGCTTGAGAAAAAAAAAAAAGGTATCACAAGAAGCTTTGTGGCCTTGTATCAGATTTTTTTTTTAAAAGAGAACAGTAAATTAAGAAAGTTATAGAAATCATTTACTTCATAAGTTATGTAGAAATCTTACAATGATAAAAGAAAAAAAAAATGATACCACTGAAATCCCAAATAATGTTTATAAGGAGGTCAATCTTGTGTACTTAAAGATTTAAAAAAACTAAGAAAAATAGCACCTACTTGTTTCGATGGAAGATGTTCTTACCAATGAATAATTTCTACTTGATTTTAACTTTCTTACTTGAAATCTTATAGAAATGTATAGTGTTTTTGTGTATGGTTCCAGGCTTCACATTGCATCAATTAGTTCCTTTAAAGAATACCAAAGATTACCTTACTCTTCAATCTCCTCCTTGTGGATGATAGTTTGCTTTCTGTATTTGTGAGGATTGAGGATAAGGGCTTTCAAGTGGTTATCTTCCAGTGGTTTCATATATTTTATTTCTGTGAGAACCTTATTATTGCTGTACATTGATGGTAATGGCTTTGCTCTATGTGTTTTTCCTTAACCTATTTTCTGGTATTCTCAGCAGAGGAACTGAAGAACTTAAGATTCTTTCTTTTTCATGTAAATTATATTAATACTTCCTTAACATGTTATATAATATCATTCGATTAATATGAGAATGACAAGTTGTATATATTAGAACAGCAGGCATTTCAGTATTTGGACCCTGCTTATAGGGCATTGGTGATGACATATGTCACTCTGGAATATATTTGCACCTCAGTCTGTGGAGTAATTAAAACTTCTAAGAAAAGATTTGGCTATTTAGCTTAATCCAAACAAACCACAAAGCTCTGCAATCTCTTAACATCATGATGTTTGCCACACCTCCTGTTCTGCATTATGCAGATCTCTGGTTTAATTATATATGTCATTTAGAATGGTCTTGTGGACATAAATCACCAGTACATGCAAAATGTAACTTGAAATTAGTCTAAATATTTTGTCAGTACTGCTACTATTACATGCCACAGCATGATGCTCTCCTTAGCACTCCTCACTTGTACATGCATCATCAGTTTCCTTCCCACTGTCTCATGAAATCAGGTTCATGTTGTAGCCATTACTTGTTTTTAGCTGACTGGGATGATCACTGAAGAGAGAGCTCACAATTTTTAGCATATACAGTGTAGGCATGATTGTATTTGTTGGAGGCAGCATTAGAATTTTCATATCTTCATCACTCTTCTACGAGCAATTTCAATGCCATAATTTAGCTCCAGCTGAAGCCATTCAAGTCAAATTTGTTGTCTTTGTCACCTTCATTGTCTTCATCAGCGTTGAGATCTAGTTGTGCTGTGTGGCCGGGCATTCCAAAACTATTTGATTGCTTTCCTCTGTCCTGTTGACCTGCAACTCTCTTGTTGTTTGGGTGCTCAAGAAACATGTGCTCTTCACTTCTTTCCTTCTGCTGGGCCTCAGAATCAGCTCCTCCTCCTCTCTGAGCCTTGGAGCTTACAGGATGCATCACGAAATCCTGGACTGAGAAAGTTGTCCTCTCTGAATCCCCTAAAATGGATGAGGAAAACGTCTTCTGGTCGTTCAGATGGCACCATGCAGATTGAGTGGTTTCAAGCCTGGTATCCTGATGCATCTGCTGCCTGCAGAGTGGTAGGCTGCCACCGTATGCTCTCAAACTTCTGTGGAAATTAGTCATATCTTGATCCTTTTGTGATCCTTCAGATGATGTCAGACAACTCTCTGCTGAACAATCAGCAAGTTGGGATGGATTCACTTGCAAAGTGTTCGGATTGCGGATTTCTTCCAGACCTGGAAATGCATTGCTGAAACACTCATTTGAGACTTTGGAGACCAGTTCAGATAGTTGAACTTTGGCAGCTTCCAGTCCTGGAGACCCCAAATTCTGCTTCCCAAGTGTCTCCTGAGCTTTCTCCAGCACAGACTGCAAGTACTTGCCCTGTGCCTCAATTCGGAGTTGCAAGTGCCTTTGAACCTTCAACAAATCCATTTCCAATTATATGTGTCAATTATCATGATGCAGAACTCCAAACTATTCTGAAGCTATCAACTAATAGTGATAAATATTATTTATTTTCCTAAATAACTTAATTTAAATGAATCCCACAATTGTATCTGGACCTTGTTAATATTAATCTCTCATGTTATCATCAATCTTTTAATTATTTTCTAGTTCATAAAGGTTTTATAAATATGAAAAGAACCAGAAAACAACTATGATTTCACCTCTCTTTCAGAGAAATACTGAGTCCAAGTCTGAGTTAGCTTAAGAATTCCATGCTTCTATATAAAAGTTGCTTTTTTTATGGCTTTAAAAATATATGATACACATCCAGGATAATATTTTCCAAGGTTAATTTAGTTGCATCCCACATATTTACCTACAAGATTTTTTTTGGGTGTTTTTTGCAGTTTGATGGCCAGTAGCACTTTGCCGGACGATGTATAATAACATCAAAGTTTGAGTTTGTGCTCTCTAATATAATTGTTGGAAGTTTCTCAAGTGCATGAATTCAAATAAGATCATGGTTTTAAACCAAAACAAGAGAAACATGTAGTAGAAGTAAGAGTCCAGTGATCGTTACCTCGAGCTGTTCTTGTAGCCTTCTTTGGACTTCAATTTGCATTTGAAGTGCTTCATTTATTGGAATGTTTCTGAAATGAACACCCTGTTAGTGGAAGTTTATCATACATGCTTCATGGTGTTGCAATGTATATTGCTGTTGTCTCTTACTTGTTTGACTGGGGAATGATGTTTGTACTGGCCAACAACAATCCATTGCCCTCAGCTGTCCTCCCTGCTACTAGCTTACAACCTGTAGCTGCAAGATAACAAGTATTAATTTGCATTTCCTTTTCCTGGTTTGAGAATTCAGAGCTGGATGCTGCTCCCTTACCAATCTTGGCACTTCCACTGCTTGCTTGAGCCTGGAGATTTTTGCTGAGCCTGTACTTCTGCAATCCCACAAGGGCGACTCAATCTTCAAATGCAACAAAATAGAAACAAGAAGAGGAAGTGGAGGAGAAGAAGCAGTATTCAGTCAGGACCTGAAGATGGCTTTTCAGGTGATAGAGTGTTAATCCAGGGATGCCCATAAGCCTCATGACCGACTTGGGTGTAGCCTCTGCAAGATTGATGACCTTAAATTAGCTCTGAAGGAAAGATGCATCTGCCTTCGATGAGAATGCTTGATATACTCACTATCTGCACCACCAAGTTGATCGACTGCCTCTATAAATCTCTCATGGAGCTCAGGTGTCCACTTCAGCCTAGGCTTGGCATCAGTAGATAGAACCAGCCCCGACTCCTCTGGTATCCTTCCTCCCTGCAACAACAAATGCCTCTCTGCAGGAAATGCTGTCCTGGAAGAAAGGATGTTGTTGTGGCCTCCTTGTTGATGTTGATGATACATCTTCTGCTTGGGAAAGAAAGAACAAGCAGTGAGAAGCTAAGACAAGTGGCCGATCATAAAAGAACAGACACAAGCAATCTCCTTTTCCCTTTGTACCCTCTTACCTTTCTTTATCCTTGATCTAGGGAGTACTATCCATTTCAGAGCTGTGCGTTGCTGGAACTGATTGCTTCATGCGATCAGCTTAGTTTTCTGGAAAGCTGGAAGTTGCACCATCATCTCCTGAATGCTCCTGCAGTTTGGGAAATGTACTCCATCTGCTGCTCCTCTTGCCGGTTTGTGATGACCCGAACCCGTCTTTATAAGGCAAATGAGTAGAGAATTCGAATCATTTGAATAAATCATTTACATCGATCCAATCTACCCAGCAATTCAGAATGAAATCTTGTCCTTCTTGCTTTTCCATGGACCATATCCGGCGCCTTTCGTTTTCAATTCTGCAGCAGCAACTTTTTCTTTGGAACAACTTTAGCTTGTCGCATCTACAGAAGAATAGATCCATAAATATCCGTTCTCTTTCATGAAAGACCCATTACACAAGAAGAAGAATCGTGTGTTTGTGAAGAGAATTCCATGTAATGTTTTCAGAAATGGCAAGGCTTCCAGATTCCTGAACTGTGAGGAACTGAGCTTTTCGAGTACAAGTGGAATTTGTTAGCACGATAGCGTCTTGATAAGGTCATATAGTCTCAGGAGTATAGGAACCAAGAGTTCATAAGTCCATCAGGTCTTCCTTACCCTCAAAAGTTCTTTTTGAAGCTCATATACGGGTACGTCTATTATCCAAAACAGATAATTCCTCACGAGCTTATGGGTCGCACCAATGATCGATCGATCAAATGGTCCCTTATCAGCTAAACGATGCTCGTCAGATTAGTCGATGCTAAAAGTCTAAAAATTCTGTTTTGACTGGTGGAATCAGATACATCCTTTCTGTAAAGAACAGAAGCACCTCTGTGCATTATGCTTCTTGTGGACTTCTTGACAGCAAGGTTTGGAATATGGAATGAGCATGCGATTCCCTTTTGTCTTCATGCTACGTTTGGTATTTGTTCAGTGACCAACAAAGGAAAAGGAGACAGGGAGTTCAGAGGTTATCCACTGCCATGGAGCCATCACGTTTGGCCAATTGTTGAGATGGAATCCAAGACCAGGAGAACGGTACACAATGATGTTGCAAGCATTGCACTTCGTTTTCACCTCAGAGATGCTTGATCTCCAAGGCGGCATGCAACGGAGACATGATCTTAATGAATGACCTGTCCATCATGGAGAAATGTCACCATGCCTCCTCGTGCAGTTCTTTCTCCGTGAGACCCAGGCGAAGATAAACATATGATATGTCCGAAAGCAGAGGCATGCATTCATTTCTGTGTCCATGTTCAACTACATGTGGTCTTGCATTGAACTTTCTTCTGTATGAGAGAATCTTCATATATTTATTTCATGATTCTTCAAAAGCTCCGTTCATTGTTCAAGGAGGAATCAAGATTCATTTCAGAAACATGCTGCAAAAGGCCTGTGGTAGTGACAATATTTTGACTGCCAATCTCTTCATTTTGATATTCTCATTGCTTTCCTTGATAAACTGACGTGTAAAACTATCCCATCCTTCCTCCACAAGGCACCGAGGAGGCATTCTCATCATCCACACCATGGAATTATGAATGCAATCATCCATGGCTGTCTTCCAGCTTTGTGCAGGATGATGGCAAGTATCTTACGGAAAATGAATCGTGAAATTATCAGAGGACAAAAATTCACCTCTCTTTTCTGTGTTAGATCATATCTGCCCTTCTATGGTGCTTTCTTCCAACAAAACCATGTTGGATGCCATGCAGCAAGATGCATGAGAGTCCTTGACTACAAGACATCATCTTCTTCCTGCCAATTACCAATATAACGTTAACAGGCAGTGTTTGGGAACACTGATGCCCTTCCCCCCCACCATTTCAACTGAGACCAACTGGTCGTCATGCATATCACTTTGTTAAGTGGGATGGATATGATTCTCCAAGCATGAGCACCAGAAATGGCTATCATCATTGAATCACCGGATCTGTGGCCATCAAGGAGTAAAATTGTTTGCGCTGCAATCATTCCCTTCATGTTCATTGTTTCCTCACTGTGCTCCAAAACAATCACCGAAGCATATGCCAACCCCTATTGTACGCAAGATAAAAGTATTCAAAATTGACAAAGTTGATAGAATCCATCTTTTTCATGAAAAGAATAAGCAGGAATATATCTCCCTTTTTTCATGTTGTTATATTGATCTCGACAGTGGAATATGCTGTGCCCCATGGTGTCAAGCAACGGCCATTAAATTTCTTATGAACAGTTGAATTTTTCTATGTGTTCTACGAGTATCTATGCAGCTTCCTTTTGAACGATTTCAGCTGTTGCTCTTCATGCAAACTTCAAACAGAAATTAGCATGGCAACACTGACAGAGGAGCATAAACTGATTGATGAGATCACTCATCCAATAAACTGCATCAATCAGGCATTTTTCTCTTTTCCCAATAAACTGAAACAGACCTCATTGCGGAATTTCCGAGAAATATGTGTGTATTATATTCATCTTCAGGCCAGAGAGGGTCTTAAAAAGACTACCACAGGTAGAGTAGGGAAGAATGGAGTTGGTCTCGGGATGGAAGTCATGCATAGAAGAACACTCCTTTAGAGTTCCCCCAAGCTTTTCTTTTTTGCTTTTCACAGAATCAAAGGCGGAGGAACGAAGGCAAGATTTGGGCTACATAACTTTATTCCTTACTGATGCATAACATTTTAATCCGGAGAACATTTGCCGGTGGACGGGGAATCTGATTCTGTTCTTTTTGTTGTCAAAGCAGGCAGAGCTGGCGATTGGAGACTATGTTCTAACTTTTAGACTGCCCATTGCTTAGGATGCAGAAAGAAGGCTGGTGACCCCTCAGGCTGAGGAGTCTGCTACCTGTGAAGGACCATCTTTGTTCTTTCTCTGTCCTCCCCCTTGCATTTCTTTTGTTATCTTTGGCAACTTAACAGACACAACTTGTTCAGATATAGCTTGAATGAATCAGGTTGTGTGGATTTCTGGCAATTTGCATCTAATAACTAAAAGCTAACTTGTTCAGGTAAGGATGAGCTCTGATCCAAATGTCAAATATTTCAGTGTGGTAACCTAAAACAAATATTAAAAATATAAATTAAATGACCATAATTATTCTAGTTTTCTCTCATTTTATCATAAAACTTCATCAATTAAGAACTCACAAGTCTAGAACTTGATTTGATGTGAGGTTTCAAGAGGATCAATATGCATTGTTGTGTCCCTGCAAGCAGAAAGATTGTTTCTCCAACTCCATGATATATAATTGAAGAGAATACTCATCAATGCATATGATCTCCAGTTTTAAGAACTGAAGCCTGGCCAACATTGGGTTCCAAGTTGCATGATTTTTCTGCAACTTGGAGCCCAGAGGATGGCTGGTCTCTTTCTTCTAGTTCCAAGCATATGCCATTTAACTCCTTGTGATAAAGTTTGAAAGCTCAGGCAGCTCATCTTCAATCAAGAAGGGATAAGGGAAGTTGAAGAAAGGAAGTGAATGTGCACAAGATGGTGGAATCTTTAAATGGCCTCTTGCTCAAAAGATAGGAACAATTAAAGCATGTGTGGATAGTGAGACATTGTTCTTGGGAGCTGGGATCTGTCACTGGTTCTGCCACACTCAAATCTCATGATTGTGATAAGCATTGGTTCTAATTAAGTGAACCTGCTAATGGAATGATCCTTCTTTTCTTTTCTTTTTTTTGGCTGTGTTTGCTGAATTATATATATATATATATATATATATATATATATATATATATATATATAAAGAGAGAGAGAGAGAGAGAGAGAGAGAGAGAGAGAGAGAGAGAGAGAGAGAGAGAGAGAGAGAGAGAGATTGCTTTGATTCATTTGGTTATTCTTTCCCATGGGGATAAAAAAGCTTAAGAAAAATCTTTGCTTGGCATCCTTCCTTGATGAATTTTTTTTCAAAATAAAAAGATTTCATAGCGAATACAAATTTCCATCTCTATATTTTTATATATTATATAAATTATATTATATTTTTATTAAAAATATAATTCGATCAATTGCTCTACTAATCCTAGTGGCTCTTAAATGGAGCATATCGATTTAACGAAGAATCTTACTAGAGCATGTCATATATGCACAAGCTAATAATGTGTTACTAAACAACCACAATATAAATCATGGATGATAACACACATCTCGCAAATGAAGCACGATTAATTTCAAAAGATACTAAATGAACCTATATGGATTAAAGAGATAATAATCCGATCCAAATTAATGCATCCAATTCGGTGGAACTTCTGCAAGGTGGCTCCAATATAATAATCACATTATCTAGAAAAGATTAACATGATTGAATGGATCAGATTTCATGATGATTATCGTCAACATCCTGATTTAATCTGGGCCATCGAACCAGATCGGATTCGGCTCTTAGTCCAAATGAACCACATGCCCCGAATTGTCAGCTAGACTCCGGCCCAAATAAATGAGCTCGGCCCATTTATTTATGTTGCTGTCGATGTATTTGTGTCTTGGATCGGCGGGCAAAGCCCACACCGTTGTTTCAACACGGTTTTGAAGAGGGTTTCCTCCGCGGGCTCGGGGCTGGCGATTGATCTGCTCGTTGCAGATCGGAGTTCTCCTCGCTGGAGATGCCTGCACAGAGTCGGATCTCTCTCCATGGACATGGTATTGTTTCGAACTCGGTCAGATTCTATTGGATTGTTGGTTGTGATAGTTTCTTGATTCCTGATCTCAATTTTGAATTATCTTCTTTGCTTTCCCTCTTCGCTTTCGACGTTGGATTTAGTGGAAGGAAACGAGTGATTTGAATGCTGCGCCGTAGATCCGAGACGGTTTCTTCATTGTGAAATCTCCCGCTCCAACTCCCCATATCTTCTCTTACGTTAGTCTCTTGGTGTTGATGTCGGTGTTGTATCTGTTCGATCATTTGAGATCTTTTTCCGAGATTTTTAATAGGAGTTTGTTTAGATCTGAGCTTCATATTTCCTTTCTTAAGGGCGTTTGATAGGATTAATTATTTTTTGTTCGATATTTTCAGGTTTCTTTTCAAGAATTACTAAGAGTTTGTTTAGTTCTATGCTACTCCTCTTCTTTCTTTAGCGCGTTTGATAGAACTAATTTTTTTTGTTTGATCTTTCGAGGTCTCTTTTCGAGATTTACTAATAATTTGTTTTAGATCTGAGCTCCTCCTTTTCTTTCTTTAGGGTGTTTGATAGAACTAATTCCTTTTATTCTATATCTCGAGGCCTCTTTTCGAGATACACCAAAAGTTTCTTTAGTTCTGAGCCCCTCCTTTTGTGTCTTTAGGGTGTTTGATAGAATCAATTCATTTCGTTTGGTATTTTGATGCCTCTTTTCTAGATTATCTAAGAGTTTATTTAGTTCTTAGCTTCTCGTTTTCTTTGTTTACAGCGTTTGAATAAAACTAATTATATTGATGCTGTCACATTAGTTGTCGGATTTTGATGGCTGCAGAACGCTGCTTCATCTTCCTTTTGTCTTAGTAGATTTCAGAATTGTTCTTTGCAGCCTTACATATCTTTGTTCAGTGGATTTTCATTCGAAAATCCTTTCTGATCTCTCCAACCACCAGTGCTAAAATTTTGGAACTATTATTACAATGAAAGTGCAAACATTGGTTGAATAAAATAGAGACGGATTCAAACTCTCTAAATCATCAAATCATCAAGAAAGAATATATTAGGATTCTGACTAGGAGAGTCCAAATTGATAGGGACATTCATGTAAAACCTACTTAAATCGACCTTTATTAAAGAGGTAAAGAGGTCGGTTAGAGTGTAGAGGTTATTTCTTAGAGAAGAATTAGGAAAGGAATAAGAGTCTTGATTAGGAGTCCTATTAGGAGTTGGTTAGAAATAGGAGTCTTAGGAATTAGGGTTTAGAAGCCCTATAAATAATCATTTACTTCTCTTCTTTTCATAAGTAATAAATATTTTCTGTAATCTTTAAGCAGTAATTTGGAAGAAGAAACCCCTATAGAATTCTAAGAGACCGATCCCCTAAACATAGTAAGACCTTCTACTGTCAGTAGCTTTGGAATGGAAAATGATAAACATGCCAAAGGCCTGCTTTTTTTTGTGATTAGCATCTATCATTTAAGATGCATGTAACTTTGTTGGCTAAATGGTATGGGCATCAAACCCTCTGCATTTTTTGCATTATTTGAAGCAATCAATTAACTGTTTCCACCTTACCTTTAAGCAACAATGTTTAGATAAACCAGGAGCATCTTAGGGCATGTTAACCACAGTAAAGTAGCAGTAAGGGATCTGAATCAGGAACAGGTTGGGTTCAAAGAACCAGGTGGCTGGAGATTAGACTGTATCTTGAATATTGGTAATAGTGGGGGCAATATAAACCATTCTTTCTCTTGAAAATATTGTTATGTTGATGCTCTTTATGGGGTCATATGACAGCTACAGGTGGGAGGAGTGTGTAAATACCAAAGGCAGTATGCCAAAGACTCCCTTTCATGAATGACAGTTTAATCCTTCACATAGCTCTATAAAATCTATTATATATATGATTAGATATTCAAGAATAGATAGCAATATTATTGATCTTAAAAAGAATAATACACAAATCATCTAACCAAACATTGCACAGATAATGTACGCGACAACCGACCATCGCCCTCGAGGTACTGAAAAGCAGCGGCGCGAGTGTTGGCTCAGCTCTCTGTGGCTCCGGAGGTTGACGAGGGAGGCGTCGAAGAAGAATTGCCATGGCTTTGAGATGCCAGCGACAGCGAGAACAGCCCAGGGAAAGGCCAAGAGACGGGAATCCACAGCCACCTTGCACTCTCTCTGCTGCCGCCATTCCCGCTTCCTTCTCCGCCGGCTTCCGCCGGGTTGCTACCTCCGCCGCCGGCACTCGGAACTTTTGATACGTCCGCGGGCAGCTGAAACCTGCAAAGAGGGCACGAGCTATGGAGCTCCAGCCATGGCAGTATGCACTCGCCGTGGAACTTGTGCTTGCACGGCATCTCCCGAGCCTCTGCGCCTACTTCCATGTCCTCCAAGCAAACCGGGCAGCTGGTGTTCTCTTCGACCTTCACGGTAGGCATGGCGTCCACTGCTTCTTTCCGAGCTGGTGGTGTTCCGTATCGGTTCGGGTCGTTCTCCGCTAGATGCTGCAGCAGCAGATCAAGGCTGGATCTCGTGCCGAGGAAGTAGTCCTCGAAGGGGGCACCGACGCCACCATCGCTTATGCCGCCCGGTGTTTGAGGTTGCGTTTGTGTTTGCGGCTGGTTCGCCTGGAGAATTATGGCCTGGGTGAAAGGGTTGATGAGGATGACGCGCTCCCTCTCGCCCTCGGAATCTGATCGGCCGAGTGCTTGGAGCAGCTGAAGGATGGCGGAGCTACCCTGCGGCCTTTGAGCGGCGGCCTGTGGGTCAAGGTCGCGGTTGGAATGCTCGACTTCGTCTTCGTCCCCTTCGCCTTCTCCATGGGGGCCTCCACGCCGCAAGGAACCACCGCCAAGCAATCCAAGAAAGAAGGGAGTCCACGGAGAGAAGGCTCGGTGGGAGGCGGGATCGAGCGGGGTATCTGCATGCCCTCGCGGCGGATCCATCTCTTCCAAGAATCCACCGTCACAACGCGGGCATTTGATCTCCGCTTCTGTGACTGGATTCACCCTTTGTGTGCACACGTGGCACCAGTATCGTGCAACCAGGGGTTCCTCCATCTGTCTTGCTGTCTCTCTTCTCCTCCCTCTTCTTGAGACTAAACCACGACAAGAAATAACTGCAATGAACACAGAATTCGGTGATTGGAAAACTGTTAATTATAAGTTGATACTCTCAGAAGGAAAAAAAATGACAACTTTTTCTCTTTTTGCAGGAAGAAGATATCTTTCATTCAGATTTGGGAGATCAAATTCCAGAGGATGAGAACTGCAAGCAGGACGGAAGGCCAAGAGATATACCTAAAATTAGGAACTCTCCAAGCAGCAGTCCCCCGGAATCACATATGAGTTCAGAGGCACTCCTAAAAATCCAATTTTTCTTGCAAATCTAGCAGAAAGAATGGATTATGAAGAATATGCATATAATTCTTTATCTTGGAGGACGACGCAGTTAAAAGCACGGCACGGATTTATACAAGGCAGCCAGATGGTGCTAGCAGTAGAAGAATCCAGAATAGCGGAGAACAATCTGACGCTCTCAAAACTATGGGTTGTTGGATCGAACACGTAAGCGCACTGCACGCGTGGTTACCGTATGCTGCTCGGTCCACATCATGCAACACATGCATCAAAACGGGATCTGTGTGGTGGCGTTCTTTGATAATTTATTCAGGCAAGTTATCTTGCCCTTTCAACGTGCCGTGCTGACAGAATATTCCAGGGACGAAATATCCGCCAGCCTTCCCCGCGTAACCATCTTCCAGACGTTTGTAGCCTTTGACTTGGACCGCATCACCCATTACCATCTGAGCACACGGGAACGTTCTCGATACATAGAGCCAGGGATGGGGCCGGCAGTTGCTCATCATGCAACTATAGGATTCACATCGATCTGCTACCTCTTTCATCAAGCATATATATATATATATATATATATATATATATATATATATATATATATGCAGCTTCTTAAAATAAAGCTTTCCTGGATCACCAATTAGGAAGTTTAGATACCGAATCATGGAACTTTTTGATTATTTTGTCCTGAAAACGACAGCAAAAGTGAAAACATCTAAATCATGGAACTTTTGTACAGTCTTTGGCCGTCCCCCCAGACATTAAAATTACAACAAAATTAAAACATATAAATCATGGAACTTTTGTACAATGACAAGCATACCCGGGGATCTGCCATCGAAATTGCTCGACAGTGATTAGCAACGACAGAGGAGGGGGGTCGAGTCAGGTAAAAGAAACGAAAGAGCAGTAGATGCAGCATACATCATTTTCCCATATATACAACAGATGCTGAAACTTCAAACAGTTAATGGTTTCAACTTGAATCAAGCTTGCAAAGGACGTTAATTCCTGGAGAGAAGACGCTAATGTCAGCTATCTCCTCATCTGGGTAAAAAGATCCGATGGAGGTCTTCCAGTTCCAGTGGCACTGCTCCCCCCAAACGCAGAGAAAGCACCCCCCTGATTGCTGCTAAAAGCCCCAAAACCACCTGGAAAGATTGAAATTTAAGCAACAACTTCAATCTCAATTGGCCGTAAAACAAGCACAATTCGTTGTATCAAGCAAAATACAAAGGCATCCAAATCTCACCTGATGTGAAACCACCCCCAAAACCAGCTGCTCCAAAGCCACCACCTTGAGAACCTGCACCAGCAAAACCACCGCTGCTAGCAGCACTAGCACCAAAGCCCCCTCCAGTACCTCCACCACCAAAACTACCACCGCCGCCAGAAGCAACAGCAGCAAAACCGCCTGCACCAGTAAATCCACTACTGCTGGAAGCAGCAGCAGCAGCAAAACCACCTCCTCGAGAAGCAAGAGCAGCAAAACCCCCTCCTGCAGCAGTTCCAGTAAACCCAGTAGCTGAAGAAAATCCTCCACTTGTAGCCACAGTTGGGAATCCTCCACCAAATCCACCAGCACCTAGCTGTCGCGATTGCCCAAAAGCACCAAGAACTGATCCAAGTGCCTGCTGCCCTGCTCCAATTTGTGATGGCTGTCCAAAGCCACCAAGTCCACTTGTATTACCACCAGAAAATGCACTGGAGTTAACTGACTGTGTTGGCTGTACAGATTGTGCTGTTGGGAGGCTCAATGATGATGGCCGGAAAAGCTGCCCTGGGGATGCTATCAACATGACTGGAGAGCTTGAAGTGCTTGTGTTGGCAGTAACAAAAGAACCACCAAATGGATTAGGCTTTGGTGTACTTGAAGTAGGTTCCGATCCAAGCCCAAATCCACCAAGGGCTCCCAAGTTGAGCATGTTACTTGCATCTGAAGCCTCCTCTTCCATTTCCTCCTCCTGGGATGAGTTAACATCCAGTCCAATATTGTTTACAGTGGCAGTGCCCATGGGAGGTGAAACTACAGATCCCAACCCCGGTTGAGAATTCGATGCAGCAGGAATGATGCTGCCACCAGTTGGAAGAGAACTTGGTTCTCCTCTCATGCTTAATCCAGTCAACCCCACATTTACAGCTTCTTGTGATGTAACTGGTTCAAATTTCGGAGTACCTTGTTGTGGTGAACTTGTCTGTTGTAGAGTTAGCTCAGATCTTGCCTTGGCCTCATTTGAAACTGATGGTGAACTTTGTAATGCTGAACTTTCTGAAGGTGACAGAGCAGACGTTGAACTCCAGGACTGTGATTGAGAAGCTGAAGCACTAGAAGACAGAACAAAATACTGAGCAGTAGATGAGGTCGATCCTGATGCTGAAGTCATAGCATGAAGTGGTGATGGTCCTAATGTTATGCTCGGTAAGGATGGCATAGCCGATGTAGATGCATTTGATGTGGATGAAGGAGTTGATAACGTAAATGTTGAGAATGGAGTAGGCGAACTTGATACTTTGGTGTCTGATATCAGAGCAGATACAGTTCCACTCGACTGCTTTTTGCCTGTAATTGACTGACTAATATCTGTTCGTACACCTAGATTTGAAGGTGAAGCACCAAACATTGTAGAGAAAGACAGAGCATTACTATTGGTCGACAACGCAGATGAGCTTTCGGGAGAACCTGCAGACTGTTGCATGCTTCCTTGCAATTTCCCAGAAAAACCTTCACCCAGGGTCTTCAGGCTTAGTTGCTTGTCTACTTGTGTTTTTGCCTCCTTTGATATACTCTTCGGAGTTGATGTACCACTCGGAAATTTTATAGAAGTTGCCACAGAGTTAGGTGCCTCCATCTGCACATTAGGCGTCATTTTGGGGAACGAAACATATTTTACAGATGAATTTGATATGTGAGTCACCACATCACTCCCCATATTCTCTTTTGCACCACTTGAAGCACTGTTAAACAGAGACGATGTCGGAGACATTGCAACTGATGTCACAGTAGTACTTTTTCGTATCTCTCCCATAGGATTAGACTTTGACTCTAAGGTTCCAGGTGATAACAGAGATGATGCTGGAGCCATTGCAACTGATGTCTCAGTCATATGGTTCCGAATCTCTTCCGTAGGATGAGATTTTGACACTAAAGGTTGAGGTGAACCAGACCACCTGAAAACAGTACTAGATTGAGATTTAGAGGTCTGTTGGGAGGGTTTCTCTTGGATATCTACAAAGAAGACAAGAACAGAACAATGAGATTGTTTTAGGATAAAATCCTCAAGAAATTACAAAGTTTCTCTTACCTTTGTTCACACGGTACACCTCTGGCTGAACCTTACTAGTCAATGACTCCGTCAAGGATGCTGGTTTCTCAGTGGCCTTTTGCTGGATTACAGCAAACGACTCAATCTGAGCATCAAACTGTTTCTTAGCTGTGGTGAAGGGGTTATTGGCACTAACTCTGACATGTTCTTGATGAGCTGTCCTTTTCACAATAGTCTTTGGGGGCTCAAAGCTAGCCCAGTTCTGCACAAAGTTTGTCATTTAATCCTTTCACAATAACAGAACAATGCTCATTCAGCGACAGATTTACAGAATCATGGGAAAACACATTCAGTCTGAGAAGTTGAGAAGCAACAATTACAACAAAAATTGAAAATTGAAAGTTAAATGTGAAGTGAGGAAAAGAAATTTCGGGCTGAAACAATAACTGGACATAAACATTAGAACTTCAGCTGAATTTTTGCCATACACTTCAGGGTAGCTTTAAAATCGACTTCCAACTTGAATGGTTTCAATCAAAATAAACTGCTAGCCATGACTGTTTTTCTAGACAACTTGCCTTACATTTCTCTTAGCTTCCAGCATCAAAATCTTGTACACTGCTTGCCATGACCTAAATACTGCAAAATATTAACACTGCACACCTCTAATGCATGTGTTCTATGTAATGCACCACCAAGAGTTTGTCTAGAAGCCACCTCTATTTCCAACTATTTGGTGTCAGCTACAAGCCCCCTTGTCATTTAGCTAACAAGAGCATCTGCTTTAGATAATATAACAGCCATGACGCCCTTTTGATTATTCAAACCAAGGAGATCACCAAGGACCACTATTTACCAGCATGATGGCCAAGCATTACTCCGAATGGAGTCAATGGACAAAATTTGCTTTCACTTCAGTATACTAAGTGTTTCTGTGTTTCACTTGTCCACATTGCCACCTTGGCTGGCAAGACCATACCTTCAAGCAAGCATCCCATTGAGCAAGACCTTCACCAGTGCCAACAAAGCCAACATTCTGCAGTGTTGTCTCCAGTGACAATGAACAGGTGATCTCGCTTGTTCTCTCTGGCATTACCAATATTATACCACCTCAACCATCGATCGGCATCAATAACAAACCAAAACTTTAATCCTTAAATTTAGTAAAAGTTTATTTCTGGACTTACAGGTATATTATTAAAATATTCTCAGACATTTTAAATTTAACCTATCTCTAGCTTACTAGAATTGCAATTATTTATCAATTGCATTCTGTTTGAATGACAAGTATTCATCTAGACATCTTATAATAAGCAAGTCAACATTTATTTAAGTGAGAGCCAACAGGATAAGGTTCAGGTATACACCAATGCTACAACATCATGGTGCAGGACAAGTCAACAATTCAGGATACCAAAAAAATTTACTGCAGAGTCATGAGAACAGAATTAGTATAATTATCCTGGTACTTCAACAATAAAGGAAAAAAAGAGATTGAAAAGGTGCAAGAATAAAAAATGTAAAAGCAAAATTAAATCAAATGAAGCAGCATCCTTAAATGTACTTTCCACAGACATTTGAAAAATAAAAAATGAGAAAAATATAAGGAAGATGCCTACCATTTTATGAGAATATATGAAGTTTCAAATTTAGAGCATGCTAAAAACAAAACTACAGAAAATTAATCATACATGACTCTTTTACAGCAGACAACAACTACTGCAACATTCACTAAATAGAAATGTATACTATAATCTCGTAATTGTAGAAACCATAATAGCAAAAAAATGTTAAATATGACACCGTAGAACCAACCAGTTTGGGTTGGAATAACATCAAGTATCACAGTTAAAGCTAGAATAAAATAATTAGGGAAAAGAAGAATTGGAAATAGCTTAGCTTGCAACGGACAGAAAGCACATACCAGGAAGCACATGCAAGGACCAAGAATCATATAGTAGACACATATCAACAATCATATGCAACATAGTTCTTTAATTAGAAATAGATTAAGCACTTACCTTTCCTAAAGAATCTCTCCTCCTCCTCGTAGTTTCTGGCTCAATAGTTGACAAAGCACTTGATGCAGCTCTCCTGGGATGCTCCTTACTGGAAAAATCTGTTGAGGAGGTAATTCTCTTTACAGATACTGGGCTATGAAACGGACTTCTAACATCTGGAGATTTTAGAGTGATGCCTTCATCAGCAAGACCAATTGATTCAAATAATTCCCTTGCTACGCCAACTCGCTTTGTAGGATTGTTTATATGGAGCAGAGCCATCTGTCTCGATAGAGAATCAGATAGTTGCTCAGCTGCTGCCAACTGTGAGTTTAGTGTGCTGTATACACTATGCAAAGACTGGAGATGCCTGCAGAAAATACAAGATCAACAATAATCCAGAATGTATGGAGTGTCATCTGTGCATGAAGAACATCCCACACTGTTCCAAGTTCTTTTGCAGCATGCATAATGAAAAATGGGAAAGTTATAGTCCAACGTTGACTATAAGCAACCAGGCAACAAAAAGATATGCATTTCCTTTGCACAATAATAGAGTAAGCTGGATTTTTCTGTGGAATCCTTTAATAACCCATTGGTAGCAAAAAAACCATATGAAACAAAAAATAAAAAGCGATCAATTATCACTTCTATATCATCAGTGCTCCATGCTGGCTAATTCAATATCCATTAGCCATCCTACCATAGGCAAAATAACAAGTAGCTATTGAAAAGTTTTTCCTTGTTGAACTCCAACGAGTATCTACTTTTTCCAAATAAAGTCTTTCTTGAAAATGAAATGTTATGATGAATTTCTCTCATGACAATTCTTGAGAACAAAAAGTACCACTACCAGAACATCATTACAGTTAATGACCATAAAACCCTTGGGGACTAGTAAATCTCTAACTAAATTTGTGAGGCAACTCATTTCTCATATACATGTTTGTAAAATAGATGTAACAACAAAAATCTATGTTTCTCTTCGTGGTTACTCATACCTCGATTGCCTCATGTTACCATGAAAAGCCCTCCGACCTGTACTTTTGTCACTCTCACCAAATTTGCTAATCTCAAGAGTATTGAAATATCTCTCCAGTTCTATTAGCTGGTTTCTCAAATCCTGGTTGGTTAAGATGAGAGCACAAATGATGAGAACTATGTTGTAAGGAGAAATATTTTAAGCCTCATATAAAGTTAAGGACAAACCTGGTACGCCTTCCAAATATTTTGCCGCTTCTGTTCAATTTCAGGATTCAGCTTCTGCCGGTTCCATATGTCCCAATAATGCTCTGTTGAAGCTTGTTTAACAACGTCTGCCATGTAAACTTGCCTAGCTGATACTGTAAGAAAGAAAAATAAAGTTAAAAAAAGTTCAGCAAATGAAGAATTACATTAAGAAAAAGGTTCATCAAATGAAAAATAACATAACAGAAATATGGTTCCTCTGGAAGAAAAAAATATAATCACACAATTATCACAAGGCTTCATCTGTCAATACAGAAACATATCAAGAACGTGAAAGACATCTATAATTTAACTTAAGTTAGAACATGACAAGGAAATGAAGGTATTACATGCTGCAAATACACCATGTTTCTTCATCAATATGGTTCAGATTGTCTGCAGTTCAGTAGCATAATACTGAAACCCACATGGAGAGCTCCACAACCCATAAATTCACTTATCAAGACAATGGATTGTTTCTTTAACGTTCCTAGTCAAAATATATCCCCAAGTGAAGTGTGAAAAGGATTTGATTCCTATCTCAAGAACTATGCTGTCCTTATATTGGCACAGTATCATATTGTGTCATGCTGGTCAGTATCCCAGTATGCCCAAATACAAGTCGGCATTAAGTTAAAAAAAGGTCAACAATTTACCAATACCATCTGCAAAACAGCTTAGCATTTGCCATTACCTTTTCGGAGCAACACATGCCAACTTGTGCCAACTAGCATAGGAACCCTTGCTCCAATTTTATTAAAAGAGAGCAAGAAAAAAATTATTTGATGAAATTACTCTCCAGTCTTGTTTGGACTCAAAAAGAAACATACCTCTGTATGCAGCTAATGCAATATTCCACATGGTAGCATAAAATGATTTAATACCAAATTAATGATGCTGAAGTTTCTACAGGAGCAAAATAACCATACCCCTTTGATCCTTTTATTCTGTAACAATCATAGGGAGGCACTCAACATACTGAACCATAAAATTTAACTGGGCTATCTTGAAGTTAAACCAGGGGTCTATCAACCCACCAGGGGTTAAACAATTTTAGTTTACTTGAACGAAAATGCTAAGAGTTGCAGAAAAAAAAATTATTAAAATAATTATCATAATGTTCATTAACCAAAATCAGAATATTCAATAGAAGTGTTGGCTAATTTAGTTGGTAAAGACTTTATTAAACAACCGTAAATTCCATGATTATATTCCGTCTTTGTAATAATAATAATAATAAATAAATAAATAATAATACCCAATAAATTTAACATTAAGCCATTCATGTGAAGTGCCTGATAAGAACCTCAAGAAAATAAATATGAATCAATTTCTTCTATACAACTGCAAAAATGAAATTGCATACCTTGAGACATCTTCCTTTGAAGCTCTTGAATCTCCATAAGTTCTTCCTCCACTTTTCTCTGAAACATTGAGAAGAAAACCTTTTTAGCATATGTGTAACAACTCCACTAGGTAAAATGAAGAACATGATCACAATATAGGTTCTTCCAAAGAGAGTATAAATTGATACCCTGCACATCCTGAATGTCTGAAAGAGATTTTTCAGGCCGTCCTCAAGTGTCAAAATTGAGTTTTGATGTAAGACAGTGCAAGCATCCTTGAATCCACCTTCCTGTTCTATAAGTGACAACAAAGTATCGAGTTCCTTGGTCATATCTTTTACCTGACCACAATTATGACAAATCAGGCAGATAACATGGCAAGAACTAAATTTGCAAACATGCCTCAAGATAGGCTTATGTATGCAGACAAAACAAAAGTCTGTCATGAGACAATTTAAGACAACCAGTTCCACAGACAGTCATGTCTAACCAATGCAAAGGAACTTATCCATGTCATAGATACATGTCCAGAAGTTGGACAGTTCCAATGATAGCTCAACAACCACAGCAGTGAACCATGTGGACAAACATGTTTTGCTTCTTATAACTCTATGTTTCAATATTTCACTCCCCTTTTGTCTTCCTGTTGAATTGACCACTTCAATGCTCATCCAACTCTCGTTTGCATGCAAATATCCATTAAACATTTCTCATAATCAATGAAATATTTGTGCATTTCTGGTTAGAAGCACATGAAATATCTTAGGAAGGAAATGATCAAACGATAACCAAACCAATTGTGTGTTCTTTTTTTCATTTATAACTTCAGCTTGAAAAGTTGAAAACTAAAGAATTGTTAGTTTCATCCATTCTTCATACCAAGCAAAACCAACACATAAATGTATCAAAATTATTAATCAATCATGTTTATTATACCTACTATTCTTCAATGAATAGCTGGAGCATAGTGTAACACGTGGTACACAAGTAACCCAAGAATATCCAGCACCATCTGGCATGGAACAAATATTCACTGGAACATCAACCTCTTGGTTCACGATTGCATCAACTTTTTGCACCAGTTACATGTAGTTAATGTTTCTCACGTTTTGTGCAAAGCAATAGGGCTGCAGATTGGCTCGCAATTGGAAGACAAAATCAGTTTGATTGTACTGGGTCTTCAGATTTCTCTAGTTAGTTGGCTCACATGTTATGCCATGATACTCCATAGCTTTTTTAAAAAAAATGTAACCAATGGATCATAAGATCCTGACGCACATTTCTCATCCAAATTCTTTAGAAGGCAGAATTATCAAAATAAATTTGTAAAGAAAGGACACGACAAATAAGAAATATATTATGCTTTAAGATGAAACTTTAGAAGAACTCTAGGACATTATTCAACATAATAAGATGGAGTTCAATTCCAACTTCTAATATAATTATCCAGAAGAGGAAGAACAGTTCAACCTTTCATGTTAATGCAAGTAGCAAAATTAGCAATAAAATTTTCACAAATTTGCTACTAAACTAGTATCACAAATCAGTGAAGACATAATGGTCGTACCAATAATTAACAATAGTGTACATAACGATTATTAAACCTACCCTTGAATGGCTTACGTAATGGTGTTACCTCCAATTACCTAATATGACCACAAAAATCTTCAACAAAAAACCTGTTAGGCAAGAATGAGATGACACACCAAATAAAAACATGATCTTAGATAAAAGATTAACCAGATGATGGCCCTAACTGAAACAAAATGGAAATGCCCGGGACAACTTATCATCCAGGAACCTCATGCAATCACTTTCCAGTAGTTATATGGACAAAATATATAAAATTTTGCAAAAACTAAAAAGAAAAGAAAAATGCCAGCAAATCTATATTTATTTGCAAGTTAGATTTAAAATGTCAATGAAGAATAAGACAACTAGGAGACAATCGCAGCCACACATGAGACTTAATTCAATTCATGATATTTATAGCTATTAAATCCTAATGTACTTTGGTATCTATGTGTATAATTCCATTATTATAACCTTTACACGTTCCACAGAAATAATTTCACAACATCAAATTGCTACTGCTTCAAGACTCTGCATCTGGAGAAAACAGTTCTTATAAATTATGTGAAAAGGTTGCGATCACAAAAAATAATCAACCTAATATTTCATTGCACCAATGTATAGGACTACAACTTGTTCTACAATAATAATAGTGCACCAAGCTTAGACAACAGATAAGCATTCTTTTCTAGTTTTTTTTTTCAAGTCACATTACCATAGACCCTGAAGATGACAATTACTGAGATGAGAGAAGCAGTCAAAATTCATTAAGCATAGGGAAACAGCAAAAATTTAAAAGAAAAAACTAACAAATTTAATAATGCCATAAAAAACAAAAAGATTCCCAAGAGTCAGAAAGACATCTTACATTATAGAACTGCTTCGAGAGTTCTGGTTCAGAGTCCAACATCAGTGAAGACTTTGAAGTTCTTAAATCCTCAACCAAAGTCTGTGGCTTAGGAAATAATGATTTGCCTACAATAGAACTTTTTTGCGGCAGAGAAGACCCAGGAATGGCTGCCTCAGTATTTGCAGATTTATTAAAGGAAGTTGTATGTGCTATACTGTGAATATCTCTATTTGAAGAAAACATCAAGTTTGATGATCCTCCACCAACTCCAGTTAAATTCAAAGATGTACTGCTAGATAGAGGATTAGTTGAAAGGCTCTTTTGAGAGGAAAAGGATGCCTTACTTCCTACTCCTGCCTCTGACTTTCCAAAGGAACCACTCACAGCAAAACTACCAGAAGCGAATGGTGAAACTTTTGCATTGATACCTCCAATGGATTGTAAATCAGATGGAACTCCAATTCTAGTTGGACCAGGAGATACTTCAACCTTATCACCACCTTTTATCATATTTTTTGCATTTGCTTGCATGGTTACAGCAGCATCACTTGATAGATTATGTATCACATGAGGGACATTGACACCCTCTCCTGATGAAGAGACAGTTTCTATCATGCCAGATTTTCTCTGACCAACAGAACCAGTTACATTTATTGTTGGAGACTCCATGGATAGCTGAGTCATCTTTGCTGTTTGTGGTATGGAAGGCCTAACAACTGAATTACCATTGCTTTCATCCCTCTTGCCAGTATGAATTTTGTCACTTGGAACCTGATGTATATCTTTGTTTCTTGCACTTCTCAATTCTTCACCTGGTTTTTTAACAAGAATGAATAAAATGATTGCTAAAAGGGGATTCTAGTTTCATTGGTTAAATTTTAAGTTGAAACAAAGAGATCTTATAAGCAATTAACAGTTATTAAGACTTCTTTTTGTGTCTTCTCTTACCTGTAGGAACAGAAGGGGATTCAGGAATTATCTGTTTTAAATTGTTATTTGATTTTAAACCATCTGTATCATCCTTCAAATTTGAACTGGTTGCCAACTCATTCTCCAATAAAACATCTGTTGGAGGAAGGGAGGACTGAGGAAGATCTGAAGGATCTGAAACCCTAAAATGAGGAGCTAACATCAATACAGAGGCAAGGATCTCATTTAATTGAAGTCAAGGAAATATCATAAATCACACCCCTACCTCGCCACATGATACATAATAAGCTTTCCCTCACAGGTAAGACAGAATAGCACACAGAGTGGTGAAAGTTCTCTAGATTCTATGCCAACTTGTACTTTAACTTTCTCGAGCACGGAAATCTTATCAACACCAAACCCCAATATCAGATTGTCATCACCATTTTCTGAAAGAGAAACAACAAAAATGATACACAAAAGTCAACATGAAAGAGAACTTAAATCAAAGACCTGATACTCAAGTTCTATGTGGCCTCCAACTGAACCATAAAATACCTTGTCCTACACTGAATCTTGTTAAACATCTCATAAGTCATCACATGGACAATTTAAAGTTTAAACAGTGGGAAAAAAGAAGCATCACTAGCATGACTAAAACATAAATTACTCTTTCAATAAATGAAAGAAAAAATGTCAGCACTTTAATCAGTAAACACTCTTTTATGCGACAAAAAGCAAACTGAAGATTGGTACATATTGCTAAATTCAATAGCATAATATGATATATTGGCTGACGTCAACAGCACGTCACTGAAAGTCCAACAAGTTTGCAAGATTTCTCATTTTTCTTCTTTTTTTGCCAACATAGGGTGGTGTCATGGTCATGCTACTACAAACTAGAACCACAACTTTTGAGTTGCTTAGATAATTCTCAAAATCATCTGGCTTTCATTAACTACATCTTCAGTATGGTGCATACGATCAAAGGGCCAGCTCAACCACAAGTAATGGACCTGACCTAATGCTCAAGCAGTAGCAGAAGTACCTAGCCAATGAACCAATTAACAAATTTAGTGCAGAGTTATCTAAAAGAATCCAGATTTCAACATGTGTTGACCCTGTAAGGCATATGGAATTTGCAAATCACAGCTGTAGAAACATATGAGGATGCTATATCATTTTACATTGGCTAAGCTGATATATGAATATATGTACAGCAAGCAAAGAAAATGTACAATGTTTACATATATCAACATATGACTAGGTAAATATGAATATGCAGCATATGATCATACAATAATGGTATTCCAGGCAAGCATGACCTAGACACTGTAACTCTGATTCTGCCAGCCTAGGAAGTAGCTTAGCTGTCTTTGGAAACATCTGTAGCTGATAGTACAATCCTTCTAGAACAAATACATTATTGAACTTACATATTACTAAGGGAACCTTTAATTGCCGCTAAATGAATTGATGAATTAGATATTTGAATTCAAAATAACCAAAATTTCTCTTATGATAGTTGAAATTGTAAAAAAAAAAGATTGTGTGAAACCTTTATTTTACTTCAACATTCTGCTAGTCTAGTTTTCATAAGATATGCTATGTGAATCAAGCTACACAAAAAGTTCCTTATTGCTAGATCAAGCTGAAACAATCTCCCACAAAAACAATGTTCCAGAAAAGGTCTTCATGCACTTCAAAGTTAATCATTACTTTCCTTATGATATTGAAACCATTTATTGACACAAACATTAGTAAATTAGGCACTGTTCCAATTGATGGTAAAATAGGAATTCCATATCCTGTTATTTCAGCTTAAAGATCCTGTTATGTCTCCATGAAAATGCTAACTTAAAACAAACATAATGATGACCAGAAAATAATAATTTTAATTCATATATTTTGCAAAGATCAATTACATCAGATATGATGTATACATCATAATCCAGAAATTCTTCACTCATTAAAGATAACAAGCATTTGAATTTTAATATCTGAAGAAAAACAGGCAGCGTTACACACATCACATGTTCTATAAAAAGAAGTACAAGATATGGATGGACCAGGGTGCACGGCAGTAACAACAGGTGAATGTGCAGGTGGAAGCAATAAGCCGGACAGATGCAGATATTTAACTAATGTGTCCTAAGCACATCGAAAAGCATGTGATGGGTTGACCCCAAAGACCAAAATATATGGTAGAGAAGGCTTAATAAGTATTTGGCCGAAACATCACTGTACATCAATTGAAAAGGCCAGTATGTGCTTAGCATAATGTATGTTGGTATTATTGCACCTTCATAACTTGCTCACTTGAAGAGCTTACTATAAGTATCGAGAACAAGAATATATTTCACAATAGTTACTATTTGTTTCCTCATACAGAAAGATAACAGCAAACAGAAAATTAATGAAATCAAAGTGCTTACAAAACACTAACAAAATTTACTAGATTTCCCACCTTTTAAACAAATTGTAGGTTTATACTTGTCATTTTGAAACTCCAGCAATGACACCTCCCTTTGGTTGTTGTCCATCGAGTATGCCAACAGAAGAACATGCTGATCAATGTTCTTTTTATTTGAAGCAAGAAGAAGCCCCCTGTTAGTAGAAGAAATATATTGTAATCAACATGCAAATCCAACACAGAATTTCAAAAGAGACATGTACACATAAATGCTTTAACAGCCATCATTTTTTACCAAAATAGGCACACAAAAAATGTATAAGCATTTTTTTAATAATATTTTATAATGATGTCATATGCAACAACACCTAAAAGCTGCAAATGGAGATTTTTAGGGAGTTATGAAAAAATGGTTGTACTAAACCTATGGTATATCAACCAAATAAATCAAAAACCATCAACTAATATGATGTTTCATAAGTTCTCCTATCAGGGGCTAAGTGGCTAACTCCAATAGATCTTGAAGTACTGACATCATAACCAAGATCCTGTTTAGATATTGTGAACAGAAATGACATCGACGTCAAAATGTTGATACATTGCCTTCAAAATGTAAATATTTAAGGAGTCAAAATGCTTGCTATTAAGGATCGCTGTTACGGGTACTGGACCCGTTTGCATGATCTGGTTGGAGTGGTCAGTACCATACCATGTGTCGGTACTCTGGTAGATGTCAATGTATCGGAGAGGAAGCAAATAAAGGATAAGAGAAGGGATGGTAGAGGAAGAGAAGATGGTGGAGGAAGAGGAAGGAGGAAGAGAAAGGATGAGGTAGACGAAGGAAGAGGAAGAGGAGAAGAGGCAAAAGGCATGGCAGCAGCAGTGGCGGTGTGTGGCGAGATCATGTAATGTGTCATCGTGTGATTAGGGCAAAGGTTGTGGCGGCGGTGTGTGGCAAGGTTGCGGAGGAAGAAAAGGGGTGGACCACGAGAGAAACCTAAACCCTAATCCGTTGCTTCCTTTTTATGTGGGCAAACTGGACCTCAAGATATAAGGCATGTCAGCCCGTTTTGTTCCAGTTCGAATGAAACGTCATTCATTGCTTGTTATACTACTGCATATGAGAAACAACATCTAATGCAACATAGAACACCAAGATCTTAAACTGGTATTAAGGCCCATTATAACATGAACAATGAGCTTCATTGGATTCAAAATAGACCTGGGCCTAACTAGCAAAGCCCTAATAAGACTTCATATCACTGAAAATAAATGAAGACAAAAGGATGTCAAAAACAAAAACACTATTTGATCTCCACATCCAATTCATCTGGCTTTCTCCACAGCATCCCTACGAGTTCCTTGTGCAAGCTCTCACTGCCTCCTCAAATGTGCCAACATCACCGTGTCTAACCAATTGTTTCCTTACCTGCACACACAACACTCTCGCAACTCCACAACCCCTTTTTTGTATGATCACCACCACCACCCTCGTATCCCTATATTGGATCCCTTTAGTGTCCGTGATTCATCGGTTTCTCTCAGCTACAAACATCCACTCCCTTCTATTGTTCCACAACCAATAGCCAAAGTGTTCACTTTGCCTCTACTACTAGTTTTCTGTTAACATT
This sequence comes from Musa balbisiana, assembly GCA_004837865.1. Taxonomy (NCBI): domain Eukaryota; kingdom Viridiplantae; phylum Streptophyta; class Magnoliopsida; order Zingiberales; family Musaceae; genus Musa; species Musa balbisiana. The sequence continues at coordinate 7,786,881 of CM017192.1, read as the reverse complement.
AGTTAACAATCCGAACTTGGTCCTCTAAGTACCAGTATTTTGCTCATATTATATTACAACATATGCCATATCAAAACTAATGCCCCTCTCTCCAGATACCAGTGGACTATCAACATTTTGCAGATCTGGCATCTTGCCTAGCATTGACCTCAGCTTAAAAATCCACATCAGTATCAGAACCCAAACCAAGCAAAGCCTAGGTCTCTTCGAGTCTCGCTAGGCCTAAGCATTACTGATATTTCGGGAATCAAAAGACAATAAGAACTTAATATTCTAATATTTTTTTTAGTCAAAAGGGTTACAATTACATGGAATGACAATAAGAAAAATCAAGGGTCACACACAGGATATCTTCTCCATGGGACATCATAGCACATATCACCTTTTTTGCTTGGACATTGGCAAGGCAAAAGAGAAGAGGGAGAAGGAGAAGAGGACTGCAGATTCATATGGCTGAGAGGACAGACTATCAAGCAAGCAAGCAAGGAGCAGAAAAGAAAAGAAAGATGAAATGGCATTTTAAGCATGAGGAGAAGTGTTTCCTTGTGCCAAGCATAATTCACATGAAAGTTAGACAAAACTAAATAAAATCCAAAACAAGGTTGGTAATTGTCCAACCTATAAATTCAATAACAGTACTAGTTCAGTTAAGTTGGTTTCAAATTTAATTGACCTATTTTTTGGTTAATGTTGAGTCATTTTTCTTGCAAAAGGATAGGAAATGTGGCAATCGAGACCATGCATAAATAAATTAGGGGATCCAGAAGACACTAGCAAGATACTTGCAAACTTATCAAAAATCTTCAACCAAGGAGCAAACTATTTGTTCATTGGACTTAGTTGCAAAAGCAGCTGTGATAATGACTGAAAAACTGAGCTCAAAATTAGTGTTCTTTTACAAGAATATAAGATATTGCAGTGTTGCATGACCAACGAGTGCAAATCAAATACGGACACCAATTTTGATTAAAGGAGGATATAAAACAAGATACAAGAATATGCGAGAAAAATGTTTTTTGTTATATACAAAGATCATGTTTTGTTGTGAAATAAACAGTACAAATTCGTCAAACTGAGTTGCCAACTGATTATAAAACCTAATTAGAATTTAATTTTTCCCTTTCCATTCATTTTGGTTCCTGAAAGAGAGAAGAGGATGCATGCACAGGATGCTCTAATTGACTGATTGAGAACATAAATAGCTGCATATGATGATCACTGTATGAACATGATTGCTGTAGGTTTTAAAATGTTATCTGATAAAGAGAAAGTTGGTTAAGCATCTATGATTCTCTAAATTATATCACAAGGAAATTTAAGCATTTTGGATAAAGACTTGCTTAATAATAAAATAGGAAATTTTGAAATATGACACACATATAGAGATCCATGGAACAAGCTCTAATCATAACACAAAAGTAGGTAACATTAGAACACTTCTACAAATATAATTACCACCATACCAGCGACCCAAATAGCTCAGAAGCAAGTAAGGACCAGCTCCAGCTGGCAAAATATCATCTAATACACCTTCAAATAGATCAGGGAAGGAAAAGACTACAGGCTTACAGAAATTCTGCAAAAGTAACACACAAGTAAATAATTACCATTATATTAACAATATAATACAAGAATTATATAACCTTAATAATTTGTCCACATTAGTAAGACATAATGAAAAGCATTAGAGGTAAAACTGTGCAAATGAAAGGTTAGATCAGGTCCTTAGAGGTGAAAGACACGAGAACCTGAATGTGCATATCAGTTAGTCGTTGAACCGGTAAAAACAGATTACAGCAACTGGCATGGTCTATTTTCAAGTCCTTACTCTTTTACCGGGAAAATTCTATAGTAGGTAATAAAAAAAACATCCATATGCCTTCTGCAAAGTTCAAGCATAAGCGATTACATATATAGAGCATCAGGAATTCAGATGTACTTGGAAACTATATATAGCATCAGGACTTCTTTTTTACATCTGCCAGCTTTACAACAAATGAAATATATGAATCAAGAAAGTTAAGATGAGAATTTTGCTTATTCACATGTCAAATTGCTTTCCATAGGTGTAATTCAACATGCTCTGGCATTTCAAACTATCAAATTTGTTAGAAACAATAAGCTTAGGTTCCTGAATAATACATTGATGATGCAAATCATGATTTGTCTACTTTCTCAGCTGAAGATGGATATCGACAAAACAATTTCAGAGAATAAACAGAACTTTCAGCTTGGAAAATATAATAGTTACTGGTTGTCTATTTTTCAGAAGGAAATCATCCAACAAATAGAAACAAGTACATAAAAGGCAAAAAAAGTTACCAGTTCTAGATGTGACCACTATTTACAGACATTTCCAACACTGACCTCGGTCAATTTATGCTCCCTGCTTGTGATCACTTGAATTAAGTAACCTTCCTCATTACCATCTTCATTAACTCGAACACATCCAACAACTATACTATCATCACGAACCCATTCAATGGAATCCACTGGTTGATGAAAATTCATTTTCAGCTTTAGAAGCATACAACTAATCTAAAGTAACTTCAATTGGCACTTGACTATTTAAAGGCACAAAAAATTAAAAGTCACAAAAAATATGGAGCAAAAGACAATGAATTAACATAAATCTGAAAATAACCAACAAGGATCATGACAAGATACAAATAGGCACCTGACTATTGTCAGAGGAAGCAGAAACATGTGGGAAAAAAATATGTTTTAATGCCAAGGTTCCGAAAAAAAGCAGAATCAGTATACAAGCAGTTGGGTCACCACATAGTGCATATGCTGCAAGTAGATGCATACAAGGATGCATGTGGGCTTTATGTAGATTTAACCCATGCTATTTGCAAGAGATATTTAAACCATTTAACTAGTATGCTGAATCTCTTAAGGTTTGAAAGTTTCAGAATATCAGATAGAATAAAAGACAGAAAAAGGCATAATGTGAAAATAAATGGAATATAAGAAGGCAGCACTTACTGGTTCAGCCATAAAGAAATCATCAGACACCAACCAACCAACCAACCAACCATTTTCAACAAATTATGCACCTTATTCAAATCATATCACCTTTTTAATTATCACCCCAGTACACACTACTAAGAAATAAGACCAAACTAAAACAAAAGCAGACAACACACTGTAATACGACTTGATCAAGACCTAAATCGACTCAAGTTTCTCTCAAGGCTATACTAGTATTTTGGAAATATGAAGAGTTCACTGATAAAGACAATATGATTGATCGTTTAAATCAAGATCCTAAGGATTATACATATGAATATAGGACATTTAAAGCATAGCAACTACTGCAACTAAAATACGTTCTGCTGATCCTACTATAAGGATGTATACATATTTTTTTAACTGCATACTAACTCTACCAAAAGTAGAAACTGAATGCACTGTATTCTAGAACTGAAATCATGACAAAGCAAATGACAAAAGAAGCATACCTTTTATGAAAATTTCAGATTCAGTATCATTAGACCATGACTGGAATGACAGGGTGATGCAAATTTGTTCTTTGAAATCAGATGAAAAGATTCTTATATCACTTTTCCTAGCAACAGCAATATAGTCACCCTCCATGCTCCAATCAACTACAGATGCATCCACAAAACAGATTACACCAACACAGGACAAAATCTAAAAGAATCATTGTATCATAGATCATAAAAGTAGGCCATTTCACAAATAAAAGGCAGTGTATAAACAAAAAGTCATCTATCTAATACAATGAGACACGATAAAAAAAAGAAAGACTACATAGATTATAGAAACAATTTTCAATTTCAAAAGGAATGTAAAAGTTAACATAAACTGGAATCATCCAAATAAACGAAGACGCATTGAAGGGGGAAGAGAACCAAATCAACTCAAGCCCTGGTGATCATTAAGCGGCCGGAGAATCAAAACTGGAGGTAGTAAATTAGCTAATAGCAAGAAAGATTGAAGCAGCTGCAGAGGCATCAGAGGCAATGTATGAGAAGTGAAGCATCAAATGGGGAAGAGAGACTAATCAACTCAGACCTGATGGCTGATAAACGGCTGGAGAATTAAAACTAGAGGTAATAAAATTAGCTAATTGCAAGAAAGATTGATACAGCTGCAAACACATCAGAGGTGAAAAATGAGAAGTGTCAAATGTTTGACGGATTTCAATATATCCAATGAAGTTCTTTTTCAAAGTGCGACCGGAAACTTGGCATCATAATATTAGCAAAGCTTTTCATAAAGTGGAAAACAAACCAGCATCGACATTTTCCATTACATCCTTGATGGAATCCTTCACACGTCCATGGCATAGTAGGCCATCACTTGAAAGAACAACGAAAGACTTTTGAGAATTCTTTTGCCACCTTAAGTCTTTTACAATGCCAGAATTCTTCAGTGCATTTGAAAAGGATGGTTTACACTCCTACAACACCATTGCACAAGCATTAAATAACAAAACTGATCTGTAACAGCATATCATGTAGCAATACAAATGGTATAAAAACAATACGGAATAAATGCACCACATTACGAAAACCTGAATATTCACTGTTATAAACTTCAAGAAAGTTAAATCATCAGAACATTTTTCACAATGAACAACATCTACGGCAGTGCAAGCATTAGCAAATACCATGTCATGAACTGTCATGCAATTCAATTCAGCAAAAAAATTATAGAACAATTAACAAACAATCTAGAACAGCTAACTACAAACGGGGGGAGAGATAGACACAGTAGATGTCAGATTGCGTATAAGCTTCCATTAATCACATTAACAAGAATGATAAGTATTGTGCAACAAACAGCTCATTAAGAATGTCATCACAAGTTACTGAAGATCAAAGGCCAAAAACATTCCAATTTGCTGAATTTGATATATGCTTGTTGACATTCTAGCTCAGTGAACAAGTACATAACCTACAACAAGATTTAGTAGGATTCTTCAGTAGATCTCCAAGAACTATCTGACTTACAAGCTCTTACAAATCATCTCCTCCAATTAAGGAATAAGAAGACACATATTTCTGATATAAATTGTTCTATAAATAATTGTTCTAGTATAAAAAGAATCAAAGGTAATTCCAGATAAATCAATTCCTAAATGAATTTGCTAGTTGAGAGTCTTGAGACTCGATCACAATACATTACACATCACTTTTGTCAGTTATTCAAGACTTTTGTATTATTATGTCAATACCACAAACATAGAAGTTAGAAACACACTCCAAAGGACTAGAATGCCAACTACAGTAACTAACCCATTGTTTTACAAATGACCCTCGAGAAAATTTAAAGAGTATAGCATCGTTTCTCATACCAACCCCCTTTTACACAAAGAAATTGTGGTGCTGGATCTCCATTTTTCAATTTCACAAATGAGATAAAATAACCTTGCAGTCTGTTTACGTAACATTACTATTGTCAGGCCCTTAAGAAGATTCCTCTCCATTTCCCTATTATCCGCACTGCCCTACTTGAAGTTGGGCCTCTTCCAAACTTCCTACTCATGTGAGATACTCTCCAAAACATAATTTAATAAAAACCGTTCATAGCTTATGAAAAGTGGATATTATAGCAACGATGAACCACAGAGTCAGGTATCCCCAAAAAAAATGGTCCTGGATAAATGATCCAAAAATGAACCATAGTCCTACCAGGATGTGGCCCTAGTCCCAGTCATGGAAAGGCTTTCATATTGGATTATCTCGATGGACTACTGACCCATTAGCTTGGTGGGTTTGGAACCATATGACCCACAATGTGTAAGGTCATGAAATGTTGTAAGTCTTATTTAGCCTTATATGTCATCCTCACACTTCCCAATGGTACTAATCAGGGCACAGGGCACATGAAGTAAAAGAATAATTAAGATATTTAAATATTAAGCTTAAGCATTCTCAGCCACATGGTTTCAGAGCTATCAAGTTAATGGGCCAATAGTTAAGTCCGGATCTTGAAGACCAATCCTGACAATATTAGAAAAGAAAGCATCTGCATTCTAACCTTATGATTAATGAGAGACGGCACGTAAAAAAAGTGAATTTCACCGCCAACAGCAGCAGCGAGCACCGTGGAGTCATTGGAGAGCGCAAGAAGAGACACCCTACCAATCTTTACATCCACAACGCTTGTGTTCTGAATGCAAGGGGCCTTTCCCTTCTCCTTAATCTGCTTCCCCAAACCAATGACATCCTTCGTCTTCGCCACCAGAAACCCTGAAAAAGAACCACAATCCATCACGACCTAAACCAAGAAACAAAATCCGGAACCAAAAAAGAAGCACGAAGGTACCTTCGGAATGGGCTAAAATAATGGCCCCAAAGCGCTCGGAGATGGCGAGAGGTCGAGCCGGCGGGGCCTGGAGATCGAACTCGGAATCGGCAGGCTTCAGGGAAACGGGCTCGCCGAGGCGGCAGAATACGAAGTCGGCGGTGGCTCCGTGATCGCCTTCGATCTCCTCCTCGAGGCGGATGAGACGAGGCGACGCCTCGGCCATCGGTGGCGATCAAATCTTGGACAAACAGAAAGGGGGAAGCGAGAGCGGACAGGTGCGATGGCTTCAGGGCTTTCTTGCAAACCAAGGAAGAGGGAGACTGAGAACCCTAAAAGCCCTAAGCGGGCGGAAGCGGAGGGAGAAGGATGGCTTAAGAACGCAGCAGATTTGAACACCAAATGGGAACCAATCACGTGCTTTGCACTCGAGTCACTGAATTAATGGGCTGGGCCCTAAGCATCTTGGTTTTGCGTTTCGGGGATCAAAGCGGATCGGATCCGTTCAAGTACCATTATATGTGATTTATTAATCGAATTTGATAATATATGTTATTTGCATGTTTCCTATATGTCTTCGTTTCTATTTAGAGATATAGGGTGCGTTTGGTAATTTTCTTAAAAATTATATTTAGTTTAAATAATTTATATAAAATTTGATACATATACATATATATATATATATACATAATATAATATAATATAAAAGCAAAAATATTTTATCAATTATTTGAATTATTTGTGAGTTTCCCACATGAATCTAATGACTTCGAATCATTCTCGATAAAGAAATCAAGCCAAGATTAACCAGAAATATTTAAAATATTTGTTAAATTAATGACTATTTATATGCCATAAAATATTATTAAAAATATAATCAACACATCGCAGGAAATTAATTTTGTTAATATTAGAAAATAATATTTTACTCAATTAGATTTTTTTGAAACGTGGATTAAGAATCACTTATTTTGCATGATATAAGTAGTTATATTTACACATTTAATTGGTTTTTTTATATTTAAATTATATTATTTATCTTGTTTACATAAGATATTTGAAATATAATACGGTTTAGAAGTGCAACAAGATCAAGTGGGATTTTTTATGTGATTTGATCGGACCTGTACTCTTAACTATGTTATCAAAGCTGTGATTTGATGAATATTTATCTAGAACAATGTAGTCCTCACCCACTTAGTCAAACAACGACTAAAATGCTCGCAAATTTACTAATGAATTTATGGTGATGATGATGATGATATATATATATATATATATTCATGTTTTAACACGGTTGGTGAGTTGATGATAAGATGTATTTTGACTATGTGGATTGCGTTGACTTTGTGTATACTACGTAGGAGTACCTCCTATACATGATGACTTCTCTGTTGTTTGCCATGTCATAAAGCATTTAGGAGATGAGAGACATGAAATGGACTGCTCTTATTCAGTGCAAATGCATTACAGTATGATTAATAATGCTTCACAGCACCATAAAATCTCCTAATGATAAGCATCATCATCATCACTAGACTGAAGCCGTGGTAGCTGAGATTGCCTGTTTCCTGGCTTGGAACGAAGCTAGCAAGTTTGCTCTCTTAGGCAAGCATTCCATCACAGCATCAGACTTGAGAAACTCTTCAGTCCATTTGCACAAATTGGGATACTTCTCTTCGTCGAGCAAGCTTATGCCTGCCATTTCTTCAAGCACACCCAGCCAATGAGCAATGAAACTGGCAGCAATGTCAACCATCCCTATGGAATCACCTCCAAAAAACTTCTTCCCTTTGAGCTCTTCCTCCAGAAGATGGAGGCATTCTTTTGCTTGTTCCATGAAGTTCTGCTGTGTTTCTCCTTCTGTCCAGCATGACATCCACAGTGCAAGTGAGCACTGCACACAAAGGAGCAATCAGAAGTTTAGTCTCACCTATAAACTTACTCATCCAATAACTACAAGAAACAAAAAGGAAACCCACCAAGATAGATTCAACTGATGCTTGTGTCCCTAATAAAGCAGGAAGACATAAGCAGACATATCTCCGAGACCTTATCATCAAGGAACCTGGACCAGAACCTGGCCACGGCCCTCTCGTGGGGATCCTTGGGGAGGATGGGGTTCTCTTGCCATGTCTCTTCGATGTACTCGAGGATGACGAGAGACTCAGCGATGGGCTTGCCATGGTGGAGGAGGACAGGGACCTTCTTATGGACTGGGTTGTACTCAAGAAGCAGAGTGCTCTTGTTGGAGAGATCCTCCTCTATATACTCGTAGGCTACTCCCTTCAGCCTCAGAGCAAGCTCCACTCTGTAGCTGAAGGGGCTTCCCCATGCCCTGAACACCTTCACTTCCTCAGTCATTCTGCTTGCTGCTCTTCCTGCTCAACATTACTCTGGTATTCGTATATATAGAGCACACTGCAATGATGTTACTGCGCGGGGTGGGGGGTTGGGTGGGTGGGGCGTAAAGCTTCCTCCGGTTTCTTTCTTACAGTGGAAGCTTTCTCGAGATATTTCCATGGCAAGGTTTGACCAGTATGCAGTAGAGAACAGGTCAAGCATGGCTACATTGAAAGCCAAAGCTGGAGCAGTATAGTAGATGTGACAAGCGAAGCAAATCTAATGCTGTGTTCGTTCGTTGATCAGTGAAGGGTGAAGAAACACAAAATTTAGTCAACACCTTGCCTCATATAACTATGATATATATCTCTTTTATAAAATATTTATATCGTTTAACTTATCTCAAATGTATGATGATAAGATATATTTTGGGTCACCACGTTACAATCGATCCCACGCCACACTGTAGCCAAGTTAGTAAAAGGAATACCCCCACGCGCCGAGCCGAAATTTGTACCAAGGTATTGCTCGGTGCGTCTCGTCCCGGAAAGCTCGGTTCACTAACATTTTTGGTACTAGAAGGAGAGTCATATCGCAGGATCTCTCCCCGAGGGAGAACCATCAGGCGGTCACCCCTCTGTCGGCCCTGAAGACAAACCCCTCCCCATCCTTAGAGATGCGGGAATCCCGACCTCGACGTCACTAGCGCCTGTTCAATAACCCGGGGATGTCACCCACCGAACTTATCACAGGACCCTCAGTCGTCTCACCCGAGGCATTCCTCGGCCTAGCCAAGCAAGTACAGACAATGACGGGGATGATGTAGACAATAGTCTCACTCATTCCCCAGATCGTGCAGCTAGCAGCTCCCCCGACCAACCCGATACGATAAAGGTCGAGCAGGGAGCAAGTCAGGATGAGAGAACCCCGAGAGCATATGATGAACCCGAGAGGCCTACCCGAGCATAGCATACCCGCACCCTATCGGATCATACCACCTCACTCCGAGCCTAATACCATATCGTCTGACTCAGCGAATGACTCGTGATCCAATTGTCCCAGGTCAACCAACGCCTGGACGAATTCTAACGCGAGTTCCAGAAGTCACGGGGCGAGACGGGCGAAGGCAGCTCGGGCGGATCCCCCTTTACTCAGGAAATACAAGATAAGCCTATACCTCTCAACTTCAGGCTACCGGCATTGGAGACGTATGATGGCGGCTCCGACCCCACAGAGCACGTCATCGCGTTTCGAGCTCAGATGGTCCTCTATGGCAACTCCGACGCCCTGATGTGTCGGGCATTCCCAACTACCTTCAGGGGGCCAGCATGAGCGTGGTTCAGTCGGCTATGCCCACTCTCGGTCTCGTCTTTCGACTAGCTTGCAAGGGAGTTTGAGCAAAACTTCCTTGCCAGCGTGCGACCCAGACCATCCATGACCACCTTGCTCACGTTATCCCAGCACGAAGATGAGTCACTCTCGCAGTTCATGGCACGTTTCGCCACTAAAGTCTAGGGATTCCCAGACGCTCATCCTTCTTTAATCATGTAGGCGTTTTTGATGGGTTTGAAGCCTTCAAAGTTCTTTTGGTCATTGATCGAGAAGCCACCATCAACCATCCCGAGATGCTCCAACATGCCAACCAGTACATCGCTGTCGAAGCTCTGGTGGCGGGAAAGCGCGTGGATGGAAAGAGGCAAAGGGCGGAACAGCCCCGGTGCCCCTACCGCTCCCAAGGCCCCCACCGCTCTCGAGGCCCCTGCCTCTACCTCTGAACACATCTCGTACCAAGATCTTCCTCCAAATCAGGGAGAAAGGCTTCTTACGATAGCCCAACCCTATGAAAGCTACTCACAAAGACCGGTCCAAATATTGCAGGTTTCACCGATATTACGGCCATGACACCGAAGACTGTTGCGACCTCTAGAATCAAATCGAGGATCTAATCCGAAGAGGTCACCTCGGGGCGCTACCTCAAGGAACCCCGAGAGGCAACTCCACACCCCAAGGGACCCATTGAAAAGCAGATCGACGTCATCTCTCGAGGACCGACAGCCGGTGGCAGCAGCTCAACAGCAAGGAAGGCCTACACCTGGAGCACAGTGGAAAAACATCCCTGACCGGAGCTCGAGCCTGAAATCACTTTCGGAGCTGAAAAGGTCGAGCGCTCCCATCACGACGATGCTTTGGTGATCTCCATCTGGATCGCCAACACTCGGGTCAAAAGGGTAATGGTAGAGACCGGGAGCTCTGTCGACATGCTATACCTCGACGCCTTCGAGAAGCTCAGCTTGACCAATGAGGACATTACCCCCATGGTGTCAGCATTCACTGGGTTCATGGGGAATTCAATCTTCTCACTCGGGACAACCATCCTCCCTATCACCATCGGGGAAGAGCCGAGAATGAAGACGATAATGACTATCTTCATGGTAGTCGATCTACCCTCGGCCTACAACGTCATCCTCGACCGATCGACACTCAACAAGTTAAAAGTGGTGGTTTCCACCTACCACCAGGCCATCAAATTTTTAACTTCGACAGGGGTCGGGGAGTCTGGAAGTGACCCGAGAGAATCAAGGCGGTGCTATCTTACAGCGGTTACGCTCCCAGAGAAGTCACACCCCCGCCAAGACCCAGATCCCCATGAAGGAGTTGTAGCGTTGATGTGTCTAGAGCCTCTCGAGCAAATCACCGAGGTATCCTTGAAGAGGAACTAGCCCGATTTGACCGTGAAAGTCGGAATGACACTTCCCAAAATAAATCAGCTCCAGCTCATCGACTTCCTGAGAGAAAACGCCGACGTGTTTGCATGGTCCTCAAAGGAGATGCCAGGGATCGACCTAGGGGTGGCCCAGCACCAGCTCAACGTCAACCTCGAGGCTAGGCCAGTGAAGCAAAGGCCAAGGAAGTTCGCCCCCGACTGACAGAAGGTGATCAGCGACGAGGTCGACCACCTCAAAGAGGCAGGATTTATTGTCGAGATGAAATACCCTCGGTGGCTGTCGAATGTAGTCCTCGTTAAAAAACCCAATGGAAGCTGGAGGATATGCGTTGACTACACCGGTCTCAATCGAGCATGCCCCAAAGACTGCTATCCACTCTCGAGGAACGACCAATTGGTCGATGCCACCACGGGCTATGAGTTCCTTACGTTTATGGACGCATTCTCGGGCTACAACCAAATCCGGATGGCACCTCAAGATTAAGAGAACACAGCCTTCATCACCGACAAAGGAGTATATTGCTATAAGGTAATGCCTTTCGGCCTGAAAAACGTCGGGGCAACTTACCAAAGAATGGTCGACAAGCTATTCAAGCACCAGCTTGGGAGGAACATTGAAGTATATATGGACGACATGATTGTGAAGAGCAAGGCTGCAAACACACACTTGGCCAACTTGACAAAGACATTTCAAACGCTCAAATGGTTCAACATGCGCATGAATCCTGTAAAGTGTGTCTTCAGGGTCAGTTCGGGGAAGTTCCTCGATTTCGCCATCCACCAAAGAGGGATAGATGCCAACCCAGAAAAGGTTCGGGCCATAACCGAGATGCATTCCCCTCGCTCGATCAAGGAGGTACAACACCTCATCGGGAAGTTAGCGACACTCGGTAAGTTCGTGTCACGATCAGGCGACAAGTGCCTCCCCTTCTTTTGGGCTCTACGGTAGGTCGACAACTTCAAATGGGCCCCGAAATGCGAGGAAGCCTTCGAAAAGTTAAAGGTGTGCCTCGCTCGCTTGCCCCAACTCGCCTCACCCGAGCCAAGCGAAACTCTCGGTCTCTACTTGGTAGCCTCCCCATAGGCGGTCAGCTCAGTGTTGGCTCGGGAAACACCACCAACACAACAACCTGTTTATTATGTCAGCCACGTCCTAATCAGGCCTGAGGTGCGGTATTCCCCGATCGAGAAGCTGACCCTCGCACTAATGAAGATGACCCGAAAGCTGCGGCCATATTTCCAAGCTCACACAATCAAAGTGATTACCAATCAATCATTGCAGTAAATCCTTTCCAAATTCAACGCGTCAGGTTGAATGCTGCAGTGGTCAGTCGAGCTCGGCGAATTCGACATCCAATACTCCCCCAGAATCGCCATCAAAGCTCAGGTACTAGCTGACTTCATCTCCGAATTAACTCCTGAAGATCATGCTATTGGACAAGAGAACAATAAGAACTCATGGATCCTCCATGTGGACGACTCAGCCACTGTCGAAGCAGTCGGGCTCGGACTTGTCCTCGAGGGCCCGTCCGGAGAAACCTATGAGAGATCGTTTTGATTACAATTCCGAGCCACCAACAATGAGGCCGAGTACGAGGTGCTACTTCACGGCCTGCGCCTCGCTCTGGAGATGTATGTAAGCAATCTCGAAGTCTTCAGCGACTCCCAACCGGTGACGGGATACTTCAACGAGAGCTACGAAGCTCGGGACCCAACAATGGTGTTATACTTGACGGAGGCGAAACGACTCGCCCATCGCTTCAACCGCCTCTCGATCACTAGAGTACCCCAGGTGCAGAACATGTAGGTCGATGCGTTGGCCAAATCGGCCTCCGCTCGTAGCTTAGCAGCAACCTCGACAAATCCGTAACGATGCCGACAACACCAACTCATGAGGTCACCGAAACTGAGGTCTCGCAAAACTAGATGGAAGAGATCCTCCGCTTCAAAAAGGATGGGACAAAGCCCGAAGACCCGACGGTTGCAAGATGACTGAGGCGAACCCAAGCCTGGTACTGTGTGGTTGGTGGAAATCTGTATCACAAGGCTTTCTCTCAACCCCTCTTGCGCTATCTCGCGCTGCCAGAAGCTGAAACAGTCCTCGCCGAACTCCACGAGGGGATCTGCGGGGAGCACATCGGGAGACAAACCTTAGCCTTCAAGACCCTCAGACAAGGGTACTACTGGCCGACCATACGCCAAGATGTCATATCATACGTGCAGCGGTGCCAACAGTGTCAAAGGCACGCCCAACTGCAACATCAGCTAGCGGTGCCTCTTACCCCAATGAATGTGGCCTGGCCCTTCACCCAATGGGGACTCGACCTCCTCGGGCTTTTTCCTCCAGCTTCAGGACAATGACGCTTCCTTATAGTCGAGGTCGACTACTTCACAAAGTGGGTTAAAGCTGAACCCTTAGCCTCCATCACTGAGAAACAAGTTCAAAGCTTCACGTGGAAGAACATTATTACCTAGTTTGGGATCCCAAGAGCTATCGTCATCGACAACGGGGCTCAATTCAACAATGCTAAGTTCAACGCCTATTGTCAGTCGTACAGGATACAACTGAAGTTCAACTTGATTGCGCACCCCCAAACTAACGGCCAGACCGAAGTAATGAATCGGGCGATCCTAGAGGGCCTCAAGAAGAGGATCTCGGGCGTGCACGGAGCTTGGGTGGATGAGCTCCCTAGCGTCCTATGGGCGATGCGAACCACTCCCAATATTGCCTTGGGGAAATCTCCATTTAGCATGACATTTAGAACCGAAGTGGTCCTTCCACCTGAAATGGTATTCCCAACCTTGCGCACCACTGTCTACGAGCAAGGCAACTCCGAGGAAGGCCTACATGCAAACCTGGATCTCCTCGAAGAAAGAAGAGCCCAAGCACACCTGCGTACCTTGGCATATAAAAAGGCTACAACTCAGATGTACAATCACAAAGTTCGTCCACAACCGATCAAAGTCAGGGATCTCGTCCTTCGAAAGGCAGAAGTGAGTGACCCGACCCGAGCGAGGGGAAAACTCGCACCGAACTGGGAAGGCCCCTATCGGGTCTAAGACATGGTCCGAGAAGAGACCTACTGATTCAAGACTATGGAAGGAAACCCTCTACTGAGGACATGGAATGCGGCATATTTAACGAAGTTCTACCCGTAAGGGACACAGGTCAAGGTACCAAGAAAAAATGTTTCATTGATCAAAATAAGCATGCACATTTGCAAGCGGGTGAGATAAGAAGTCAGGATTCGAAAACAACAGTTTTTCATTAATGAAAAAGAAATACACATTGTGGTTGGGCGATACAGTTTCAAATTCGACTCGACCAAAGTAAAAAAAAAAAGAAGATCATTCCAGATTTAGTCGTCGGAAGGGGCCACAATCGGTAACCACCCGATGGAGGCCTTCTGCGTAGAAAAGCAGAGACGCCCAAGACGAGACCATCTCGATCGAGAGAGATGTTCTTCTTCCCGTCGCACCAACTAGCACTCCAACGGAGAACCACTAACCAACATCCCGACGAAGAGACGTTAATCAATATTGCGGCACCAGCCCACAGTCTGGAGGGCGTGACCGACCTCGATAGATAGCTCAGCCGATCGAAGACTCCCGACATCACCTCATGGACCAGGCCATGCTGACTCATCAGCCACGGCGCATTAGTTCACCAACATTTTTTGTGCTAGAAGGAGGGCGGCCCATGTGGCATCGTCCCGAGCTCGCACACGTCTTCCGCACCATAGCTCCGGAGACCCTGACGCCCTTTTAGGTGTGCCCTTCCACGAAGCACCCCCGACTCTAGAACCCTCGCCACCCCGAGACGGTGGCGCGATGACCTTGGCGTAAGGTGTCTTCTTCATCGACTGGAGGTCCACCATCTCTATAAACAAAAGCTGGTCAGTCAGCTATCTAGGGATGAGTGAACGATCCATGACATGTGAATGACCATACCCCCAATGGCTGGGCTCAGTCCCACCTCGACCAGCCACTCCTCGAACATCTCCTTGATTTCCCGAGAAGATGACAAGATGCCCATCAACCGATTCACGTCCGCTATTTCTCCGACAAAAAGCAATGGAGGGACATTGTCGATGGTTCGGGAAGTCTATCCAGTACTAAAACCCCACCCCTGACTGCAACTGATGAAAAAAAAATGGCTCTTCCAACCCTTGTTGTTGGAAGGAGCATTGCTAATCTTAAACCCACTGTGGGCGGTCAGGTAATACCTGCCTCGCCCCTTACATAAGTGGAAGCAAGCCAGGAAAAGGGTCCTGGATGGCTCTATCCTTACTCCCCGACACTCCTCGAGGAAGGCCTCTAGATAGCGTCAAGAGTTTGACACCATCTAGGACGATGATATCCCCCATTTTTGAAGGCACTCGTCGATAACGAGATGCAGTGGGAACCATAGTCCAACCTCGAGGGCACCCACGGTCAGCTCGAATCCGTCGAGAAACTGATCATATGGCCACTAATCAGGTCGAGGGGCGAAAACACCATAGCACCTCGGGATACAGTAGCGATCCCAAAGAGCCCCCAAAAGTTCATCGGTCACCACTGAATCTATATCATGCCACGACTTGAGGGTTTCAAGCACAGTAAAACTCCCTACAGCCTCTGAAGGCGCACCATCTAAGGATAGACTGACAACTTCTACCCGTAGGCCCCCAAAAGAAGAAGACGAGGAAGAAGAAGGCGAAGAGGAAGACGGAGACATTCTCGACCTCAAGGTTGGAAGGAAGGAACTGGGGTGCAGGATAAAGGACTGAGCAAGGTGACGACAATTGTCCTAGAGGAAACTTATAAAGGGCAGACTGATCCACTGCAAAGTGACGATTGGGCTCCCCGAGGAGAGAGATGATCACAGCATTCGAGGCCCGTCATGACTCCTCAGATTCCCCCAGATTCCCCAGCCTTGGAGCTCCCGCCAGAGGCGCTTCGTCACCAAAGATTTCCCGCTAGAAGTAGGCAGTGATAAGAGATTTCCCATTAGAAGTAGCCCGTGATAGGAAGTTTCCCGCCAGGCCCTGCGCCACTCCACCCGGTGCGACACGTGGCGTGGTGGCACCCGTGTAAACCCTAACATGCCACCCAACGATGTACGCCAATCCTTCCCTAAGTCGCTCCAGATCAGTTCTCCAACTTGTGACTCGCTAGGCTTCTCCCGAATCGCTCCAGATTAGTTCTTGACTTACGACTTATTAGTTTTATCCGGGTCACTCCAGATTGGTCCTCAGACTTGCAACCCGCTAGTCTGTTTACCGAGTCGCTCCAGATCGGTCCTTCAACTTGCAACTCACCACCAATCCTCCCCCGAGTCGCTCCAGGTCGGTTCTCCGACTTGTGACTCGCCAGTCTTCTCTCGAGTCACTCCAGATCGGTTCTCGACTCGCGACTCATCAGTTTTATCTGGGTCGCTCCAGATAGATCCTCCGACTTGCGACTCACCAGTCCTCCCCTAAGTCGCTCCAGATCGATCCTCCAACTTGTGACCTACCAGTCTTTTTACCGAGTCACTCCAGATCGATCCTTTGACTTACTACTCGCCAGTCCTCCCCCGAGTCGCTCCAGGTCGGTCCTTCAACTTGTGACTCGCTAGTCCTTCCCAAGTCGTGCTAGCTCGATCTCTAACTTGCGACTCGCCAATCTCTTCTCGAGTCGCGCTAGCTCAATCTCCGACTTGTGACTCGCCAATCTCTTCCCGAGTCGTGCTAGCTCGATCTTCGACTTGCAACTTGCTAATCCTTCCCGAGTCGCACTAGCTAGATCTCCGACTTGCGACTCGCCAATCTCTTTTCGAGTCGCGCCAGCTCAATCTCCGACTTGCGACTCACTAATCTCTTCCGGAGCTGCACTAGCTCGATCTCTGACTTGCGACTCGGCAATCTCTTTCTGAGTCCCGACTTGCGACTCGCCAATCTCTTCTCGAGTCGCGCTAGCTCAATCTCCGACTTGCGACTCGCCAATCTCTTCTCGAGTCGCGCTAGCTCAATCTCCGACTTGCGACTCGCCAATCTCTTCTCGAATTACGCCAGTTCGATCTCCGACTTGCGACTCGCCAATCTCTTCTCGAGTCGCGCTAGCTCAATCTCCGACTTGCGACTCGCCAATCTCTTCTCGAATTACGCCAGTTCGATCTCCGACTTGCGACTCGCCAATCTCTTCTCGAGTCGCGCTAGCTCAATCTCCGACTTGTGACTCGCCAATCTCTTCTCGAGTCGCGCTAGCTCAATCTCCGACTTGCGACTCGCCAATCTCTTCTCGAGTCGCGCTAGCTCAATCTCCGACTTGCGACTCGCCAATCTCTTTTCGAGTCGCGCCAGCTCAATCTCCGACTTGCGACTCGCCAATCTCTTCTCGAGTCGCGCTAGCTCAATCTCCGACTTGCGACTCGCCAATTCCGACTTGCGACTCGCCAATCTCTTCTCGAATTACGCCAGTTCGATCTCCGACTCCCAACTCGTCGGCCATAAATCTAAGCCCGAGATCAGTCGCTCGGCCAAAAGGTCTAGTATTCGCTCGAATCCTATAGCTCGGTCCCTTGGCCAACAACTCATCAATCCCATCTCACCTGGGCCCAGCTGCCTGACCAATGGAGCAAACCCTTCCCAAGGCACGGGGCGCCGCCCCCCAAATTGCCTCGCGACGAGCCAATCCAACTTTTCCTCACAAGCAAGCGATGCATCCGTGGCACTCCGACCCAGGCGTGCCCCTCGCCCTCTCGTAAGGACCCCACAGCATGCCTCGATGAGGGGGGAGAAGTGATGAGGTATATTTTGGGTTCAGACCATGTCACAATCGATCCCACGCCACGTTGTAGCCAAGTCAACAAGAGGAACACCCCCATGCGCTGAGCCGAAACCCGTACCAAGGCATTGCTCGGTGCGTCCCGTCCTGGAAAGCTCGGGACGACGTCGCATGGCGCCGTTCTGCGCGTCCCGGGATGACGATCGTACAAAGGTACTATCTCACCCCACGAAAGTCAGCCGCCACTCCAAACCCACGTACGACCGACCCTCGTACAGTTGTATAAAAGCTTCTGGCCACCATCCAGCCCGAGGAGAAAAGAAAAAGAAGAGATCATTCCACTACTGATTTGCTCGTTGGAGGGGCCACAATCGGTAACCACCCGACGGAGGCCTTCTACGCAGGAAAGCGAAGACGCCCGAGACGAGACCATCTCGATCGAGAGAGGCATTTTTCTTCCCGTCACACCAACTAGCACCCCAACGGAGAACCACTAACGAGCATCCCGACGAAGAAACGTCAATCAATATTGCGACGCCAGCCCATAGTTTAGAGGGCGTGATCGACCTCGATGGACAGCTCAACAGACCAAAGACTCCGGACGCATCAGTTCACCAATATATCACACACACTAAATGATTTCTCAGAGAAGTAAGACTTTTGGGTCTTACATCTTTCAATCTACCTACAGTCCATCAATTTTCTCAGTACTGGGATGTCTCACATCTGTGTATAGGATTTGATGCGTGTTGCTTTCTTGATATTGACTGTCAGCTTGATCTAAATGACAAGCTTGAAGGTTGTGTCCCAAAGAAACACAATGATTCAGGTGCCAATTACTGATGAAGGCAATATTCATAGAATAAAAGCAGAACAGTAAAAATCGGAGCACAATGTGAGTTTTACTTCAAGAACGCTGCAATTGTCAGACTTGACATTTGATGCAAAAGGAGCGGAAGACACATGCGCAATCAGCTTCCTGTTCCTCTTGGTTCCCTGCGATTTGATCCTTTTTCTTTCCTCCGTAGTTTATCCTCTTTGTGAGCTTGTCTTGAGTCCAGTGCTTCTCTATCTATGCCATAGAATGCAACCATCAAACTCTCATCTCCTTGATTACAGTTGCCACCAGAGACCAGATGGAGGAGAGAGCGAGCGAGAGAGAGAGAGAGAGATTCCACCTCACATCCTTGGTAGTTGGGGTCTCCTTCTCCAAAGACACCAGCTGTGTTGGAAAGCCTGGAAATTTGTTGCTTTCATGTACTTAATGGTTCTGAACATGCAAGTTTCAGAGCCTTCATTTATCCTCTTCCTGTGCTTCCTCAGATTCGGTGGTCAGAGGCCCACTGATGTGCCAGATTTAGAATAACAATGGTTATAACCCAGAAAAAGATGCAGATATACAGGTTGAGTTCAAGGAAGCATGAAGCATATATAGAAATGAGTGATTCATTGACATGATTGCATGCAGAAGCTGCTCCTTATTTAATTTACGCTTGCAACGAGAGACCATATTTACTTTAGTGCTTATTTCCTACAGTTTTCACGTTGAATGATGAGAGCCGAAGGTTGCAGTGAGTCACTGGACGTGCTCCTCGCTTGCTTTTGTCGTCGTCAACCTTGGGGGTGTCATCAGGAAAGCATGGCAGACCAAGAGAGACAATTAGCAGGGAGCTCCAGGAATCCATCTGTCTGCCCCAACGCCTCGTCGAAGAGCCACTTCTCCAACAAGGACAAGGGAGGTTGGCTGTTCTCCGCATCCTGCTTTGCCTCGGCATTCGCTTGTGCGAGCTGTGGCCCATGGATCTTTCCCCAGGAGATCATGCCGCTTGTGTTCTCGAAGGAAAGAAGCGAGTCCAGGTCTTCATGCGCCGCGGCTAAGCAGCCCACTTGGTTACGTTCAGCTTGTTTGTTCTCTTTGGGTGATGCTGCCGTGATGGTATTGCTGCTACTGCTGCTGCTGCTGTTGTTGTTGTCGGTAATGGTGAACTCTTTCTTCTTCGCTGCGGCCTTCGGGGAGGATCGCACCCAACCTTCAAGAAGCCTTGAGATGTTCTCAGTGCTGGAGGCGTAGATGGAGGGTGTCTGGGAGAACCTGGACAGTGGGAACTTCATCTCTTGCTTCACTGCTTCCGTGTTGCATCCTTTGGACATGTAGTCATGGCAGACGGGGCTTGTATCAGGAGAGATCACGTAGCTACCTGCAGTATCTATCTGAAACTTACTCATCTTCTTCTTCAGGTGCGTGTTCCAGTAGTTCTTGATATCGTTGTCTGTTCTTTGGGGAAGGTAAGAAGCTATGGCTGCCCATCTAAGTTCGAGGAAGAGGAATTCAGACAAACCAAAGAAATGTGGAAGAATCACCAACTATATTCCTTTGATTCCTCTTCTTGAATCGATAATTAACCTTTGACCTCGATCCGAAGGAATTCAAGAAGATTGATTACCTGTTGCCAAGCAAGGCTTGCAGATGGATTATGATTCCTTCTTCGTGCGGAGTGAAGTTGCCATGCTTGATTCCAGGCCTGAGGTAGTTTATCCATCTCAGTCTACAGCTCTTGCTGCATCTCATCAAGCCTACAGTTTTCAGGAACAGTCAAAGACATGTAGAATAATAATGTTCAACCTTCTGAAGAGAGAAGACAGAGTCTCCATGATGCTAGCAAAAGAACCATTAAAATCAGACAATATGGTGTATATGATGGTTGAACTTGCCATGGTTTGGACGTTCCAACTCATGAGAACAAACCAAGACAAGAAGCCAGAGAAGCTGAGCAAGCATTACCAGTGTTTGTGGGAACTGATCTCCAGTTTCCAGGCCCATGCTCCTGGATATAAGAGACCAAGATGATGTCCTCTTCGGGAGTCCATGGTCCTTTCTTGATGCCAACCCTATCACAGCATGGAGGCCTTCCCATTGCTGCCTTGGTCACTGCCTGCCTCAAAGTCCTCCCCTTCCCTCTCTCTCACTTCCTCACTCTCATCTTCCAGCTCCCTGCTTTCCTTTTCCCTGGCTTCCTTTTCCTCTGTCCCCTGCAGGTGTCTCATGAGCATGTGAGTCTCCTTTTCAACCATTTATCATCCCACCCATCTGACTCATCCCCATGCCCATTTCTCCTTTGCCTTTTCCAAAAGTCAAACCTCTACTTCCCCTCCTTTCTCTTTTGCTCCTCACGTGAATCACCATCACTGACCATTGAGCAACTCTACATACTGCCTCCACACACTGCAGAACATAAGAAAAGCACATATACAATAATGCTTTTGCATTTGGGAATAAAGACGTAAACTGAAGACATGCAAACCGAGTTTGAGTTTACATTACCAATGAAGCTTCTTTCTTTTTGTGTTTCACGATGTTTAAACTGCCATGTTTCTTCCTCCTTTCATTAACATCTTATTCATCCTTTCTTTTCAATGAATGCCTCGTAACAGTTGTCGTCCTCCAGCTCTTGTGGACTACAAAACGCAGCGTGTGCGGACCAGGACATGGTGTTGGTGCTCAACCAAATTAATTGCAGCTGGTTCTTGGTGGCAGTCGGAACCGAACTTTAATGCGTGCATGTGATTTCATCTCGACCAAAATCCGAGTCAAGATCTGAATCGCTTACTTGTATTGATAATTCCAATTAAATGGATTTTCCAATTGGGTTCAGATCGAGAAATCTTGACATTCGATTCACCTATTGCGTGGATTTAGAGTCGAATTATGAGTCAGATCGGCTGTGGATTAGAGTTGCAGTAACTTTACATTGGGCTCGACTTGAGTTGGACACTGTACTGCATTTATGAAGAGAAGACATGCATATATATACATATATATATATATATAAATTAAGCTCAAAAGTATGATTATAATATAAGGAGTATAAAAACATAACCTCAGGTGCACATATGATTTATTCGGTGCGGTAGATCCGGCCCATTCAATTGAACCCACATAATACGAGCCAATTTGCTTTGATGGGTCTCCTGAGGCTATTATGTCTCGGCCCAATGTGATCTAATTGGGACTTAGAAGCATTAATTTGGCCCATTACCCGACCCAATCCAATTGGTTGATTTCGACGTGTCATTGCGTAATACGCCTTGGGACAGCGCAAATGGATGGATGAGATGTTAGATCAGGAAAATGGATGGATCAGATGGGAAATGGACTGTTCCTTGTTTCGGACGCGTTGGAGAGGATCCCGTCGCAAGGCGAAGACGAGGAAAAGAAGAGCGCACACACCCACCCAAGTCGCCGCCTTCAATCCTCGCCTTCTCTCTGTTCCTTTCTTCCTCCGGATCGTGATCGATCCCCGCCACCTTCTCTTCACCTGAGGGCCTGATCTCTCATTGTCGCCGCCGTTCGCCGCCCGTCGGACGGCCGGCGATGGAGCGCAGCGTACTGGACTCCCTCGGGGTCGAGATCATCGGGGTCATGTCCCCCGTCTCTATATGCATGCTCCTCGTCGTCCTTCTCGTCTCCACCCTCTCCCCCTCCGCCTCCGACTCCGCCGCTGCTGCCGCCTCCGCTACCACCGCTGCCACCCTCGTCTATGACGAGTCCCCTTCCGACCCTCCCGGCCGGCGGCTCGCCGGAGCTCTCCTCAACGCTGCCGCCTTCGTCGCCCTTATCGCCGCCGCTACTACCCTCCTCGTCGTCCTCTACTACTACCGCTTCACCGGCTTCCTCCGGAACTACGTCCGCTTCTCCGCCTTCTTCGTCCTCGCCTCCATGGGCGGCTCCATCCTCCTCTCCCTCCTTCGTGCCGCCGATTTCCCCCTCGATGCCTTCTCCGCACTTGTCCTCCTCCTCAACCTCTCCGCCGTTGGCGTCCCCGCCGTGCTCTCCCCTGCCGTGCCCGTTCTCCTCCGCCAGGCCTACCTCGTCGCCCTCGCCGTCATCGTCGCCGCCTGGTTCGCTCGCCTCCCAGAGTGGACCACCTGGACCCTCCTCCTCGCCCTCGCCCTTTACGACCTCGCCGCCGTCCTCTGCCCCCGCGGCCCCCTTCGTGTCCTCGTCGAGCTCGCCTCCTCCCGCGACGAGGAGCTTCCTGCCCTCGTCTACGAGTCCCGCCCCGCATCCGCCTCTGTCTCCCACGTCGTCGCCGCCCTTGGCTCTGTCGAGCTCCAGCCCGTGGAGCCCGCGCCCCCAAATCCCACCTTGTCCAACCGAAACGTGGATCCAGATCGCACCATTCTGGAGATCGAGAGTCTCGAGGAGGAGACCTCGCCTCTCGTGCCGAACGAGCCATCCAGCAGCGGCAGCGGCGACTCACGGCAACAAGACATTGCTGCCGAGGGGGAAAGGGAGAGGGAGGGAGAGAGGAATCAAGATCCTTCCTCCTCCTCTTCGTTGCCGGGGCCTGCCTTCGAGAATGATTCCTTCGATACATCGAGGGGGATCAGACTTGGCCTCGGGGATTTCGTGTTCTACAGCGTGCTCGTAGGAAGAGCAGCAATGTATGATCTAATGACGGTTTATGCTTGCTATCTTGCGATTATTTCAGGGCTCGGATGCACATTGATTCTGCTCTCCATATGCCGGCATGCACTTCCTGCGCTGCCCATCTCCATCACATTGGGCATGGGGTTCTACTTCTTGACACGGTTGCTATTGGAGCCATTTGTCGTTGGAGCATCGACGAGCCTGGTGATGTTCTGACAGACTTCACTTGCTTGATTTGTTCCTTCTTCTCATATTAGATATATGTAAGGCTTGATTGTTCAAGGATACTGATATATCATAGATGACTAAGTTTTTTCTTTTCCGATACCGTATTTTTGCCCCTTGTTGATCTCTTGTATTGCTAGTAATTTTAGTATGAATTGAATAACTTTGTCAGTAGGAAACTCTCTAATTCATAACAGGCTAATTGAAAGTAATGCTTTTTGGATTGCTTGAGATATCTTGTTGCACTCTTCATTTTGATATTGTGAATTAACTGATATCAACGATGTTCAGCATCACTATTTACAAGCCTATTTTTCGTCATCATTTGTATTGCTAACATGTCAAGCTACAATGCATAATTTAGGATTTGCCAGTTACCAACTTATGATGAATACAAAAATTGGTGAGAAGTTCGAGACCGTAAAGTATAATTAAGTACTCATGTGTCATTGAAATCATTTGTCAGTCAAAACTACACCATCTGACTGTATCATTCTTGCTATGATCAATTTAGCTACGTAACCAGTTTGTAGCCTGAGGGACATGTATAACCTCATCACAGGTAAATCATGATTATTGCAAGAAGCTTTTGTTGGTCAAATATTAGGTTTTATTTTTCAGTTTTTTCAGTAAATGGTGTTTTTCTATCGACGCTAATTCACATTCTTGATTATCATCAAATTATTGAACTATATATTACATCCAAAAATGTTGTGAATGTCTTTCAATACTTTGGCATGTGTGTACTTTGAGCTTGGGACAATATGGACAAAAGTTTCAAACCCATTTATCAGCAGCTCTGGTGTGCACTATATCTGCTTATAACCAAGATGGGGCAGGTTTTGGAAAGTGTCAGATGCATGGAACATTGATCCTGCATATGAGAGGTGGTTTCTGCTGACCGAATTGCTGAATGTGATTGAGTCAAATTTCATGGCATTTTTTTTGTCTTATATTGATAATTGAGACATTTCTTAGTATTGAGTTGAAGTTGTGCCTTCTGGTTGTTGCAAGTTTTTAAGCTTTGTAATGTATCTCTCCTCATCTTTGCTGAATTTTGCTATATTTTATGTTGATCATAGGATAGAACAGTCCTGATATTTGGGCAGACTGAATCACATCACAAAAGCATTAGGGTTGATTTGGTCAAACATCAGGCCATTGGAGACCACATTGTGTTGGAAACTTTTCAGGGTTGATTCAGTCTTCTTAAAAATCATTTTCCAGGATAAAATGATGTAATATCACTGGACTTGTCTATCCATGATAGGTAGGATATGAAAATTAGCCATTACACTACACAAATATGGTTTAAAATTAAAAAAAAAGACATGGATGTGCTTATGGGTACGGAGGCGGCAAAAATGTACTGTATGTGGCTTTATTTTTGTGCTGGTGATTTTAGCATATGTTATTATATGGGTTATATTGCTACCAATATTCCATGCTTCTTTCCATCTTATAAGGAAGAATGTCAGGTACTTTATTTTCTTATTCTTCGTTTCTATGTTCTTGTACATATTACATTGCCTTATTTTCTCCCACTGTTTGTTTTCTTATTCTTCCTTTCTATGTTCCTGTACATATTACATTTTCTTCTCCTTTTTTTTCCCCATTGCAGCATGCTTTACCACATTGATGTTTATAACACAGATTTTGTGAATGGTCGCTTTGCTGTTTTCTTTTAAATATTCATACTGAGATCAAGATCTCGCAGATGGAGGTATTATTATTGGTTTTATGTGACTGCTATGTTGACTTTTCCGTTGTAATGAGTCAAAGTGATCAAGGTTCGTGTCCAAGAAATATGTGTATTCAAGAAGAACGAGTTAAAGCAGTTTTGAATGCTACATGGAATTGTGCTTAGACATTGCGAGGAGTTTGTGAGTTATATCGAGTCACAAAGTATGCAGCTGCTAGAAAATACATTGGATGGTTTGTGTAATATGGTGGTGTCATTTATGTGTTGCTGCTTCCTTCAATTTGTCATCATCAGTGCAATCATTTGATGCTTCCCCACTGAGAACATGTACAGATTTGAAACTGAGCTACGTTCGTATGTTCGTTCTTCTTGAAAAAAGAATACGATACGATAATACTTCATCAGTAATTACCATCTTTCGTTCATTTTTCATTTTCATGCGCTCAAGCTGTTATTTACTTACTGGTTATTTAACGAATCTTATAGGATGGGGCTAATTACATAAGTCAGATCTTAACATTTTGGTTGGTAGATTTAAAAACATTAAGCATGAAAATAATAAGTAAAGATGAAATTTTAAATATTTCAGTTGGTGATAACGAATAACGTCATTGGTGACGGACGACATATTGGAAATTGTATGTATATGTTGTGGATAAGGAGAGTGGCGATGATAGATGAGGGCAACTTTACATTTGCATCGATGCAGACGTATTTATCGAGCGATCCTTTTGTCACTCTACATTTGTGTCGACATGGTTGTCAAAAGGCCATTTTGTCGATCTATATTTGTATAAGTGTCAGCGCAATTATCTGTATCGGTATCAACGTAAATGTAGAGTGGCGAAAGAGTCACTCGGCATCGACGCAAATGCAGGGTGACCCTCACCTCTAGTCGCTGCTTTCCTCATCAACAATAGTCACTTGCGGCCCCCCAACTAACACGAACAAAGTTATAAACGAGGTATTTGACGTAATGTTCATATATGTCTATACCTTTCGGTTTATTCATTCTTTGTATAATATGTAAAAGACTGGTCGTAGGCTTGGCAACCTCATTTGGTTGGCTTTGGTGGTCATTTTAGACTTGTAAACAAACGTTGTGTCATGTGGGCACTTTTGAAAATTTCGATCCGTAGTGGATCATCTTGAATTCTTTGTTGTGTGATCGTTCAAATGTTACAAAGTTTATATTTGTTATTTGCATTGGCTATCATGTGTTTGTTGAAATAGTTACTTGTGGATCCTAAGTAAAACGTTTTCTCTAACTCGTCTTCTCTTTTGCAAGTCCTCAAGGGATCATAGGAGGTTTTGGGGAGGCTAACCCATGGCGGATGGACACACAAGGGTACCACACGACTTAGGCAAAACTAGCTAAATCCATAATAGATGATATCAGAGCGGGACAAGTACACTTAAAAATATTTAACATGCAAACATGAGGGACCTAGTGAGGCTGCGTTGAGGGCAGTTAGCACACACGACCATTTGGGGGAAATGAGCATTGAGGTGTAGGGAAATGAGTTGCTTAGAGGAGCGGGCATCCAAGATTGACATTAAGAGGAATGATCTACCATTCACGCGAGAGGCATAATTAGGACAAGCGAGTAAGGAAGAATGTGTAACACATAAAGGTTGGAATGATTGAGTTTGAGCTATGACTTGACGTTGGCAACCAAATTTGACGATGCAACACATAAAGGTTGGAATGGTTGAGTTTGAGCTATGGCTTGATGTTGGCAACCAAATTTGACGATGCTTAAGACAAGCGAGCACTTGGTAAAGTATGAGATAAGGTGGGATGGGTTGCTCAGTGATCAAAAGAGTTATGCAAAGGTCATAAAGGTGAGGGGAATTGCTAACTTAAAGAATTCTGTACTCATGCAAAAGCTTATATGCAGATGATGGAATGTCTATAGCCATCCCAAGGTGATTGAAACTCGATGCCATGGAGCATTGAAACTTTATGGTCGATATAGGGTACAAAGAGAGCTGTATTAGCATATAGTTACAATATAGCAAGTGCATTCGTAGAGGCGAAATAATGCATATATTGCTCAGCAATGCAGAGTAGTTTAAGAAGATGATGGTCTTTGAAACTTCTATATAGAAGGATACAAAGAGAGAAGTTGCTTCAATGAGATAGATATTCATGAGGGATAAGTCCTAACTCTCAAGATGGAGAATCATGTGTAATGAACCATATATGTTGAGGAGGGGGCACCTCAAGACAATAACTCCACAAAGCTCAACGGACCGAGCGAGCAGCAAGGATTGATCGCATGATCTCGCATAAGGTAATGCGTTGGTGGACGCATTGCAAGATGAAGTGGGGGAGCGACCCAAGATAATACTAAATTAAGGCACATTTAGAGCCGATATGGAGATTGGACTTAACAGATAGCTGACCCATGGAATGATGGGCGTTAAGGCTACCATCAACAGAATGCAAACCGAGGGGCATAACAACTTGGGTGGAACTTGGTGAAGTGCCCAAGCCGCATGAAAGAAGTTGACATAGAAGACAAAATATGGAGCAGAGGTACAAAGCTTTTCATGGGCAAAAGTCAAGGACAGAAACTCTTGTAAAGGCAAGAGTGGAATAATGTCGTTCTATAGATCCCTCATTCTGATAGAGTGGATGTTGGGAAATCTTGGGGGTGACATCACATGCGCAGCGGAAGAACAAGAAAACAAAATCCCGTATTCCCAAAGAAATGTTTGTCGTCGTGCGAAGATTGGTGCGCAAAATCGCGAAACTTAAAACTGCGTATAAGATAAATTGTGTTACCTAGGGAGATCGTATATCCCTATTTCTTTGTAGATCTTTAAGAGAGGGTGAAGGAGGTCAAGCGTCATCCTCTCTAGCGATGTCCACACAGTAGGGTTGCGACGATTCTCCTTAAAACTCCAGGCCTGCTCTGAGGTGAAGAGGGGGAGGAGAATAGGAGAGGCAAGCAAAGGCTCTAGCCTATGAACCACTGAATCCCTCATATTTATAGAGGTCCCCTATCAAACCCTAATAGATCCTCCCCTATTGGGTGTTGGATCTATATCCAATTACCTAAGCCTTTTAGATTAGTGGATCTCTATCCAATAATCTCTCATGGGCTCTTATTGGATCTTGTCCATGAGATTCAATAATTCATGGGCTTATTGGATATCCAATAAGATAGGGGCTCCGATGGATATCTCATATTCGAACCTCTACTCATCGCAACGCCTACCATATGTGTGTGACCCTCTAGGCCCAATATTGAGCTAGCCATGAGTCATACCTATCAGAACTCCTTATGGCTCAATAAATTATTATCTCCATAATAATTCACTCGACTCATCGACTACGGACGTACTAGGCTACTACGTCATAGTCCCTAGACGATACAAATGAATCCAATCCATTAGACTTGTCTGTCCTCAGTTACCGTGTACTTATAGTCCCTCATCCATCTAATATCCTAGAGACTGTATACCGGGTATGGTGCTATCAGACCCATACGGTTTCTACTCGAGTCTCGCTCTAATCGGATTCTTCCGAAGAACTCTTTTGCTCTAATCGAATGACCTTGGCCAGGGATTTGTCTGAGCAAGAACACATGGGATATTCCTCTTATGATGTCAAGAGTGGATGATTCTCTATCGACACTCAATAGCCCTCGTAAGGTCGACTGCCACTCCCAATGACCAGATGTACTAGATTTAAGATATCCAAACCTATAAGTCTGGTATCAAAGAGTGGAGCACTAATACAGGACATCCTTTGTATCTCAAGTCTAAGGACCATATACACCACTAGGACTACGGAATCGCTATCTGACAATAAGGCATCATCAACCATCCAGCATTCCAAAAGCGGATCAATCAGTGAACTCATTCTCCAATGAGCACCTGTACTGTATCCCTAGTGTCCCCACACGAGCATTTATGAGACCAACTGTATCCATCATATGAACGGGTATACAACACACCAGTCTGTCTGGTTATCTCGATGTCCCTCTTGAGTAACATATGATCGGGATTATTTAGGATTTGTGTTTAAAGGTGAATCGATCTCATTATCGTGATCTCATCACGATCTGATCCCCATTGCACAGATCCAAGGACATCACAATATATACATGCATATATGCAATAGTCAATATAAAGTGATAAATGCCAAAAATATAATAAGCAAAAAGATTCTGTGTCAAGTCACACGTGTCATCACTCACGTGATTGGTTTGCTAGGCACCTATGACTAGTAGTGGACTCATCCTACATGGTGCCAACGACAAAGGGAGCTTTGAGGCATATGCATCTTATCTCGATGAAACATTTGATGAAAGAACTAATGTGACTTAACTTGCAAAGGCGAAGTTAAGGTCAGAAGGCCTTGACACGGGGTAAAAGGACGCGGAGATGGGTAGTCTTGAAGAATATACTATAGTGCTCTTATTCAAGTTACCATGAAGGAAATGGTATGCAGCGAAGATTATATTGGTGGGAGTAAAAGTCTACGATCTAGACAATAGTGCACTAATTTCAACAAAGTTAGTGGACTTCGAGAGCTGTTAGGCAACAGACTATTTTAGAGCTATGCTTTATTTAGGTGTGATTCGAGAGTGAGTGGAAGAAGGTTGATTGCCCAAAGGAGCGAATGCTATTGGAGGTGAGGCCCTGCAATGTGTTGGCAAAGGCCATATATTGAGAGATCGCAATCCAAGTTCATCCCACAATTATTAGAATGCAATAAAGATGTCACAAAGAGGCAACATGGTGCAACAGGTCATGATAAAATAGTTTGAGGCAATGCAACACATACGAGACAAGTCCCGCGAGGGATTAGGTAATACAGAGGTATGATCGGAAGCTACTGGGAGTTCCACTTCGGTGAACAACACAACGATAAGAAGGGCTATGGATTCAAGGAGTGAATGTCATAGTATCGTAGAGATGGATCTTCCTTGAGACATCAAATAAAAGCCTTGGTCACAACATATGGGGGCTGTGTATCACCGAGGAGGAATTCCGAATGCAAGTGCTAGTGAGTCTCATGGAAGAACTTGATTATATAGAGGTATGATCGAAGCGGTTGGAGAATTGAACTATTCCAAAGCTCATATTCGCTTAAAGGAGCCCGACAAGTCAAAGGACAAGACCGAGTAAGCAAATGTTGCTACCGAAGAAGCCAAGGAGAACATAATTGACGTGAGTCTTATAATATGATGGAAGAGGCCATGTATGATAGTTGCAGTTTATCTTTTCATTAACCAAGGGGAACTGCTCGAAAAACACAAAGGTGTTGAAGCAAGTGATCGAAAGGGGTGAGGAAGTGACATCGAGTCCAGAGGGACTTAGCTACCCAAAACCAAGAATTAGTTAAAATGGAAGTGAACTCAGAGGAGTGCCACGGAGGCGGATCTACCAATCACGAATGAAAAAGATACAAATGCATGGCAATAGATAGTAGTGCCATGGGCATAGCAACTATAGTACCACAGAGGCAGGACTTCCATGGAGCCATCAATCTCTTACTCTCATGGAGGGGGAGCATTGGTCGTAAAGGGGCTGAAGAGGGAGAGAATGCAGAGGCAAACTCCAAGTACCAAGATAAGGCCGAAGGGCAAAGGCCAGGGAATACCCGTTTCAATGAGCTTCCCATCAAGATAGTCAAAAGTGAAGGACTTCGGGTCGATGCAAGAGTACTTGACCAAGGAACGAAATAGACAGTACGCGGTGTTGTACCTTTGCTACTCAAAGGAGTAGCTGGTAGAAACGATGGGGAAGACGGTACAGTCCCAAAGATGACCAAAATTATTAGAGACTTGTTACAAGTCGAAGCGAAAATTTTACTCTTTTTAGAAAAAACTTCTTGCATTCCAAAAGTTCAATGATAATGAGAAAATAAATTACAATAGATATCTCAACGCAAGGAGTGCAAACAATTTGAGTGCTTCGAAAGTGTGAGCAAAGAGTAAGTGAAGGTTAATAACCAACTCAAATGCATGAAGTACAACCCTCAAGGAGGTAGGCGAAGTCGAGTAACCTTTGCCTTCTCAACTCTTAAAGAGAATGGGCGAAACCGAGTGTTCTAATTGTCTTATTTATCTAGCAGAGGAGCTCTGCATAGGTTTAAAGACCCTTTAAAGAAATCTAATGGAAGACAATAGTTGTTAAATCTTCATCAATGGTAATCGATGCTATTAAGAGTAGACTATCAACTTTATTTCTCGAAAGAATACCAATCAAAAGCGAAAGTGATGCGAATCTACTTAGAAGTGACAACTAATTGGAAGAAGAATTGATGAGCAAATTTTATGGAAGAAGAACCCCAAAACTTTAAAGTCTACAAGACAATGCTCGTTAAAGCTCCAACAGGCATCCACCCAATTCAAGCAACATGAGACGTTTGAGAGACTAGTGTATAACAAGAAAAGTCTTTTTCTTCAATTGAAGGATCTGCGGGAACTAACAAGGATTAACACAACTCAATCAACCCCACACTAGAGTTAGAATCATTGGCGAGTTGAAGCAACATGATGAATCAAAGTTCAACTACTCAATAATAGCGATGAAGAACAATTGGGAGCCGAGAGGCATGTTGTAGTTGGAGCAGAAAATTAATGACTCAGCAAAGCCGAGGAAATGCAGTGTATGCAAAGGCTTCAATGAGGACGTCGAAGGAATAAGTGGAGGAGAATGTGATGGACAAAGTTGTAAACGAGGTGTTTAATGTAATAGTCATATATGTTTATGCCTTTCAGTTTTGTTCGTGTTTTGCACAGTATGTAGAAGGCTGGTCGTAAGCTTGGCAATCATATTTTAGTTGGCTTTAGTGATCGTTTTAAACTTGTAAACAAAAGTTGTATTTTGTGAGCACTTGTGGGGATTTCGATTTATAGTTGATCATATTGGACCTTTGTTGTACAACTATTTAGAGTTTACGAAGTCTATATTTGTAATTTGCATTAGCTATCATGTGTTTGTTGAAATGGTTACTTATGGATTCCGAGAAAAATATTTTCTCTAACTCGTCTTCTCTTTTGTAAGTCTTTAGGAGACCATAGGAGGTTTCGGGGAGACTGACCCTTTGTCACGGACAAACTTTGAAACAGGATGTTTGATGCAATGCTCATGTATGTCCGTGTCTTATGGGTTTGTTCATGCTCTGCACAGCAGGTTGAGGGACGGCCGAAGGCTAAGAGTCCCATTTGTGTGGGTTTGATGGCCACTTTAGGCTTGTAAATAAAGGTTGTGTCATGTGGACACTTGTGAGAGATTCTCGGTCTGTAATGGACCATTTTCCCCTTTGTTGTGCAACTGTTCGGAGCTTGTTAAGTCTGTCTGTAATTTGCATTGTAAACGAAGTGTTTCCTGGATTGTTTGCTTGTGAATCCTGAGTAAGGCGCTTTCTCTAACCCGTTTTCTCTTTTGTAGGTCCTAGGGGACCATGGGGAGGTTTCGGGGAGGCTGACCTTTGCGGACGGACACGCAAGGGTGCCGCACGACTTAGGCAAAACCAGCTAAGTCCGTGACAGATGGTATCAGAGCGGGACAAGCACTCATAGAAACACTTGACATGCAAACGTGGGGGACCTAGCGGGGCTGCGTTGAGGGCAGCTAGCATGCGCGACTGTTTTGGGGAAAACGGACATGGAGATGTAGGGTAAGGAGTCGCTCAGAGGAGCGGGCATCTGGGAGTGGCATTCAGAGGAATGGCCAACCCTTCGCGCAAGAGGCACCACGAGGACAAACAAGCTGAGAAGAATGCGGAGCACACAAAGGTTGGGATGGCTGAGTTTGAGTTACGGCTCAACGTTGACAACAACACTTGATGGTGCTCAAAGCAAGCAAAGCGCTTGGCAAAAGGTTGAGACCATATAAGGTGGAATGAGTTGTTCGGCAACCGAAAGAGTTGTGCAAAGCTCACAGAGGTGAGGGGAATTGCTAACTCAAAGAATTCGGTACTCATGCAAGGGCTTGTATGCGGACGACGGACTGTTCGTGGCCATCCCAAAGCGATCGGAACTCGGCGCCATGGAGCATTGAAACTTTCTCTTCGGCATGCAAAGGATACATCCGTAGGAGGCTGAAGTGTGCAGCAAGTTCAGCATGTTGCTAGGCCTTGAGGGGCACATTGAGGGCTGTATTGATATGGAGTCGCAATCTAGCAAGTGCATTTGCAGGAGGCAGGACAATGCACAGTTTGTTCAGCAAATCGGAGTAGTCCAAGGGGATGGTGGTCTCCGAATCGAAGAGAGATGTTTGCTCCAACGGGATATATATCTAGGAGGGATAAGTCCCGACTCTCCAGAGGGAGAATCTTGTGTAACGGACCGCACATGTTGAGGAGGAGTACCTCAACAAATAACACCTCCACGAAGCTCAATGGATCGAGCGAGCGGCGAGGAGTCGTCGCATGATCTCGCTTGAGAGAACGCATTGGTGGATGCATTGCGAGATCAAGTGGGGGAGCGACAAAAAGCAACAGAAATGAAGGCACACTAGGAGTCGATATGGAGATCGGACTCAAGGGAGGGCTGACCCGTGGAATGGTGGGCGCGAGGACCACCATCAACTCAATGCAGAAACGAGGAGCGGAGCAACTTGGGTGTAACTTGGCGAAGTACCCAAGCCGTATGAAGTGAGCCGGCATAGAAGATGGAACATAGAGCGGAGGCGCAGAGCTTTCCGTTGACAGAGGTCAAGGACATGAACTATTGCAGAGGCAAGAGCAGGATCATGTTGTTCCATGGGTCCTTTCTGATGGAGCGGACTCATCCTGCATGATGCCAAAGACGAAGGGTGGCTTCTGGGCACATGCACCTTATCTCGGAGAAGCATTTGACGGAGGAACCAAGGCGACTTAACTTGCGGAGGCAAAGTTAGGTTCAGAAGGCCTTGGCACGGGGCAAGAGGACGCGAAGGCGAGTACTCTTGAAGAATATGCCACAGTGTTGCTATGAAGTTGCTTGAAAGGAAGCGGTGCGCAGCAGAGATTGTGCTGGTAGGGGCAGAGGCCCAGGATCCAGACAATGGTGCACTAATTGCAGCGAAGTCGGTGGATTTCGGGAGCTACTAGGCGACGGACTGTCCTAGAGCGGTGCTTCATCTAGGTGTGATCCAAGAGTGGGTGGATGAAGGTCGATTGCCAAAGGAGTGAACAAAACCGAAGGTGGAAGAGACCCTGCGATGTATTGGTAGAGGCCACACATGGAGGGTTCACAATTCGAGTTCATCCCACAATGATCAGAATGCAACGGAGATGTCACCAGGAGGCGACATGGTGCAGCGGATCGTGGTGGAACAGTTCGTGGCAATGCGATACACACGAATCTTGCCCCATGAGGGACAGGATCATACGGAGGTATGATCGGGAGCTACTAGAAGCTCCACTTCGGTGAACAACATGACGGCAAGAAGGGCTATGGATTCAAGGAGTGAAGGCCATGGTACCGCAGAGGTGGGTCTTCCGTGCGTGCATCGAATTTTGCATCGGATGAAAGCCTTGGTCATCAGCATATGGGGGCTGTATTCCACCAAGGGTGAAGTTCGAATGCAAGGACCAGTGAGTCCCCTGGGAGGGACGTGATCATGCAGAGGTATGATCGAAGCAGCTAGAGAGTTTGACTGTTCCAGAACTATATTCGCTTAAGGGAGCCCGACAAGTCAGAGGACAAGGTCGAGTAAGCGAACGTTGCGACCAAGGAAGCTAAGGAGAACAGAATTGGTGTAAACTCTACAACATGATGGCAGAGGCCATGCATGGGAGTTGCAGTCTGTCTTTCCATCGATCAAATGGAGCTGCTAGAAGAACACAGAGGTGTTGAAGCAGGCGGTCGAAAGGGGCGAGGAAGCGACGACGAGTCCAGAGGGACTTAGCTACCCAAACTCAAGCATCAGTTAGTATGGAGGTGGACTCGGAGGAGTGCCACAGAGACATATCTACTGATCGGGAAGAAAAGGGATGCAGAGGCGAAGCGACGGATAGTAGGGCCATGGGCATGGCAGCGCCATGGTACCGCAAAGGCGGGACTTCCGTGAAAGTCATTGATCCCTTGCTCTCGTGGAGGGAGAGCGCTTGGTCGTGAAAGGGGCCGAGGAGGTGGAGCATGCAGAGGCAATCTCCAAGTACCGAGACAAGGCTGAAGGGCGGAGGCCAAAGAACTTCGTAAGACCG
Source organism: Musa balbisiana (assembly GCA_004837865.1). Lineage (NCBI taxonomy): Eukaryota > Viridiplantae > Streptophyta > Magnoliopsida > Zingiberales > Musaceae > Musa > Musa balbisiana. Next base: position 7,751,270 of record CM017192.1, on the reverse strand, counting down.
GTGTCAACGAGCTTCTCATCAAGATAGCCGAAAGTGAAGGACTTCGGGTCATGCAAGAGGGCACAACCAAGGAACGAAGCAGGCAGTACGCGGTGCTGTACCTTTGCTACTCAGTGGAGTAGGCGGCAGGGCTGATGGAGAAGGCGGTACAATCTCAGAGGCGACCAAATCTATCAGAGAATTACTCCAAGTTGGGGTGAAAACTTCCGGCATTCCAGAAGTTCGATGGCATTGAGGAGGTGAATCACAGTAACTAACTCAATGCAAGGAGTGCAAACACTTCAAGTGCTTCAGAAGTGTGAGCAAAGAGCAGGCGGAGGCCAGTAACCAGCTCGATGCATGGAGTACAACCTCGAGGAGGCGGGCGAAGTCAAGTAACCTTTGCCTTCTCAACTACTAAGAGAATGGGTGAAACCGAGTACCCCAATTCTCTTATCTATCCAGCAGAGGAGCTCTGCACAAGTTCAAAGACCCTTCGAAGATAATGGAAGACAATAGTTGTCAAATCCTCACCAACGGTGATCAGTGCTACTGAGAGTAGATTGTCCGCTTCATTTCCTAACGAAATGCCAATCGAAAGCTGAAGTGATGAGAACCTACTTGGATGAGGCAACTAAGCGAAAGAAGAGTCAATGGACAGATTTTGTGGAGGAAGGACCCAAAACTTCAAAAGTTTGCGAGAGGATGCTCGTTAAAGCTCCAACAAGCATCCACCCAGTTCAAGCAGCATGTGGAATTTTGAGAGACTGGCGCAGAAAGGATGGTCTTTTCCTTCATCTGGAGGATCCGCAGGAACCAACAAGGATCAACACAACTCAGCCAACCCCACACCATATTTAGAGTCATTGGCGAGTTGAAGCAGGATGGCGGATCAAAGATTCGACTACTCAAAAACAGCAGCGAAGAGCAGCTGGGAGCCAAGAGGCGCGTTGCCGCTGGAGCAGAAGATTGAAGACTCAGCAAAGGCAAGTAGTTGCAGTGTCGACAAAGGCTTCGACGAGGACGTCGAAGGAATAAGTGGGGGAGAATGTCACGGACAAACTTTGAAACAGGATGTTTGATGCAATGCTCATGTATGTCCGTGTCTTGTGGGTTTGTTCATGCTCTGCACAGCAGGTTGAGGGACGGCCGAAGGCTAAGAGTCCCATTTGTGTGGGTTTGATGGCCACTTTAGGCTTGTAAATAAAGGTTGTGTCATGTGGACACTTGTGAGAGATTCTCGGTCTGTAATGGACCATTTTCCCCTTTGTTGTGCAACTGTTCGGAGCTTGTTAAGTCTGTCTGTAATTTGCATTGTAAACAAAGTGTTTCCTGGATTGTTTGCTTGTGAATCCTGAGTAAGGCGCTTTCTCTAACCCGTTTTCTCTTTTGTAGGTCCTAGGGGACCATGGGGAGGTTTCGGGGAGGCTGACCTTTGCGGACGGACACGCAAGGGTGCCGCACGACTTAGGCAAAACCAGCTAAGTCCGTGACACCTTGGTGGATGGATAAGCAAGAGTATCACATGATTTAGGCAAAACTAGCTAAGTCCGAACACAACGGTGTCATCGTCTACCACCGCTAATTGGAACATTAAAATTACCATTTAACTTATTATTTTCGTACTTTCATTGATAAAACTGATAGAATTAGGATAAATGTAGCTAGATGTTTCACTTTCATAATTATATAAATTTTAATATAAATTTTTTAAGTCCGAAAACTGGAATGGTAAGAAAGTTTAATTAAATAAGATAATATGTAATCAACTCTTGTTTGATAGCTATTTGACATGAAAAATTCACATCATCACTTTACTTGTTGCTTACATGAACAGTTGAATTCCATTTATCTTCAGGAAAGAGCACTCAAGAACTGAATTATCTTTTAGAAACTTGTGAATTGGCACAAATGTTCATAAATAATAAGAGAAAAAGAATGTCCAAGAAGTGCTTAAGATACAAAAAAATTGACAATTATTTCCAACATCTGTCAAGATTCACGTTGTCACATTGCGCTACTCGCTTTCATATTCGTTTTCGTCGCCGAAGGAGAAGACAGAAGCATCAGCTGCAATTGCCTTGAATTCACTAACAGCAGCTGAATTTGCGACAACAGCTTCCTCCGACATCAGTCCGCCCGATCCTTCTGTAGGTGCTTTCTTAGCAACCATGGCTGCTGCTGCTCCATTGTCCAGAGAAGCTTGTTCGATGCCTGCTGTTTTATCATTTGGAGAATTGGCATTTTCACCTCTGGGAGACCTTGTTTCTTCTGCATCACTATCTGAGAAGACATCATCCTTGTTATCCTTGTTCTTGTTCGAGGTAGAAGATATTGAGCTGCTGTCTCCTTTTGGTTTTCCAGTGGCCAACCTTCCATCGGAGTCTTTGTTGACATTTGTGCTCATTGGATTTTGAGAACGGGAGTGATCATAGTCCACCATCACAATCTCAACCTGGAATCCTGGAGAAGGTATTTTCCTCTGCCATAGAAATCATAAACAAGCATTACTGGAGTTGCAGAGTCAGCTCTTGTTAGATTATGAATTGGAATGATTCAATTTTTTCTGGCAATAAAGAGTTTCTAATAAAGGATTACGACAACAATCAAAGCCTTACCTTGTCAAACCCATCAAGCTCAGAAGTGCTCAAGGTCACTTTGTTGTCTATCATTGATGTATTCAACCAACTGCAAGAAACATGATTTTTCATATCGATCATGTTAATCTCATTAAAATTCTCACAGAGGAATAACCATTCTATTCGAGTGCCTTGACAAACACCTGATCAAAATATTAGCTAATCAAGATATGTGCAAATGAAATTAATGAACAATTATTAGCATTGAGTAAAATGTATAGACAAGTTTATCTAACTAAACCTGGTTGGAAAGTTCAATTAACCTTCATAAAAGCAAAAAAGAAAAGTCTTGACAAAAAAAATGAAAACACATTTTTACTAAAAAGGAGATTTTTTTTACTTTTTAATATCTGATTGATGAAAACCAAATTTCGCAACCTGGGATATTATGCCATTGTTTGTTAGCAGATGTGTTAACATCAGGAATACTTAGCCTCATGGTTGTTCAGAGTATACTTGTCTGTCTCATTGGACAAACTACTAAAATGCTTGGACCAGGATAATCTTTTTCTTTTAGAACTTGGAAATAATATCACTGTTTATTAGCAAATGTACCTGGTAAGCAACATCAGAAATAGGATAAGCTAAATCTAAGAAGATGAATTTTTTAAGCTAATAAACCAAAAAGAGTATAAAAAAATTCGTCACCAGTAAAAATCTCCTTGGCGGTCATGGAAATGTACTTTGAAATCACCAGCTAACTCTGTCAGACCAGGTTCTCCCGGTAAAGCAAATATCATGATGCCCTTTTGTTTTGACTTGAACCAGAAATCCTCTGGCTGCAAATAGTTTGAACAAAATCTCTTTTTAAGATAAAAAGACGCAAAAGAAAGGGAAGATTATGATGACCTAGAGAAAAAGAAAACATATGTTAAGCATTTAACACCAACTATTTGGTGCAGCAATATATCAGATTAACATACAACTATTACAACAGAAAACTAATGTTCTTGAGTCTTGGTAATAAAATGGTTTAGAATATGCAAAGAAGGTTCATGTCATTCTCCACTCTGATTCACAAAGTAATTGATAGAAGATGAAGATTAGCTGCTGCTATGTGTCATCTGATGAGAATTGCGAATTGTCATGATACTAAATGGAGTTGAAATATCATGGATTCCACTATGATATTTATTCCACTATGTAAATCTGCATGGTTATTTGTCTATTATCAATAAGCATGTAGAAATTTATACCTATATTTCAAACCAAATTGAGGTATGTCCAAAGCACACAATTCATGATTGATGAAACATCTGGCAAGGGATTCACTATTTTAATTATAAATCAATCTTGTGACAACAGTCTCCAAAGATCACAAGATTCATCATAAAAACCAGTTTTAAGTTACTAAGTCAACCGTAAGAACTGATACGAATTTTTTATGTTTAAAAATCTGGCTAAACAGTTACCAGTTCTCATCATATCATTTAGTGCAATCAGTCCACTAGCCATTCAAGTTGTTCCCCATTAACAGGGGATATGCTGTCTAACACAACATGAAATCGAGAACATGGAAGATTTGGCTGAAACACAAATGAACCACTGTCAAGCTAACATCAATTTCTTAACCAAGAACGAGAAACTTAGCAAGTTAAAGAAGTCAGAGAAATGCTTCCTTAACATTCAAAACACTTTGACAAAGATAAACCTTATTAGTTATTAGAAATTTCCTAAAGTTTTACAATAGAATAGAAGGTAGTGATAAGCTACAGAAAAGCCTCTTTTAGCCATTTCCTCAGCAGGTCCTTTAGCAATCTTAAGAAGAAAATGCATCATCTATAAAAGAGATGATATTATTGAACAAATTATCATGCATAATCTTGTTACAACTAACATTTTTTATTTATTTTATTTTCTGGGCGTGCCCTTTCTTGGATATGTACTTTGGGGCTTAAAGAAGAAAGAACACATGATTAAAAAAAAAGAGCTCAATGATGTTAGTTAATTTTGGTATAAGAAACTTTGCATGCATTCAGTAGAGGGAAAACAAGATTTCTTAGTTAATTTTGGATGTTTCTGTAGAAAAATCCACTATGATCCATCAAAATACATGCATCTCATTTGGAATTGTAATCTTGCTGCAACTGTATAAAAAACAGGTGTTTTGTCAGTATGACTTGGTATTGTAATGATAGATTAGGAATTGTAATCTTGCACTGTCTAATGATAGATTAGCACCAGCAAATTTGATTTTTATACCTGTCTAAAATAATCCTCTTGAAACTTGATTATAAATTTTATCACACATTTTTGAATTAGGGTTTGACCCAATCTGAATTTATATAACCATCAATTAAGCCATCAATCCCCATTCCTAGATCAGAAATAGACTGAGCAAAACATAAAGCTGAAATATATGAATATTCGGAAAAAATTATGAAGCAAAACACAGATCAGAATTATACATAAAGCTGAAAAAAGAAGTTGAGAAATATACCATCAGGTCCTTGGTCTTGGGATGTTTTTTTGTTGAAAAGAGGACACCTGGTTGATGCAAAATCACAATCACAAGCATTAGACATAAAAGCAATAAAGTTGATTCTAACGCATATATATGTGTGTGTGTCATTACAGTGTTGCCCACTAGTAGTGAACAAGCAACATCCATCCCTAATGATTATGAAGAATAACTAGTACAAAAGCTATCTTGAAGTTGGAGCTACAGTGCAAGTTAACTTTGAACATGTATGAAAGAGATCTGTTCCAAAACACTTGCAAGTAGTTTATTTTTCAGATTAAGTAGTGAGAGCTTGTGTAGAGAAAATTCAAATTTCCTATGGCAAGGGATTTTAACAAGTTCCTATGCATTACCTATTAATCTTTCTTATTCAATTGACCTTGATTTATTTTAATAAATTAATCAATATGTCAATAACTTCCAGAAAGGCTAATTCTAAAATAATAAGGATTACCAGGATTCATGATAACTTTTTCATTAACAATTTCCTTAACATGAAATCATGATAGATGTATAATAAATCTAAAAAAAGTAGAAATCTTCTGACACCATTATGTTTGCTGACGGTAATAGAAGGTCTGATCCAATATGGGCAATTATAAAGACGGAAGCCCCTAAGCATGCACCTGAAGAAAAAAAATTGAAAATTAAGCTTCGAGCTCCATGCATTTCCAGATATTCACTCTAAGAGTACTCTGAATTCTTAACTCTAAAAAAAAAGATGAATTTTTTTTGAAGTACCTGCGCCCCGGTTGAACTTCACCATTGAAATATGTTAGGATGCAACCAAAATATCTCACATACCTCTATGAAAATTAAGATGGAAAAATCAGGCATTTAAGAAGACTGCTATGTGGAAAAGTCATGAATTGGTATGAACAAGGAGACTGACAATCTGACTTGGGATGATAAGCCCCTTTGCATCTATACATCGTTCTTTGTTGAAGTGGTCAATGGACTCATCAGCAGTTGCAAAGAACTGGACAAAAAAATATATTATCATTAATGAATTCCTTGAGCCATCATTCAATCAACCAGTTAAGATGGTTTGCCTATTACTGATCACAATATCCAAATATGCTAGGCAATGCGTCTCACCCCTAAATATAGAAGAAGGCTTGAAATCATCAATCCTGTCCTTTCAATACCAGCTTTAGCATGAACAACAACCACATTCTCAACATCTTGCTGTAACCATGATTTGGTACTTTCACAAAATGATGCTATAAGTTGAATTGGAGGGCAATTATATTCATCAATGGGGAAACAAGCAACCTGAAATAAGCAATATATATCAATCCAACCTGAAATAAGCAAATATACATCAACACATAAATCAATAGGGGGTATGATAGGTTGATTTGAAACTTCGCATCAAGTGGTACACAGCACTAAAAAGATTCGATACTGACTTTTTTCGACAGGTTTCTGTAGCTTGTTTAACAAAGAATTCTTGTTATAGAACAAAAGTTCCCTAGTGAGGATTATGAAGAAAAGAACACAAAGCTGAAAAGCTTCCTCAAAGTACACTGTTTTGAAAAAGTTTGAATGAAAACAATGAGTTGGGCTTGTGATCTAAAGGATAATTCTATAGAGAGAAAGACTAAGAATTACACCACAGCACACTAAAACAGAACTTCTACAAGAACTTCAATATACAACCAAGAAATTTTAAAAGATACTGATACAACCAACAAGAATTACTATTAGTGATAAATAGGACACTTACCTTTCCCTCAAATAAAGATGCATCGTACAACCTCTCGGAACAAAGATTATAAACTTTGTATTTTCCCTACAGATAAAAGTAAAATGAGAAGATTGTGGAACCAGTATATTTAAGGAAGAAAAAAGCATATTTGCATATATATTTATGAGTATGTACACACTTCTTAATGCAGAAAAATCATGATGATGAGATAATTCATCAAAATGTCATGTCATATGTCCAGAATAAATTACAAAAGGTGCTGGGAGACATTCCACTGCATGTCTCCAAAACTATTGAATTGTTACAAGTCCGCATGTTGGTGAATGGGAAATAGTTTTTTCCTCTGCTCTTACAGTATGTCAATGAATGCAATATCTTTACAAGCATGATAGTTGAAATAAACCAGTAGATCAGTATGATCAGACCTTGTGATGTGTTTCTAGAAACTTAATCACTTCTTCCATATGATTTCGATAGAGTCCCTGCAGAAGAGTAATAGTATATGTTAAGTTAAAAAGGCTATAATGGAAGCCAACAAGATGGTGTCAAAAATAAACCAAATTACCTCAAAAATCCCAAGAAATCCAGAACTTATGTAACCTGAAGGGAAGCCCATGGCAATTATTTTCTCTGTAATATATGTCAGATCTAGATCAAATTCTCCATCCTGACACCAGGGACAAAACACCTCTTGGTGAACTGAAGCTGAAAACTTTTAGAATAGTTTGCATACTTTTATGACAAAGATTATGAAAAAATTAGCAATTAAAAGAAAGAACTATTGGGAAGCTGTATCACAATATTGTTACTTTACATCATTCAGCCATTTTGAGATACGTAAATCAGAGTTCCCAATAATATTCCAGTTCATATAGTGTAGGAGTGCCAACATATATAGGTACGAAACCTTTTCATCTTTTATCTAAACATAGGTCATCCTTTGGAGCAAGCTTTTAGGAAAACCAGAAAATACACAATAATAAAATGACAATTTAGATCATTGCCATGTTGTCTTCCAAGAATTGGTATACTTATCATGCTAGGCTACTTGTAAATGTAACTAATGTCCATGTAAGCCAGATTTAGAAAGACAAAATAAATTAAACAAGATAGATATTCATAAAAACCTGGTATCGTTTTTTGTTCTGTGAAACAATTTGGCGAGCCTTGCCCTGTACAGTCTTCATTGCAATTTTGGATGAGTCCACTAAACCTTTTGTTAAGGACCCCCAGACACCAGATTGTAAAGCGGTTGGGTCGTGCTCAACATTTTCATCCTTTGAAGATAAGTTAGAATATAGAAGTGATCCAAATCCACTAGTCAGACGTTGCAAAGTTAATTTTCCTGCATTTCCTGGTTGTGAATCTTCTTGATGAGATTGTTGTAAATTTCTGAGGCTCTGTGCCCATGA